>CM066032.1:482501241-483701241 GCA_033557465.1 Ichthyophis bannanicus | reverse complement strand
TTTTTTGCAGTTTGCCAGGTCTTGGTGGAGCGATGTAAACTGTTTCAGCCAAAAGTTGAACACTCCATCTGGGCCAGGACTCTTCCAGTTTGGGGCTCATTTTAACCTGCTTTGAAGCTTTTTTGTTGTTACTGCAGGCTATGCCATAAGTATGATGTTTGAATTTTCTAAATGTTTCTGTATATAGAGTAACCATATCTGATTGTGTGCAAACCTCTATGATGTATGTAACATTTGGTGGCAATGAATAAACCAATAAACAAATAGCAAATAAATAAATAAGCATTTTAGTTCATATATGGCCATTTTCTACCCAACATTAAATAATCCAATAGAATGGTTCAGTGCTGTTCTTTAAAAAATTCAAGGGACAAAAAATTAAAATGGTTCAATCAACAAAGAGAAACCCTCATTGGTGAGAAAGAAAAAATAAACTGAGATCTATAAACCAATCAAACTGTCACAAAAAAAGACCTCACTTGATAGAGAATTTTAAACCATTGAGTTCACTGAGACTAAGGGGGATGTTTACTAAACTGCGCTAACGCATCATTACGCGCGTTATGTAATGTTAACGATCGTTAATGCATCATAATGCACGTTATGATGCGTTAACGATCATTAACGTTACATAACGCACGTTAACATAACGTAATGATCGTAAAGTTCCGCGGCGCGGTAAAACACCGCAGAAGGTGGAGAGAGGGCGGAGAGAAGGGGTCAATGGGTGTAGAGTGGGCGGGGAGAGGCTCCCTTCATACTAACGCGCTGATCTGAAGAGCTGAATCCTAACGCGATTGAAAACCTGCTGTTAGATGCACATTTGCAGGGGAGAGAAACCATTTCAGTGTCAGCAATGTACAGCATAATCAGGGAAACCTACATAAAGTGATAAGTGTGATACATGTACACAGAACAAAAGGACACATAAACATTGAAAATGACCTCAACAAACTGGAAAAAAAACATAACCAAGCTGGCCAATAGTGAGATTAATGGGAAACATCAACCCCCCCCCCCGAGAAAGCTCCACAAAAAAGATATTAATCGTGGAAGGGTCTATGCGCCGTCCCCATACAAGGTGAATGAGCCCACAGTGAAATAGCGCTGATCAGGGTTTTCCCCTCCATCGGACAGGTTTCCTATGGCATGCACATGTCCCGCAAAATCAGGGCAGACATGTCAGAACGGCAACTGGACAGATGCCAGAAAAGGGGATACAGAGGGCCGTTGGCGGCACATGCTGTGGTGCAGCTGGGCCACAGTGTGGACAAGGGTGATGCCTAGGTAGCCCATACAAATGCTGAAACAGCAGAACAGCCAGACAGCAACTGCTGAAGGCCCAACATGGGCACCAGTGTGTTTCCCACAGTGTCACAGGGGATAGTACCCAGCAGCTACCCCCAAGGGCACGGAACATTGGCACGTGGGGTTGGAGGGAAGCGTGGACAGCTATGCAGGCACCCCTACTCCAGAACCAGCACCATAGGCAGCCGCCAACCTGCAGACTGGATGGCCTGAGACTGTGCTCCATCAGCACCACCAGCAGAAGGGCATGTCAGCATGGTGGCAGAGGGATACTGGTGATGGAGGGGGCAGTGGCAGCTGCCCAGAGCAGACCGTGGCCTAGCCCTGTGTAGGTGGGTGCCGTGCACTGCAACAGACAGGCCCTGTCTGACGAACAGTCATGGTATCACCAGGGAATGTACTGACTTTGTGACAACATGGTGGTGTAGTGCACAAAACCAGTGTATTCAGAAACAAAAGGTCACAGGTTCAAGTCCTAGCTGTGGTTCCTGCCAACCCAGTCCCCATATTTTACCCACTACTACAACGTGCTAATACAGACAGAACCTTTATTGCAGATGACGTAAACATGCCCAAAACACCTACATTTTACCCTACAGAGCACAGACACCATAAACATGTGCATTACCTAGAGCAGAGTCTCCCAAATGCAGTCCTGGAGGGCCAAACACTATTCAGGTTCCATGCTGCCTCTAATAAAGATGCCTGTGCTGCATTTCTATGCGCCACCCCCATGGTATGCAGATGTATCTCATGCATATTCATGAGGGACAGCATGCGAACGAACAGTGTTTGGCACACCAGGACTGGAGTTGGGAACCTCTGCCATAAAGCAGCAGCCAACAGGGGCAGACACACCCACACCCACAGGCTCCATTAGCCAATGCCTCTTGGAGAGGCAGGACATTGGGCCCTGCGTGCATCTCCCAATACTAGCACTTGCATACCTTAGCAATGCCACCCTAAACCTGGGAATATGGTACACAGCTATCAAAAGGTTGCTATGATCACTGGCAGATAGCAATTCCCAAGTTAAGCCCAATTCGCTGATTGAGCTGCATCATAGCAACTTTTCTGATGTCTGTGGAGTGTGCTTCAGGTCTGGTGTCTGACAGTGATTACCACCCTGGGGAGTGACCCCAACAGTATTGCTTAACATAGCCATGCCTGCACTGTGCCCAGGACTGGTGCGGTGGCCAAGGCTGCCAAACAGTTGCACAATGCTGGCATAGGTGTGGGGAGTGTGTGTCTGTCTATCCAGTGTGTGGTGGCTGCAAACACCCTCCACAGCCCACACTGCTAGCACTGTTGCCAGTATTGGCCTGCCAATGTGCATAATGAGGAGCAAGGTACCGTGAGAATAGCCTGGATAGGGTGGCCTGGCCTGGATGCATTTGCACAGGGCATAGGGCAATGGCTCGGACATTGTAGTGCCCGGCCACCACCTGCACGGACAGGGTGGCCACAGCATGTCCTGCTGGGAGGTCACTCTCACCCTGACTGAGCAGTGACCATGGCATGGCTAGGTTCCCCCATAGTACTATATAGTATCTTTCTCATGTGATATTTATGGGTTTTCCTTTGGGGCCTAATCACTGACTTATCTGCTTGGTGTGTATGCTGACGTCCCTGTTCTGGGTACATGCATCTTCTCCAGGACCATGCACTATGGACTAGCTAGCAGACTGTCTGCAGCTAGTATGTGTCTTGCTGGAATACCGTGCAGCGGCTGGAGGCTTGCTGCTGGAGAATGTCAGAGAGTGGTGGGGGCAGCTGGGCATTTCCAGGCCTACTGTCTGTCTGCTATTGTGTTATGGACGTGTACTGCTCTGCATTGCCTGCCCTGTAGAGTGTCTGTTCCCCAGCAGGACTGGGGTTGATGGTCCCCTCTACTGCTACGGTTGCAGGGGGGTAGAAAGTGGATCTATTGGTGGGTGATCCTGTTTCCCACCCTGAGCCCCACAGGGTGGGTTGTGTGGTGGTACATAATCTGCTTATGGGTCCAGACCCTTCCCTCCATCCTCCATCCTCCATCCTCCATCCTCCATCAGGTAACCATGGCACCAACACAGGATATGCACTATTCTGGGTGCATCATCGCCCATAAGGGCTAGACATGACTGAGAAATACAGAGGGACACAGATGTAGCCTAGGTGTGTCTACAGGAACAACCTATCACACACTGATGGGGGACCTGCAGCATGGCGTATTTCAGCCATGAAAGGTGCTGTGGACCTGGTGCTTGGCGCCCCACCTCACCCTCAAGGTGAGCACAGTACCCACACAATGTGACTGTCTGTGGCTACTCTGTGCCAGTACCACACACGGTCTGTTCCCCCTACCAGGCCGAGGTGCTGTGGGGGGCATACCCCATCTTGTGCCCATCTGTCGACTGCTGCTTTGCATGTGCAGTGCATCATGGGTATGGGTGGGTTAACCCTATCCTGGTAACCACAGCAGACAGTTTGTGTGGTGACGTGCAGTCCTTCTGCAGCCAGCCAGGCTTTGTTCACAGCTGTAGCCCACTGGTTACTTCACTGTCTGTGAAGCCAGAGGTCATGGGTTCAAACCCATGGTAGGATTATTTGATAGGGCTGTCTGAGGCATTGTCTATTTTTAATGTACATTAGTGCTGCCAGCAACAACACCCTCAGAGTACTGTAACCTTAAGGTGCCTTATAGGGCACTCCATAAGGCACCTTATAGGGCGCCCTATGAGGTGCCCTATCAAACGCTTTATAAGGTGTCCTATAGGGGACATTATAGGGTGCCTTGGCAGACAGTACACTTTATAATGTGCCCTATGGAGTGCGTTATGGGATGCCTTATGTGGCACCTTAGGTTACGCCACCGTGAGGGTGTGTTTGCTGGCAGCACTAATTAAAATACAAGTAAAATGCCTCAACAATCACTACTTAAATGTAAAGGGTGATGCCTCAGCCAGCCTTATACATTAGGCCCACTGGGGAGTCAAACCCATGACCCCTGTACCATCAGTCAGTGTAGTAACCATTATGCTACAGCTCTGTTGCTGTGCTTGCATGCCTGCGTGCCTTCTTAAGATTAACGCGCGATAACGTGCCATGTAGCGCTCGTTAATTTATGGCGCCTTGTAACGCGTGTTATCGGTAACAATGTACCGCCCATGTCCTTATTTGGGATTTTTGCTTCTACCGCGGATCCTATCGCGAATCACATTACCGCGGTTTAGTAAACATACCCCTAAATTGAACAACATCTTAGTTCAAGGCAAACAATATGTTACAGCTGATCTCTTCTCTGAGGGGATGGTTTTGCATAGTAATAAAGCACATTAAAGAATAAAAAAGATGTTGAAACAATTAAATAGCAAAATTGCCTTTATTCCCTGATTTTGCTCTTTCTTCATGCTCATTCTCAAGTTCCAGCTTGTACAGTAAGAAGTTAATTTTCAGTAACTGCTGGCAGCCTGCAGGACTGTGGGGACTGTGTGTACCCATGAGTCTGCCTGTCTTATTTTGGCAGCTTAAGCACTAGTGGTGCCATTTTGAATCATGGTGCTGGCAAGGTAGGTGCACTGGAGGATAACGCCTACCTCCCCAATAGACTCCTAGGAATAATAAAGTATGCTTGTGGGGTGAGAGAATTGAGATTTGTGGATTATAGAAAGACACTAGGGGGCCACTATGGTCCTTTTTCCAAGGGGAAAGGGTTTTGTAGGCCTCTTATTGTTTATATCTGACCAGCGGAAGGGTACACTGCTCCAGGATGTGGGGGGTGGGGAGGAACTCTCTCGTCTCTGACTCTCAACTCTCTCCTCAAAGTACCTCTGCCTCTGACCCCTCCTTTCATTTCTGTGCAAACCTTAGCCGACTATTTCCATGACAAAGTCCACAAGATCACACTCCAATTCCCTACAAGATCAGCTCCATCCCCTCTTCCCCCCCCCCGTTCACTCCCACTTTTCCCCTCAACCTCTGCTACCCTTTCTTCCTTTTCTATGATCTCTGATGATGAAATCACACATCTGCTTTCATTCTCCAGACCTACTACCTGTTCCTCTGATCCTATTCCCACCCATCTCCTAAGTTCCATCTCCTCCACTGCAATCCCTTCCATCTCTAATATTCTCAACTTATCGTCCTCTACTGCAACTGTTCCTGCAGCCAATAAGCATGCTGTGGTCACAACTCTCCTTAAGAAGCCCTCACTTGCCTCTACTTGTCCTTCTAATTATTGACCCATCTCCCTCCTCCCCTTCAGCTCTAAACTATTTGAACATGTGGTTCACCACCATTGCCTTGACTTTCTCTCCTTTCAAGCCCTCCTGGATCCCTTGCAGTCTGACTTTCGTCCCTTCCATTCCACTAAAACAGCTCTTACCAAAGTCTCCAGAGACCTCTTCCTGGGAAAATCCAAGGGTCTTTACTCGATCCTCATCTTTATTGATCTTTCTGCTGCTTTTGACACTGATGACCACCACTTTTTCCTCAATAGCTTGTCCTCGCTTGGTTTTAAGAGTTCTGTGCTATCCTGGTTCTCTTCTTATCTCTCCATCACACTTTCAGTGTCTGTTCTCATGGATCTTCCTCTACTGCTATCCTGCTCTCAATTGGCGTACCCAAAGAGTCTGTCTTGGGTCCACTCCTTTTCTCCTAATCCCTTGGTATGCTCATCTCTTCCCATGGTTTTCAGTACCATCTTTATGCTGATGACTCTCAGATCTAGCTCTCTACACCTGAAATCTCTCCAGCAATCCAGGCCCAGATCTCTGCCTGCATATCTGACACTTCTACTTGGATGTCTCACCACCATTTGAACTTGAACATGACCAAAACAGAATTTCTTATTTTTTACCCTAAACCTTCCTCTCCCCTTCCTCCTTTCTCAATCTCTGTGGATAATGCCCTACTCCTCCCTGTTTCCTTGGCTCACAACCTTGGTGTTGTCTTTGACTCCTCCTTCTCCTTCTCCACACACATCCAACTGATAGCTAAAACCTTTCTTTCTGTATAACATTGGCAAAATTTGCCCCTTCCTTTATGCACTACTAAGACACTCATTTATTTTGCTGTATTTATATCCCACTTTTCACTGGGTCAAAGCGGTCAATTGGGGGATACATTTAACATGAGGGGATATGAGACACATATGCTAACACTTACAGGGAACATGGGCAATGGAGGGTTAAGTGGCTTGCCCAAGACCACAAGGAGTGCCTATAGGACTAGAAATCCCAGACTCTCTGGCCTGAGATTGCTGTCCCCAGGTGGGACTTGAACTCCTGGCCCTCCGGCCTGAAGTACCTTGTCCTAACCACTAGACCACTCCTCACTCATCTCCTCTTTAGTGACCTTCACCTAGACTATTACATAAGAACATACGATATGCTATACTGGGTCAGACCTAGGTCCATCAAGCCCAGTATCCTGTTTCAAACAGTGACCAATCTAGGTCATACATACCTAGCAGTTTCCCCAAAAGACACAGGTTCCACAATGCTTGTATTGGGTCGAGCATTGATATTCTGGGTCCCTTTTTAATAATGGTTTATGGACGTTTCCTCCAGGAACTTGTCCAAACATTTTTTAAACCCAGCTACACTAACAGCCTTTACTACATCCTCCGGTAACAAATTCCAGAGTTTGACTACATGTTGAGTGAAAAAATATTTTCTTTTATTTGTCCTAAATAGTTTATCCTGTAGCTTCATTGCATGTCCCCTAGTCTTTCTATATTCTGATAACGTAAACAATCCATCTACGTTTATTACAACTTCCTCCTTGCTGGTCTCCCTCTGAATCATCTCTCTCCCTTTCAATCTATTCAAAAATCAGCTGTGTGGCTAATCTTCCATCAGCCTCGAATTTGTTTACATATCCATTCAAACGTCTCCTAAGGACCTATAAGTGCACTCATTCTGCACCTTCTCATTACCTTTACTCTCATCTCTCTCTCTCTACACCCCTCCTTGTGAACTCCGCTCTTCTGGCAGAGTGCATCTATCTGTGCCCTTCTCTTCTACTGCTAACTCCGATCCTTTCACTATGCCGCTCCTTTTGCCTGGAACAGACTACCCGAGTCTGTGCATCAAGCTTCATCTCTGGTCCTTTTCAAATCCAGGCTGATCCTGATCTGCTTTTGCTCCAATGTGTTTCTTTACCATTCCTCTAGATGTATCCTTGTCCTCAGCTGTTGTGTTGTGTGTCTTGACTAGATTATAAGCTCTGATGAGTCGGGACCATCTCTGTATAGTGTTGCATATGCCTTGTAGTGCTATACAAATGATCAGTAGTAGTAGTAAGGTATCAATGCAAACACTAGGCCACCAGATTTGTTATGTACTATAAGGAAGATGCTTGTTTTCATTCTTAAGCACGCTGACTTTTTAAGGGTTATCACCAGGAGCATCAGTTTTTACATTAGCAAGCCAAAGCTCTTGGGGAAACATTAACTACACCTCCAAAAGTACAATTAACTTTCTTGCCAAAGTTAGCATAAGTCACATTATCCCAGTTCCATATTAACTGCTTTGCATGTATTTGCATGTAGCATGCTTTTTAATTTAACTTGAGTTGGGTCTTATTTATTTTGCATTAAAGCTCTTCTATCAAGTATAACTTGCATTAATTGACCTACAACATGGTATTGTGATACAACAACTTAATAAAGAGCTGTGTATTAGATTACTATCAAGTTCCTTTTTTAAATCCCCATAGTCACCAAGATAAATAACCCTGTGGTCCAAAAATCTCAAACTTTTCCTGTTCATTGTCCTTCTATGGACTTGACTCCAGCCATCTTGGAAGCCCTATGCAGTTACATCACTGATATTTAGTGTTCCAACCACTACTCTATTCTGTTTATTGTTATACCTACCACTTCATTTTGATATTAGTAATAATACTGCAAGATTTGAGCAACTGCAATATGTTTTGTGAGAAAAGCTTGCATTTGTCATTACTGCTTAAATTAATGTTCTCATAATTAATGATATTAATCTAGTAGTGGGATTTTCAGACTTTTTGCCAAACTCTACATCTGGTCTTTGCACTATAAACTTTTGAGACACGGGTTTTAATTTGCCAGAACTGACTCATTCCCTCTCACACACTTTCCCACCTTTTTCAAATTTTCTCTGGCACTCAGCTCACTTATGATTCAGTGGTAGGGTTTCCAACTAGCTCAAAACTCTCCCAGCAGGGTTCTTCCAATCCTGTTTTTACCTCACTGCATGCAGGGACTTGTAGCTTTGCTTTTTCTAAGGAGTAAAACTGGAAAACCACAAAGACAAGTACTTGCAATAGAGTAAACCCAGGACTGGATTAACCCAGTCAGGTGAATCGGGGGCCAGTTGGCAACCCTATTTAGCAGTCAGTAACAAAGGCGCTCAGGAAGTAATCTGAAGCAGAAAGGAGAGAGGTTCAACTGAGACAACATGAACTACTCTCTCAATACAGCTTTTTAAAATGCTGTAAGGAGATGGGGCAGAGGCTGAGCAGCTGCAGTAGTAGCCAAGACCCTCCTACTTTGTATCAAACATTTGAAGGTGGATAGAGAAAGAGAGGAGGGACTGGAAATACATCTATTGCTAGTATGACTTTTATTTTGTGGAGAGTGTGTAAAGACAAAAGAAACAGAGAGGTAATTTAGATGACAGTGTTGGGTGTATAGAAAAAAAGGGTGCAAATGAAGATCTAATTGTGGGACTCAGCAGGGTCAATGCTAAGGTTTCTGGCACCCTCTTGCAATCTATAAATTGGTGCCTTCTTCCATCATTAGACAATAAACCTGTAGCTACACCCACAATATGTTTTTTTGTTATAACATCCTCATTTTTAATGGGGGGGGGGGGTTCACTTTTTGCTGTTTTATTTTTCTCTTTTTTAATTTTTTTTTATGTCCTCATTTTTTATTTTTCTACATGTTGGTGCTCTCCTGCCATGCTTACCTCACTTAGTGGCATGTTTACTTAACCACATTAATGGTTAGTGTGGGGTTTACCGCACACCAAACCCATCATGATAGCCATTATTGTGAGCTAAAAATATGGCCATGATGCAAAAGCCACACTAATTGCTTAGTGTGGGTAGGGGCAGAAACTGGGTGGGTTGGGGTGAAATGTGGGTATTGACTGCACAATGTAATTAGCACAGGCATCTTTAATGTCAATGTTAATGTTGCAGTTACCTTAATGGGTGCTATTAATTGCATCCACAGTAATCATGGTAAACTGCTTAACATGGTGGTCCAATGCCACCCCCATGCTAAGCTGTTTACCATGATTACTGTGCATGCCCCCATTACATTGTGCTAATTACATTGTGCTGTGCACACCCCCATTTATTAACACAGGTCCAATGAGATCAGACACACTCAGGATGATGTGGCCATGGGCCTTTATTAATGCAGGTCTGACGCCACCCCTGTGCTAAATTTTGGGGCTGTACGCATGGTAAACTACTGTGTTTTAGTAAACATACCCCTTACTGTGTTGCATCAATCCTCAGACTCATAGTCTGGGGGAATAACATAATAGGTAAACCTTCCTAGGATAATGGCTCTGATTGACTGAGATCTCTTCAACATTATAAAGTCTAGGTGATATACAGACACCAAGAAAATGTCTATTATCCTGAATTTTGTTATAAAACTGAATGTTCTCTAAATGTGACTGATTCTAGTTCACAGAGAATGTGCATGTATTCATATTTAACATTCAAAGATTTTATACATGGAGGCCAATTCTAGTTCGCACACATCCGCCCACATTGGCCGACCAAAAACTGGACATGCGGGAGATGGACTCGATTCTGCAGCTGGGGGGCCCAGATGTACCCGTGATGATAGAACTGGGGTCATAGAAGTCTGGGTGCTCCCTCTATGCCAATGAGATTGATGTGTGGGGAACTGCCCATCCCAAGGCCAGAACGTCATGGCTGGGGCAAGGGAGCCATTTTGTCCCCACTCCATGGCAATGAGCCATCTATAAGACGGCTCGGAATGCCAACATCCACATCTGTCCCTGCAGACCATGATCTGGCTGGAACCATAGGCCCAAGTGTCCAGATCATGGCTGCAGGGGACTGGCAGGCCTGATGGCAAGGGGTGTCGGGGGGGGGGGCAGCAGCGCATGATCACAGATGCCCCCAGGACTTATTCCACCATCGGGATGGAATAAGCTGGTCCTCTTGGGGGCTGATGTTTAACGTATGGCAGTCTGACTTGAATAGGTCCTGCATGCTCTGCCAGCTGGCCACTCCCCCACTCCACCCCCGTTCTACCCCAGCACCACCCCTTCCCTCCCCCATCCAGCTCTCCCCGCACAAACGCTCTGTATGTGTGGGGAGTGCTGGGGTCAGAATTGGGTCCCAGAGATGAACAGGAGTTGGATGTCCAGCCTGTATACCCAACCCCGCTATTTGATCCACAGAATGACTTCCCTACTTTCTAATAAGGCCAATAGATAAATATTTTCCAATACTTGGTAGTCTACCAATGTAGGTGAAGGAAGCTAGGTTGAAAAATGCTGACTTTTGGGAGCAGCTTATTTCATAGAAAATTGTATGGTTCTATAAACAGATTAGGTGAATGTCAGATCAAATTATTCATAGGATCTTAATATAGACAATTAGATACTAGGGAGGTGTTATATGTAATATATTGGTCTTCCAAACCTGTTCTTCAATCTGGCTAGAATGTATGCGCTAGTCACACTATGGAATGACCTGCCTTTAATGTCCATTATGACACAAGTATGCAAGATCTATTTAATGCAAGCAGGACTGACTTAAGGTTTAATTAGTTTGCCAACTGTGAACCCTGTTAATGAGTCATGATTCAAATGCTCTGTAACAAGCAGTTTCAAATTAGATATTAGCAGCTTTCAAAGCACCTATGTATGACCTTAGACAGCCCCGTCACAAAGACTCTTCCAATAGGAAATTTTAAACTGTCTTGAAAACTTATTATTCTACGCAAGCTTTTCCTTGCATGGGTTGTGTGATATTGGTGCACTGTAGCTGACTGGATGTAGCAGAGTTTTGTGTTTCCTCTAGCCCTTGTGTCCTCCATTTAGAAACTCTGTGTACTTCCATGCTAGATTGTGAGCTCTAATGAGCAGGGACTGTCTCTCTTCTATGTTTGTACAGTGCTTCATATGTTGTGGCGCTTTATAAGTTTTTAATAATAATAATAATACTAGCCCGGTATTCTTGTATTCTGTTGTTGTTGTTCCCTCAACCACCCCTATATTTTAAACTGTAAACTGCTTAGAGATTTATACTTGATTTTTGGTATATCCTACTATAATAAAATTAATGAATTTGTAAATACTGGTGGGGTTTCCTTTCTGTGAACAAGAACCTGCCATATGTCATCCAAATTAAAAATGGAATGAATCAAGTTTTATCTCAATAAAACCCAATCATACATTAGATTAGAGGAATGTTTTGGTCTGCTTCAATCTGTTCTTCCCGCATTTGGTTTCAACTATTTGCTATTTAATGAAATGCCAAGTGTATAATACCTTTCTCTGTGACGGGGCTGTCTAAGGTCATACATAGGCGCTTTGAAAGCTGCTAATATCTAATTTGAAACTGCTTGTTACAGAGCATTTGAATCATGACTCATTAACAGGGTTCACAGTTGGCAAACTAATTAAACCTAAAGTCAGTCCTGTATGCATTAAATAGATCTTACAGACTTGTGTCATAAAGGACTCCTCTTCCCTCTTCTTCATTAATAAGTGGGAGTTTATAGCTGATTCAGTCTGTCAGTCACTGAACCACCAGGGAGCCCTCGGTAACCCCTGGAGGGATGGGAGTAGGAGGAGGGCAGAGGAATAGCTAATTGCCTTTGTGGTGGGATGAGGGAGATGGGGGATGGTTCAAGCCTTGGGTGCTGTCTGGAATGGGGGTTCTGAAGATATGGAGGGGATCGACATGTAGGGGATCTATATGGGGATCTTCTTATTAGGGTCAGCATTCCTTTGCAGTGAGGGAATCATTTGAGGGGGTACAGGATCCAGGTGAGAGACCTATATTAGCTGTGGTGTTGCACTTGATTGAACAAGAGGAGACAGATAGGGTTTGGGGGTGACCGGGTAGGTTAATCACTGGTCACCATATCTCTCTCTTCTCGGATCCTACCCCATGATATGCTAGATAGACAGCATGGATGTACCCCATCCTCTCTGCTAAGCAACTGCAGTAACTGTCAACTTGAGTCAGTGTGTGCTGTACAGTGCTGACAGTTACCACACCTTAGTAACGAGAATTTCTAGGGAATGAACTGCAAAATCTAAATTAAAACCTCCTCTTTTCAGTGTTACTTAGACTGTTCTGATTAAAAATCACTTGGAGACATATAATTATATTAACTTGCTTCCAGTGAAGTCCAAGGATCTGTGACAATTGGGGCAGCGACAGTCCTCCTTTGCTCCTGTTCCCTCTTTGGCAGCAGTCAACATACCACAAGTCTTGTGGTAGAGACCCCTAATGGTAGCACATACATCTAATGGTCTTCAGGGGCTAAATGAGGGGGGAGAAGGCAGTTCGGGACTTGGGAGCTGTCTGGGATGGAGAGTTCTGAAGTTGGTGGGGGAGATCAGCAGGGGGTCTTGTGGGGAGTTCTACTTATTGGGGTCAGCATTTCTTTGCAGTGGGGGGCTGACGCTGGGGATTCAGGATCTGGGGGGAGGAGGTGCATTGTCAGTAGAAGGGGAGGATATAGTAGCTGCAGACACTTGTGCTTTCTCTTCTCTTTCATCCTGGACCCACGTTACCTGCCTTGACATGTAGCACAAATGCTCCCACAGTGCCTACCATGGCAGGGAATGTAGGCCCATGTGATAACTTGTGTGGAAACTGTGGGGCAGATGCTGAGCATGTCTGCTGCATTTACCACACAGGATTTGCACCTACTGTGCTGCCATTTTGGCACATGCCACGCAGTAGGTGCCAAAACTTACCGCATGTGAGTAAACAGGCCCCAAAGGGTTACCCTCACTAGCAGGACCTTCCACATCTGCTCTTGCTGTCAGTATCTGATGCACTGTGGCAAATTCTTAGTGATGTAGCTTCATGAAGTAAAAATTATTGTTCTGACTCATGTACTCAAAGTAATGAAAAACAGGTCCTCCAATTAAGGAGCTTTCCCTGTAGCTCCGTAATAGTGGATGGATATTTCAGCAGCAAACATATTCAACAGGAACATTTAAAATTAAAAGCTTCTTTAATGTTCTGCCCTGTACAGTATAGAATGTAACTCTAAAAATGGGAAATGTTAGAAAGGTGAATAGACAAATTTAAAATCCCAAACATCTGACATTTTCTAAATATCTTTTATATCATACTTGGAGAGCTGACCTACTACTACTACTACTACTATTAATCATTTATATAGCGCTATAAGGTGTATGCAGTGCTGTACAGGGTTTGTAGTTCATGGTTTATTAAAACTTAATATACTGCTTTTCCAGGGTAAGCAAAGCAGTTTTCAAATCTACAATTAAAATCAAATGCACACACTTAAGGGCATGTTTACTAAACTGCGGTAACGTAGCAGTGGCGCAGAGGGTGGAGAGAGGGCGGAGAGAAGGGGTCAATAGGCGGGGAGTGGGCGGGGAGAGGCCCCTTCCACACTAACGCGGAGAAATTAAGGGCTGAATCCTTAAGATCCATCTTTTTTCCCAGGTTTTCGACCTCCCGGCACCCCCCTGACAGTCAGGTTGGCCTCCATACCATATACCACTTCCCCCCCCCCTCCCTCCGCCCTTCCCTTCAGCGTTCTGACTCTTTAGCCATGTTATTCTGTCCTTTTCTATTTTTCTATCTATCTCTCTAGTGCTCTCCTATCAATTGAATGGCATTCCTTTCCTTCTTTGATTTTCCAGCAGCCTGCTTTTATTGTACACTGCTCTGATGCCTCGGTTTGGGCGGTATATCAAGCCTTGTAAATAAATAAATACAAATAAAATAAATAACGCAACTGAAAACCTGACGTTAGCACACATTTGCAAGAGAGAGAAACCATTTCAGTGTCAGCAATGTACAGCCTAGGCAGGGAGCCCAAGTAAGGTGATAGTAGTGCTCCATTTGCAGCAACAGCATAGTGCCCTGGTATGAAAGGCCACTATGGTGATGGCGCAAATGGGGCATGGGGGCTGCAGGCGTAACATGCAGTATGGGCTACTGGGGCACAGGGTGGACTAGGAGGTTGCCGAGGTGGCACATAGGAATGCAGAAAATGGAAACCAGCAAGACAGCAACTGACCAGGGTCAGACGTGCCCATGAGTTTGTGGCCCACAGTGTCCCATCCAGGAGACTTTACCCAGAAGGCACCCCAAAGGGTGCATAACATTGACAAGCGGTGCCTGGGGAAGTGTGGACATCTATTTAGGCACCCTTACCCCAGAGCCCACAAATTAGGCAGACACCTACCTGCTCCCTGGATGGCCTGGGATGGTGCACCACCAGCACCGACAGCATATGGTCATGGCGGCATGGCAGAGGGGGTGGGTGATTGTGCTGGAGGGGGCAGTGGCACCTGCCTGCAGTAGATCTAGGTCATGCCCTGTACCAGTACGTGGTGTGCAGTGCAACAGAAGAGGTCTGGCCGAGGAATGTAAGGGTAGCCCCAGGGACCACTATGCTGGCAACAGTATGGTGCAGTACACTCAGCCAGCATGTCCAAGAACAGAGGGTCAGGGGTTCAGGTCCCATCTGTGGATTCTGCAAGCATCTCCCCATAGTTTTAGCCCACAATGCAGCCACAACAACAACATGGGGAAACCCCAACGCAGTGGTGCACAGGGGTACGGACCCCCACTCACAAGGGCTCCACAGCTTCATGGAGTGTCAGGCTGTTGGCCCCATCACAGAGCTGCAGTTATCACCAGAGCACTACTACTACCCCCTGCACAGATTAGCAATGTTGGCACTGTGATCAGGACCAGTGCAGCGGGAAGGGTTGTCAACCACCTCCATCTTGGCACAATGCTGAGATAGGTGTGGGAGTGTGCGTATGTCTCTCCATTGTTTTGTGTCTGCCAACATCTCACTGAGCCCACATTGCTCACACTGCTTCCAGCGTTAGCCTGCAAATGTGAATAATGAGGAGCAAGGTATTGTGGGTATTGCCAGACAGGGTGGACTGGCCATGATGCATCTGCACAGGGTGGAGGGCAATGGCTGGGGCACTGTAATGCTCGACCACCACCTACATGGACAGGGTGGCCACAGCATGTCACGCTGGGAGGGGGGGTGTCACTCTCACTCTGACCGAGCAGTGACCATGGCATGTCTATGTTCCCACATAGTGCCACACATTATTTGTGTCCAGTGATACCTGTGTGTTCCTAGTTTTGGGGCCCAATCACAAAGATACCTGCTTGTTGCCTGTGCTGTGTATCCCACCTCTGGGTGCACAGGGTTCCTCTGTGAGCATGCACTATGGACTGGTTTGTGGGCTGTCTGAAGTTTGCCTGTGCATGGTGGGAACACCTTGTAGAATGCTGAAGGTGCAGTCTGACTGTACTGTCTGTTGATGAATGGCAGACCATGGTGTGGGGCAGTTGAGCCTTCCCCTGCCTATCCCAAGCATCACTGTTGGTCTGCAATGGTCATCTGCAAGCAGGACTGTGGTTGCTGCTACTGCAGCCATTCTGTAGGATACAAGCACCTGTCCCACCACACCCTCATCTACAAAAGGGGTAATTGAGATCCCTTGGGGTATATAGCACTTACCACTTAGACCCATAGTGGCAGTACTACATAGCCCTCATGCAAGTCTAGAGACCTCACTGTCCTGATAACAGGTACCCACTAATCTAGGTGGTATCTGGTCCCACAGGGCCACATATGACTGCAGAACACAGCTGAAAGAGATGTACCTTTAGTTGCACTGCTGGGAACACCTGTCGCACACTGGCAGTGCTAGGGATGTGCAGCAAGACCTATCTCTAGCACTACATGTACTGTGGACCTAGTGCTGGGCGCCCATCCTATCCCTCAGGGTGAACACAGAACCTGCACAATGGCATGGTCTGTAGCTACTCTGTGCCAGTATCACACACTGTCAGACCGTCTTACCATGCTGCAGTACCGGAGAGGTGCAGACTCCATTTGGTGGTCAGCTGTAGGCCGCTGTTCTGCATGTGCAATTCATCATGGGTGCTGGTGGGGTTACCCTATCCTGGGGTAGGAAGTAGGGGAGGAGGAGTGGCACTATACATAAACAACTACCATTAAAGCTTTGGAATTACAGAGCTTAAAAGGGAGAGGGGAGGCATTGTGGGTTAAACTAGAAAGAGGAAAAGAGATAAATCTATTTACATTGGTGTTATATACAGACCTCCCTCACAAGAGGAAGAGGTGGACAGAGAGTTAATTGAAGACATGCGCAGCATTGCTAGGAAAGGGGAAGTGCTACTGATAGGAGATTTCAATATGCCAGATGTTGATTGGCAGATTCCTGCTGCAGTATCATCTAGAAGTAAGGAGACCCTGGATTCTCTACAGGGAGAACTATTCAGGCAATTGGTAACAGACCCCACACGTGAAGGGGCCATACTGGACTTGGTGCTTACCAATGCTGAAAGTGTTTCTGATGTTGTAGTGGGAGATCATTTTGCATCCAGTGATCACCAGATGGTGTGGTTCAGTATTAGGACTAGGGCTGTTAGAATCCATTCAAAGGTGAAGATCTTAGACTTTAGGAAGACTAACTTTGCGAAGATGGGCCAATACCTCAGGGAGTCGTTAGTTGGATGGGAACAGCTGAGTGATGTAGAAAAACAGTGGGAAAAACTGAAAGGGGATATTTTAAGGGCAACCAAACTTTTTGTTAAAATGGTAAGTAAAGGTAAAAGGAAAAGGAGACCACTATGGTTTTCAAAAGAAGTAGCTGAAAAAGTGAAGAAAAAGAGGGAGGCCTTCATGAAATACAAGAGATCACAGAGAGAGGAAGACAGGCATCTGTATTTGGAAAAACTTAGAGAAGCTAGCAAAGTAGTCAAAAAGGCAAAGATTCAAAAGGAGGAGGAAATAGCCAATGCAATAAAATGGGGGGGATAAGACATTTTTCAGATATATTAGTGAGAAGAGGAAGGGCAAGAGTGGTATTGTCAGACTCAAGGGGAGGGGGAGGAATATGTAAAAGCTGATAAGGATAGAGCGGAATTGCTTAACAAATATTTTTGTTCTGTGTTCACAGATGAAGCACCAGGACCAGGACCTCAGAAAACACCCACAAATAGGAACAGAAGCAAAGGACATCTTGAACAATTTTCAAAAGACTGTGTTCGTGAGAAACTATCTCAACTTAAAGTAGACAAAGCGATGGGACCGGATGGGATACACCCTAGAATACTGAGGGAACTTGGGGACGTTCTAGCAGCTCCACTGACTGACCTTTTCAATGCCTCGTTGGAGTCGGGAGTGGTGCCAAAGGACTGGAGAGAGGCTCATGCGGTGCCTTTACACAAAAGCGGAAGTAAGGATGTGGTTGAAAACTACAGGCCAGTTAGTTTAACTTTGGTGGTGAGTAAATTATTGGAAATGCTGCTGAAAGAGAAAATAGTGAGGTTTCTGGAGTCCAGCGCATTACAGGATCCGAGGCAGCATGGATTCACCAGAGGCAGATCTTGTCAGACAAATCTGATTGATTTCTTTGACTGGGTGACCAGGGAGTTGGACCGAGGGAGAGCCCTAGATGTGGTGTATTTAGATTTCAGTAAAGCCTTTGACACTGTTCCTCACAGACGACTTATAAACAAACTGAGCACCCTAGGGATGGACCCTAAAGTTACTGCTTGGGTTAGAAATTGGTTGGGTGGGAGGCAACAAAGAGTACAAGTAAATGGAGCTCACTCTGAGGAGAAGGATGTTATGAGTGGTGTGCCCCAGGGATCTGTCCTTGGTCCGATTCTTTTTAACATCTTTGTTAGTAATATAGCGGAAGGGCTTTCAGGTAAGGTTTACCTCTTTGCGGATGATACCAAAATCTGCAATAGAGTAGACACCCAGGAAGGGGTAGATAACATGAGGAGGTATCTAGCTAAGCTTGAAGAATGGTCTAGAATTTGGCAGCTGGGATTTAATGTTAAAAAATATAAGGTCATGCATTTGGGCTGCAGCAATCCAAGGGAGCAATATAGTATAAGGGGTGAAGTACTTTTGTCCACTAAAGAAGAGCGGGACCTAGGCATGATTGTGTCTGATGATCTTAAAGTAGCTAAACAGGTAGAAAAGGTGACGGCAAAAGTTAGAAGGATGCTTGGGTGCATACGGAGAGGAATGGCTAGCAGAAAAAAGGAGGTGATAATGCCTCTGTATAAGTCTTTGGTGCGACCTCATTTGGAGTATAGTGTGCAATTCTGGAGACCGCACCTTCAAAATGATGTGAACAGGATGGAGTTGGTGCAGAGGGTGGCTACTAAAATGATTAGTGGTCTTCATTATAAAGCATATGAGGACAAACTGAAGGATCTTAATATGTACACCTTAGAGGAAAGGCGGGATAGAGGTGATATGATTGAGATGTTTAAATACCTCCGTGGCATAAATGTTCAGGGAGAGAGCCTATTTCAATTAAAAGCAAGTTCTACTGTTTATATGAATGAAATATGGTTTTCATCATTTTATATTTTTAATACTTTTAATATTTTTAAAGTGTTTGTATGTGTCACAATATGTATGGTTATTATTTGCAGCATACCTGATTCCCCTGAGGAAGTAGAAAACGAAACACGGCCTGTGTCGGGCTCTCAGGTTTTTGCTAGTATTGAATTAAGTATCCTTTCCAAACAACCACCACATGTTATTGACTGGTGGTAGAGATGAGGACAGTAACTGAATTCAAAAAAGCATGGGACAAACACAGAGGATCTCTAAAGGTAAAAAGGGGACTGTTGTAGTTGTTAAGGAAGGACAGACTAGATAGGCCATGAGGTCTTTTTCTGTCGTCATATTTCTGTGTTTCTATGTTTCTGACACACAGAGCAGACGGTTTGTACAGTGACCTGCAATCCTTCTGTACCCAGCCATTGCTGTGCAACAGGCCATAGAGGTATAGCCTACTGGTTAGTACACTGACATTCTAGGTGGAGGTCATGGGTTTGATTCCTCGTTGTTCCCACCTGTCCAAGGCAGATGTTTTGCTTGCCTGTGACAGTAATATCTTTGCAGATCCATTCTGCCAGCCCATAGTACCCTCACCACAGTTGCCAGCAATCTTTATAAGGCGTTATAAGACTCCTAATTAGGCACAGTACAAGGCACGTTACAAGGCACCTTATTGGGTACAGTACAATGCACGTTATAAGGCACTTTACAAGGCACCTTATTAGGCAAAGTACAAGGCAAGTTATAAGGCACATTTCCAGACACCTTATTAGGCAGAGTACAAAGCACGTTAAGGCACGTGCCTTGTACTGTGCCTTATAACATGCCTTATAACGCACCTTATAACGCGCGTTACTTGACATGGCTTGCCATAATGATGCCCCGCCCATGCCTTTATATGGGCATCTGTACCTTTATCGCGGAACCTAACATGAATGATATTACCGCAGTTTAGTAAACATGCCCCTTAAAGAAAACAAAAGTGGAACGCCAAATCATCTACAGAAAAGTTTAGAAAAGTAACAGTTTTAGTTCAGTTTTGGATACCATATCTCAGAAAGGATATATAAAGACTTGAAATGGTTCAGAGGAAAGTGACCAAAGGGATTTGGAGTCTGCGCCAGAAGATGTATGAGAAGTAACTTGAAAACCTAAATATGTATACTCTAGAGGAAAGGAGAGACAGGGGAGATATGATACAGACTTTTAAATACTTAGCATATAAGAACATAAGATATGTCATACTGGATCAGACCAAGGTCCATCAAGCCCAGTATCCTGTTTCCAACAGTGGGCAATCTAGGTCCCGAGTACCTAGCAGTTTCCCCAAAAGACACGAGTTCCACAATGCTTGTATTGGGTCAAGCAGTGGATATCCCAGGTCCCCTTTAATAATGGTTTATGGACCTTTCCTCCAAAGACAAAGACAGGGAAGCTGTTAAACTAGAGGACATAACATGAAGCTGCAGGGGGGTAAACTGAAAGGCAACATCAGGAAATACTTTTTCACTGATGGTGAATGCTTGGAATGCCCTCCTGATGGAGGTGGTGGGGCACATACCATGGCAGAATTCAGAATGGCATGGGAAAGACACAGTGCATCCCTTTATAGCAAGAGGATGAAATCAAAGCAAACTTAAATATCTTTTAGGCTTCGATAAATAGAGGGGGCTGACCTGCATGGAGCAGCAGGTACAACCCTAAACACAGGCATAGAGGGAAGTGACCTGCACAAAGCTGCAGTTACAACCACTGTTCCCTCTAAGCTGTGCGCGTGTGCGCGCGCACACACCTCGCCGAGCAAGTGCACATACTTTACAACAGAGCGCACAAAAATTATGGCTCTGATTCTGATAGAAAACAACACAGACGTCTTAAAATGTTGTAATTACTATAAATTTCCCGCTTCATTTAGTAATCGTCTATTTTCATTTAATTTGATTAAAATCAATGTGGTGTACATACTGTATTCTGACATGTAGTCAAATTTTAAAGTATATAACTCCGAGTGTCATTATGTGGAGCACAAAAATTTAACCTTCCTTCAAAAGCTGCACACAGCTGATATTTTATGCGCACACAGCCTACAGAAAATTAGAGGGAACATTGGTTACAACCATTCTAGCCATCAACTGGGCAGACCAAATAGGCCATACTGGTCTTTATCTGCCTTCATATTCTATGTTACTACTGTATATTACTATGTAACAGAAGAGAATATGACAAAACAAAACGACCAGATGTGGTGCAGCTGCATTTCCTATCAACCTCTGCTCGAACATGAATATAATATGAAGAAATGTTTAAAAAGGTATGTTTTTAAATCAGTTTTAAAGCTTTTAAATACCTTAGCTAACTGGAGGTGAGAGGGGAGAATATTCCAAAGGGAGGGGGCAACAGAAAAAAAGTGGAACAGTGGCTTCTAATCTTGCTTTCGATGGTGATGGTTTGCAGAGTCTATTAATACACAGTGAGTGAAGAATACGTGAAGGAGTATAGCGACTGATAAGAGAAGATAGATATACAGGGGCCTCATCATGTGGAACTTTAAATGTAAGAGATTTTTTAGTGGATGTGTGCTGCAACTGGAAGCAAGTGATGATGAATTAACAATGGTGTGACATGGTCATATTTATGGACTTCAGAAAGGAGTTAGATTGCCATGTTTTGTACTGATTTAAGGTGCTTCAAAGTGTACTTGGGAAGACCAGCCTAGACAATGTTGCAATAATCCTACTGGGATATTGTGGGGCTCAGAATGACAGTGGTCTGAGCTGGGAGAACAAGATAGGGGTGGATAGCATAGAAATGATGGAGGATATTAAAGGAAAATTGCACTAGGGAGTCTACTTGTTGAGAAAATGAGAGTTCAGAATCAATGATAATGCTGAGATATCTGAAAGAAGGGGCAAATGTAATGGAACCATTTATTATAGGGCTGAGAGTGGGAGCATGTGATGAATCTGTGACCCAGGTAGCTGTAGTTTTACCTGGGTTGAGCCAGAGGCTGTTTTTCAAAAGCCATTGGGGCTACTATCTCTAGGAAGGGATTAATCTGAGACAGATCTGGGTTTATAGGGTCAACATGAGTAATAAGCAGAATGTCATCTGCATACAAATAGGAAGTAACTCCTGATTCCTGGATCGAGATTGGCAAGGTACACATAAAAATATTAAACAGAAGGGTAGAGAAAACAGAACCCTGTGTGACTCAAGGGGAGGGAAGAGATTGGGAAAAGATAGGAGGAATGTGAAGAATATGAAGAATCCATGGAAACATGAAAAGATCGATCAGCTAAAAATGATTGGAACTAGGCTAGGGGCTTGTCACAGAGACTGATATCGGAAAGGTGGGAAAGTAGAAGATCATGATTGAAGGTCAAAGGCACTAGAGAGGTCTGAGGAGTGGCCTAGTGGTTGGGGCAAGGTACTTCAGGCTGGAAGGTCGGGGGTTCAAATCCCACTAGAGGACAGCAACCTTGGGCCGGAAGGACTGGGGTTTCTAGTCCCACAGGTGCTCCTTGTGGTCTTGGGCAAGCCACTTAACCCTCCATAGCCCATGTTCCCTGTAAAATAGTTATCTCCAAGTTATAATGCCCTGTTCAATGTAATTTCAGTTTGTTCAATGTAAACTGCACTGATGCAGAATAGCACAGTATATAAGAGAATGTAAATAAGGAAACTTCCTATATCACGTCACCTCTGTTCAAAATGCTATAAATGTTGTTCAACAGAGAAATAAGAATAGTTTCTGTACTATGGTGAGGCTGGATTCCAGTTTGGTGGATGTAAAGAAGGGAGAAGGTTTCAGCATGTGATGATAACTGAGAGAATAGCCATCGTTCAGCACGTTTTGAAATGAAGATAAGATTGGAGACTGGGTGATAGCTGGTAGGAGATAACTGATTAGAATTGGCTTTTTTTCAGAAGAGGATGAATCACGACTGTCTTCCAAAGTTCAGGAAACACACCGGCAGAGGCTATGATTAGTAGACACATGAAAGGGATTAATCTTAAACATTCTTCTGACAACCATGAAGAGGGGATGGGGTCTAAAAAAGAGGTGGTTTTCCTAACAGTGCTGATATGTTTTTGTAGTGCAATATCAGTGACTGAAATAAAAGAAGACCATACTGCAAATGAACTGGGAGCACAGATTCTGTGACTGCTGGCACAGAGAGAGAAAACAGTGGTGTGTATATTCTCAAATTTGTGCCACCCCCATTCCCTAGATATGCAAAAGTGGACATGCTGTTTCAGACAGTTTTTGTATACCACCTTATCCTTCAATCAAAGTGGTCACACCACAATTGGGGGATATGTTTAACATGAGAAGATACAAGACATGTACACTAATACTTACAGGGAACATGGGCTATGGAGGGTTAAGTGGCTTGCCCAAGACCACAAGGAGCACCTGTGGGACTAGAAACCCCAGTCCTTCTGGCCCAAGGTTGTTGTCCTCTAGTGGGATTTGAACCACTGACCTTCTAGCTTGTGGTATCTTGCCCCAACCACTAGGCCACTCCTCCCTTCACAGCATTCATACAATACTGGTAATAAATAAAAATACTGGGCCCAATATTCAGTGCCACTAACATGGTTAGTGCTGCTGAATATCCCCAGGTGCCGTCACTGCATGACCAGAGTCTAACTGGTTAGCATCGGGGAGTTATGATGCCGGTACTTGGCCCTAACTGGGCAGCGGCATTTTTGAGCTGCTGCCCAGTTATGGCAAAGTGGCAAAAGCAAGGCACAGCAAAGGCTGGCCTATCTTTATTAGTTAGAAGTTAACTAATAAAGTTAGGCCAGTATCACTGCTGCCCAGTTAGCTTCCTGTCAATCTGGGCAACCTGGATATTCAGTGTTAGGGCCCAGATATGACCTCAGCATTGAATATCTGGGTTTAAGTTTCAATGGTGATGCCTAGTTACTGAAAACCTCATTAGATGCTGTTGCTGAATATCCCCTCCTAAATTTTAATTATGCAGGAACTGCAAAATATCACAGGAATCTATATCCAATAAAGATTGGTAAAATTCCAGGTCTTCACAGCTGTGTTCTACTGCCCCTACTCACCAGCATTGCCTCGAGGTGCTCACCCTCAAGCTTCTCTCACCTCAGTTCTTCCCCTATCTGACCTTTATCTCTTAACTGACCCTTATCTACATTCTACCATAGTCTCAATTAATCCACTAACATATTTAGGACTATTCAGACTATGGCCCTTCAATTCTTTCCTTTTCTCTCTCATCTCCTCTCTCAGTTGCTATGCCATCTGAGTCTGTCAATGAGGCTTCTGCCTTGGATGCTCTCACTCTTCTCATTCCCTGACCTGTGAGGCATTTATTTATTTAACAGTATTTTTAAACCGCCTTATCTTATTAATCAAGGTGGTATCACAGCAAACAATCAGCCTTGGCTGACCTCCAAAATCCTATTTTCCTGTACCTGCTATGCTGAGCACCTTTGTCTTAAATCCCATTTCAAATTCATGTTAACCTCCCACCATTTTGCGATAGCACTTGCCAAGCAAGAGTACTATGTCAATCTGACAAACTCTCGCCTTAGACCAGGGGTTCTCAACCTGTGGGTCGCGATCCCCATGGGGGTCGCCACAGGATTTAGCAGGGGTTGCCTCACTCCGCCGTTAAAAAAAAAAAAGTGCACAAGTTGCTGCCGCTGCTGAGTCTGCTTCTCGGCAGCGGCAAACTCACCGCTTCCCTTCTGTTGCAGCTGTGGCTCCCTGCCTCTTAGGGAACCGCGGCTATGCCTGTAAAACCATTGCGGAGCCTTCCTGCCTCTCGATGGGCTCCGTGCAGCATTATCCCGCCTCCAAAGGAAGTTGTTTACCACTTCCTTTGGAGGCAGGACAATGCTGCGCAGAGCCCATTTAGGGACAGAAAGGCTCCGCAATGGTTTTACAGGCATAGCCGCGGTTCCCTAAGAGACAGGGAGCCGCGGCTGCAGAAGAAGGAGGCAGACATGGGGAGAGAGGAACAGGGAACCTGCAACGGGGCTGACATGGGGAAGGGGGGGCTGACATGAACTGAGGGGGAGCTGACATGGAGGGAGGGGGCTGACATGGAGGGAGGGAAGGGGCTGACATGGACAGAGGGGGACTGACATGAAGGGAGGGAGGGGGGCTGATATGGATGGATGGAGGGAGGGGGGCTGACATGGACGGAGGGGGGCTGATATGGATGGATTGATGGATGGAGGGATGGAGGGAGGGGGGCTGACATGGACAGGGGGGCTGACATGGAGAGAGGGGGGCTGACATGGATGGAGGGAGAGGGGGCTGACATGGAGGGAGGGGGCTGACATGGACAGGGGGGCTGACATGGAGAAAGGGGGGACTGACATGGATGGAGGGAGGGAGGGGAGGGCTGACATGGAGGGGTGGAGGGGGGCTGACATGGATGGATGGATGGATGGAGGGAGGGAGGGGCTGACATGGACAGAGGGCAGCTGACATGGAGGGAGGGAGGGCTGACATGGACCGTGGGGGGCCTGACATGGATGGATGGATGGAGGGAGGGAGGGGGCTGAAATGGACAGAGGGGGCTGACATTGAGGGAGGGAGGGGGCTGACATGGACAAAGGGAAGAGACAGGGGGACATACTGGACAAACGGGATAAATGCTGGACAGAGGGGAGAGACAGTGCGGGTTACGATTATAATAGGCAGATGGGGGGGGCTAGGACTGGTAATGGGTTGAATAGGGAAGGCTAGGACTGGGACTTGACTGATCAAGAGGGGGTTGGGACTGGTAATGTGCTGATAGGGGGGTAGGACTGGTAATGGACTGATGGGGGGATAGCATTGGAAATGAGCTGATCGGGGAGGTTAGGACCGTAAATGGGCTGATTAGAGGAGGCTAGGACTGGTAATTGGCTGATGGGAGGGTAGGACTGGTAATGGACTGATTAGGGGAGCCTAGCACTGGTAATGGGGCTGAGGAGGGACTAGCACTGGAAATGAGCTGATTAGGGGAGGCTAGCACTGGTAATGGGGTTGAGGAGGGACTAGCACTGGAAATAAGCTGATTAGGGGAGGCTAGGACTGGTAATGAGCTGATGGGGGTTAGGACTGGTATTGGGCTGATTAGGAGAGGCTAGCACTGGTAATGAGGTTGAGGGGGGACTAGCATTGGAAGCAAGCTGATTGGGGGGGCTTCGACTGGGAATGGGCTGATTGTGGGGAGGGGAGGATAGAGCTGCTGGCCCTGGAAGAAAACTGGGGGATAAGGCTACAAATGGGCTGATACAAGGAGAAGGGAGAAAGGAACTGGAAGGGAGTGGATCTGAGAGGGGCTGCCATGGTATTTGCACTAGAAGGGACTGGTCAGTGGGGAAGGAGGGGGACTGGAAGGGAATGGACACTAGTGGCAGTCATGAGAATGCAAGTTGACACTGGAAGGTACTGAGAGTGAGGACTGGAAAGGGGCTGATACTGGGGAGGGTTACTGGGACTGGAAATAGGCTGATGGAAAGAAGTGAAGGGAGGGGGAGGGACTGACATGGATGGAGGGAGGGAGGGAGAGAGGGGGATTACAGCAGCTTTTTTTTTTTTTTTGCTACAAGCATTCTTGAGGAAAAAAATGCAGTGGGAAGGCAGAGGCAGGGCAGAGGCGGCAAAATCTAAAATTAAACAGCCAGTGTGCCCCCGCCACCGCCGGATGAGAGGTGCAGGTGGAGGGAGTGGGGACAGGAGGAGGACAAGGAGAGACAAAGGTGAGAGATGGGGAATAAAGGGGGAGACAGGGGACAAGTACTAGACAAAGGGGAGAGACAGGGGCAAATGCTGGACAAAGAGGAGAGACGGGGACATACTGGACAGATAGGGATAAATGCTGGACAGAGGGGAGAGACAGTGCGGGTTAGGATTATAATGGGCTGATGGGGGGCTAGCACTGGTAATGGGTAGATCCAGGGCCGGCCCGTCCATTGAGCGAGAATGTTTTTTGCACAGGGCCCCGCGTTTCAGGGGGCCCCGCGCAAAAAACATTCTGATCCAACATTAAAATTAAAAAAAAAAAAAAAAAAAGCTGTCGCTGCCGGGGCCGGGGCCGGGGCTGCCGCGGCAGAATCGAGTGTGCCACAGGGCCCCCCCTGCCCAGCAGAGCCTGCCCTCCCCGGTATCACCTCTCTCACTCAGCTGCCTCCAGTCACACGCGCCGGCTTTCAGAGCGCGAGGGAATAGTTTCTCCCTCGCTGCTCTGTTAAGCCTGCGGGGGCTGATGGGACTTCCCATCAGCCCCCGCAGGCTTAACAGAGCAGCGAGGGAGAAACTCCCCTCGCGCTCTGAAAGCCGGCGCGTGTGACTAGAGGCAGCTGAGTGAGAGAGGTGATACCGGGGAGGGCAGGCTCTGCTGGGCAGGGGGGGCCCCGCGGCACACTCGATTCTGCCGCGGCAGCCCCGGCCCCGGCCCTGGCAGCGACAGCTTTTTTTGTAAAAAAAATTTTGGGGGGGTTAGGAGTGGTGATGGGCTGGGGGGGTTAGGAGTGGTAATGGCTGTGGGCTGTTGGGGGGGTTAGGACTGATGATGGGCTGGGGGGGTTAGGAGTGGTAATGGCTGTGGGCTGTTGGGGGGTTAGGACTGGTAATGGGCTATGGGGGGCTAGGACAGGAAATGGGCTGATGGGGGGGTTAGGAGTGGTGATGGGCTGGGGGAGGTTAGGAGTGGTGATGGGCTATGGGGGGGCTATGGGCGAGCTATGGGGGGCTATGGGCTATGGGGGAGCTAAGTCTATATGGGCTGATGGGATTAGGACTGGAAGTGGGTTGATGGGGGCTTAGGACTGGAAGTGGGCTATGGGGGGGCTTAAACTAAAAATTGGGTGATGGGGATTAGGACTGGAAATGGGCTGGTGGGATTAGGACTGGGAGTGGGCTATGGGGGGCTAGGACTGGTAATTGGTTGGGGTTGCTAGGAATGGAAATTGGCTGGGGGATTAAGAATGGAGGTGGGCTGATGGGGTTAGTACTGGTAATGGGCTATGGGGGGCTAGGACAGGAAATGGGCTGATGGGGAGGGGTTAGGACTTGAGGTGGGCTGTTGGGTAGGGTTAGGACTGGAAATGGGCTGATGGGGGGTTAACACTAGAGGTGGTCTGATGGGGTTAGGACTGGTAATGTGCTATGGGGGGGGGGTTAGGACTGATAATGGGCTATGGGGGGGCTGGGACAGGAAGGGCTGATGGGGACGGTGTAGGAATTGGGGGGGGCTGATTTGGTAAGGAATGGTCATGTCCTGTGGGCTGATGGGGGGGTTAGGACTGGCAATGGGCTATGGGGGGGTTAAGACTGGTAATGGGCTGTTGGCTGATGGGGGCTGTCTGGTAATGGGCTATGGGGGGTTAGGACTGATAATGGACTATGGGGGGGGCTAGGACAGGAAATGGGCTCATGGGGCGGGGTTAGGACTTGAGGTGGGCTGATGGGGTTAGGACTGGTAATGGACTGTGGGCTGATGAGGGGGGTTAGGACTGGCAATGGGCTATGGGGGGCTGACTGGAAATGGGTTGATGGGGGTTAGGACTGGAAGTGGGCTGATGGGGGGTTAGGACTGGAAGTGGGCTGATGGGGGGTTAGGACTGGTAATGGGTTATAGGGGGGGCTTAAACTGAAAATGGGGTGATGGGGGGTTAGGACTGGAAGTGGGTTGATGGGGGGGCTAGGACTGGTATTGGGTTGGGGGGTTGCTAGGACTGGAAATGGGCTGATGGGGGCTAGGACTGGAAATGGGCTGATGCAGGGACTAGAAGGGAATGGATGCTGGGTGAGGCTGGAACTAGAAGGGAGCTGGTGTTGGGGGAGGATTAGAATGGGATGGGGCTGGGAGAGTAAAATGGAGAGGGGAAAAATATTTTGTGTGGGAGGGATAAAAAATCTACAATTGGCCGGGTATTGGGAGAGTAAGTGGGGATTGAGGATGGAGGGGTAAATTTTGAGTAGATGAAATAGGAATGAGGAAAGAGCAAAAGGAGAAAGTTTAGTATGTTAAAGCAGATGTAGAGGGAAAAAAAAACCCAAGAAGACAGAAGAAAGGACAAATGGACAGCAGATGGAGAGTTAGCAGAAGACACGAAGAAACCAGAAGAAAGTGGCTGGAACAATTGCAACTGAAAAAAAATGCACAAAAGGTAGAAAAATATCTCTTTATTTTGAATTTATTAACTGGAATATGTCAGCTCTGGGAAATGTGCATCATTAATTTTTGCGCTTTGTTTAGTACAAGAGGAAATTAATTTATAGTTTTATTTCTACAGTGTTGTTGTATATTCCAAGTTTGGCTTTTGGGGTTCCCAGTTTAATTATTGTCTTCCTGTTTCTAAATTGTGATTCCTTGTTTGGTGATGGTCTATGTTGTGCATGTGTAACTGAGCTGAGGTATTCTGTTTATATAATTCCTATTTGACATTGCCACTTGTTCTTTCCCCAGTAGGTCATGTATTGTTGTTCTCTGAAATGTATTGGTTTAATATTTGCAGTGTTGCCTTTTGATAGTTAGGGTATGGTGCTTTGTGAGTCCTGGTAGTGCTGTTAGGATACGGCGGGTTTGCTATGGGTTCTAAATGGGCAGTGTTTGTAGTAGTTCCTAATGTGCCTGGCGGTTGGTACTGGATTATAGTAATGTAGCAACCTTTTAGTCTTTCTTTATCCATATACTCATTAAGAGGCATGTTTACTAAAAGTTAGTGTATGGTAACATTATGCAAATATTTATGCAAATGAGGCACCTTATGCAAATGAGGCCCCGCACCGAGTCTCCGCACATGGCCCCGCACCCCCCTTGGGCCGCCCCTGGGTAGATCAGGGGGGCAAGGACTGGTAATTGGTTGATTAGCGAAGGCTAGAACTGGGAATTGACTGATCAAAGGGGGTTGGGACTGGTAATAGGCTGATTAGGGGGGCTAGCACTGGTAATGGGCTGAGGGGGGACTAGCTATGGAAATGAGCTGATTAGGGAAGGCTAGGACTGGTAATGGGCTGATAGGGGGGTAGGACTGGTAATAGACTGATGGGAGCTAGCATTGGAAATGAGCTGATTGGGGAGGTTAGGACTGGAAATGGGCTGATTAGAAGAGGCTAGGACTGGTAATGGACTGATGGAGGGGTAGGACTAGTAATGGACTGATTAGGGGAGGCTAGCACTGGTAATGGGCTGAGGGGGGATTAGCACTGAAAATGAGCTGATTAGGGGAGGCTAGGACTGGTAATGGGCTGATAGAGGGTAGGACTGATAATGGACTGAGGGGGGCTAGCATTGGAAATGAGCTGATCGGGGAGGCTAGGACTGGTAATGGGCTGATGGGGGGGGGTAGGACTGATAATGGACTGATTATGGGAGGCTAGCACTGGTAATGGGGTTGAGGGGGGACTAGCACTGGAAGTGAGCTGATTGGGGGGCTTCAACTGGAAATGGGCTGATGGTGGGGAGGGGAGGATAGAGCTGCTGGCCTTGGAAGAAAACTGGGGAGCTAGAGCTACAAATGGGCAGATGCAAGGGGATGGGCAAATGGGACTGGAAGGGAGTGGATGCTGAGAGGGGCTGCCATGGTATTTGGACTAGAAGGGGCTGGACAGTGGGGAAGGAGGGGGACTGGAAGGGAATGAACACTAGTGGCAGTCATGAGAATGCAAGTTGACACTGGAAGGTACCAGGAGGGAGGGCTGGAAAGGGGCTGATACTGGGAAGGGTTATGGGTGCTGGAAATAGGCTGATGGAAAGAAGTGAAGAAAACAAAAGAAGAGATAAGAAATGGCAGAAGGACCATAGACCACAGAAAGAGAGCTAAGAGAAGACAGGAAAGCAGAAGCCTCAGATCGGGACCAGCATGATCAGAGAATAAATTGGTCAGACAACAAAGGTAGAAAAAATAATTTTATTTCATATTAGTGATTTGACTACAAAATCATCATAATTTTGAAATCAAATATTGTTTCTTGTTATTGTGATTAATTATTGTGGTTTAAATAAGTAAATTTTATAAATAAAAACATATTGTAAAGGCCTACAGTATAATATATGAATAATTCAACAAATGATTACAGCGACAATGCGTTAACGGTAAAGGAAGAGTGACACATTTGATTTTATCATTGGGGGTCACCACAAGTTGACCAATGGTTAAAGGCATCACGGTACAAAAAAAGTTGAGAACCACTGCCTTAGACCCTTGCCATCTCTTTGCAATGCTAAACTCTCTCCTCAGAGTGCCTCCACCTCCTAACCCACCTTCACTTTCTGCCCAGAATTTGGCTATTTCCTTAACAAGTTTTACAAGATTCTCCACTGGGTCGCCTCCATCTCCCTTTCCCCCTCCCTTTCACTCTCAGTCACCCTTTCTTCCTTTGCTAAAATCACCAAGGACGAAACTGCACATCTTCTCTCCTCCTCCAAACTCACTACCTCCTCCTCTGATATTATTCCCTGTCTACTGAGCTCTATTTTCCCGGCTGTCATCCTTTTGATCTGTCATATCCTCATCCTCTTACTTTCCACTGCAACTGTCTTTGCTGCCTTCAAACATACTGTGGTAACACTGCTAGTCAAAAAGCCTTCACTGGATTATATCTACTCTTCCAACTATCAGCCCATCTCTCTCCCACCCCAGTTCTGTATCCAAAGTACTCAAACATGTGGCTCACACCACTGTCTTGACTTTCTTTCCTGTCAAGCTATTCTGGATCCACTTAAATCTGATTTTCATCTTCTACTGAAAAGAATCTTGTCCCCTCTTAATGCCCCTTTTACCTCTCTATTGCCAAGAGGCCCCAACACCCTTATCTCTTGCACCAGATCTTGTGTTCCACTAGGGACTAGGTACAAAATGGATTCCCCTCTGGTCGGTTCATTAACCAGCTGCTCCAAGAAGCAGTCATTTATTTCATCTAGAAAATTTATCTCCCTAGCATGTCCTGCCGTGACACTGGCCCAGTCAATGCCAGGGTAATTGAAATCACCCATTATTATTCCCATTATTATTACTGTGCTGTAAATTTTGTTAGTTTCCCTGATTTCTTAGAGCATTTCATCATCCATTTGTTCACTCTGGCCAGATGGTCGATAGTACACCCCCACTGCCATCTCCTTCCCCGTCCCCTTTTTACATGGCATTTCAATCCATAGAGATTCTACAGTAAATTTTGTTTCCTGCAAAACTTTAATCCTTTGTGACTCAATGCCCCCTCTAAGATAGAGTGCAGCCCACCACCAATTTGATCTGCTCTATCATTACAATATAGAGGTATCACAGTATCCCACTGGTTGTCCTCCTTCCACCATGTCTCTGAGATATCAATCATATCTAACTTCTCATTCAGTGCTATATATTCTAACTCTCCCATCTTATTTTTTAGACTTCAAGCATTTGCATACAAGCATTTTAGAGACTGTATTTTATTCATATTAATCTGGCTGTCAGTAGGCAGGGGTAATTTGGAATCTTTAAGCTCCGTCTGCTCTATACTCAAGGACATTTGAACTACATTTATCTTTATTGGAACCTCTCTGCTAATATGCCCTAACTTCAGTCTTTTGGTAGTATCCTTCAAGGATTCATTGTTCCGAATCATGCACTCCTGGGCAAATGTCAGCTTTCCCCTATTATCTAGTTTAAAAGTTGCTATATCTCCTTTTTAAAGGTTAATGCCAGCAGCCTGGTTCCACCGCAGTTAAGGTGGAGCCCATCCCTTCAGAAAAGCCCCTCCTTTCCCAAGAATTTTCCCCAGTTCCTAACAAATCCAAAACCCTCTTCCTTGCTCCATCGTCTCATCCATGCATTGAGACTCCAGAGATCTGCCTACCTTTAGGGTCCTGCATGTGGAATGGAAAGCATTTCAGAAAATGCTACCATGGAAGTTCTGGATTTCAACTTCCTACCTAAAAGACTAAATTTAGCTTCCAGAACCTTCCTACCACACTTTTCTATGACAATGGTACTGACATGTACCAAGATAGCAGATTCCTCCCCAGCGCTATCTAAGACCTTGTCTAGGTGGCGCATGAGGTCTACTACCTTCACACCAGGCTGGCATGTTACCAGGTGATCCTCACGTCCACCAGCCATCCAGCTATCTACATGCCTAATGATCGAACTACAATGGTTGTCCTAATCCTTCCCTCAGGAGCACATGGTCCTGGAGAAACCTCGTTAGTGTGAGAGGGTTTTACATCACCTAGAGGACAGGTCCTAGCTACGGAATCCCTTGCTGCCACACCAGAGTGATGCTCTCCTGTCATGTGATCTCTCTCCTCCATGGCAACAGGGATACTGCCATACTGGAGGTGGGACTTCAGTACTACATTCCTGTAGGTCTCATCTATATACCTCTCTGTCTTCCTTATGACCTCCAAGTCTGCTATTCTAGCTGCCAGAGATCGGACTCATTCCCTGAGAGCAAAGAGCTCCTTTCACCTACGTACGACCCCTCACCTACTGGGAGAAAATCATACACGTGACACTCAATGCAAAAGACTAGAAAGCCCCCATCTTGCAGCTGGACTGCTGTCTGCATCTTCATTTTAGGGTTGTGTTTACGTATTTATTTAAGTTATTTACTTACTAAGGTTTGCTGGGGATACTTATACTAATAAAATTATACCTAATATGTTTAATGGACTTTGTTCACCTCAAGCTTAACTAATCTCAGATCCTTAATGTATGCCTGATGAGGATAAACAGCTGCACCTGAGAGTGAATATGGCACCTCCTTTCTTTTAAGAGGTTTAATCACCTATAAAGCTATAATTATCCAAGGGGTGGGTGGCTGTCGGGGAAGGAGGGAGGGAAAGAATACTTATTAAAAGCTAGCTGCTACACAGAACCCTGTTCTGTGCTTCTAAGGTAATCTGTGGCCAATTTCCTGGGTGATTCATACAGCCCTTGCTTGCATAGAGGGAGTCTTTCAAAATGTTCCTTTGATTTGTCCCTTGGCTTTAATACCTATTTAAAACAATTTCACAGGTCTTTTTCCCTCTATCTAGAAGGCCTCTTTGTAAAATTATCTAGAAACAATTTATTGCTCAAAAAATACTGACCCTGTTTTTCCTTTTATGCTAAGTTATACTCTGAGCAGATTTAAATTAAAGCTTTTTTCTGATACAAGGCCCTGACTGAGTATTAAATTTAAACTAGAAGTTCTCTTCTGGGGTTTAAATTTAACCAGAAAGCGCTCTGCTGGATTTTGAATTCAAACTGAAAGCCCTCTGCTGGGTTTTAAGTTTAAACTAACAGCCCTCTGCTGGTTTTTAAACTTAAACTGAAAGCTATCTGTTGAGTTTTCAATTTAACTAAAAGCTCTTTACTGATACTAAGCCCTGACTGATTTAACAAATATACTCAATTCTAATTTACACAGATTAATCAGCTTTAATCTAAAGAATTCTCAGAAGTAAATACTTACAATTGCAGATCTCTCTCCAGAAGTAGCAGTCCCTTTTTGTAGTCCTTCAAAAAATCAGAAATGCTACATATCACTAGGAACATACTATTCTCTCCACCTGAATCAATAAGCATTTTAGACTACACTCTAAGGCATATGTTTACTAGGCACCGGTAGCAGCTGCTGTGCGGTATTAGAGCTGCAGCCCCATTGAATTCAATGGGGCTGCGACTCCGATACCACGCAGCAGCCGCTACCGGTGCTTAGTAAACATACTCCTAAGAGTCAAGAATGAAGTCGGGTACCTTGGAGTGACATTCGACAGACAGCTCAACTTCCAGACCCACTTCAAGAGAATAATCAAGACAGCATATCAAAAGCTAAGAACCATACACAGAATCAAGCCCCTACTCAGTGACAGTGAGTTCATTTCAGTCTGCCAGGCCATTATAACCCCCACACTAGATTACTGTAATATAATCTGTCAAGGTCTCATGAAGAAAACTACTCTTCCACTCCAACTTGTACAAAACACTACTGCACACATAATAACCAGAACAGCAAGATACTGCTACATAACTCCTACACTGCAGCAACTACACTAGCTTCCAATAGCAACACATTCTAAATACAAGACCTTATTGATGATCTTCAAAATAATCCACAACCTAGCACCCCCAGTTTTTCAACTTCTGATAAAGAAGACACCAGAGTAGAGAACAAGAAGAACCTTAAACAACAACACTTTGAACATCCCCACGCACAAGAGGAAAGCCAAGTAAACAATGGAACAGCTTACCTAGCTTAATAAGAGCCATCAAGGACATATCAGACTTCAGAAAAGCATTAAAGACCTTCCTATTTACTGAATACTACAGAAATACCCAATGAACAGTAGATACAAACTGAAATATCTTAATATATAGACCCAAATCTTCCCAAAGGTCTGACCCCTCCCTTTCCCCCAATCCAACATCCCCCTCTCACCCTTCCAGCCCCCATCTTCCAAAGAGCATACTCCCTACCTGCTGTAATGTACCATCCACAACAATGTTGTGGATGGTACATTACAGCATTACACTGCTGCAAGGGTTCTACAAGGAGCGTCCAAGAGTGAACATGTTACACCTATCCTCAAGCAGCTCCATTGGCTCCCTATACACGGAAGGATTATGTTCAAGACCTTGATTCTCACATTTAAGGCCATCAATGGTCTATCAGCCAACTCACTCACGGAGCTCATACAAACTGTACCACCAAACAGAAATAGAAGACAGGTAGCATTAAACTCTCTAATAATGCCAAAGGCCATAACAACATGCAGCCTATCAACGGCAAACAGAGCTTTCATATTTTGCACACCAAAATGCTGGAACTCTCTACCACCTGATATCCGTGCCATAACCGACTTAGCCCAGTTCAGAAAGGCCCTTAAATTCAACCTATTCATCAAATACTACCCCACATGAAGTGAAACATAACAGTCCCACCGCAAATTTAACCACAGCTTTCTCATTGTTACTAGCATTCTTGCTAATTTGTGTAAATAGTTTGAGTATGTTATCTACTTAACAGATCATATATTCCATGTAGATAGTTCTCCCATGTTTTTCCAAGTTTATGCTCCTGTTATATGTAACACCGAACAGCCTGTTGTTCTGGTTTTTATTTTGTTCTCTGTAAACCACGCTGATACCAAATAGCGCGGTATATAAGAAATGGAAATAAAATAAATAAATAAATAAATAAATAAATAATAAATGTTTCATGCAAATTATCTATAACCCCATATAATCATCCAAGTTTAATACCCTTGTTCAATGTAAATTCTTATGTTATTGTTGGTTCATGTTATATGTAAAACACTCTGAATCCTATGATAGGGCGGTATAGAAAAAGCTGTTAAATAAATAAATAAATAAAAAGAGAAGATGACATCAGGTTGTGATCACCAGTCCGTTTAGCTTGCCCATTTTACCTGCCTCCTGCAATACAGTAGAGGTACACAGCCTGGTCTTCAATGGCTGCAAACAGGCCTGTTTTTCAGGTTATCCCAAGTGAAGATATATCCACATATGTCTATCACCTATCTACAGGGAGCCTTGCATAGGGATGGCAAGGGGTTTAAAAATTATCTGATCAAGATAGGATGTTGACCTTCTTGGAAGCAAACCTTGGAAAAGTGAAGTCTCAGATGGCATTAGTGCAAGCAGCTGATGCACAAATATTAAATATTATTTGGCAATGCATACAAGATAAAGAAGATATTATTTTTACTCATGGCAAAGGATTTGTAATTATTGAATTTTCCCACGATTTGTCTATTGTCTCTTCTGGAACTGCTTAGGAAGTACTTGAAGAAAGATTTGCTGCAAACAAGCTGAAATTAAATATTTTGCCAATCTTTACTGTCTTCTGAAGGCAGGGCTTGACAAATCCTGGGCACCAGCTCACCATGGTACCTAGAAATTGCAACCTGGCACACCAGTTTTCATGCCCCTGAATTTCTTTTTTTTAAATGTGCTGGTGCTGTCTCACAAATGCTGCTGGATGAATGGTGAGAGACACTGGGTAAAGCCTGTGTGTGCGTGAGAAGGGGTGGCTATGAGAGAGAGAGAGAGAGAGAGAGACAAGGGTGAAGGCTGTGAGGGAAGCTATGAAAAAAGGAGAGATGCACCTGTTGATGGAGGGGACTATGAAAAAGAGAGAGAGAGACCCTGGTTCAAGGCTGAAGTGGGCTATGTAAGATTTTTTTTGCTGTATGTATTGTCGGGCCATGGTGGCATCTGAAGCAAAAAAGGAAGTTGCCTCGGATGCAGCTATAAAGGGTCAGTAATATGCTGCTGACAATCTACTCCTTGGGGTTGGTGGGGGGGTGGGGGGAAGGATAAGGTTCATTGCCTTCATTTGGCACTGTGTAATAGCACACGAAGAGCCTGATTTATTGAGCTTTCTTTCCCCATAGAAAATGGGTAAGCAGGAAATCGGACCCTTAAAAAAGGAGCTGCACTACACTCTTTGGGGGGCACTGTAACCAAGGTCTCAGATTCCAGCTCCTAAATTTTTGGCGGGATCCTAGATTCCAAGAAAATTTGTCAAGGCCTGGTCCTAACGGATTTAGAATTGGCATGGATGTGGAAAGAATAGTGGACCTGATTTCTTCAGTGGATAGCTAAGAGCTGACTGCTTTTCTAAAGTTCTTTCAAGACAATATTTCAACTCATGCAACCTTACGTGTTACATTCCATTCTGAGCTTGAAAAACATTCTATTTTTAAATTGTATTCTGCTAATAAACAGTTTCCCCTTTGTGGCAAGAACACTGCTAATTTCCCTGATGTTTCCAGGCCTACACAATTATGTTGGAAAGCTTTTCAAGCTTTTGGAGCCACACTATTCTTGTAAATGCCTAGTTGCACTGAAGAAAATTGCTATTTCTTCATGTATCCTATTCAGCTCCATACCAAGTTATAATTGTGCCCTGTGAGGCTTGTGAACCTGGTTCCCCCTTTTCCCCAGTATGAAATATCAGACTTTATCAGTTACATGTTTAGTAGCTTAGTCAGATAGTATTTCCAATTTCACATAGGTCTATTGACTAATACAACCCTGTAAAAACACTTTTAGAAAGACATACAAACAAGAATATTTTAGCAGTCTGTTCTCAAGGCTAAATTTATATATGAACATTGGGGATCCCATTATACAGTGGCCTGGAGCAGCTGCCCTTTTGCCCATAGATAAAGCAGCCCTGCAGGTAGGTCCAGGAGAGTATAGCAGGAAAATGTTGGGTCAAGTGAATTTTTTGCATACACCCATGGAGTATCAAATATCAGCGAAATCTCCAAAGTCCCAAGGCTATGTCCATAAATGTTTCCCTTCTCATGGTTGGATAAGACTTGTTGATATTTATTTTTATTTATTTATTTTATTGTTCTTATATACTGCACTCTTAAAAATCAGCGCGGTTTACATACAACGATACTGTGCCAAATAGGCAATTACAATGAAACAGGAGATTAAACTCGGAATTCAACTGGGGGAACTATGTACAATATTAACAGATTATCTACAATATGTATCTACAGTATGTACATCCTTTGACAGGATTTCATGTGTTCCTTGTTGTGTGCATGATAGGTGGTGATGGGTTGGAGGGTTGAGAGTAGTGTAGGAGAAAGAGGTGGTGCTTTAGCGCCTTTCTGAATTGGGTCAGATCTGTTATGGCTCTGATGGACGCTGGGAGAGCATTCCAGCAGCTAGGGGCATAGAACTTGAAGGCTCTGTTCCTTGTTGTTTTGTTGCATTTTGTTATATCGCTGGGGATCTGTAGAGTATTGGCTGTGCAGGTTCTCCTTTCTCTGTTTGCTGACATGGGGTGAACAAGGTCCATTAAGGCTGTAGGGGCTATTTTGATGATGACCCTGAAGGTTATGATGATTACTTTATAGGATAGCCAACAGTAGATCGGTAGCCAATGTTTATGTTTATGTTTATTGAATTTGATATACCGCTCAGACTCAAAGGCATTAGAGCGGTTTACAATACTACATCATTTAGGGAACTAAGAAAAGAACGACATTTATAAGATAGGACAGAGTAGAGGACAGAGACAGTCAAACAGATAAGAGAAAGAGAAGGACACGGAACAGCAAGTTACCCTGATATATAAGCAGGACATCAATACATCAATATAGATTCCAGATACAGACGTCACGGACCAACGCCTAAGGGCCACGCCAAAGGGCCCTCTGGCGAGGCCCGCAAGTTGCGGGTGCGCCCCAGCAACAGCGGTTCTTAAGCTGTTGGGCCTGGTTACTGATTGGCGGGCTCGGGGAGGAAGGGGGAGCTCCTGCTCTCACCCCGTCAAAAGCGCTGCTCATCTTGCACCCCGGCAACGTTGGGTCTGGTTACCTCTGGCGGCTCCACTTAGGACGCGTGCGGCAGCATTCATAGCTAACTGTAGGGGGTTTAAGGTGTTTTTGGTTAAGACCTGCAGGATCACGTTGGCATAGTCAAGGTGGGGGATAACCAGAGCCTGAAAAACTGATCTGAAGTCCTCATGTTGCAACAAGGGTAGAAGATGCCGTAGAGTTCATCCATTGAAATCATGTAAATACTACATCATTGTTGCACCAGAAAAACACTAGGCCAAAACCCCAGCAGAACTGCAGAAAGTGAAAAGCTAGATGTTTCCATACAACTCATCATAAAAAGTACTCAAAGTCTGTATCAGCTCAGTAGCAGCAACACAAATTCCCTCCACTTCCAGCCCAATTGTGAAATATAAAACCCTGTTAAAAAATACACTCAGCACACACAGTACCCTTGCATTTTAGGTATGTTGTGCACAATATCTTGAAAAATAATTGGAAATATTCCAACTGTATGTCGTCATAATATTTTAATAGTGTGTTCAAAGCTATACAACAACAAAAAAAGATATCCGTGCAGCTTAGATGTAGTAATGTCAGAGAAAAAAAAACCCCAAATGAGACCTGGAAGGTCTCATTTAATGGCACACTTTACTAATATTTGCTTGCACAACCCTTCCCAGTCATGACAGCCTCATAAAGATTTTTTGTAGCCATCTATAAGTTTTATACATCTGTCTGCTGGTAGTTTCTCCCACTCTTCAACTGCGATTTGTTTCACCTCATGAATATTTCCAGGATTCCTTTTACCAAAGCAGATTTCAGCTCTTTCCAAAGGTTCTCAATTGGATTGAGATCAGAACTCATTGCTGGCCAGTTTATAATAGTCCATTTTTAACTTTTTAATCATTATTTTGTATTTTTGGATGTGTTTTGGGTCATTGTCCTGCTGGAAGACCCATGATCTGTGACTCAGACCTAGCTTTCTGACACCAGGCAGCATATTTTGCTCCAAAGTACCTTGGTAGTCCTGTGACTTCATGATTCCTTTAATACATTCCAGGCCTCCAGTTCCTGAAGCAGCAAAACAGCCCCACAACATTATGGAACCTCCACCATATTTAACTGTAGGAAGGGTGTTTTTATCCTTATAAGCTTCATTTCTTCACCTGTAAATGTACTGCATGGAGGAGTAGCTTGGGAACCAAGAAACCAGAAAAATATTAAAGAGATCACTGGTGGACTGTTTCAGGGTCTTTTTGGTTTTGTTTTTGTATTATATACCAACGGGCAAGTATGAGGTGGACAAGGCTGGTGAAGGGATAAATGTGTTAACTGTAGATGTTAATGTAGATTTAACTAACTTTTTGGAAGATTCTACTGATATGATTCCTAAAAGGGCTACTTTGTTAGTTCCCTTTTTTCTTATTTCAGATAAAATTTGGGTATTAAAGGCTTATTTTAAGAACAGGGATAAACTTTTCTGTGGGCATAAATTGTATGTATTTCCTGATGTTTCAAAATCTATGCAGGCCTGTAGAAGAGGGTTTCTAGCTTTAAAGTCTTCGATACCCATGTGAATGTAAATGTATTTTATTTTATTTATTTATTTAACAGTTTTTCTATACCACCTTTATCCAAGGTGGTTTACATCAAACAACATAACAATTACAGAAGAATGGTTTTACATTGAACAAGGGTTATAACTTGGAGATAAATGCGAGAAACATTATGTGAGGGGAGCAAACTATTTACATTTGGAGAGGTCTATGCTTTGTGGGGAGGAATGGTTGGTTCAGCTTAGCTGTCATTCTATGTGATATTTTAGCTTCTAATCATGTTTTGTCATCAGGTCTGTAGTATTCTCTGAATAGGTGTGTTTTTAGTTGTTTTTGAGTTCGGTGATGGATTTTGCTGATCTTATGTTATCTGGTAGTGAGTTCCACATTGATGGGGCATACAAGGAGAATGCTCTATTGCTGATCTGCTGTGTGGTTTTGGTCTTGAGAGGGTGGATGTTCAGGAGGTTCTGTTTGGAGGTCATTCTTGGACTTGTTGAGTAGGTTGTTGTGATAAGCTCTGAGAGGCAGGGAACTGAGAGGTTATAAAGTATCTTGAAGGTGGTAGTGATGGTTCTGTATTTTACTCATTGGGTTATTGGGAGCCAGTGTAGGGTTTTTTTAGGATTGGTGTTATGTGATTTATGGACGAGCTGGCAGTGAGGATTCTGGCAGCAGTGTTTTGGACTAGTTGGACTGGATAAAAAACATCTTTTGGGAGGCCTTGGTGAATGATGTTTCCATAGTCGAGGTGTGGTGTGACTATAGCTTGTAGTACTGATCTGAAGTTCATCTCTTGCAGAAGATGTCTAAGGGTGTTTGATGAGCTTTAGCTTCCAATATGCTTCTTTGGATGCATTTTTGATGTGAGAAATCATGTTGAGGTTGCTGTCAATGGTTATATCTAAATATTTGCTCTCTTATTTTATTGGTATTTCTGCATCTTGTGTTATCTTTTTTGGAGGCTTAAAATCTTGATCTCTATATTTGAATAGAGCTTTGGTTTTATTTTAGTTTACTGTGAGATTTATACTGGCTAGGAAGTTTGTCAAAGCATTGAAGACATCTGATATGGTTGAGAAGTCTGGGTTCTTAGTGTTAAATGGCAGGTAGAACATGATGTCATCTGCATAGAGGTGATAGTGTGTATTCCATTTCCATAGTAGATTGCATATTGGTTGAATGTATAGGTTGAATAATAGTCCGGAGAGGGCTGAGCCTTGGGGGGTGCCTTGTATTGACTTGAAGGGTCTTGAATTGGAGTTGCCAGCCTTTACTTGCATGGTTCTGTTGGATAGATATGACTTGAACCATCTTAGTGTGTTGTCTGTTAGACCAATGTCACTTAGCCTGTTTAGCATGATAGGGTGAGATACAGAGTCAAAAGTGGCACTTATGTTGAGGAACAGTAGCGCAAAGCCCTGACTAGGTTTACCAGTCCAATGATGATTCTGTTGAATAGGTCTGTTAGGAGAGTGTCAATGCAATGTTGTGGGCAGAAGCCATGTTCGTGTTGGTCTAGGGGTGCATGAGTATCCACATGGTCTTGAAGTTGGTGTTGCATGTTTTTTTTCAATTATTTTGGCCAGGAATGGTATACTCGCAATTGAATGATAGGAGCTTGGGAAGGTCTTGTCAAGTGAAGTCTTTTTTATGATGGGGTGTATAGATACCTGCTTTAGTGCTGGAGGAAGGTATCCTTGGGTGAGGGAGGAGTGAACTATGCAGAGGATGATTTGAGCAAATTAGTTGTGCAGATTTTTCATTTATTTATTTACATTCTCTTATATACTGCACTATTCTGCATCAGTGCAGTTTACATTGAACAAACTGAAATTACATTGAACAGGGCATTATAACTTGGAGATAGCTATTTTACAGGGAACATGGGCTATAGAGGGTTAAGTGGCTTGCCCAAGACCTCAAGGAGCACCTGTGGGACTAGAAACCCCAGTCCTTCCGGCCCAAGGTTGCTGTCCTCTAGTGGGATTTGAACCACTGACCTTCTGGCTTGTGGTACCTTGCCCCAACCACTAGGCCACTCCTCCACTCTTAGCCATGTAACTAGACATGGGTCGAGGGATGAGGTCGTGGTATTGATGTTGTTGATGATGTCTATTATTTCTCTTTTGTTTGGTGTGGGGCAGTTGGAGTTTTCCAGACCTAATCCCAGCATTGCTGCTGGTCTGTCATTGCCCCAGCCACAGGTTATGGCTTTAGCCCATCAACCCTGGATGGCTGTCTTATACCAACAGGATGGAGGTTGCTTCACGGGAGCTGGGGCACCTATCCCTTACCTACAATAAGGGTGATGTGAGCCTTTGGGGTATGTAGTGTATACCACTTTGCCCTATAAAGGCACTGCTATACAAACCTCATGCAAGTCTGGAAACCCCTCTGCTCTGATAACAGGTGCCCATGTCAGCCAGACCCTAACATGGGGTACACACTAATCTGGGTGGTGTCTGGTCCCAGAGGGCCACATGTGATTGCAGGACACAGATGGACACCAAATTACCTTCAGCTGTACTGCAAGCAACACCTCTCATACACTGGTAGCAATGGCGACATACAGCAGGGCCTACCTCTATCACCATGTACTGTGGACCTAGTGCTGGGCACCCATCCTATCTCTCAGGGGGAACACAGAACCTGCACAATGGCATGGTCTGTAGCTACTCTGTGCCAGTATCACACACTGTCAGTTTGTCTTTCCAAGATGAGGTACCGGAGAGGTGCAGACCCCATTTGGTGCTCAGCTGTATACAGTTATTCAGCATGTGCATTGCATCATGGGTACTGGTGGGGTTGCCCTATTCTGGCACTCAGAGCAGACAGTTTGTGCAGTGACCTGCAGTCCTTCTGTACCCAGCCATTGCTGTGACATACACCACGGAGGTATAGGCTACTGGTTAATACAATGCCATTCTCGGCCGTTTTCATGAGTTCAAATCCTCATTGTTCCCTCCTCTCATGCCTGTCCTACTCAAATAGTGTGCATGCCTGTAACAGTCATATTTTTGCAGATATGTGCTGCCAGCCCATAATACCCTCGCCACAATTGCCAACATTCCCTCGGTCTGTCTATCTGTGTCTGTCAGTTGTGTAGAGTCCTGTCTGCCTGTGCAGGCTGTCACCCAATGTCCTGTACTGCTACCCTTTCCTGCATTGTGCCTCTTCATGCTTGCCTTGCCTGTGCCTGATTTGCATGGCACCACCACTCTTCTGTCCACCCATCATTGTAACTATCTTGCCACCTCCGCCTCCACTGGGGGTAGGGTTACCAACTGGCTCCAGATGCGCCCGACAGGCTTGATCCAGTCCTGGGTTTACCCAATTGCATGCAGGGACATGTAGTCTTGCTTTTCTTATGGAGTGCAATGGAGAAATCAGAACTACATGTCCCTGCATGCAATGGGGTAGACCTAGGACTGGATCAAGCTTGTCGGGCGCATCTGGAGCCAGTTGGTAACCCTAACTGGGGGACACGTATTCCCATCATCTGCCACCAACTGTCTTTCCAGTACTTTATATTGCCAACACCCTGTGCTGTGGTACAGTTGCCCCCACCATGTTTGTCATCAGTACTGGCAGCCACATGGGATTCCCGCAGATATGGCAGGTCAGGCGGCTCCCAGTTCTCCCTCCTTCACTCACCTGTTCATTGCCTTTCCTGGGTGCTCTATCTAGTGTTAGAGCTACATCTGTCTCTGTTCCTCACAGGTCATGCATGTCATCCTGAGGCACCTTGAAGCCCCTAGGGCACACTAACCTAGAACACCGTAACCTTGTTAGGCCACCTTAACCTATGGTTCCATAGCCCAGGGTGCCTTCTAGGGTGCCTTGACCAGGGGTGCCTAATATGGTGCTTAACAAATTGTAAAATCGTCACTTTTCAGAGCTTTATGCTGTGTAGCTATAAATATTGATTAAGCCCTGCTATTTACCATTTATAACTAACTCACTATGAAATTTTACTATTTTTATTAAATTAAACTATTTTTATTAAATTAGCGATCAGGTCTCAGATTTGATAGTGGCTAGTCACTGGATCTGCTTATATGATGCAGTGAGAAATGCCATTCATACATCAATGACCTGTAAATACCGCTCTTTTCTATTATTTATCATTAGATATTCATTCCTATTGGCTTATCTTATCAAAGCTGTTGCTTATTACATGTAGCCATATTTTTAGAGAGAAAGTGAAAAGTGTTATTTCAGGAAAATTACTTAGCTCTGTTAGATAACCAACTTCTCAGTAGGATCTTCCTACGATCAGGTTGCCATTCTCAAAAAACTTCTCAGTAATTCCCTCTTGCAATCAGGTTACTTAGCTCTATTAAATGACCAGCTTCTCAGTGGGGTCTTCCTACGATCGAGTAGCCATTCTCAAAAAACTTCTCAGTAATTCCTTCTTGCAATCAGGTTGCCATAAGAGCCATAGACTCAAAAACCGTGGTCCATAAACAGAGTGTTAATAACGCTTAAATATAGTATTTACAATGCACTCCGATTTTAACCAATTGTAGCTAAGTCTATTTATGCTTATTACTGAAGAAGCTAAACAATGAATTTGTGCTTAAGGGCAGGTCTCAGACTGATGACTAGCTTGTCTCCCAGAGGAAGAAGCTAAGTCTGATAGCATCAACGACCTCCCTGTATTTTTCAAAAATATATAGTGCTTCCCAGTAGTGCTCATTCAATTATTTGATTGATTTTTAATAACTCTTGTTTGCCATAAAACGATAAGCAAAAAATCTGCTTATCTTTAATTGAGGAGTGTGATGTGGTCTGAAAAAATGGTTCCTTTTTTTTTTTTTTTTTGAGCACTGGCAACCTGATCGTAGGAAGATCCTACTGAGAAGTTGGTTATCTAACAGAGCTAAGTAATTTTCCTGAAATAACACTTTTCACTTTCTCTCTAAAAATATGGCTACATGTAATAAGCAACAGCTTTAATAAGATAAGCCAATAGGAATGAATATCTAATGATAAATAATAGAAAAGAGCGATATTTACAGGTCATTGATGTATGAATGGCATTTCTCACTGCATCATATAAGCAGATCCAGTGACTAACCGCTATCAAATCTGAGACCTGATCGCTAATTTAATAAAAATAGTTTAATTTAATAAAAATAGTAAAATTTCATAGTGAGTTAGTTATAATATGGTGCTTAGCCTAAGGAGCCCTATAGGGCGCCTTATAAGGCACCTTACAAGGCACCCTATAATGCACCTTACAAGGCTCCTTATAAGGCGCCTTACAAGGCACCCTATAAGGCACCTTGGAGTGGAGGAGTGGCCTAGTGGTTGGGGCAAGGTACTTCAGGCTGGAAGGTCAGGGTCTCAAATCCCACTAGAGGACAGCAACCTTGGGCCGAAGGACTGGGGTTTCTAGTACCACAGGTGCTCCTTGTGGTCTTGGGCAAGCCACTTAACCCTCCATAGCCTATGTTCCCTGTAAAATAGTTATCTCCAAGTTATAATGCCCTGTTCAATGTAATTTCAGTTTGTTCAATGTAAACCACACTGATGCAGAATAGCATAGTATATAAGAGAATGTAAATAAATAAAAATAAAATGCACCTTATAATGCACCTACCAGCCTAAAATCTTGGCTCTCCCAGCTCAACCTCCTAATTAATCAATCCAAAACTGAGGTCCTTCAAGTATTTTCCAATCCCTCATACACCCCTCCTCCAACCCTCACCATTGGTGATCTCACACTCACTATAAAAAAACCAAGTGAAATAGCTTGGTATCATCCTCGATCAGAACCTCTCCTTCTGCAATCAAATAAAGAGAACCACCAATACAATATACGCAAAGCTACGTACCCTCCGGAACCTCAAACCTCTCTTAAGCCCTGACTCCTTTCATACTGTCTGTCAGGCCCTCACAACCCCTTCGCTTGATTGCTGTAATCTTATCTATCATGGCCTTCCCAAGAACACCATCCAACTGCTCCAACTAGCCCAGAACACGTTAGCACGGCTTATAACCAACAACCCCAGATGATCCCATATTATACCAGTCCTCTATGATCTCCACTGGCTCCCCATTCAATACCGAGCTAAATTCAAGGTCCTTACTCTTATACATAAAATTATTTCAAATGTGCCAGCTCCATGCTAGCAACAGGGCCTTCTCTCTCTATGCTCCATCCCTATGGAATACCCTTCCTCAGAAGCTGCGTAACTGTGCAAACCACTCTGAGTTCCGAAAGAAGTTAAAAACCCATCTCTTCCTTGAACATTTTTCCCTACCACCTTAGTACCTAACCCTCTACATCTACCTCCCGCTCATGCCCCCTCAAATTCTATAACGCAACCATGTGTAGCCCTGTTTATACATATGTAAATAGTTGATCATTGATCATTGTAATTAGTTCATATTGTTTAACTATGGGGCATGTTTACTAAACATTCCTAACGTGCGGGGCCGTGCTAGTGTGCCTGTGCCATATAAGGAGTGGGCGGTTCAGGCAGAAAATAGAAAAAAAACGGTAGTAAGCAACCGGACGTGTGTGCGTCGCGCTAATGTGCGGGGGTCGACATTAGCGCGTGGAAAGGCAAAGTGGCACGCTGCTGAGTATACAAAACAACAGAGCCGTGGTACAACGGTGAAGACACTGACCAATGGTGCAGGGGCCATGGGTTCAATCCCCCAGTGTGCGCAATGACAAAGGTCAGCTGAGGCAGTAATTGTAATGATTAACATTGTTTTAGGAGGCAAATTAATTTGGAACGGCATAAGGCGACGCACAGTTATTTTTGGGCGGCAGAAGGCGGCGCACAGTGCTTTTTGGGCGGCATAAGGCGGCGCACAGTTATTTTTGGGCAGCAGAAGGCGGCGCACTGGTCCCCTTGGGCGGCAGAAGGCGGCGCGCTGATAGGCACAAGGCGGCGCGCTGATGCACAAGCACAGGAATAGAGCCACAGCACAATGGTTAAAACACTGACCAATGGTGCAGGGATCAGGGGTTCAACACCTCACAATGCCCAGTGAAAAATGCCTGCTGAGGCAGTATGTATTATGTTGTGGAGTGCTGTAGGAGGCTGTATAATTTTATTTTGTTATCACTACTAGCAAACGCACTCTCCCAGCATGTTAACATACGGCGGCCCATAAGGCACATGTTACAGTGCACTGCTCGCCAAGGCACCCTTGAATGACCCCTATAGGGCAGCATGTATGTTGCGACACAGGATAATGTATAGTGCACCCTATAGGGATGGCAACCATAAGGTGGCCTACAGGGCGCCCTATGAAGCACCCTCAGAGGCACCTAATGGGTATAGTAAGCTGAGGGTGGTCTTGCCGGCATAGACATATGTACAGTAAATAAAAATAAAGCTGTGGACAGCCCTACCAAAGGGCCCCACTGTGGGTTTGAACCCATGACCTCTGGCTGCACAGGCAGTGATGTAACCATTGCGCTACAGCTCCATAGCTGTAAGCAGGCCCCTGGCTGGCTGCAGATAGCCTACACGTCACCTCACAGACAGTCTGCTGGTGTCAACAGGACAGGGTTAGGCCACCCGTACCCATGATGCACTGCACATGCAAATTAGCTGTCCGCAGATGGACACAAGATGGGGAATGCACCCCCACAGCACCTCGGCCCTGTTGGGGGAAGTGACCGGGTGCACCCACACAGCACCTTGGCCTAGTAGGGGGCACTGACCGGGTGTTTTACTGGCACAGAGTAGCCACACACCGTTACATCGTGCGGGTACTGTGCTCACCCTCAGTGTGCAATGAGGTGGCCAGGACCAGGTCAACAACACCTGCCATGGCTGCTGGAGGCCAAGCAGGCGTTCCAAAGCAGTGTTAATGTGTAAGATAGCTAGTTTCTGCACAAACACCATGGATATCCCTGTCTGCTGCCATCAGGCACCCCCCCCCCCCCACAGTGGCAAACATGGTCCCCATCAAGGGATCCACACTCTACCTCCCTGCAAAGGTGGCAGTAGAGGGCAACATCAACCCCAGTCCTGCTGAGGAACACCACCACCCCACCCCCCCCAGGCAGGCAGCTCCATACACAGCCATAACACAATAGCAGACAGACATAAGCCCAGGGTATGGTAAGCTGCACTCCACCACCAGATATTCCCCTGCAGCAAGCCAACAGCCACTGCACCCTGTAAGCCATTATAGCAAGACATTTACCAGCTACAAACAGTCTGCTGGTTAGTCCATAGTGCATGTTCCCAATGGAGATGCATGCACCCAGAACTGGGCTGTCTGCATACACAGCAAGCAGATAGATCAGTGACTGGGCCCCAAAGAGAAACCCATATTTATCACATGAGAGAACTACTATACACCACTATGGGGGGGCCTAGCCATGCTGTGGTCACTGCACAGTCAGGGTGAGCGTGATCCCCCAGAAGGACATGCTTTGGCCACCCTGTCTGTGTAGGTGGTGGCCGGACACTACAATATCCCAGCCAATGTCCCTGCCAGGGCCCTATGCCCAGTGCAGATGCATCCTGGCCACGCCACCCTGCCCTGGCTATACCCATGGTACCTTGCACCTCATTATGCACATTGACTGGCCAATACTGGCAACAGTGCTGGCAGTGCGGGCTGTTGAAGGGGCTTGCAGCCAACACCCACTGTATAGACAGACACACACTTCCACACCTCTGCCATCATGGTGCTACGATTGAGGGGGTAAGTAGCCTTGCCCACCAAACCGGTCCTGAGCACGGCAAGGCATGGATATGGTACGCATTACAGCTGGTGGTCACTCCCCAGGGTGGTAAGCACCGTCAGAGGCCAGGCCTGGAGCATGCCCCGCAAACACCTAACAGATTGTTTGGATGGGGTCAACTAGCAGTATGTATGTAACATATGGATAACTGCCTGCCTGTGCTCCTAGCAAACGTCTCCGAGCTGTGTACCGTATACCTCAGGTGTAGGGTGACATTGGTAAGTTATGCAAGTGCTCGTTTTGGGTGCTGCATGCACGGTCCAATGTTCTGCCTTTCCAGGAGACATTGGCCAATGGGGCCTGTGGGTGTGGGTGTGTCTGCCCTTGATGGCTGCTGCTTTACGGCACAGATTCCCAACTCCAGTCCAGGTTTGCATCACACTGTTCGGGTTTTCCTGCTATCCCTCATGAATATGCATGGGCTACATCTACATGCCATGGGGGTGGTGCATAGATATACAGCACAGGCATTTGTATGAGTGTCAGCATGGAACTTGACTGGTGTGTGGCCCACCAGGACTGCATTTGGGTGATTCTGCTCTAGGTACTGCCCCTGTTCATGGTGTCTGTGCTCAGTGGGGTAAAAGATAGATGTCTTACCATTGCATATGTCCCCGCCATGAAAGGTGTGTCCTTACTATCACTGTTTAGTTGTGGGAAAAATATGTGGGCAGGATTGGCAGTAGCCCCAGCTGGGCTTTGAACCTGTGACCTTCTGTTCTTGTATGCACTGTCTGTGTGCACTGCACCACTGTGTAGCCACAGATTGGTTGGATTCCCTGGACTGTCCATGACTGTGGATCCGGCAGGACCTGTCTGTTGCAGTGGACTGTGCCAGCCTGCACATGGCTAGGCCTCTGTCTTCTGTGGTTAGCAGCCACTGCCCCCTGCACCACATGTACTTGTCCGCCAACATGCTGGCATGAACTTCTCTCAGAGAAAGCAGTTGACCTGATTGCAATGTGGCAGTATGGGACTGCATTTGGGGGACTTGGCTGTAGGTAATGCCCATTGTTGTGGTGTGTGTGCGGTGTTGGGTAAAATATGGGTGTTTTCCCCATGCATACAGGGGTGTCTGCGCTATCTTTATTTAGTGGTGGGTAAAATATAGGGACTGGGCTGGCAGGTGCCCCAGCTGGGTTTTGAACCTCTGCCCTCTGGTCCTAGAGGTAATGACTCTGTCCGCTGTACCACACTTTGGCCACAGAGACAGTACAGCCCCTGGAGGCAGTAAGCCTGGCAGGATGGCGTCACAAACCCTGCTCTACGCAATTCTACTGTGGGCATATGCACCCTGTCTGGTGACAAACGTGCACATAAACCCCGGAAATGACCACGGGAAATGTGGGACAAAATATCACCATGCTGGGCAACAGTGATATTAATGGGCAACCATAGCAAAACACTCCCAGGAAAGCTCCAAAACGTGGAAATGGTTTTTGGAAGAGTCTCCTCTCAGTAGACCCTTCCAAAATTCATTTCTTTTTTCTGGAGCTTTGCTGGGTGTGATTTCTGTATTTGCCCATCACTATAACTGTTCCCCAGCTGAATTACTGTTTTTAATAGTTCTGTTGTGGTCATTTTCTATTTTTATTTTCACTTTTGTGCTGTGCACATGTATCACACTGCTCACGTTTTGCTGGTTTCCCCGGTTTTCCTGTACATTGCTGACGGAAATGGTTTCTCTTCCCTTTAAATGCTTTCTACCGCGAGTGATGTATACATGCATATTCGGGCCCGATACTGTGCGGGGAGCCTCTCCCCTCCCACTCTACACCCATTGACCCCGTCCCTCCGCCCCTCCGGAGCCTTCCTCCGCCCTCCTTTCGCCGTTCCACGCCTCTATCGGACATTTGCGGGCCCGCACTTGTACGGGGCCCGTTAGTGAGCCGCGTACCTGTGCGGGGGTGACACGCACGTGTGCGGGGCGTTTAAACGCGTTTCTGCGCGTTTCAGTGCCGCGTTGCCGTGCGCTATTTTGCGGCGCGCTATTTTGCGGATTTTAGTAAACATGCCCCTATGTCTCCTTGTTACTTTGTTCTATGTAAACAGTTGAAATACACTGCCACAAAATGTTCTATGTAAACCATCTTGATTTGTAGAAAGACAGTATATAAAAAATGTTAAATAAATAATATAAATAAATAAATAAGTGCAATGACAGGAGAACAGAGGAGAGCAGTGTCATGCAGAGCAGACACAGGAGAGGCAAGCATGAAGAGCCGCAATGCAGAAAAGTGTGCCAGTGCAGGACATGGGGTAGCAGCCTGCACATTAGGGCAGGACGCCACACAGCTGGCACACACACATAGACGGACAGAAGGATGGATGGCAACAGTGATGAGGATATATTGTGGCGGTAGCACGGATCTGCACAGATATGACTGTTACACGAACGAAACGCAGTTGTGTAGGATAGCCATTAGAAAAGAGAACAGAGAGGAATCAAACCCATGACCTTTGCTACTGAAGTCATTGCATTGACCATTGTGCTACATCACTATGGGAGTTAGCATGCCAATGACTGGCTACAGAAAGAGTGCACGTCACAATAAAACTGTCTGCTGTGGCTACCAGGATAGGATAGAAGCAACAGTACCCATAATGCAATTCACATGCAGAACAGCAGTCTACATCTGCTCACCAGATGGGGTATGCACCTCTACAGCACATCAGCTTGGTAGGGGGGAATGACCATGCATGTTACTGACACAGAATACCCACAGGCCATGCCAATGTGCGTGTTCTGTGCTCACCCTGAGGGTGAGATGGAGTGGCCAGCACCAGGTCCGCAGTAACCAGGTTGATTGCAGTGGGCTGTGCTGCAGGTCTCCATCAATGCTAGTGTGTGACAGGTATTTGTTGCAGACACCTTTAGGAAGTCTCTGTGTACATTTGTAATTGCCAGTCATATCTGGCCCTTGTCGACCATGATGCACACAACATAATGCATGTCCACTGTGCTTGCTATGGTCACATGTTTAGGGAACAGGGGTGTGTCAGGGCTCACGTGGTGACAATGTACTTAGCAAACCACCCTCTCTGGGGCAGGGTGGGGGGAACATGATCTGCCCCCCAACAAACCTGTACTCTCACCCTTTGCAAAGGAGGCAGTGGAGGTACATGAGGACAGTCCTGGTGGCAAACGAACTGCTGTTGAAGGTCTACACTTGGGACAAGGCCACTGGCAGATATGTAGTAGGCCCAGTCAGCTCAGCTGCCCCCACTATGATCTGAAATTCACCAGCAGAGAGCAGTCAGTGTGTACCTACTGCACCCTGCAAGGTGGTGCAGCCATACAGATGCTAACTGCAGACAGTCTGTTAGCTAGTACACAGTGCATGTTCCTGGGGAAACTGTGTGCACCCAAAACTGGGATATCAGCATACACACACGCCACACAGATATGTCAGTGAGTAGGCCCCAGAAAAGAGAACCCATAAATATCACTTGAAAGAAATACTGTATAACACTATGGGGGAAACTAGCCATGCCAGGGTCACTGCTCAGTCAGGGTGAGAGCGACCTCCCAGCATAACATGCTGTGGCCACCCTGTCCGTGCAGATGGTGGTCAGGCACTACAACGTCCCAGTCATTGCCCTATACCCTGTGCAAATGCATTCTGCCCATGCCACCATCTCTGGACCATACCCACAATACCTTGTTCCTCATTATGCATATTGGCAGGCTAACACTGGAAACAGTGCAAGCAATGTGGGCTCAGTAAGGTGTAGGCAGTCACAACACACTGGATAGACAGACACACACTCCCACACCTATGCCAGCATTGTGCAAATATAGAGGTTTGTGGCAGCCCTGGCTGCCACACCAGTCCTGGGCACAGTGCAGGCATTGCTATGGTACTCAATACTGTTAGGGTCACTCCCCGGGGTGGTAAACACTGTCAGAATCAATAACTGAAACACACTCCACAGATATCAGAAAGGTTGCTATGATGAATCTCTATCAACAAATTGTGTTTAACTTAGGATTTGTTAGCTGACATTAATCATAGCAACCTTTTGATATATGTGGAACATGTTCCCAAGTTTAAGACGGCATTGCTAAGGTATGCAGGTGCCAGTATTGGGAGATGCTGCTCTGCGCACGGCCCAACAGCCTGTCTCTCCATGAGGCTTTGGATAGTGGAGCTTGTGGGTGTGGGTGTTTATGCCCCTGTTGGCCGCTGCTCTAGGGCAGAGGTTCCCAACTCTGGTTCTGTTGGGCCAAACACTGTTCAGGTTTTCATGCTGTCCCTAATGAATATGCATGAGATACATTTGCATACAGTGGGGGCTGTGCATATAAATGCAGCACAAACATATTATTAGGGACAGCATGAAACCTGAGGATTGCACATGTTTATGGTGTCTGTGCTCTGTAGGGTAAAATATAGGCATTTCAGGCATGTTTATTTTATCTGCAATAAAGGTTCCATCTTTATTACCATGGTTTAGTACTGGGTAAAAAATGGGGACAGGGTTGGCAGGAGCCACAGCTGTAACTTGAACTTGTGGCCTTCTGCTCCTGAACACACTGGCTGTGTGCACTGCACCACACTGTTGCAGTGCACGGCACCCACCTAAACAGGACTTGGCCGTGGTCTGCTCTAGGCAGATGCAACTGCCCCCTCCGCCACCAGCACCCCTCCGCTACCATGCTGCCATGCCATTATGCCGGTGGTGCTGGTGGTGCATAGTCCCAGGCCATCCAGTGTGCCGGTAGGCAGCTGCCTATTGTGTGGGTTATCAGGTAGGGGTGCCTACATGGACATGTGCGCTTCCCCCGGCACTGTCTGCCAATGTTATGTGCCTTTGGGGGTACCTGCTGGGTAATATCCCCTATGACACTGTGGGACACACACTTGTGCCCATGTTGGACCCTCGTCAGTTGCTGTCTTGCTGCTTAACAGTTTTGGCATTCCTATGTGCCACCTAGGCATCTGCCTAGTCCGCACTGTGCCCCAGCTAGACCACAGCATGTGCCGCCTGCAGCCCCCTGTCTCCCATTTACAGCATCAGTACATTTGCCCTTTCCTACGTGCCCACTCTGCTGTTGCTGCACATGTGCATGCCATAACAAACCTGCCCAATCTAAATGACAGAAACCCTGATTAGTGCTATTTCAATGTGGGATCATTCAATTTGTAGGGGGACAGAGCATAGACCCTTCCAAATATGATATCTTAATTTTTACACTTTGTCAGTAGTGTTGCTTTATGTTTATCATTAATATCACTATTGGCCAGCTTGGTTATTGGGATTTTAAATATGGTTCTGGTCATTTTATATGTTTATTTGCCTTTTTGGTTCCTGCACATATATCACTACTATCACTTCTCTGGGTTTCCCTGCCTTTGCTGCACATTGCTGACTTAAATGGTTTCTCTTTCCTGCAAATGTGCCTAACGCGAGGGTTTCACTAGCGTTAGTTTTCAGACCTGGATTTCACAGCGTTAGTGTGCCTGGAGCCTCTCCTCGCCCACTCTCCGCCCATTGACCCCTTCTCTCCGCCCTCTGGGAATACTTACTTCACCCTTCAGACCCGGATTTCACAGCATTAGTGTGCGTTAACGCCGCCGCCGCGTTATCGCGTGATAAGTGATGTTATTGCACGATAATGTTACATTATCGCGCGATAACGTCACTTATTGTGCGATGATACCACCGCTGCGATGTTAAGACGGTTTAGTAAACATACCCCTAAATCTTTCCGTAAACTGCTAAAAACATGTTTGTTCAAGGAACACTTCGGCGAACTAATCACCTAGTTCAAAAACTGTCCAAGTAAAGCAACAGTCCTGCTCACGGTTTCAAGATGCTTCCAAGATCAGTGTATTTAATCAACATGTTTAGTTCCCCTATATATAGTTACTGCTTAAATCGGCAGATTGCCGTGTTAAGTTGTTTCTTCCCTTAATCCCCTTCACTCCTTGTTCACAGTGTTACACGTTTTATTTTGTTAAATTTACTTTTCAATTCTTTGAGTTCATTGTAAACCACTTTGATTCAAGAAAGGCAGTAAATAAGCACAAATAAATAAATAAATAAATAAATAAATACTATCCTCTCTGTTAATAAATATTTCTGCATATTACTCTTGAGTCTATCCCCTTTTACACTCATCCTATGTCCCCTCATAGCAGAGCCTGCTTTCAATTGAAAGAGACTCTCCTCATGTGCATTTATGCCACAGAGGTATTGAAATGGCTCTATCATTTCTCTTCTATCCCACCGTTCCTCTAGCGTATACATATTAATATCTTTTAGTTTGTCCTAATATGCTTTATAATGAAGACCATCAACTGACTCCATCCTGTTGATATCCTTTTGAAGGTGCGGTCTCCAGAATTGCATACAATACTCCAAATGTGTCACACCATAGACTTATCTCCTTTTTTCTGCTAGCCATTGCTCTCCTTATATACAAAAACATCCTTCTGGTTTTTGCCGTTGCTTTTTCTACCTGCTTAGCCACTTTAAAATAATCAGAAACCATGATGCACAGGTCCCGCTCTTCTTTCGTCGATAGAAATACTTTGCCCCCTTGGATTTTTGTAGCTCAAATGCATGACCCTGCATTTTTTAGTATTAAATCTCAGCTGCCAAGTTCTTGACCATTCTTCAAGTTTAGCTAAATCCCTCCTCATGTTACTACTCCTTCCTATGTGTCTACTGTATTGCAAATTTTGGTATCATCTACAAAGAGGCAAGCCTTAACAACTCTTCCGCAATATCATTACCAAAGAAGTTAAAAAGAATTGGACCAAGGACAGATCCCTGCAGCATATCACTGGTAACATCCATTGAGGGCATCCAGGCCCCTGTGTGGCTGATCAGAATCAAGGCGCCCAGAGATAGACCCGATTCTGATCCCGCGAGGGCTAGACATGCCCTTTGGATCAGAATCAGGTCTACAGCCTGAACGTGCAGGCTGGGCCCCTATTCCAGTCAGCCTGCATGCACAGCAGATCCCCAGCTACCTCAGTCAGGCTCCTGAATGGAGACACAGTGCCATGGCATCCTGTCTCCATGGCACCGTGGCTCCATTCAGGAGCCGCTAATGCTGGCTGCTGCCAATTTGCTTCATTTTCCTCAGCCGGATCCTTGATCCAGCCTCCCATGGGCAGGGTCTGGCTGTGAGAAACTTCCTCAATACCTTACCTTTGTTTCCAGGCCCAGCAGCAGTATCCCCCAATGTCCAGGGGGACTTATTCCTCCTCTGTGGTGAAATAAGTCCCCTGTCTAAGTTCATGGCCCCGGACATACAGGGCCGACCTCAGAATCAGCCCTGTATGTACAGGGTCGCAGACCACACATGTCCCACCCTCGTTCTGCCGCTGGAATGCCCCCTCCTTTCCCCATCTAAGCCTCCCCATACAAACGCGTTGTTCATATGGGGAAGCTTTTGCGGGGTGTAATAGCGGGGATGGACGTCCATCCCCGCTATTTGTGGGACAGAATGACTCTCTTAATTTCTTTTCTATACCATCTGTCTACAAGTGAAGATGGTTTACAGGTAACATAGTGCTTTGAACATAAACTAGAAGCAATAAGGTGTGCATAAGTTAACAATAAGAAAGGTGTGGGGGGGGTTAGTGGTGTTGACTATGAGGGGGTAATTGGCTGCAGTCTCATGGTGCTTACTCCTAGCATGAGGTTAGAGGGCAGCACAGCATTATTGTGGCAATTTTGCAATGCCTGTTGATGGGGACAGGAGCAGGGAGAGCCGCTTCTGCCCCCCCTTCATCACTGGACCACCAGGACTTCAACGTAGTGCCAGTCTGGCTCTATCTATGAATAGAATTCCAAACTGATTTAGGGGCATGTTTAGTAAAGTGTGCAGGGTTTACTGTGGGCTAAACACCCTGTCCTGTTAATGTGCAGTAGCTTGGTAAATCTTGCGGCAACTGCATAAAGCAGAATGGGATGGTGACTGGGCAGGTTAGGGGCAGAGTGTAGGCACTGATGGCACATTGCAGTTAGTGTGGGCAACATTAACATGCATTAACTGCCAATGTTGCCGTTAGTGTAGGTGCACTTATTTCCCAAGGCTATATCTTGTAAATCACCAGTACGGTATTAATTCATAAGGCATTATGGAGAGTTAAGACCTTTAGAGTAATTAGTCCTGAACAATGAAATGGCTTACCAGCTTATTTTTCTATTTTTTCTATCTTATCCTCTTTTTTTAAATTTACCATATTTCAAACTTTAATTGTTTTATTCTGACTTGTCCACCATTTTGATTGACATAGGTCACAGAGATGGTATATAAAAACTTTTTAAATAAATAAAATAAATATTTTTACTTCAATGGGTGGTGGGGAAATGCACCTCAATGCGCTATATGACAAGTGCACTTGTCATTTAGCGAGTTGAGGTGCATTTCCCTGCAGGAACTGCATGGGGCGATAGATACTCCCCCAAGAGCATGGGTCTACAACAGTTCCCTCACTAAACTTTGGGACTTAAAGCACACTTCAGCAGTGCATTTTAGTAAACAAACCCCTTAATGCCATAAGGAACAGGTTAATGAGCCCTGGATATACAGTATCTCATTGCATACATAGATTTTTATTTCTAATGTTTCCACTGATTTTGCTAAAAAAATAAGAGCTTCAATTTATTCATGCAAAAAAAGTAAAGATAGGATCAGATCAGCCTCTTCCTGGCAATCCTACCCAGTAGTCAGTTCTTTGTCAACTGGAAATTAATTAGCTAATATGGAGAGAGTTTATTAGCTATAAACTTCTTGCTCATTTATAAAACAAACATGTTAGAGCAATTAAGTTGATAAAAGAATACCATTCTTTTCATCAATTAAAATATATGAAGAAACATAATTAATTCCTGTTACGAGTAAATGATACAAAAAAAATAAAACTTTCAAAGTACTATGGAACTTTTCAGTGTTCTGCTTAAAACTACTGCATTTATTTTTTTCTGATAATTCTATGTTCTATGAAATAAAACTAAACTTTAATGGTTTTATATAATTAACAGAGTTAGGAATGATAAGAAAATTAATTTATTGCTTCGTTGATTGATTCCTTTGTCCAAAGAAAATATGACAATGAAGATCATATTAGAAGGGTTTTTCCACATGTAAAGACTCTTTTACACACAGAAAAGTGGCCTTTCTGAAACTATGTGGCTGGATATGCACATAAAAGTACAATAACACTTATATGCATGCCATATGAAGATGCTCCCTGGGGCAGAAATGGAATGTATGTGCACACTTTATCAAACATGCACGTATACAGTACACACGATTATGTCTGCCTCAGAGCGGTTATGCATCTGTGCACTTGAATATGAGCATTACTGAGGCTGCTTCTGGGTGATTATTTTATAAAAGTGCATAGACAGCTATGTTGCTTTCATAAAATAAACATGGAATTGGTGCAGTAAGCACATTTTTTAGGCACGCTGTTAAAAGGTTCCCCTTCATTTTCTCTGTACTGCAAAGAATAGCATAATTTGTCCAGTTAATAGCTTTTCATATAAAACCAAACACAGTGGTTCCCAACCTATTGTCTGTGGACCCTTAAGAGTCCATGAGACCATTACAGGAGGCCTATAGGACACAGAAAAGAGAGGAGAGAGTTTGGTGTAATTGGCTGAGGGGTAGGAGGGATGAGAGATAAACTAGAAGGAAATAGCCGAGAGGAGAGAAAAAGAAATAGACTGAGACTGGAAGGAAGTGTCTGGAAGGAGAGAGAGAGAGAGAAAGAGAGAGAGAGAGAGATTGGTGTAATTGGCTCAGGGAGTGGGGTGGGGGGGGGGAGGTGGAGAAAGAGACTGGAGGGAAATAGCCGAGGGGAGAGAAAGAAAAATAGACTGAGACTGGAAGGAAGTGTCTGGAAGGAGAGAGAGAGAGACTGGTGGAGGCAGAAAAGGGAATGAATTGGGGGATCCCTGAACTGTCTGGAGGTCAATGAGAGGTCCACACCACTAAAAGGTTGGGGACCTCTGAAGTACATTATCTATAAGAACAGATTTGCCTCACTCAAATAATGGCTAGAAGAGTGGACATTAAACAGAGCTTTCAGAAAAGTGTTATTCCTTTGTGCCTTCTCATGATACCATTAACATAACAGATTGATATTATGAGAAGGAATAGGAAGGGTGCAACTTCAGATACTTAAACAATATTCATTAATCCACAGAATAGTCCACAATCCAGGTTTTGCTCTGAGTTAAAGAAGATTTGCTTTGCAAAGTAATGACATAGGAAGACCAAAGAAAATACAAAAGAATAAAAAAACTCAAGTAATTTTCCCCTAGACAAAATCCACTCTCGACCTTCTTACTCAAATGGGTGAAATTTTCTAACCACTCGCTTTAGTTAGGAGATGAAGTCCCTATTTTCAGCCTATTTTATAGACACATAAATGCTTTTGTATCTTTACTAGGGGTAAGCTGGCAGAAATCATGGCTAGATTAAAGCCACAGATATTTACACTACCTTGGAAGCTGGTATAAATGAATATTGTGGTGATGCGGGTGCAGCACAGCCCTGTGAAAGAGAGAAAAAAGAGGTTTTTTCCCATAAATGGGGGATGGGCTCACCTAAGCATAGCTCCCAGAGAGAAAGTGAAACTAAAACACACACTTGCAGAGCTAGCCTGAAGCCACACCCAGTCTCCAGAGCAGCTGCAGGGAGAGAGAGGGTGGGGCCAGAGAAGGAAGCAGGCTACAGAGCATTTAAACTGCGTCACTCAGCAAGTGAGGGAGAGACGGACAGAGGCAGAGGAAAGCAGAGAATTGAAGGAATTCCCGGAGTCCAGAGAAGCCAGGAGGGGAGACAGCACTGCAGGGCTGAGAGTCCTGGTGATTCTAAAGGGACCAGCCATAACTGCCAAGGCAAGTGGCAGGGCCCGAGGAAAGAAAGGAGCTGGGGAGAGTTCCAGAACTACATTTCTGACTCTGAGGACAGCAGCTCAAGCTCTGTGCCAATAACCAAACATTACAGAAAGCCTTGGAAAGGAAGGGTTTCTGCAAGCCAGGTAAACCAAACATTTCCTGAAATTGATTCAGTAAAGGGAAGAAGGGCAAGAGGTTCTCACCCAGTGCCAAAGGGAAGAAGGAATCTCAAGTGGGAAAAGCTTTTTAAACTTTTAAAGAAAGTGCAGCTAAACGTTCCAGAACGTGTCCCAAGCCCTGAGCCCTACAGCACAGAGGAGGAGATGGAAATTGGGTCTTATCAAGATAATCCAGTGTCCTCTGATGAATCTATGGAATGTGGTTTTTGTACAAGCAATGCTTAGAAGTTTATTGAAGGCTGTGTGAAAAGTATAAGAAGTGCTGGTGCCAAATAATGCCATTGAGAAGGGCAGATAAAAAAAGGTAGAAAACCTCATGCTTTAAAAGCAGCCATTTTTACTAATGCTAGAGCTGTGTTAAAATGCTGTTGGTTTCTAAGCTAAGAGGCAGCACATAAGCTGAGAAGATTGCTGGACTGTGCATGTAACAGAGTTTAAACTGTTTTGCTTAAGTGAAGAAGAATTTAAGTTAAAAAGCAAAGAGTGAAGAAACTGCTTTGTTAAAGCAGTAGCGTGTATCTTTTGGAAAGTTTTTGTTGGAGAAATTATCCTTCTTTCTGTTTGCTGTTTTGGGAACCTTTATCAAGGCCAGTTGCCAATTTGACGCTGCAAAGAAAAAAAAAAATTATAACAAATGTTCCTGTGTCAGCCTCATCCACTCGGACTGCTTTAATAATAAGCCCACAACTACACTAGAAGGGCCTCAGCTACTACGTTGAAGCATAGAATCAAGTGTGATGAACGGTCGCCCCCACTAGGCAGCCACCTAGGAGGGCGCCACGGCGCCACAATATACATATTATTTGTGTGACAGCGCTTATTTTATAAAGAATGAACACAGTCTGCAACTGCTCCCGCACACTCCACCCAAGAATATGCCTCCGCATACCTCATGTAAAAGTTTAAACTGCTTTGTGATCATGCGTACTTTTACGTGTATAACTTACAGAGTATTTTTATACTGTAAGAGCCCTTTTACACATGAGAGAAGTTTATACAATTATGCTGATAAGATTTGGACCTTCTAATTCTACCTCTAAAGTTTTCACCTTTAACTAAGGGAAACAAGAAAGCTCTCTCAGTTGGTAATGGGGCAGTTTCTCCAAATGGGTTAGTTTTTGCACATCTACTACAACCAAAACAATCCCTTGAATTTACCTGAACTTTCCCATAAAAGCATAAACACATTTAACTAATATAGTCTAACAACACACTCCTATAACTACTCCAAAAGATACCTTTAAGGGAGAAAATGACCTCAGGATTGCTCTTCACTCCCACCATGCGGTGAAATTCATCACCATAGGGGATTTCCAAGATCTTATGTCATAGGTCCAACAACTCCCACTTTGTAATATATAAATTTTTCTTCCAATATCAAAAAAAGTACTTTTTCAATGTACTCACAAAGGCTATATCAGGGGTATATTCATTCTACAGACAACGGTCTAAGGAGATAACTACAGCGTCTGACCTCACCAAATGAAGATCTTAGTTGGGAGTAAAGAATTGGAAACATTTCAGCAGGCGATGCTGTTGGGATCTGCAGGAGTGAATTGATGCAGATAAGTGAATTATGTATATTTTGGTTGGTGAAAAAGCTCATTAATTGATAAGGCTGTTTGGCTTTGTTTTGCAGAACTGGTTGGAGGTCGTTATAATTGTATATACTAGCACTGAAATGGTGCCAGCGGTTAATTATAAAATTATTGTTGATATTGAGTATATTGAAAAAGTACCTTTTTGATATTGGAAGAAAAATGCATATGTTAAAAAGTGGGAGTTCTTGGACCTATGATGTAAGATCTTGGAAATCCCCTATGGTGATGAATTTCACCGCATGTTAGGAGTGAAGAGTAATCCTGAGGTCATTTTCTCCTTAAAAGGTATCTTTTGGAGTAGTTATAGGAGTGTGTTGTTAGATTATATTAGTTAAATGTGTTTATGTCTTTAAGGGAAAGTTTAGGTAGATTCAAGGGATTGCTTTGGTTGTAGCAGATTTGTTTTCCCTTGGCGCAGTGTTGTGGGTTATTTAGTTTTGTGTATACCATGACAGTCATGAACCTCACTTCTAAGCCAGGATATGTGGAGTACGATCACAGACTCTCAAATTTACTGCTAATTCTCATCACAGTACTTGCATCATGCCAAAGGGAGCTTCCTTCCAGTTCATAAGATATAACATGCATGAGTAGTTTGTCAAGATATGACTGGAAATTATTCTGTATCAAGCCAGTGACTCCCAATACGATGAGGAATATTTCTGTATGTTTCTGCCACATTTTCTTGGTCTCTGATTGCATTTCTTAGTACTTCAGGATCTTCTCCTTCTCCACGTGATTCACAGACTAATCACTCGGAACTGACAACTCTATTATCAATGCCATTCTGGTGTTTTCTCCTTTACCACTACGTCGGGTTTCTTCACAACCAGTTTCTTATCCATCAGAATGGGAATGTCCCAGGTGATCATAACCTCGTCATTGTCTGTAATTCTCTTAGGGTCATGATCCCAGTACTTTTCAGAGACAATGATGTAGGTCATGATATTGCAAGGCATTTACATGGTTTACAGAGCTGTAAACTGTATAAATGCCCCTAAGCAGGATGTTCCTAGAGAATCCTCATGCCCCATTGAATGTCTCCCCAGGCAGGGGCATAGTCTGACCATGTGCACTTTCTAATTCCACAATTTATAATTTTAGACATTAATGCTTCAACTGCGAGCAGTATATCTCTTCATGAATATGATTCATATACCGCAGAGTAAAAAGAGTAGTCCCTCTTACGCCCATTTCTATATCTCCAGATAATGACCAAGCTTAACCCACTAATCAGATTTTTCAGTTCTGGCCAATGTATTCTGAACCTGGACACCTCTTCTCTCAAAGTGTCCAAAGAGGGATTCATTACCAAGTTGACATCTCCCCCAACAATAATATGTCCCTCCACAAATTTGAAGATCTGCTCCAATAATTTTTGAAAAAGTCAGCTTGTTTATTATTAGGAGCATAAACATTAACCAAGGAATACTTCTGTCCCTGCCAGACCATTTTAACCAAAGTATATTGGCCCTCCCTGTCACCTTTCATCTCCAGCTCTTGGTACTGGAGGCTCGAGGAGAGCACTATCTTCACCCCTCCTTTTTTTTTTTCAATCTTATTGGAAGCAAAGTATCTAGGGGATATTTAGTGCTGGAGACTCTTCCCTCATCTTTTGAAAGCGAGGGTGTCTTCTGCATAAGCCCAATATCACACTTCAGCCTTCCCAACTCTTTAAATAGCAGTTGATGCTTGCTGGAGGAATTCAGGCCCCAAATATTAAAAGAAACAATCCTGAATCCATCCACTGAAAATTATACCAACCATAGTTGGACCCACAAATGGCCCAGGCATGAATGTTAACCATCTGCCCTCCACTCTCCCTAGATACTCCTTGCCCCTCCAACCTTCCCCCCTCCAACCCACCCCCCACAATCAACACTCTCCATAAACCAACCCAACACATCCGAGGTGTGAACACACTGCACAGGCCCAAACATGCATCCAGTACTACACTCCCCCAACCATATTTACAAAAAACAGTCTTCACATTCCCCCACAGCATCTTATCTGTAACTCCTTTGGCAGGTACAACCAACAGTTCAGCAAATGTTCAACATCCAATTCTCAGCCAGCACCTTTTTAAGTAACTCCTGGGAGCTCCTTCTCTCTTTAGAGCCTCTTATCTCCCTGCGGCACTCTTTGCCATCGAGGAGCGGGGTCCTTTCCCTTCGGATGTTCAATGGCCACCTCCATCAGAACTGCAGGTAAGTCCTTCCAACCCGCTCTCTGCATCACCTTGATAACATCTTCCACCGATTAAGCATAAGTGGTAACACCTGAGATAGTAAATTGAATACCAAAGTGGAAGAACTATTTTGAGCATACTCGTTCGTCTCTCAATCTTTTAGTCACCACACAAAACTCTCCTCTTTTTTATAGTTAAAGCAGATAAATCCCCAAAGATATAGACTGAAAAGCCTTGCCATTGAATCTTACCAAGTTTGCGTGTGGCTGCCAGCACCACTTATTCTGTGGAATGTTTATGAAAACAGGCCGCGATGTCCCTGCGTCTTTCCTCGCTCCTGAGACCTAATGCACGGTGTGCCCTCTCCACCTTGAAACAGTCTAGATTTATCAATTTCTGCAGCTCATATCATGGCCTGACAAAACTGTTCTGACAGGGTTTTATAGTCCCTGGTCTCCTCCGTTTCAGGGATAATCCTCAGACGTATGTAGGCTCATTGAGAACGATTTTCTAAGTCCTTAATCTTTATTAGCAGTTCTTCCTGCACTTCTCTGTGACCACTGGATTGCTTTTGGAGGGCTTGAAAGGACTTCTCCTGTTCCTCTATCCACCCTTCTGCCTCTTCCAACCACTGATCCAGATCAGTCAAATCAGCTTTCACATCGAACATCCATGACTGCGCCTCCAACTTAAAAGCAGAAAGATCTTGCCTCAATACTGTAAACAACTCTTTAATCTCTTCTCAGAGTTTGTGCAGTTTGCAGTTGGACCTTTCCTTTGAGATCCTGCTCTCCACCCGCTCGTCAACGTTTCCCGCAGCTGCAGGAACCATCTTGGGTAGGCTCAGGATCGTTCTGGCAGCCATCTTAAATGCATAAAATTTAAGGTCTACTACAGTTTTTTTTCCCGCCGTTTGCCTCTCTACTGCTTACCACCCTGCCAGATAGGCAGGCCACAATTTATCCTGGGGGTAAGTTGCTAAAAATAGGGGGTTTGTCAATTCAGCCAGCGGAGTCTCACAGCTAGGCAGCCATTCCTTTGCAGTCATGTCACTTCCTCCCATTCTCTACTCTTTTTCCTTACTATTAATTTGTATCCATCTTCCCATGGTATTTTAATCTTAGTTTTCTCCCTCTCTTCCCTCCTCCCCCTCCCCCATTATTGTTTTTTTATCTTCTTTTTTTCTGTTGCTTCTTTTCATGCTTATTGTTTGTAGGGATTTGGTTGTGTTTTTCTGCTTCAAATGCCATTCTTTGATGTAATTTAGATTGAAATAAAAATAAAATGGACAAAAAATAAAAATAGTTCCCTTTAGAAATTTTCAGGCAGAAAATTTGTATTCAAGAGCCACAGAATTACCCTGCTTACAGTGGAGACCCTCTAGGAATGGATGGATGCATGCAGCCCACCACACCCCAGCAGAGAGAGCAAACAACAATACATGGCCCCCAACCCCACCAACAGAGTACAGTGCAAGTGGCCAGAGACAAATAGAGAAGGCTGACTGGGGGATATGTGCACCCTGCTGCAAAGCCCAGAGATATGGTTCAAAGTACAAGGAGGTGGGGCATGCAAGTGAAGCAAGTCCATAGATTGAGATTGTGCTGTGGACATGTCTGTGGGAATTAGGGCACAAATGCTACATCTACATGAGTAGGGGGCCCCATTCTGGTGAAGGAATAGGAAAGTTTAAATTGAAAGTATGAGTATGAAGGTGTGATGTGATATAGGATATGACTGCCAAGCTGTATGTCCCAGTGACTACCCCTGCACCAAAAAAGATTCCTACATGCAATAACCCCTAAAGAAAGAAACTATTTTTGTTGGAGCTAGTCGACACAGTGAATAGTGGACATTCTATGCACCACTGCGACATCTCCTTTTTATTTTTTAAATTTCTAAAACACTTAGGGGTATGTTTATTAAACCGCGCTCATGTGCGCAGCGCACATTAGCGTGCGCTAAGGTACCTAATCCATCGCTAATCTCTTTATGGGCTACTATGAAGAACGGTTGTGGAAAACTTCCCCGTTCAAATCGAATATTAAGCTCTGGTTACGTTTTATCGATGATGTCTTTCTGCTCTGGCGGGGTTCCACGAATGATCTAAATATATTTATAACTTGGCTAAATGCCCAGAGTTCCTATATTCAGTTTACTCACAACGTTCATGTAAGTGATATAGTGTTTTTAGACCTCCAGGTCAGTAAGACGAATATGGGTTGGCAGACCACGATCTATCATAAGTCAATTGATCGAAACACCTTGCTCCATTACCGGAGTGCTCATCCACTTCGGTTAAAGGAGAGTCTGCCTTTTTCCCAATTTCTACGATATCGTAGGAATTGTTCTGAGGTTTCTGATTTTAAACTTAAAGCCAAAGATTTAGTTCATAATTTTCAGGCACGGGGCTACCCCGCCAGAGTGGTGTCAAAGGCATATCGTCGGGCGTTGTTTAATGATAGATCAGTTCTGTTAAGTACTACAAGGACCCGGGAGCGATTAGATCCTGAGGTTATTAATTTCATCACTCGATACTCCCCATACAGTTTTAGAATTAAGAAAATCCTCACTCGACATCTAAATGTGTTAAAAGCAGCCCCAAGTTTACAAAATAAAACCATTCGATGTGTCTGGCGCCGAAATAAAAATTTGAAGGAGAGACTGAGCCCCACAATTTTGCGACCTCTTCCTCGCTTGTTAGGAGAGAATGAGCTTCCAGGTCACTATAAATGTGGGCATTGTGCTGTATGCGCAGTCACTAAGGAATTGAATAAATTTACCTATCATCAGAGAGAATATGTTTTACGGCACCGTACCTCTTGTGGCTCACAAAATGTGATCTATGTGATAATGTGCCCCTGTGCTCTTTTTTATATTGGTAAGACTAGCCGGGCATTTAAAACCCGGCTGTCTGAACATAAAAGCCGGCTTAAACATCAGGTATTACAAGCACCACTAGTATCTCATTGCCAGGACATGGGTCACACTTTTGAGATGTTGCAGTGCTTCTGTATAGACCAGGTCCTTACCCCGATGCAAGGGAAATCACTAATGAAAACTTTATTATTTCGCGAACAGAGTTGGATTTTCCGATTGCAAACTTTAATACCTCGGGGGCTGAATTTAGAGATAGAGTGGGGTTCACTTCAGTCTGATAACACAGGTACACTACCAAAAAACTGCCTCCAGTTTTGCAACTGATTCCTATAGATTTTGGGGTGCTGAATCCAGGAAAAATAGCCAAAATGTTCCATCACGTCACGTTTTCTTGCAAAATTAGATTTCTTACCCCAATAAGGAATGTTCACATAATTTCTTTTTAACCTACTGCAGTTTATTTTCTTGGCCCAAAATAGAGGTTGTAATGGTTAACTAACTAGAAACACTCCCTCATGATATTTTAGAGTGTTTTGTATTCATTTTATACATTAACAGGACAATTGGGAGGCGGGGGGCTAAATCCAGTACTCGCGCTGGCGAATGTTCTCTCCTGTTCGCCTCGCCTCGTTTGCTCGCTCAAACACGGTGGTTGCGACATGAACGTTCCTGTCAAATTTCAGTTTCTTGCAAGTTCATTATTACCTTTTGTTTGCTCAGTCGTAATCCAGCTTTATTCCGAAGTGGTTCACTACAGTTGTAGTTTGCAGTGCTGTGTATTTGTGATGGCTCACAGAGCCAAAGGTTGCGTCAACTCTCCGGACAGTTTTTGTTTTATTTGTGGGGAATATACCGTGAAAAAGCGGCAGAGGAACATTTCTGCATTTATTAAAAAAGTATATTTCGCCTATTTCGGTTTGAAGTTAGGCGATCAAGACAAACCGTGGGCTCCTCACAAAGTGTGCAAGACATGTGAGGAAGATCTACGCTTATGGATGAAAGGTAAAAAACAAGCATTTCGTTTCGGAATACCTATGATGTGGCGTCAACAAAGAGACCACAGCAGTGACTGCTATTTTTGCTCTTGCATTGTGAAGGGATACAACTTAAAAAATAAGAACGTAATAAGTTACCCCAACCTTCCCTCGGCAATTATGCCTCATAGCAACGAAGTACCTGTGCCTGAACCACCAAAATCTTTGGATCATATTTGTGTGGACGGTTCTGATCATGATGAGACTCATCAGATGGCTTTTCCCAATGAGTCCAGTACTTCCGAGTTTGAAACTGAACCAGATCCGAAACCTGAACTTTTCTCTCAAGCTGAATTGAATGATTTAGTCCGGGATTTAGGACTCCCAAAAGATGCTGCCCAACTGCTAGGTTCTCGGCTTAAACAGAAAAATCTATTGTCACCAGGAACAACTTTTTATTGGTACCGCAACCGCGAGACACAATTTTTGAAGTATTTCAGCAAAGAGGAAGATTTGGTATTTTGCAACGATATATACGGAGTGATGGAAAAGTTTAAACTCAAGTATGATCCTGCTGAATGGTGGCTGTTCATTGATTCGTCAAAAGACAGCATAAAAGGTGTTCTTCTTCATAATGGCAACACATTCGCTTCAGTTCCTATTGCTCACTCTGTTATTCTCCAAGAAAAATACGAGAATTTGGCCCTGATTCTTCAGAAGATTCGTTATGATGAGCATAAGTGGATGATTTGTGGAGACTTTAAAATTCTATCCATGCTATTAGGGCAGCAATCCGGTTTCACCAAATATCCCTGCTTCCTTTGCTTGTGGGATAGCCGGGCCCGCGACCTACACTGGGGGAAAAAAGACTGGCCAATTCGGGAGTATTTGAGACCCGGTGAGAAAAATGTTCTTCATGAGAGCTTGGTACCTTGTGATAAAATTCTATTACCACCTCTCCACATTAAGTTGGGTCTCATTAAGCAATTCATCAAGTCCCTTCCAAAAGATGGTGAGTGCTTTCGGTACCTTTGCTCAAAGTTCCCCTGACTTTCTGAAGCAAAGCTAAAGGAAGGAGTGTTTGTTGGCCCTGATATAAGGAAACTCATTTCAGATGGAGCATTCGCTGAAACGATGTCTGAGAAGGAAAAAGAAGCCTGGGATTCCTTCAAGGATGTTGTTCTCAAATTCTTGGGGAACAGGCGGGATGAGAACTATAAGGATATTGTTGCCAGGATGCTCAATGCCTTCAAAGAACAAGGCTGTAACATGAGCCTGAAAGTCCATTTCTTGCACTCCCATGTGAACTACTTTCCCGAAAACCTGGGGGCGTACAGTGAAGAACAAGGTGAAAGGTTTCACTAGGACATCAAGGACGCAGAGAGAAGGTACCAAGGAAGATGGAACACCACTATGATGGCTGATTTCTGCTGGTTGCTTCTGCGGGAAACCCCAGATGAAAAATACGCCAAGCAGCGCACCAAGAGAAGCATTCGGGGGAAGAAGAAACGGGCCCACCAGGAGATTGATTGACCCAAGAATGACTTTAAAATCTAAACTGTGTTGACAAATATCGTGTTTTTACTAAACTTTGAAATAAAAATTTGCTAGTTATTACCACAGTGTCGGATCTCATTTATTAGAATTTTATTTTCACACCATCGGGTGTTTGTCTTCATGTATTGTAATGGTGCGGTTTGCGTTTTCTATTCTTTTTTTTTTTTAATTTTTTAAATTTTTTTAATGCTTTATTTTCGTTTTATAACAACAAAGGAAAGGAAGACATACAGCTAAAAGACAGAATACATACATAGAATGTAATACATACACCAAAGTAAACCCCTGCCACCCCCCTCCCCCCTGCTTCTTCTCTAGAAACTAATCATTCCCGAAAACGGGCGTGTACTGACATTATTGTGGTACAAAACCTAACGGTGATCTGAAACATGATGAGTATACATTAAACAGACATGTCGGAGCAATGAGCAGATTGTACATAATCATTGAGCATCTGCCATTTAGACAAGCGAGAGTGAGTTTGGATATGGGGAATAGCTCTCCGAGATATCTGCTCATATTTACTATATAAGCAGACGAGGTTCCACCATTCATTGGCAGTAATTCGAGAGCTATCCTTCCAATTCCTCGTGATTAAACATATGGCTATACCCAGCATGAAATCAAGGAGAAAGCGACCCTTCTTAGGAAGAGAGGGGACCTCCGCCACTGAGCGGAGTCCCACAATCTTCCAAGAAAGAGGCTCATGGAGGTGTAAGATGGATTGAATATGACCCCAGACCCGCCCCCAATAAACCTGCAGTTGAGGACATTCATAAAGAACATGAGCGAGGGTTCCCACAGCAGTATGGCAAGACCAACACTGGTCCCTAGCAGTTGTGTTCCATTTGGCTATTCTTTCTGGAGTATAAAAGCATCTATGTGCAAAAAAGAAGAGAGTTTGGGTAACAGAGGCAGATCGGGAAACCCGCACTACTTTGCTCCAGAAAACGCTCCATTGCACAGGGGTTAAAGTGGTTTGCAGTTCGCGTTCCCAGGCTTGTTGAGCTCTACAAGTAGCAGTATCGGTACCCTGACATAATAATTTATAAAAGTTAGAGGCTACCCCATGTGTACTACTAATAGAGTGAATTAGTTCTAATAGCCCGTCCTCAGTAGGGGCAGAGGGCGGCAGGATTTGAGCACTTTTGAGGCAGTGTTGAAGCTGCATCAATTGAAAGTAATGTTTCGCTGGTAACGCAAATTCCTTTTGTAAATCAGAAAAGGTCTTCCAACGAGCTGCAGAGAAGAGTTGTTGGGGTGTCCAGATCCCCCTAGAGTACCAGGGTTTCCATGCGATCGTTTTATTTAGGACTTGAATTCTGGGGTTATTCCACAGCGGGAGTCCGTCCTGAGGACATACGTTTGGGCCCAGTGACAGAATGAGAGTGTTAAAGGCCGCAAGAGTATCGACAATCATTGGGGGATGGCGGGTGTCTACTTGATGGGACATACCGGGGAGATGGATCAACGGAATTGGGCTACTTAGCTCCTCTTCAATGTCAAGCCAAACTGGTCTGTTGTCTGTTGAGGCAGCTAGCCATCGGGCACCTTGTTTAAGTAGGAAGGCTTGATGATATCTAAGAAAATCAGGAAAGCGGGTACCCCCTAGTTCCTTCGCAGACTGTAGTTTTTGTTTAGCTACCCTTGGTGGTTTTCCCTGCCAGAGATAACGGACGAGAAGGCCCTCAATGTCTTTGTAGGTGTGTAGCAGGAGGAAGCAGGGCAGCATTTCTAATATATAGTTCACTTTGGGGACTATCATCATTTTCACGGTTTCTAGGCGGCCCCACCATGTAAGGGATAAGGGAGACCAACGATTTGTGAGCTCACGGACTTTGGAGACTACCTCCTTGGCATTAAAACTAATAGTGTCTTCTAAAGGAGAACAGTAGTGGACGCCAAGATATTTCACCATGCGGGATTGCCAAAGGAAAGGAAAGGCCTGCATGTCAGCCTCATGTACCCAGCGGTTCAGTGGGAATGCTACAGATTTGGTCCAGTTTATTTTATAGCCCGATAATTGCGAGTATCCATCAATCAGGTCCAAGACAGCTGGGACCGAATCAAGGGATACGAAGAGCATAAGGTCATCTGCATATGCAGAGAGTTTAATCTCTCTGTGACTGAAGGGGACACCTCGAATACGTGCGGACTGTCTAATAAGGAGGGCGAGGGGTTCAAGAGCTAGATCAAAGAGCATTGGTGATAGGGGGCAACCTTGACGCGTGCCTCTTTGGAGATTAAAAGGCCGAGACTTAATGGCATTTACACAAATACTGGCAACGGGTTGAGAATATATGACTTGGAGGTATCGGAGGAAGCCCTCCCCAAAGCCATACCATCGGAGAACTGCAAATAAGAAGGGCCATTCTAGGCGATCAAAGGCTTTTTCAGCATCTAGGGAAAGACCCACCCATGGGTGGTCTAAATTGGCAGCACTGGATAGCACATGGCACAAGGTCCGAGCATTGTCAGCGGTGGAGCGGCCGGGTATAAAACCGCATTGGTCGGGATGGACTAAGGTGGCCATCCTGTCAGATAGCCGGGTGGCCAAGATCGTTGCGAAGATCTTATAATCGGCATTAAGTAGGGAGATTGGACGGTAGTTGGCGGTTAGCAGCGGGTCTCTGCCTTCTTTCTCAAAAACTACCACATTAGCTGCAGAAAAGGATCCCAAAGAGGATGTATCTACCGCAAGGGCAGTAAAGTAAAGTTTTAAGTAGGGAACTAAATCTGCACTGAACGTTCTGTAGAATTCTGTCGGGAGACCATCAGGCCCGGCGGCTCGACCCGAGGCTGTTCGTTTTAGGGCAGAATGGATCTCTGAAGTAGAGAAGGGTTCATCCAGCGCATCCCTATCAGCTTCAGAAAGGGTCGGCCGCTGAATACCAGAAAACAAGCGCTCGAAGGTCTCGGATGAGAACTCACATTCAGATTGATATAGACGGGTATAGAAATCCCGAAAGAGTTCTACGATATCGGAGTCTGTGGTCAGTATGCCCCCTCCCTGTGGGGCGCGAAGGGCCGCTACGCGTTTGGCTTCTTTTTGACCTTTCAAGGCGTTGGCTAAAAGTCGACCGGCTCGGTTGCTTTCACGGTAGTATGTCCCTTGTTGAAGTGCAATACTCTGAGAAGCTGCAGTTGAAAGGATTGCATTATATTGAAAACGGAGACGCTGTAAGCGAACTAAGACGCATGGATCAGTACGTGAAGTTAGAACTCGTTCGCCTGCTTTGATTTGTTGGTCTAGTATAAGGAGCTGCTGTTTGCGTTGTTTCCGCAGGCGAATTTGATAACTAGTGATCGTTGCACGAATGGCCGCTTTAAAACCCTCCCACCAAGCCCAATTTGCAGTGTCCTGGGGTAAATTAAAGTGAAAGTAATCTTGTATGGCTGCTCGAATTTCTAACTGGAATTCTGGTTGAGTTAATAGGGCTCTATCAAAGAACCAGGCCCCCGAATTCCCTTGGAGCGCAGTGGTGTGTAATTGAAAAGAAATAGCAGCGTGATCTGAGATATGTTGGGAGTGAATCTTTGCAGTGTCCACCTGAGGAACTAACAGTTTTGATATTAGAAAGAAATCTATGCGAGACTGGGATTTATGAGGGGAAGAGAAGAAGGTAAAGTCAAGCTCATTGGGGTGTAGTAACCTCCATAGATCGACTAAAGCAAGATCTTTGATCATAGAGGTAAGCGTGGTGTGACTCTTGGGGGGACCACTCGTCCTAGGCGGCTGTTTGTCAATCAGGGGATCAAGAACTAAATTGAAATCCCCCCCAATTATCAATGAAGTATTAGCAGAGGCCTGCGCAACCTGAGCAATGGTAGCAAAAAAGGCAGGGTCATCTACATTAGGAGCATAAAGGCATATACATGTAACTTCAAGGTTACCTATCTTGAGGTGAGCCCTAGACCATCTGCCTGCTGTATCTGAGCTAGTCGCAATAATAGTAGCATGCAGAGATTTCCTAACCAGTATGGCAACCCCACATTTCTTAGAAACAGCTGGGGAATAGGCGGCCACCATGTAAGGTTTAATATTGAGTTTAAGAGTTTCCTTCGAATTTAAATGCGTTTCTTGGAGGAAAATCAGGTCCGCAGCTTCATGACTTAGATAGCTCAGGATTTTCTTCTGTTTTATCGGATTATTGATGCCTTTTACGTTCAATGATAAAATCTTACATGGTGCCATCAATCGGTAATAGACATTTTAGGTAAGGGCGCTTGAAAACATACAACATAAGCAGAATCTGTACAACAATGACATAATCACCGAGTATGCTGGCTAATACACCCCATATTGAAAAGCATGTACCAAAGTAACTTAGAGAAGAAGCAAAACCCCCAATGAATATGGCGACCATATGTCTGCAGGAGGAGGCCCTAGAGAGGAGGATAGAAACATGAAAAAAAAAAGAAAAGAAACACCAGAGTCCATAATTAACACTGTCTCTGATATTCATCGAGGCTACTCTGGGTAGATGGAGTCGGGTCACAAATATCATCAAAATAAGGCAACAAACCGCCCTCGACAGACTCTTTGCTGAACCGTGGCAAATCCAAGATGGCAGGTACAGCGGATATGAGAACACTGGTAGGAAAACTCTGGAAGTCAGCGCATCAAGTCGGCTTCTTTAGCATCCAAAAACTCCGCTAGTAGATCAGGGTCATCAAATGTTCTTGTCTCATTGTGAAGCGTGACTCGGAGCTTGGCCGGGTACATCAGGCCATAGCGTGCTTGTAATTGTTGAAGACTCGGCCGGAATTCCAGAAAGCGCTTTCGGCGATCAACCGTGGGTTTAGCCAAGTCAGGATAGAAGGAGATCTTGTGGCTCTCAAACTCCATATGGCCCTTTGCCCGAGAGGCGCTGAGAATTTGCTCCACATGTTGATATCTCAAAAGTCGAAAGATGATAGGCCGTGGGGTCTTCCTGTTGAGCGTTATGTTTGTGGGTACACGATGAGCGCGATCGATCTCCAATTCTTTGGTAAAGGTGATTTGGAGCAGAGAAGGGAGGATTTTATATAAAAACTCCTTCATGTCTCCCGATTCCGCTCCCTCCGGTATGCCCACTAGTCGTAGGTTGTTGCGGCGCGCTCTATTATTGCCATCTTCCACTTCTTTCTGCAAGGCCCGCACCTGACGTTCAACTTTGTCAAGTTTGGACAGCCGGACCACATGGGAGTCTAATATGCTCTCCATTTTGTCCTGACGCGAGGAGAGCCCCTCTAGCCTGCCTTGCAATACACCAAGGTCTTCCCGCAGCGCTCGAAGTGCTTCCCCGTTTGACTGCACGAGGTCTTTAACCCCTCTGATCTCTGCGAGGATTTCCTGCTGCATTTCGGGGCCCTCGCGTAGAGCCAGCCCCTTCTGCGGGGACGGGGGTTCAGTTTTGGAGCGTTTGCCGTGAGAAGCCACTGGAGATCCAAATTCCAGGCGCGTAGGTTTGGTCCCCGCCATCTCACCAGTGTGCCCCGGTAAGATCAGAGCAGAAATTCAAGTGTGTCCGGTGTTAATTCAGGATTCTGAGTAGGCCTCTCGGGAGCCTCAGCGTTATGCGACCATCCCGCTGGACATCGGGCTCCGCCCCCCCCCCTGCGTTTTCTATTCTTACATACATACCTGTACAACATTTTTTGCACATTTCTTTGCTTTGCTTTGTGTCTAACCTCGTTCTTATATGCTCAATGTTTGTGCACATGTATGTGGCTGTTTTAAGTGCAGACAATTTTGCTACCATCACAGTGTGTTTTGTTGACATTACTCTATTCTTATGTGCTGCCTTGTTACAATTTTCTTTATTCTTATTTGAATAACTACTAAACAATTAGTATAAAGAATTCATCCAAGAAACTTTTATCTCGATCGCACTCATTCTGAAACGTTCACCTCAAACTGCTAATCCAATGTAGCAAAAAATCTGTACGTGATGGAGCAAATTGGTTACCAGATTTGGATTCAGCGCACCAAAAAACGTAAAAATCAATCGAAACATTAGAGGCAGTTTTAAAAAAACTTTTTTTAGTGTACCTGTGTAATTAATGACAGCTATATGACGTAACGCAGGAAGGAGGATATAATGGTCTGCTTGATATGAACTGCACATGCGCAGCGTTTTTTGGAAGAGATCGATTGAGAGACATGAGTTTATCGCGAAGAACATTAGAAGTATTACCATCCAAACTATGCGCAGTTTCGGTCAAATTTGGGTATGATTGTAGTAGTCCGAATGGACTCAAGTTTTTAAAAAAATGTTTTATGTTTTTAGCTGGATCAGAATGGGAATTTTAGTTTGAAGGTTCCTTTTCACCACTAATGATGGTTTCTTTTCAGTTAAAAGCTTGCCGAATGTGATTCATCCCCTGAAGAACCTCGAAACATAGAGAGAAACGTGGAAATAACGTTATGTGTGAGGCGTTGGGAGACTGAGACACGTTGTTTTCAATCAAAGTAAAGGCTTTTGAGAAGGACTGAAAACTATCAAGTCAAAGGTGTACTGAATTACACAGAAATTGGGAAGTTAAGTACATGTTTTCACAAAGACTGTTCATTTGTTTAAAAGCATAATTTACAAGCACAGTGGAGAGAGGGTGTCAATAATTAGAAAAAACACCAGGAACCAGTCATTGATGCTATAGGCGCCGCTGGTGAATTTGAATTCTCTCTTCCCAGCATATAGGCAGCCGACTGGTCTGAGACGGTTCCTATGATATTATTTGATTATTAAGTTTCATGATCTCACCCTCCTATATATTCTGTAGCAGTGTGTTTATTTGGAGTGATTTTCATAGAGTTATTGCATTATATTGCTCCATAAGAAAGACCCTATTCTTTTGTAAACTCCTCTATAGTAGCACAATGCTGGCATAGGTGTGGGGGTGTCTGTCTGTCTATCCAGTGTGTGGTGGCTGCAAACACCCTCCACAGCCCACACTGCCAGCACTGTTGCCTGTATTGGCCTGCCAATGTGCATAATGAGGAGCAAGGTACCATGGGTATAGCCCGGACAGGGTGGCCTGGCCAGGATGCATCTGCACAGGGCATAGGGCACTGGCTGGGACATTTTAGTGCCCGGCCACCACCTACACAGACAGGGTGGCCTCAGCATGTCCTGCTGGGAGATCACTCTCACCCTGACTGTGCAGTGACCACAGCATGGCTAGGCACCCCCCTAGTGCTATATAGTATTTCTTTCATGTGATATTTATGGTTTTCTTTTTGGAGTCCAGTCACTAATGTATCTGCTTGTTGTGTATGCTGACATCCCAATTCTGGGTGCATGCATTTCCACCAGGAGTATGCACTATGGACTAGCTAGCAGACTGTTTGCAGCTGGTATGTGTCTTGATGGAGCGCCTTGCAGGGTGCAGCGGTTGGAGGCTTGCTGCAGGAGAATATCAGATAGTGGTGGGGTGCAGCTTAGCATATCCAGGCCTAATGTCTGTCTGCTATTGCGTTATGGATGTGTACAGAGCTGCATTGACTGCCCTTTAGGGTGTCTGTTCCCCAGTGGGACCGGGGTTGATGGTCCCCTCTACTTCCACCATTGCAGGGAGGTAGAATGTGCATCTGTTGATGGGAGGCCATGTTTACCACCCTCAGCCCCTGGAGGAGGAGAGTGGTGGTGGTGGTGGTACATAATCTTCCTAGGGGTCCATAGGGGCTACACCTGATTGAGACAGACAGATATATCCAAGGTGTTTCTGCAGAAACTACCTATCTCACACATTAGCACTGCTGGGGACCTGCAGTATGCCCTATTCCTACTGTGGAAGGTGCTGTGGACCTGGTGCTGGGTGCCCCACTGCACACTCAGGGTGAGCACAGTACCCGCACAATGTGACGGTGTGTAGCTACTCTGTGCCAGTAACACACACGGTCAGTACCCCCTACCAGGCCGAGGTGCTGTGGGGGGTTGACATGGTCAGTTCCCCCTACCAGGCCGAGGTGCTGTGGGGGTGCATACCCCATCTTGTGTTCATCTGTGGACAGCTGATTTCCATGTGCAGTGCATCATGGGTACGGGTGGCCTAACCCTTTCCTGGTGACCACAGCAGACTGTCTGTGTGGTGACATGCAGTCCCTCTACAGCCAGCCAGGGGCATGCTAGCAACTATAAAGCTATAACCCACTGGTTATTTCATTGCCTGTGGAATCAGAGGTCATGGGTTCAAACCCACAGTGGGGTTATTTGATAGGGCTGCTCAAAGCATTATCTCTTTTTAATGTACATTATTGCTGCCAGCAAAAACACTCTCTGCGTACTGTACCCATAAGGTGCCTCAGAGGGCGCTTTATAGGGTGCCCTATAGGGCACCTTATGGTTACCGTCCATATAAGGTGCACTATACGTTATCCTGTGGAGCGACTTATAGGGTGCCCTATAGGGGACATTTTAGGGTGCCATAGCGGACAGTGCACTTTATAATGTTCCCTATGGAGTGCCTTATAGGGTGCCTTATGCGGCATCTTCAGTTACGGCACGTGAGCAGGGGCGGCCCAAGGGGGGTGCGGGGCCATGTGCGGAGACTCAGTGCGGGGCCTCATTTGCATAAGTGACCTTATTTGCATAAATATTTGCATAATGTTACCATACACTAACTTTTAGTAAACATGTCTCTTAATGAGTGTATGGATAAAGAAAGACTAAAAGATTTCTACATTACTATAATCCAGTGCCAACCACCAGGCACATTAGGAACTACTACAAACGCTGCCCATTTAGAACCCATAGCAAACCCCGCCGTATCCTGACAGCATTACCAGGACTCACAAAGCACCATACCCTAACTATCAAAAGGCAACACTGCAAATATTAAACCAATACATTTCAGAGAATACTGGGGAAAGAGAACAAGTGGCAATGTCAAATAGGAATTACATAAACAGAATACCTCAGCTCAGTTACACATGCAGAACATAGACCATCACCAAACAAGGAATCACAATTTAGAAACAGGAAGGCAATAATTAAACTGGGAACCCCAAAAGCCAAACTTGGAATGTACAACAACACTGTAGAAATAAAACTATAAATTAATTTCCTCTTGTACCAAACAAAGCACAGACATTAATGATGCACATTTCCCAGAGGTTTCATATTCCAGTTAATAAATTCAAAATAAAGAGATATTTCTACCTTTTGTGCATTTTTTTCAGTTGCAATTGCTCCAGCCACTTTCTTCTGGTTTCTTCATGTTTTCTGCTAACTGTCCATCGTCTGCTGTCCATTTGTTCTTTCTTCTCTCTTCTAGATTTTTTTCCATTCTCTTTCTACATCTGCTTTAACATACTAATCTTTCTCCTTTTGCTCTTTCCTCATTCCTATTTCATCCACACAAATTTTACCCCTCCATCCTCAATCCCCACTTACTCTCCCAATACCAGGCCAATTGTAGATTTTTCATCCCTCCCACAAAATATTTTCCCCTCTCCATTTTACTCTCCCAGCCCCATCCCATTCTAATCCTCCCCCAACATCAGCTCCCTTCTAGTTCCAGTCTCACCCAGCATCCATTCCCTTCTAGTCCCTGAATCAGCCCATTTCCAGTCCTAGCCCACCATCAACCCATTTCCAGTCCTAGCTCCCCCATCCATTTTCAGTCTGAGTCCCTTCATCAGCTCATTTCCAATCCTAGCCCCCCATCAGCCCACTTCTAGTCATTTCCTAGCCCCATCATCAGCCCATGTCAAATCATAGCTCCCCTCCACTCAGTCCAATTCCAGTCCAAGCCCCCCCCCCATGAGCCTACTTTCAGTTCTAGCCCCTCCATGAGTCCATTTCAATTCAAGCCCCCACCACAGCCCATTTCCAATCTTAGCTCCCCCAACAGCCCATTTCCAGTCCTATCCTAGCTGCTCCATCAGCCCATTTTCAGTCCTAGCTCCCTTCCCTCACAGCCCATTTCCATTCCAAGCTCCCTCCCCATCAGCTATTTGCAATTCAAGCCTCCCCTTCCACTCAGCCCATTTCCAGTCATAGCAACCCCCCAACCCATTACCAGTCCTAGCCCCCCCATCAACCCACTTCCAGTCCTAACCCCCCCATCACCCCATTTTCAGTTTAAGCCCCCCCCCTATAACCCATTATCAGTCCTAACCCCCCCATCAGCCCACTTCCAGTCTTAACCCCATCAGCCCATTGCCTGTCCTAAACCCCCCCCCATCAGCCCACAGCCCATTACCAGTCCTAACCACATCAGCCCACCTCAAGTCCTAACCCCTCCCCATCAGCCCATTTCCTGTCCTAGCCCCCCCCATAGCCCATTATCAGTCCTAACCACCCCCCATAGCCCATTAGCAGTTCTAACCCCCCCATCACCCCATTTCCAGACAGCCCCCATCAGTCCACAGCCCATTACCAGTCCTAACAAACCCCCCCAGCCCATTAGCAGTCCTAACCCACCCCGCCTAGCCCATTACCAGTCCTAACAAACCCCCCCAAGCCCATTAGCAGTCCTAACCCCCCCCCTAGCCCATTACCAGTCCTAACAACCCCCCAGCCCATTAGCAGTCCTAACCCACCCCCCCTAGCCCATTACCAGTCCTAACAACCCCCCCAGCCCATTAGCAGTCCTAACAGCCCCCCATAGCCCATTAGCAGTTCTAACCCCCCCATCACCCCATTTCCAGACAGCCCCCATCAGTCCACAGCCCATTAGCAGTCCTAACAGCCCCCCCACCCCCTCCAGCCCATTAGCGGTCCTAACCCACCCCCCCAGCCCATTAGCGGTCCTAACAGCCCCCCCCCCCAACCCATTTGCATTCATAACCCCCCCCCCCAGCCCATTAGCAGTTCTTACCCCCCCTTCACCCCATTTCCAGACAGCCCCCATCAGTCCACAGCCCATTATCAGTCCTAACAGCCCCCCCACCCCCTCCAGCCCATTAGCGGCCCTAACCCACCCCCCCCCTAGCCCATTAGCGGTCCTAACAGCCCCACCCCAGCCCATTAGCGGTCCTAACAGCCCCCCCCAGCCCAGCCCAGCCCATTAGCGGTCCTAACAGCCCCCCCGCCCATTAGCGGTCCTAACAGCCCCCCCCCCGCCCATTAGCGGTCCTAACAGCACCCCCCCAGCCCATTAGCGGTCCTAACAGCACCCCCCCGCCCCGCCCTGCCCATTAGCGGTCCTAACAGCCCCCCCATGCCCATTAGCGGTCCTATCAGTCCCCCCCCAGCCCATTAGCGGTCCTAACAGCCCCCCCCCCAGCCCATTAGCAGTCCTAACAGCCCCCCCCCCCAGCCCATTAGCAGTCCAAAAAAAAAAGCTGGCTCTCTGGTTGCTGCTGCTGCCGCGGCGGCAGAATGCAGTGTCCCGCGGGGCCCCCTCTGCACCGGCTGAGCCCTCTGCCCGGCTTTCAGATTCGCGAAGGGAGAGTGTCTCTCCCTCGCGTCTCTGTTAAGCCCGCAGGGGCTAATGGGAAATTTCCCATCAACCCCTCGCGTCTAAAGGGGGCCCCGCGGGACACTGCATTCTGCCGCGGCGGCAGCGGCAGCAGCCAGAGAGCCAGGTTTTTTTTTTAAATGTAATTTGGAGGAAAGCAGAATGTTCTTTGCGCGGGGCCCCCTGAAACGCGGGGCCCTGTGCAAAAAACATTCTTGCTCAATGGACGGGCCGGCCCTGCACGTGAGGGCGTGTTTGCTAGCAGCAATTAATAAAATACAAATAAAGTGCTGCAGGAAACAATACGTACATTGCAAAGCTGATGCAGGCTTTGAGGGAAGCATAGCCTAGTGGTTGGGGCAAGGTACCACAGGCCAGAAAGTAGGTGGTTCAAATCTCACTAGAGGACAGCAACCTTGGGTCGGAAGGACTGGGGTTTCTAGTCCCACAGGTGCTCCTTGTGGTCTTGGGCAAGCCACTTAACCCTCCATTGCTCATGTTCCCTGTAAGTATTAGTGTATGTGTGTCATATCCCCTTGTGTTAAATGTATCCCCCAACCGCTTTGACCCAGTGAAAAGCGGGATATAAATGCTGCTAAATAAAATAAATAAATGCTTCAGCCAGTCTTACATATTAGGCACACTGGGGAGCAAACTCCTGACCCCTGTATCAGCAGTCAGTGCCTTAACCATTGTGCTCCACTGCTGCTCCTCCTTGCATGTCAGCGCACCTAATTATGATTTTCATTCCTTAAACTGCACAGTGCTGCCATCAAACACAGTGCTATGACCTTGCTGTGCCTCATAGGGCACCCTATATGGCGCCCTATAGGCCACCCTTTCAGCAACACTGTAGGGTGCCGTGGCGGACAGTGCACTTTAAAATGGGCCCTCTGGGGTACCCTATGAGGCGCCTTATGCAGCACCTTATGTTACAATACTTTGAGGGTGTGTTTGCTGGCAGCACTAATTAAAATAAAAATAAAATGCCCCTTACAGCAATATTACCTATAACAGGTAATGCCTCAGCCAGCCTTCTTCATTAGGCACAGTGGGAGATTGAACCCATGACTTCTGTATCATTGGTCAGTGTCTTAACCATTATGCTACACTGCTGCTCCTCCTTGCATGTCAGCGCACCTAATTATGATTTTCATTCCTTAAACTGCACAGTGCTGCCATCAAACACAGTGCTGTGACCTTGCGGTACCTCATATGGCACCCTATAAAGCACCCTATCAGCAACATTCTAGGGTGCCTTGGCGGACAGTGCACTTTAAAATGTGCCTTATGGGGCGCCTTCTGTTAACACGCTTTGAGAGTGCATTTGCTAGTAGAGATAATTAAAATATAAATAAAATGCACCCTAAAGCAATCTTCCCCATAAGAAGTAATGCCTCAGCCAGCCTTCTTCATTTGGCACAGTGGGGGATTGAACCCATGATCCCTGCACCATCGGTCAGTGTCTTAACCATTGTACTGTGGCTCTGTTCCTGTGTTTGCACATCAGCGTGCCACTTAAGCTTCCCGCGCAAGTTTCTCATGCGCTAATGTGCGCGGCGCACATGAGCGCAGCGCACATTAGCGCATGATTAATCCCGGTTTTGCTTTTTTCTGACTGAAACGCCCACTCCTTATATGGCATCCGCACACTAGCGCGGCGCGCACCCTAACGGGGTTTTAGTAAACATACCCCTTAGCTTTGTTGATTTGTTAGAACAGCTGTGTGTAGAAACCGCCTGAAATTTGAATAAGACAAGACGACGTGCCACACGTTTCGGGTTGGTTTTGTGTGGCACGTCGTCTTGTCTTATTCGAATTTCTGGCGGTTTCTACACACAGCTGTTCTAACAAATCAACAAAGCTAAGTGTTTTAGAACTTTAAAAAATAAAAAGGAGAAGTCGCAGTGGTGCATAGAATGTCCACTATTCACTGTGTCGACTAGATCCAACAAAAATAGTTTCTTTCTTTAGGGGTTATTGCATGTAGAAATCTTTTTTGGTGCAGCTCTATCTTTAAGTGATTCCAGTGACTACCCAGCAAACTCAGCCAGGCTTGTGAATGGAGCCACAGTGCCATTGCATCCCGTCGCCATGGCACTGTGACTCCATTCACAAGCCATGATTGCTGGCCGTCCCACAGCCCGACTCCCGATCTGACCTTCCAAGGCCTGGGTCAGGCTACGGGAAACCCCCTGAGACTCCTCACCTGCCTGCCTATGTCCCATGCTGCAGAACCCATCTAGCCTGAAGGCCCTGGACTTACAGGGCTGACCTTGGAATTGGCCCTGTACCCTGTATGTCCAGGGTCAAGGGCCGCCCACATCATGCTCTTGTTCCACCTCCAGAATGCCCCCTTCCTCCCCCATCTAGGCCTCCCCATACAAATTCTCTGTTCAAATGGGGAGGTTAGTAATGGGGATGGCAGGAGGATGAATAGCAGGGATGGATGTCCCAACGGGATGCTATTCATGGGATAGAATGACCCCCACTGTATATATTCCAAATTCCTGTGGTCTGTACATACTTTTATAGGATACTGAACTCCTTCCAGGAGATATCACTATTCTTAGAAGGGCTACTTAGTCATCAGCAGCTCCTGGTTACCAATATCATAGTTACTCTATGCTCAGGAAAAAAATATGGAGAGATATGCACAGGGTGGAGCTTGATTAAGTCTAGATCCCACTGAGAAAGAGCTTCCCCTACCCCAGTTTCTGATGCATCGTCCTTCACAATAAAGGGCAGATGGGGATTGGGTGCATCAAGACAGAAACAGTCAAAAAGGCTGTCTTGAGCTCCTTAACTGCCTCTGGAAACCACTGTTAGGTTTAGTCTCCTTATTTGTAAGGGCAGAAATAGGTTCAGCAATGTTTGAAAATCCCATGATAAACTGGTGTAATAGCAAAGTCTAGGAAGTGTTGACCTGCCTTAAGGCTTAGAATTTGGGGCCTATCCATGATAACTGATATCTTAGAGGGGTCCATCTCCAATCCCATGGTGGATAGTATATACCCATCCCACAAATGTTGTAGTTCACTCTTGATATGTTGTCAATGGAGTATTAGAATGGGTGAAAAATAAGGACATCATCTAGCTATATGATGACATTTATACTGTAAAGTCTTGATAGACATCAAGTGCATTATGTAGTCCTAAAGGGATCACATGGAGGCCAATTCTACAAGGGGCACATCCGGGCCACTTTTTACTCAATTCGACAACTTCAGGAGCTATACGTTCCCATGGTTGCAGAATCTGGGCATTTAGATGGCCCGGCATGCCCCCAATTCCTCAGCAAGTTGCTTCTAGTGCTCTACCCAGCCAGCCCTTCCAATGCTTCAGATTGTGTGCTGATGCAGAAGCATCCTATCACCATGGCACTGGCATGTCCAGTTGGAGCAACAAAGTGCCCAGCCATGGAAAGGCCCCTTCTCCCCGCCACCAGGCCCTCGGGGTGGGGAGTCCCTCAAACCCGGGATCGGGCGCAGGACTCTCCCCTGTGACAGCATGCTGGGGTAGGAGTGCTGCAGTCTACAATTGCTGGAATGCCAAGGACTTATCCCACTCACAGATGGAATAAGTCAGGCATCCAAGTGGATGCCTGTGGATGTACAGAGGCCTCTGTACATCCGGGTGCTTCGGGCCACCCCTGCTCTGCCTCTCTCTTGCCCCCCATCCAGCTCTCCCCGCTCAAACCCTCTGTAAGTGTGAGGAGTGCTGGAGCCAGAATAGTGTGCCAGGCCTAAATGGTGGTTGTGCATTAAACCCCACTAGTCGGTGTGCAGGATCATTAGGAATGGATCCTGCACACCAAATAGCAGGGTTGGACATCAAGATTGGACATCCAACCCCCGTTTAGGCCCGGCACACTATTCTGGCTCCAGTGCTCCCCGCACTTACAGAGGGTTTGTGCAGGGAGTGCTGCATGGGGGAAGGAAGGGGCATTGCAGAGTCAGAGTGTGGGTAGTGCAGGGCAGAGGCCAGGCACCCAGATTACAGAAGCCATTCCAGACAGGCCTCTGTACGCCCCCTGGAGCAGTGCTGGATGCCCACCTTATTCCACCCCGAAGGTGGAATAAGTGCTGGGCACGGGGGTGATTGGAACCTAAGACATTGCGCCACCATAGGAAGCATCCTGCCACCCAATCTTAGCCCTGGATGCTCCCAGTGAGGGTCAGGCAGTGGGAATAGGGTCTTTCTAAGAAGTTGGGAGCATTGACCACTGGGGACAGGCAGCCTACTGTACATCTCCCTGCTCAGAATGCTGTGTAGGACGGCCCATCCAAGTGCCCTGATTCTGCAACCGCTGGAACGTATAACTCCCATGGTTGCAAAATCAGGTGCTAATTGACCCCATTTATTTTCTGGACATGCAGACAGCCCGACCATGCACAATTCAGAATTGGCCTCCACATATTCATTCTGGTGTTAAAGGATGTCCTCCATTTGTCTTCTTTCATAATTCAGGTGATATTGTAGTACCTCAAAGATTCTTCTTCATATAAATGTGGGCACCTTTTATCTAGTCTAATAACACAGGTACACTACCAAAAAACTGCCTCCAGTTTTGCAACTGATTCCTATAGATTTTGGGGTGCTGAATCCAGGAAAAATAGCCAAAATGTTCCATCACGTCACGTTTTCTTGCAAAATTAGATTTCTTACCCATATAAGGAATGTTCACATCATTTCTTTTTAGCCGACTGCAGTTTATTTTCTTGGCCCAAAATAGAGGTTGTAATGGTTAACTAACTAGAAACACTCCCTCATGATATTTTAGAGTGTTTTTGTATTCATTTTATACATTAACAGGACAATTGGGAGGCGGGGGGCTAAATCCAGTACTCGCGCTGGCGCATGTTCTTTCCTGTTCGTCTCGCCTCGTTCGCTCGCTCAAACACGGTGGTTGCGACATGAACGTTCCTGTCAAATTTCAGTTTCTTGCAAGTTCATTATTACCTTTTGTTTGCTCAGTCGTAATCCAGCTTTATTCCGAAGTGGTTCACTACAGTTGTAGTTTGCAGTGCTGTGTATTTGTGATGGCTCACAGAGCCAGAGGTTGCGTCAACTCTCCGGACAGTTTTTGTTTTATTTGTGGGGAATATACCGTGAAAAAGCGGCAGAGGAACATTTCTGCATTTATTAAAAAAGTATATTTCGCCTATTTCGGTTTGAAGTTAGGCGATCAAGACAAACCGTGGGCTCCTCACAAAGTGTGCAAGACATGTGAGGAAGATCTACGCTTATGGATGAAAGGTAAAAAACAAGCATTTCGTTTCGGAATACCTATGATGTGGCGTGAACAAAGAGACCACAGCAGTGACTGCTATTTTTGCTCTTGCATTGTGAAGGGATACAACTTAAAAAATAAGAACGTAATAAGTTACCCCAACCTTCCCTCAGCAATTAGGCCTATGCCTCATAGCAACGAAGTACCTGTGCCTGAACCACCAAAATCTTTGGATCATATTTGTGTGGACGGTTCTGATCATGATGAGACTCATCAGATGGCTTTTCCCGATGAGTCCAGTACTTCCGAGTTTGAAACTGAACCAGATCCAAAACCTGAACTTTTCTCTCAAGCTGAATTGAATGATTTAGTCCGGGATTTAGGATTCCCAAAAGATGCTGCCCAACTGCTAGGTTCTCGGCTTAAACAGAAAAATCTATTGTCACCAGGAACAACTTTTTATTGGTACCGCAACCGCAAGACACAATTTTTGAAGTATTTCAGCAAAGAGGAAGATTTGGTATTTTGCAACGATATATACGGAGTGATGGAAAAGTTTAAACTCAAGTATGATCCTGCTGAATGGTGGCTGTTCATTGATTCGTCAAAAGACAGCATAAAAGGTGTTCTTCTTCATAATGGCAACACATTCGCTTCAGTTCCTATTGCTCACTCTGTTATTCTCCAAGAAAAATACGAGAATTTGGCCCTGATTCTTCAGAAGATTCGTTATGATGAGCATAAGTGGATGATTTGTGGAGACTTTAAAATTCTATCCATGCTATTAGGGCAGCAATCCGGTTTCACCAAATATCCCTGCTTCCTTTGCTTGTGGGATAGCCGGGCCCGCGACCTACACTGGGGGAAAAAAGACTGGCCAATTCGGGAGAATTTGAGACCCGGTGAGAAAAATGTTCTTCATGAGAGCTTGGTACCTTGTGATAAAATTCTATTACCACCTCTCCACATTAAGTTGGGTCTCATTAAGCAATTCATCAAGTCCCTTCCAAAAGATGGTGAGTGCTTTCGGTACCTTTGCTCAAAGTTCCCGCGACTTTCTGAGGCAAAGCTAAAGGAAGGAGTGTTTGTTGGCCCTGATATAAGGAAACTCATTTCAGATGGAGCATTCGCTGAAACGATGTCTGAGAAGGAAAAAGAAGCCTGGGATTCCTTCAAGGATGTTGTTCTAAAATTCTTGGGGAACAGGCGGGATGAGAACTATAAGCATATTGTTGCCAGGATGCTCAATGCCTTCAAAGAACAAGGCTGTAACATGAGCCTGAAAGTCCATTTCTTGCACTCCCATGTGAACTACTTTCCCGAAAACTTGGGGGCGTACAGTGAAGAACAAGGTGAAAGGTTTCACCAGGACATCAAGGACGCAGAGAGAAGGTACCAAGGAAGATGGAACACCACTATGATGGCTGATTTCTGCTGGTTGCTGCTGCGGGAAACCCCAGATGAAAAATACGCCAAGCAGCGCACCAAGAGAAGCATTCGGGGGAAGAAGAAACGGGCCCACCAGGAGATTGATTGACCCAAGAATGACTTTAAAATCTAAACTGTGTTGACAAATATCGTGTTTTTACTAAACTTTGAAATAAAAATTTGCTAGTTATTACCACAGTGTCGGATCTCATTTATTAGAATATTATTTTCACACCATCGGGTGTTTGTCTTCATGTATTGCAATGGTGCGGTTTGCGTTTTCTATTCTTAGATACATACCTGTACAACATTTTTTGCACATTTCTTTGCTTTGCTTTGTGTCTAACCTCGCTCTTATATGCTCAATGTTTGCGCACATGTATGTGGCTGTTTTAAGTGCAGACAATTTTGCTACCATCACAGTGTGTTTTGTTGACATTACTCTATTCTTACGTGCTGCCTTGTTACAATTTTCTTTATTCTTATTTGAATAACTACTAAACAATTAGTATAAAGAATTCATCCAAGAAACTTTTATCTCGATCGCACTCAATCTGAAACGTTCACCTCAAACTGCTAACCCAATGTAGCAAAAATCTGTACGTGATGGAGCAAATTGGTTACCAGATTTGGATTCAGCGCACCAAAAAACGTAAAAATCAATCGAAACATTAGAGGCAGTTTAAAAAAAAAAATTTTTAGTGTACCTGTGTAATTTTTACTTCATGAAGCTACATCACTAAGAATTTGCCACAGTGCATCAGATACTGACAGCAAGAGCAGATGTGGAAGGTCCTGCTAGATTTAGAAAAGGGGCTGGGTCATACAGCTTTGATAACACACTGGGTTCCACACAGGAATGCCCTCCAATCTCCAGTATACAATGGGGTTATGCATGCATTACTAAGGGAGTCCCAAAATAACTGGAGGCAAGGGGCATGGCAGAAGGTGGAAAGTCAAAGATTCCCTATGAAGACAGCCCACCATAATTTCCACATCAAAGATGATTGCACTAGATTGAGAGTTAGTGGCCTTTCATTGACAGCTACTACTACTACTACTATTACTGAGCATTTGTATAGTGCTACAAGTCGTACACAGCGCTGCACAGACATGCAAGAGAAAGTCCCTGCTCATCAGAGCTTACAATCTAGTCAAGACAGACAACACAGAAGGTGTAGGCTGGGATATAACAAGGGGGAAAGGAAAAGAAAAAGGAGATCAGGTGAGTCAAGATCCAAAAGCAGCAGCGAAGAGGTGAGTTTTCAGTCTGGATTTGAAGAGGGTCAGAGAAGGTGCCTGGCCTACAGACACAGGTAGTTTGTTCCAGGTGTAAGGTGCAGCAAGGTGAAAGGAGCAAAGTCTGGAGTTAGCAATAGAAGAGAAGGGCACAGATACTGTAGAAGCAGTTTGCCAGAAGAGCGGAGTTCCCGAGGGGGGTTGTAAGGAGAGATAAGAGAAGAAAGGTAGTGAGGAGCTGCATAATGAATGCATTTATAAGTCAGTAGGAGAAGTTTGAACTGGATGCAAAGATGGATAGGGATCCAGTGAAATGACTTGAGAAGAGGAGTAATATGGGCACCATGAGGCTGGCAGAAGATTAGCCACGCAGCAGAGTGTTGAACAGATTGAAGGGAAGAGAGATGATTCAAAGGGAGACCAGCAAGGAGTAGGTTACAGTAGTCAAGACAGGAGGTGATTAAGGAGTGGATTAGCATCTTAGTAGTGTGTTCAGAAAGGAAAAGATGGATTTTGCTGATGTTATAGAGAAAGAAATGGCAGGTCTTAGCTATCAGACGAATGTGTGTGGAGAAGGAAAGAGAAGAGTCAAAGACAAACCCAAGATTGCGAGCCGAGGAAGCAGGAAGGAGTACAGTTATCCACAGAGACTGAGAAAGGAGGAAGAGGAGGGGAGGTTTTAGGGGGAAAGATAAGAAGTTCAGTCGTGACCATGTTCAATTTCAAGTGGCGGTGAGACATCCAGGCAGCAATGTCAGAAAGGCAGGCAGAGATCCGAGTCTGGATAGCTGGAGAGATTTTAGGCATAGAAAGGTAGATCTGGGAGTCATCAGCATAAAGATGGTACTAAAAACCATGGAAAGAGATAAGCGCACCAAGGGACTGGGTAGAGAGAGAGAAAAGGAGTGGGCCCAAGATGGATCCTTATGGTACACCAACTGGGAGTGGGATAGCAGAGGAGGAGGAGGAGCCACCAGAACACACACTGAAAGAGCGATGGGAGAGATAGGAGGAGAACCAGGATAGTACCGAACCCTTAAAACCAGAGTTCAGTAACAGAGTCTGTCCTAAAGGGATAACTTGATGATAACAAACTGAATGGACTCATCTGGAAATTTAGTCATTGAGGAGGGGCTATTGACGTGGGAAGGTATAGAGCTGGCCCAATGTGATCTGATACCTTAGGCAAACCATCAGCCATTCACCCCCATCCTGCTCTGCCCCACCCATAATCCATCATCTGCCCATGCCTTCTCAACACCTCCCCCCCCCATGTTTCCAAATTCCCCTCGTCCCTCCTCCCCCTCCCAGCTCTCCAGAATCTTGCTTCCCTCCCCCACCCCCAGCAGCAAGTTAAATGCAAGGCATTGATAAGGCAGGCACAGAGAGAATTTCAGAAGAAACTTGCTGTGGAAGCAAAAACGCATAATAAAGACTTTTTCAAGTACATTTGTAACAAAAAACCTGTGAGAGTCAGTTGGACCATTAGATGATAGAAGGGTAAAAGGGGCACTAAGAAAAAACAAGGCCATAGCGGAGAGACTGAATTAATTTTTTGCTTCAGTCTTTACTGAAGAAGATGTAGGGAAGTTACCCATGAATGAAATAGTAATTAAAGATGTGCATCGGAAGAATTGAAAGGAACATCGATAAACTGGGAAAATATATTACAACTATTTGATAAATTAAAGAGTAGCATATCACCTTGAGGAAGGAGTGGCCTAGTGGTTAGGACAAGGTACTTCAGGCCAAAGGGCCGGGGGTTCAAGTCCCACCTGGGGACAGCAATCTCAGGCCGGAGGGACTGGGATTTCAAGTCCTATAGGTACTCCTTGTGGTCTTGAGCAAGCCACTTAACCCTCCATTGCCCATGTTCCCTGTATGTGTGTCATATCCCCTTGTGTTAAATGTACCTCCCAATTGACCGCTTTGACCCAGTGAAAAGCAAGATATAAATACAGCTAAATAAATAAAATCACCTAGACTGGATGGTATACATCTGAGGGTATTGAAAGAACTGAAATATGAGATTGCAGACCTACTATTAGTAATCTGTGTACTATCATTAAAATCATCTGTAGTACCTAAAGACTGGCGAATAGCCAATGTAGCGCCTATTTTTAAAAAGGGTTCCAGGGGTGATCTGGGAAACTACAGACTTCTAAACCTGAAATCAGTACTAGGCAAAATGGTACAAACCATTATAAAGAACAAAATTCTTGAACATGTAGATAGTCACATTTGAATGGGAGGAAGCCAACATGACTTTAACCAAGGAAGGTCTTGTCTTACTAATCTGTTATAATTTTTGAAGGTGTGAATAAACAGACAAAGGTGAGACAATTGATATAGGGGTATGTTTACTAAACTGCGATAACGTTACATAACGCGTGTTATGTAATGTTAACGATCGTTAGTGCATCATAACGCGCGTTATGATGCGCTAATGATCGTTAACATTACAAAACGCGCGTTAACCAATATTAACAATCGTAAAGCTATGCGGTGCATTAAAACACCGCAGAAGGTGGAGAGAGGGCGGAGAGAAGGGGTCAGTGGGCGGAGAGTGGGCGGGGAGAGGCTCCCTTCACACTAACGCGCTGATATGAAGAGCTGAATCCTAACGCGAATGAAAACCTGCCGTTAAATGCACATTACAGGGGGGGGGAAACCATTTCAGTGTCAGCAATGTACAGCCTAGGCAGGGAAACCTAAAAAAAGTGATAAGTGCGATACATATGTACAGAACAAAGGGGCACATAAACACTGAAAATGACCTCAACAAACTGGAAAAAAAACATAACCAAGCTGGCCAATAGTGGTATTAATGAGAAATATAACCCCCCCCCCCCCCGAATAAGCTCCATAGAAAAGATATAAATCATGGAAGGGTCTATACTTCGTCCCCATACAAGGTGAATGAGTCCACAGTGAAATAGTGCTGCTCAGGGCTTTCCCCTCCATTGGACAGGGTTCCTATGGCGTGCACATGTCCTGCAACATCAGGGCGGGCATGTCTGAACGGCAACTGGACAGATGCCGGAAAAGGGGATACAGAGGGCCGCAGGTGGCACATGCTGTGGTGCAGCTGGGCCACAGTGCGGACTAGGGTGATGCCTAGGTGGCCCATACGAATGCTGAAACAGCAGAGCAGCCAGACAGCAACTGCTGAAGGCCCAACATGGGCACGAGTGTGTTTCCCACAGTGTCACAGCGGATAGTACCCAACAGCTACACCCAAGGGCACAGAACATTGGCAGGCGGGGCAGGGGGGGAGCGTGGACGTCTATGCAGGCACCCCTACCCCAGAACCCGCACCATAGGCAGCCGCCTACCTGCACACTGGATGGCCTGAGACTGCACACCACCAGCACCACCAGCAGAAGGGCATGTCAGCATGGTGGCTGAGGGATACTGGTGGTGGAGGGGGCAGTGGCAGCTGCCCAGAGCAGACCATGGCCTAGCCCTGTGTAGGTGGGTGCCGTGTACTGCAATAGACGGGCCCTGTCTGACGAACAGTCATGGTACCACCAAGGAATGAACTGACTCTGTGACAACAGGTGGTGCAGTGCACAAAACCAGTGTACTCAGAAGCAGAAGGTCACAGGTTCAAGTCCCAGCTGTGGTTCCTGCCAACCCAGTGCCCATATTTTACCCACTACTACAACGTGCTAATACAGACAGCACCTTTATTGCAGATGGCGTAAACATGCCCAAGACACCTACATTTTACCCTACAGAGCACAGACACCATAAACATGCACATTACCTAGAGCAGATTCTCCCAAATACAGTCCTGGAGGGCCAAACACCATTCCGGTTCATGCTGCCTCTAATAAAGATGCCTGTGCTGCATTTCTATGCGCCACCCCCATGGTATGCAGATGTATCTCATGCATATTCATGAGGGACAGCATGAAAACCCGAACAGTGTTTGGCACCGCAGGACTGGAGTTGGGAACCTCTGCCATAAAGCAGCAGCCAACAGGGGCAGACACACCAGCACCCACAGGCCCCATTATCCAAAGCCTCCTGGAGAGGCAGGACTTTGGGCTCTGCGTGCATCTCCCAATACTAGCACTTGCATACCTTAGTAATGCCACCCTAAACCTGGGAATATGGGTACACAGCTATCAAAAGGTTGCTATGATTACTGGCAGATAGCAATTCCTAGGTTAAGTACAATTTCCTGAGTGAGCTGCATCATAGCAACCTTTCTGATGTCTGTGGAGTGTGCTACAGGTCTTGTGTCTGACAGTGTTCACCAACCTGGGGAGTGACTCCTACAGTATTGTGTACCATAGCCATGCCTGCACTGTGCCCAGGACTGGTTTGGTGGCCTGGGCTGCCCAACACCTCTATAGTAGCACAATGCTGGCATAGGTGTGGGGAGTGTGTGTCTTTCTATCCAGTGTGTGGTGGCTGCCAACACCCTCCACAGCCCAGACTGCTAGCACTGTTGCCAGTATTGGCCTGCCAATGTGCATAATGAGGAGCAAGGTACCGTGGAAATAGCCTGGATAGGGTGGCCTGGCCTGGATGCATCTGCACAGGGCATAGGGCAATGGCTCGGACATTGTAGTGCCTGGCCACCACCTGCATGGACAGGGTGGCCATAGCATTTCCTGCTGGGAGGTCACGCTCACCCTGACTGAGCAGTGACCATGGCATGGCTAGGTTCCCCCATAGTGCTATACAGCATTTTTCTCATGTGATATTTATGGGTTTTCTTTTGGGGGCCAATCACTGACTTATCTGCTTGGTGTGTATGCTGACATCCCTGTTCTGGGTACATGCATCTCCTCCAGGACCATGCACTATGGTTTAGCTGGCAGACTGTCTGCAGCTAGTATGTGTCTTGCTGGAACACCTTGCAGGGTGCAGCGGCTGGAGGCTTGCTGCTGGAGAATGTCAGATAATGGTGGGGGGCAGCTGAGCATTTCCAGGCCTTCTGTCTGCTATTGCGTTATGGATATGTACCGCTCTGTTTGTTCCCCAGCAGGACTGGGGTTGATGGTCACCTCTACTGCTACCATTGCAGGGAGGTAAACTGTGGGTCTATTGGTGGGTCATCCTGTTTCCCACCCTGAGCCCCAGAGGGTGGGTTGTGTGGTGGTACATGATCTGCCTATGGGTCCATACACCCACTCCCCCTCCCCCTCCCCTCTCCTCCTCCTCCCCCTCCCCCTCCCCCTCCTCCTCCTCCTCCCCCCTCCCCCCTCCTCCCCCCTCCTCCTCCTCCTCCCCCTCCCCCTCCCCCTCCCCCTCCCTTTCCCCCTCCCCCTCCTCCCCCTCCCACTCCTCCCCTCCCCCTCCCCCCTCCTCCTCCTCCTCCCCCTCCCCTCCCCTTCCCCCTCCTCCCCCTCCCCTCTGCCCCTCCCCCTCCACCTCCCCATCCCCCCTCTCCCCCTCCCCGTCCCTCTCCCCCCTCCCCATCCCTCTCCCCTCCCCCTCCCCCCTCCTCCCCCTCCCCATCCCTTTCCCCCTCCCCCCTCCCCCTCCCTCTCCCTCTCCCCCTCCCTCTCCCCCTCCTCCCCCTCCCCCTCCCCCTCCCCTTCCCCCTCCTCCTCCTCCCCTTCCCCCTCCTCCTCCTCCCCCCCCCCCCCTCCTCCTCCTCCTCCTACAGCAGGCAACCATGGCACCAACACAGGATATGCACTATTCTGGGTGCATCATCGCCCATATGGACTGGACATGACCAAGACATACAGTAGGACACAGATGTATCCTAGGTGTGTCTAACGGAACTACCTATCACACACTGCTGGGGACCTTCAGAATGGCGTATTTCAGCCATGAAAGGTGCTGTGGACCTGGTGCTGGGCGCCCCACCTCAACCTCAGGTGGGCACAGTACCCGCACAATGTGACTGTCTGTGGCTACTCTGTGGCAGTGCCACACACGGTCTGTTCCCCCTACCAGGCCGAGGTACTGTGGGGGTGCATACCCAATCTTGTGCCCATCTGTCGACTGCTGATTTGCATGTGCAGTGCATCATGGGTACGGGTGGGTTAACCCTATCCTGGTGACCACAGCAGACAGTTTGTGTGGTGACATGCAGTCCTTCTGCAGCCAGCCAGCCAGGGCTTTGTTCACAGCCTTATAAGGTGTCCTATAGGGGACATTATAGGGTGCCTTGGCGGACAGTACACTTTATAATGTGCCCTATGGAGTGCGTTATGGGGTGCCTTATGCAGCATCTGAGGGTGTGTTTGCTGGCAGCACTAATTAAAATACACGTCACATGCCTCAACAATCACTACTTAAATGTAAAGGGTGATGCCTCAGCCAGCCTTATACATTAGGCCCACTGGGGAATCTAACCCATGACCCCTGTACCATCAGTCAGTGTTGTAACCATTGTGCTACAGCTCTGTTGCTGTCCTTGTATGCCTGCGTGCCTTCTTAAGATTAACGCGCGGTAACGTGCCCTATAGCGCTCGTTCATTTCTGGCACCTGGTAACGCGCGTTATCGGTAACGATGTACCGCCCATGTCCTTATTTGGGATTTCTGTCTGTACCGCGGCTCCTAACGCGAATCACACTAACGCAGTTTAGTAAACATACCCCATAGTGTATCTGGATTTTCAGAAAGCCTTTGACAAGGTCCCTCATGAGAGACTCTTGGCAAAGTTAAAAAGCCATGGGACAAGAGGCAGTGAACTATTGTGGATCAGGAACTGGTTAAAATATAGAAAGCAGAGGATTGGGCTGAATGACCAATTTTCCCAATGGAGAAAGGTAAATAGTGGAGTACCCCAGGAATCTGAGCTGGGTCACTGCTTTTTAACGTATTCATTAATGACCTGAAAGCCTGCTCACTGGGAAAAGGGTATCAATATGTTATCCACGATGACCCCCTAAATCTAATATGGAACCTTGCAACGAGTAACCATAGTATGGGTTGTTCTTTCCTAGGTGCATAACTTTGCACTTGTCCACATTAAATTTCATCTGTCATTGGATTTCCAGTCTTCCAATTTATCAAGGTCATCTTGCAATTTTTCACAATCCTCATGGGTTTTAACAACTTTAAATAATTTTGTGTCATCTGCAAATTTGATTACCTCACTCGTTATTCACATTTCTAGGTCATTTACAAATATGTTAAAAAGCAGCGGACCCAGCACAGATCCCTGGAGTAATATAAAAACATAAGAATATAAGAGATGCCATACTGGGACAGACCAAGGTTCATCAAGCCCAGTATCCTGATTCCAACAGTGGCCAATCTAGGTCATACATACCTAGCAGTTTCCCCAAAAGACATAGGTTCTGCAATGCTTGTATTGGGTCAAGCAGTGGATTTCCTGGGTCCCCTTTAATAATGGTTTATGGACCTTTCCTCCAGGAACTTGTCCAAAGCTTTTTTAAACCTGGCTACACTAACAGCTTTTACTACATCCTCTGGTAACAAATTCCAGAGCTCGATTACACGTTGAGTGGAAAATATTTTTTTCTTATTAGTCTTAAATAGGTTGCACTGTAGCTTCATTGCATGTCCCCTTGTCTTTCTATATTTTGATAGCATAAACAATCAATCTACATTTACCCGTTCCACTCCATTCATTAATTTATAGACCTCTATTATATCTCCCTTCAGCTGTCTCTTTTCCAGGCTGAAGAGCCCTAACCTATTTAGCCTCTCTTCATAGGGGTATCCTCCATCCCCTTTACCATTTGGCGACCAGAATTGCACACAATATTCAAGGTGTGGTCGTACCATGGAATGATACAGAGACATTATAATATCCTTTGTTTTATTCTCCTTTCCTTTCCTTATGATTCCTAGCATTCAATTTGCTTTGTTGGCCGCCGCTGCACACTGGGCGGAGGGTTTCAACATATTATCCATGATGATGTCTAAATCGTTTTCCTGGGTGGTGGATCCTAATGTGGAACCTAGCACCGTGTAGCCATAGTTTGGGTTATTCTTTCCTAGGTGCATAACTTTGCACTTGTCCACATTAAATTTCATCTGCCATTTGGATGCCCAGTCTTCTAATTTATCAATGTCCTCTTGCAATTTTTCACAATCCTCATGGCTTTAAATAACTTTGAATAATTTTGTGTCATCTGTAAATTTGATTATTTCACTCTTTATTCCCATTTCCAGGTCATTTATGAATATATTAAAAAGCAGCGGACCCAGCACAGATCTCTGGGGTACTCTACTGTTCACCTTTCTCCATTGGGAAAATTGGTCATTTAGCTCTACCCTCTGCTTTCTATCTTTTAACCAGTTCCTGATCCACAATAGTACACTGCCTCCTATCCCATGACTTTTTAATTTCACCAAGAGTCTCTCAAGTCGTCAAAGGCTTTCTGAAAATAGGTTGACCTGGAGCAATCTGAAGTAGTGGTTTCATCCCGCACCATTTGCACACTAAACAAAGAAATATTTCATTGGCAAAGGACAAAGAGGACCCAGCTGCTAAAGATAGACATAAAAGGCATGCCTGATCTTTTCCCAAAGTTTTACTACTACTACTGATCATTTGTATAGCACTTCAAGGCATACACAGCACTATTCAGGCACATGTAAAAGACAGTCCCTGTTCATCAGAGCTTGCAATCTAGTAGAAACAGGCAATACAACAGCTGAGGACAAGAATACATCTAGGAGTATAGTAAAGAAACACATAGGAAATTAAGCAGATCAGGATACAAAAGCAGCTTCAAAAGGTGAGTTTTTAATCCAAATTTGAAAACGGACAGAGATGAAGCCTGACATACAGACTCAGGTAGATTGTTCTAGGAATAAGAAGCAGCAAGGTGAAAGGATCAAAGTCTGGAGTTGTCAGTGGAAGAGAAGGTCACAGACAGAAACGATCCGCCAGAAGAGCGGAGTTCCCGAGGAGGGGAGTAGAGAGAGATAAGAGAGGAAAGGTAGTGAGGAGTAGCAGAATGAATGCACTTATTGATCAGTTAGGAGAAGTTTGAATTGGATAGGGAAACAGATAGAGAGCCAGTGAAGTGACTTGAAAAGAGTGGTAATATGAGCATATCAAGGCTGATAGAAGATTAGTCACGCATCTGAGTTTTGAACAGATCGAAGGGGAGAGAGATGATTCAGAGGGAGACCAGCAAGGAAGAGATTGCAATAGTCCAAATGGGAGGTGACTTAAAAATGGGTAAGTGTCTTAGTAGTGTGTTCAGATAGGAAGTTGCAAATTTTGATGATGTTATAGAGAAAGAAATGACAGGTTTTAGCTATCAGTTGGATGTATGTGGAGAAGGAGAGGGAGGAGTGAAAGACGACCCCCAGATTACAAGCCGAGGAAACAGTAGTTAAGTATTATTCACAGAAATAGAGAAAGAAGGAAAGGGGAGGTGGGTTTAGGGGGAACAATAAGAAACTCGGTTTTGGCCATGTTCATTTTCAAATGGTGTATACATCCATCAGCAATATCAGATAGACAAGCGGTGATCCAGACCTGGATTGCAGTAGATATTTCACTTGTAGAGAGGTAGACCTGAGAGTCATAAGCATAAAAATGGTACTGAAAACCATGGGAGGAGATGAGTGCACCAAGGGACTGGGTATAGAGAGACAAGAGGAGTGGGCCTAAGACAGACCCTTGGGATACACCAACTGAGAGTGGGATAGCAGTAAATGTGGATTCAACAGAACAAACACTGCACGTGCGATGGGAGAGATAAGAAGAGAACCAGGATAGAACAGAGCACTTAAAAGCAAATGAGGACAAGGTGTCCAGTGTCAAAAGCAGCAGAAAGGTCAAGAATGATGAGGATGGAGTAAAGGCATTTAGAGTTTGCCAGGAACAGGTCACTGGAGACTTTGGCAAGAGCCGTTTCAATGGAATGTAAAGGATGAAATCCAGATTGCAATGGATCCAGAAGGGCAGGAGAGGAGAGAAAGTTAAGGCAATGGCAGTGAACTTCACATTCAAATAGTTTAGAAATGAAAAGGAGGAGGGAGATAGGTTGATAAGTAGAAGGACAGATAGGTTCTAGTGAAGATTTGTGGAGGAGAGGTGTGACCACAATCCTGGGGAAATGTGTTTTGGACAAATGAAACTAAATTTTAGCTCTTTGATAATGCAAGCCAGCAATACTTTTACAGGTGAAGAAATGAAGCTTATAAGGAAAGAAACACCCTTCCTACAGTTAAATATGGTGGAGATTCCATAATGTTGTGGGGCTGTTTTGATGCCTCAGGAACTGGAGGCCTGAAATGTATTAAAGAAATCATGAAGTCAGAGGACTACCAAGCTATTTTGGAGTGAAATGTGCTACCTAGTGTCAGAAAGCTAGGTCTGGGTCGAAGGTCATTGGTCCTCCGGCAGGACAATGACCCAAACAAACATCCAAAAGTACAAAAAAAGGGTTAAAAAAGAAAAAAATGGACTGTTTTAAACTGGCTAGCAATGAGTCCTGACTTTGATCCAATCAAGAACCTTTGGAAAGTGCTGAAATCTGCCATTGGTAAAAGGAATCCTGGAAACATTCATGAGCTGGAACAAATTGCAGTTGAAGAGTGGGAGAAACTACCAGCAGACAGATGTATGAAACTTATAGATGGCTACAAGAAACATTTAGAGGCTGTCATCACTACCAAGGGTTGTGCAATCAAATATTAGTGAAGGATGCCATTAATCCTATCCAGGTCATATTTTGTTTTTTTCTCAGAAATTACTACATCTCCGTTGCACAGACATCTTTTATTTTATTGTATACCTTTGAACCTACTATTAATATATCGATGGCATACAGTTGGAATATTTCCTATTATTTCTCAAGATATTGTAAACAACATAACCAAAATGCAAGGGTGCTAATAATGTTGACCACAGCTGAGTTATGAATATAGATATCTCTGATCAATCTTAGAACCCTCCGAGACATCGATGCCCATGTTCAAACTTAGACCTGTTCCAGGCACAGATAGGCATTGAAAAAGTGCTTATTTCAGCACTAAAACCTTTGGAGTATATAGACGTTGGCAATCCACTATCCTCAGTGATTTCCATAATCACAATGATATGTTGTGTTTGTTTGTGAAATTTGTTTTAGGTTTGCACCATTGCTGCATATCTCTAAGATATCCCCAGTATTAAATACTATTCCAGGGGCATCTATGTTGACATCTCTGCAGACTTCCATATCGAGCACATCTATGTTTGTGGAATCGTGTCCGAACTTGGACATGCTTGCCGTTTTTAGGGATGTTCTTGCTTGGTCGACCCAGATTCCACTTAGACATACTTTATCAAATGTGCCTTAAAGCTGTCAACTGGTATGCTTCTAAATCCTAAATAGGAGAACTAGTTTACTGATCTTCACTTCAGTAAAGCCAAGGGGACTAGCACAGCAAGGATATTACTTTTGTCTTGTTTGACAAACTTGTTTTTACAGGAAGATTAATATTAATATTGGTTTACTGAAAAACCTTGGATGGTGAAATCTTACAACATAGTAAGACAGGCCTGGCTCTAACATGGCTTTATCCTTTCATCTGGGAAATATTTCTTTAAAAAAAATGATTTTGTGTCGGGTAGTAGTTATTAAAAGGTAAATAATTATTTCTGTGATCTGAGTAACACAAAGAAGAAAAGTAAATCAATGTAATAAAATTAATAATTTTGATCTTGTAATGCTGTATTGAACAGTACTTGAACAGTAAAGCAAATATGTTTTGACTAGAATTATAAATATACAAATGTATTGATTTTTTGCAAAAATATTGCTTGAATTGCTCCCAGCAACAGTTTATAAAAGTACTGTAAAAGAGTTTGTTATTCTTCCCTTGTATGCATACATTTCTTACACTTGGCATGTCCCTGAGTGAAATACTTTAGTGATTTAAAGTTCTATTTATTAAGCAATTTTCCCATAGACACAGCATGGCAGAAAATCTTCAATAAATAGGCCTCAAATCTAGAGTTACTAACATATTGTATTAAAGTATAACTTCCATCACCTTGACTATTCTTCCGTTACTGAAGCTGCTATTCCAGTCTGAAAAGATTGCCCATCATGGCTTAGAACAAAAAGTACAATTCACAATTCTCTCATTCTTCTGTAGGTCACAATGTCCCACCATGAATCCTGTGGCCAATCTGGGGACCACACCTTTCTAGTAAAACAGAGAGAATGGAAGCTTTTCAGGGAACAGCTGCAAATATGGAGCATGGCCTGTAGGACAAACTCTGCCTTGAGATGCTAGACACTCACATCTTATTTACTGAAGGGAAGAATAGAAAAAGGGAATATGATAACAGTGCTCAAATATTTTGCAGGCTTCAATGATGTGAAGGCATAGGTTATGGAGATGGGAGTTGAGATGTCAGGACTGTACAGGCCCATTAGTAGTTTACAAAGGTTCTGCCACATGCAAAGCCTTTTGTAAAATATGTATAAGGCCGTGCTGGATTGCACTTGGATTTGCAAGAAGCCACAGCCGGAGGAACCATTTTTGAAATCTACAAGTGTGAAAACTGAATTCCACAAACTCAGCAGCTTCCAACTGGAAGTGCTGGCATTTCCATGTGTAGGTAGGCCATAATTGTTTCATTTTCAGTGCGTTTTGCTGAAATGATAGCGGCTATTAAGGAGGCTCCAAATATCAATTTTTCTGTATGCATAGGTGTGTTTGTCTGTATGCACAGGTGTGTTTGCGCTTCCAAAAAAGAGAGTTGCAATGAAGAAGAGCAGTGGCGGCTAATGGTGACCCCAAGCTCTGCTGTCAGGGGTTTGTGCAAAGCTGCAGCGGTGTCAGAAAACTGTTTGTGGCTGCTGGCAGGTCCCCTAACTCTCCCAGCACAGGTCTGGCTGAGGCTATGGTTGCAGCCAAAAATGGTCTGTGGCTGCCGGTGGGGACCCCATCTCTCTCCAGCAGAGGTCTGCCTGAAGCTGCAGCTGTAACCAAGAATGACTGACTGAAAATATAAGCTGATATTTAAAAAATAAGTTAGATGGATAGGGGGAAGAGAGGGCCAGAGTAGAGAGGGGAGACAAGGAGAGTTGAGGAGATGGGACCAGTGGTTGGAGGGGTAGGCATGACCTAGAGCTGGAGGAAAGAAGGAGGTATTTTGGATAAGGAAACCCAACAGAAGGAAGAGTATAAGAGGATGGGAGGTTGAAAAATTCAGTGCATGGAGAGAAGGGGGCCAACATGCTTGTATGCTTAGAGGAACACACACCCAGATCTACATGCATAGCCTCTAGTCTGCGTGCATTCATGCACACAAGTTCCTTCCACCCAACACCCTCTCATGCATGCACACAGACACACAGATACAGCCTCTTACCTTACCTCCTATGGGTGAGCAGACACATACATGCAGCCTCTCACTCCTCTCCTCACAAGTGTACGTACACACAGGACCCCACACCTCCCCCATGGATGCATGCACACACACACTGCCCCTTACACCCCTCCCCCCCGATTTATGTGCACACACACACACACACACATACATACAGCCCTTTCTCCATCTCCCACAGGTGCTCACACACACACAGAGCCTCTCCTCCACTTCTCATTGCTACCTACAGACACAAACACGCACAGCTCCTCACCCCACTCCCCATGGGTACACACATAAACACACAAAGAGCCTCATCTAATTCCCCATTGGTACACACAGACACACACATCCCCTCGCTCCATTCCACTCCTCATGGGTACACATGCATTCACACAGCTTATCATCCTACTCCCCATGGGTATATATATATATATATATATATATATATATATATATATATATATATTGTGGTAAGGAGGGTGCAGCCCAGCTAGAGAAAACTGAAAAAAAGAAGAATTTTTCTTCTTTAATGGGATGGGTGCACAAAATCACATACTCCATACTAAAAGCCCTGAAAGGAACCTAGGGGGCAGAGCTAAGGGTAAACCAATCCCAGACCACAGGACAACCTTGCATAGGAGTAGGAGGTCCAAGTGGGCGGAGCCAGGAATGGAGTTGCCCTGCTCAGCAGTTAACAGAGAGAAAACAAACACAAGAGGGAGAGCCAGTTTGAATTAACGAAGGGGCTTTGAGAAGAAGGTCCAGGAGGAATTCAAGAGCAAGCACAAGCGGCAGTTGCAGTTCCAGGCCTAGCCCAGGTTCTAGCCCAGTTCCCAGAAGGCACAGACCGGAAAGATCTGTGGCCAAACTGAAGAGAAGCTTTTCAGCCAAGGAGAGCAGCAGAAGGAGGAACCACTATAGAGGCAGCCAAGAAAGGTACGCAGGGACCAAGCATTGCCAAGAGGATAGTTCTTGCTCTGACTCAGAGGAGACTGTCATACCCCAGAAGGCTCAGCACAGAAAGAAATATCTCACTAGGGAAGTTAAACAGAAGAGACCCCCAAGAGACCGGCCTGGAGAAGGCAAGGCCAGGCAAAGGGAGAGGCTGTTTAATCTGGTGATCTGGCTGTTTCAAACGTGGATCAATTGTTTACGCTATCAGAATATAGAAGGACTAGGGGACATGTAATGAAGCTACAGGGTAAACTATTTAAGACAAATAAGAGAAAATATTTCTTCACTCAACGTGTAATCAAACTCTGGAATCTGTTACCGGAGGATGTAGTAAGGGCTGTTAGTATAGCTGGGTTTAAAAAAGGTTTGGACAAGTTCCTGGAGGAAAGGTCCATAAACCACTATTAAAAAGGGACCCAGGATATCAATGCTTGACCTAGTACAAGCACTGCAGAACCAGTGTCTTTTGGGGAAACTGCTAGGTACGTATGACCTAGATTGGCCACTGTTGGAAACAGGATACTGGGCTTGATGGACCTCGGTCTGACCCAGTATGGCATTTCTTATGTTCTTATGTTCTTATGACTCTTAAGGAAAAGAGCCCGGAGCACTTTCAAGGAGCACCCAGCTGTAGCTCAATAGAGAGCATGGAGGTAGGCCCTGAGAAAAGTGCTGTTAATTCTGATGTCTCTGAAATGGAATGCGAGCTGTGCACTAAGGTATTAGTGTGAGCTAGAACAGTGGAACATAAAAAGGGAAGCTGTTGTAGCCTAAAGACAGTTCCAGAAGCTGGAAGAGAGGGGAAAGCCTGAATGTAAAGGATTAAGAAACTCTCCTAAGAAGCTGAAACTGCAGGAGCTCAGTGGAGGTTCAAACAGCTGAAACTGTTTGTGTGTGGCAACAGCAGGGTTGAAGCTGATACCTCACTCACTATGTGAAGAGTTTTAAAATGCCTCTTTCTTCTGATGCTAAGGTTAAGCTGTAGCAGTAAGGAACAAGAACGGGTATGAGTTTGTTCAAGGTTACACTGTTTTGGACATTTTGATTTCTGGGAGAAATTATCCTGTATTTCCTTTTTGTCTGGAGAAACCAAAAGTTATGCTTGAAGAATTTTATGTTCACCACTTACCAACATGGAAACCAAATAAAATTTCCTGTGCGCTTTATTAACCACTTGGCTCTTCTTTCGTACACAACTACAAAAATCCTAGAAGGGATATCAGATGGCCAGCCGTCCCTACTAGGCAACCGCCTGGTAGGGGCGCGAGCGTCACAATATATATATATATATATATATATATATATATATATATATACGCACACACACACACAGAGTCCCTCACCCCCCACAGGTAGACACATGCACACACACAGAACCATTATCTCACCCTCAATCCTCTCATACACACACAAATCTGCTCACTCCACTCTTGACCCACTCATATACACACACATTCCACCCAGCCCCTCATTTTCTACCTGGGGCCAAAATAAGAAGATGAGGCACCCTAGGTGAGCCTCCTCTCTTGTGCTCCTCCCGCCACCCCCCCCCCCCCCCGGCTCTCATTGTCACCACTTCTGCCCCTTTCTGGGACATGCAGCAGCAGAAATGGCTGCAAACAGCCCTGCAGCCCCTTTGGATAATTAAACTCAATCACCAAATTAAGGTTACAATAGTAGTATAACCATTTTGTTTTACTGACTCAGAGGCTACCTGGCTTCTATCTGGTTCATGGTTGTTTGGGGTGGAGATCTCAGATGCTCAACAGTATGAATGGTCTACAATAGAGATTTTAAGGTGCAGAATTATAAGGACTGAGTTACATGCGGAGAACCTGAAGGCATACTGCCAGGAATGACGGATTCCTCGTGATTTAAGGGTTTATAGAGCTCTGAATTTATTTGAGAATAATGTGACATTTGTAGAGAAATGGTATGCCATCTTATCAAAATGTTTGTTTGATTTGATGTTGCGTATTGTGGAAACTATGGCGCCTGAGGTCTCCAAACTAACGGGTGGATTGGAAGATAAAATGCAAGTTTTACGTACTCAGGAGGGTTTGATACGAAAAACATAAATGCTATGCAATATATTTTGGTATAAAAATATTGTATAATGCATTTGTGCAAAAGCTTTTTTATTTGAAGAATAAATTGTCATATTTAAATAATCCAGTGAGTTGATAATTTAGTTAGAAAGCCATTGCCGTATAGGTGTGGGGTTACATTGTTAGTTGAATGGCCCCTTTGGATAATCGCATACAAAGTAATTGTAAGTGATTATCCAAAGGAATTGCATGCAAAATCCAAAGGAATTGTATGTGATAAGGAATTGTATGAGATAGGGGGCGAAAGGTTGGTGTGCATGGACCAGGAGGGGGACCTCGGAGTGATAGTATTTGAGGATCTCAAGGTGGCAAAAACAGTGTGACAAGGCAGTAGCTAAAGCCAGAAGAATGCTGGGCTGCATAAAGAGAGGAATAGCCAGCAGAAAGGAGGAGGTATTAATGCCCCTGTACAAGTCGTTAATGAGGCCTCACTAGGAATATTGTGTTCAGTTTTGAAGACTATAGGATATAAAAAGACTTGAAACTGTTCAGAGGAAGGTGAACAAAATGATTTGGAATCTGCACCAGAAGACATATGAGAAGAGACTTGAAGGCCTAAATATGCACACTCTGGAGGAGAGGAGGACAGGGGAGATATGATATAGACCTTTAAATACTTAAAGGATAATAAGGAACAGATACACCTTTTTCAAAGGAGAAGGTGTAAAATTAGAGAGCATACGATGAAGCTGCAAGGCAGTAAACTTAAAAACAACATCAGGAAATACTTTTTCACAGAAAGGGTGGTGGATGCTTGGAATGCCCTCCCTGTAGAGGTGGTGGGGGTAAATACAGTGGTAGAATTCAAAATGGCATGGGATAAACACAATGGATCCCTTTATAGCAAGAATATGAAATCATAGCAAACTTAAATATCTGTTATACTTCAATAAATAGAAGGGGGGGCCTGCATGGAGTGATGGGTACAACCCTAAACACAGGCATAGAGGGGCTTGACTTTCATGGAGAGCCAGTTACAACCACTCTAGCCACCTTACTGGGCAGACTAGATGGACCATATTGACCTTTATCTGTGGTCATGTACTATGTTACTATGTTACCTTTAAATTTTGGTGCAGCGGGGCTATTTGTTTCCACCCTCTCTCCGATGCCCAAAGCCAACTCCATGTTTCCAACTTGAAGTCGGCATCAGGCATTGGAGTAGTGGAAGTAAACAGCCCCATGGTGTGTAAGTTTGATGGTAAGCACAGTGAGGCTGTTTGTGGCCATTGTCTCAAAAGGGGTGGCAGCGGCGGCAATGGGGGCCCCCACAAGGGCCGGCGCTCTAGGTGACTGCCTAGTTTACCTAATGCTAGCCATAGACTGTCACTACCCTCTCACCCACACCCACACATACACCCAGCCATCATACTACACTCTCTCATACAGGCACACATATACCCAACCTGAAACCCTCTTACACACACACACACACACACATCCCACCTTTTAATGCATGTAAACACAGAGCCTTGCACCCCAGTTCATCATATTACATACTAAATCCTCTCATGTATGCACATCCTCTACACATGCATACACACACCCCCCAAGCCCCTCATCCCACTCCATATCTTCTCAAATACATACATACACCTAGCCCCTCACCTCACATCCTCTCACATATGCCATCTCCTTATCACACATCCTCTTACATGCTCAAACACTCTGCCAGTCCCTCACCCTACATTCTATCTCACATGCATACACACTCCCCCAGCCCTTCATTCCATATCCTCTCATGCATGCACATGCCCCTCCCCCAGTTCCTCCCCCACTATCCCCAACTCCTGTGCACAAGAACCCACAGCGCATTCTGAAAAGAGACAAACACACACACAAAACAACTCACAGATGAACAACACAGACCCTGCTACCCTAATGAGACAGACCTTTCCATGCCTCTTCACACTCAGTTCATCCACAGTCAAATGGAGTAAGGGTAAACATACCATTTTGTCACATTATACGTATGTACTTTTCAGCTTGTTCAATTAGCAATGGGAGATTGTGAAGAACTGCTCCCTTAAACCCTCGTGGAAAGCACTAGCTGAAAGGAATAATTTTTAAAAATCTATGGGGCATGTTGACTAAAGTGTGCTAATAATTAACGCATGTTTTAGTCTATATTAATTATTAGCACTGACTTGTGCTAATGGCTACCACATGCTAAAAGCAGCCAGAATGGTAAAAATCTCATGCTATCTGCTAAGTGCACAACAGGGCAACAAATGGGTAGGTTATGGACAAAGAGTAGGCATGAACTGCAATTTCACAGTTAAAGTAAGTGCACTTAACACCTCTTCAAAAGGAGACACTACGTACACTGGCATTAATTGTGGGTAAAGTAAATATGTGTTAAGAAACTTTTCCATACTATAGGAGACATGCTGGCCATGCTCCTGACAGCACACAGCCTTTGCACTTACTGCACATTACATGTTATTTCTAACACACAGTAAGTGCAAAAATGTAATGCACTTTAGTCTACCTGCCCCTATCTGTGCCTTGGAGCAAGTGTAGAACCCAATGCAGTAATTTTAGGCTATATATGTTGATTCCCTCTATAGAATGGGGAATACATGTGTAGGTTTTTTGATTAGTTCATGCCATATCCAAACCATTCCTCCCACCGCACTCTCTTGCAATTTCTGTGTGGTGTGGATCTCCAAGTGTAAATCATCCCTTTCTAAAATTGCCATTTACACATTTCTACAATCTACATGAGTAAGTGCCATTTTTTCCATATGGAAAAATTTGCAAAAGGCTTCTAAAATAACCCCCGATATGCTCCATAGAAAAATTGTTAAGAACAAGGAGTAGTTAAATGAAACCCCTTCAATCCCTCAACTCCAACAGGCCATGAAGAATCTCCACAACTCACAAACTACAAACTTACTATACCACACTCCAGAACAAAGCACTCACAACAAACAAGCCAAAGAGCCTTCAAACTATATGTACCCTCCCTCTGAAACACACTCCCAAACCCTACAAAAAATATATCTGACCTCCATTCCTTCCGCAAACACCTCAAAACCTTCCTGTTCTCAGAACACTTCAACCCTGACTCCAAACCAGGAAAATACTTATCCCCTCAGTAAATGTGCCCATTGAAACTGCTAATAATATAGACCTACTTGATACTTGTATATAGTTACAATGTTCCTTGTACCTACTTTCTTGTACATGGTTGACTGTTATATGTAATTTGAACCTCTTCTGTTCAATATAAACTGCTTTGACCTGGTGAAAAGCGATATATAAGCTCTGCTAAATAAATAAATAGAAGATTTAGAGGAAATACTTCTGCAATGAGAAGCTGGTGGATGTCTGCAATAGCTTACCAGCAGAGATAGTGGTAGCCAAGACTGTGACAGAATTCCAGAATGACTGGAACAGATACAAAAAGTTGTGGTAATTGCAGTATATAGGGAGGGATATGGTAAAGAAATGAAGTGCCTGGGTCTTGGTTTAGGTATAAAAACATGCTCATCTACCCAAAATGGTAGAGAGTGAAATGGGGAGACAACACATTGTATAAAGTGATGTCAGGCCTATATCAAGCTTTCAAGGAGAAAGGGCAAAGTGAAATAACAGGAAGCATTGAAGAGCATTTCCTATGCTTGCCGTTGTAACTGGAATGATGTGGAAGAGTACCTAGCATGACCTGAAAACCAGCATCGACTAGTACTGTAAGTCTTCCCTGACCATATGAATGCATCCTATGGGATTTAGCCATTTAACATCATACCTAAGTGATCAGATCTCACTAAAAGTCATCCAAAAAATACTGTAAATTGGTGTATTCTCCTGAATTATCGGTAAGTAAAATATGAGATTCCTAAGGGACACTTACTCAAGCGCATACATTTTTGCACATACCATGCATTAGGAGCAAAACCTAATGTACAATAAGTACATAAACCATGCAGTATGACCAGTATCCCCCTACAGTTATTGCACAGAAAGGTCTCTTAACATTCCTTAGGTTCATTTGCATTAGTGCATGCTAATTTTATATCCATTTCTCCCATAATCTGTCCAGACCCCACCCCATCACATAATGAGCAGTTAAAGTGTAAATTAATACATGCTAACTCTTATGCCAGTGTGCTAGCAGTAACCACAGAACTGCACCAACCATTAGCACATGCTAAGTCGTACATCAACTGCTTACCACATTTTAGGACAAGGGCCACTAAATGGAGCTAAAACTATGACATAATAACAGGTAAATTGTTGTGTACTCCTGCTTGAAAAGAATGTTTATTTCCATATTGCTGAACAAATGGATGTTAAATTAGCCCAAGCTAAAACATATGAGCAGTAGTTCAAGTCATCAAGGTTTCAACCCTGCCTATTGTTCATTTGAGCACCTTTTATATACATATATAATCCAATGATCCTTTAAAAAATTCAAAATATTATTTTCCTAAGAGGTTCTCCATATCATAGGTAAAGACAGCCTAAAATGACAGTATGGATGATTGGCAAATAATAACTCTTTCATTTTTCTGAAACTGATATATAATCTGGGTGAGAATCAACAAATTTTTAGGAGTGCAAACTAAAAGGTGTTCCATCCACACACAACCATTCTAGCATGGAGAATTAATTGATACTCACCTGCATTTGATATTGATACTGTGCTCTGTGGGATGGAAAGTTTCCATAACTAGACTCATAAAAATAAAAATTTGAACAAGAACTCATTAAATCAGGAATGTAAAAATTGTTGGCTATTACATATATTTGCCTAAGGTGTTTTTTAGGTTAATTAATGCAATTGAGTAATGGGTCAAGGGCTGAAATAATCTATGCCTATGACCAATGTTCTGGTGATCTGAGATCCTTTCCTCCTTTTTTAAAAGAAAGTGATCCATTTTGTGTCATTGTGAAGAGTGGAGTGAAACATTTTTTTGTGCTGATAGTTATATTATTTGTTCACTCTGGGCCCGATTCTGAGAAAGACGTGCAGGGCGGATGTGTACATCCAAAGCGTGTACGTCTGAAATGTAGACGCGATTCTCTGGCCGGGCGATTAGACGTGCAACCGCACATCAGAATACACATTTAATGTCTAGCCACTAAACGTGCAACCCGCGAACAGCGGGGCCCCGTAAACGTGCACGTAACACGTGTAAACCGTGACATGCTGCGGACATGTAGTTCCGAAAACGTGTCCACCTGTACAATTGTCCACATGCAACCTGAAACAGGATACAGTAAATCCCCCCTGCCATCAGCAGAGCTGAAAATGGCCACCCGCCAAGTACATTTTTCTGAAGCGGAGGCCTGCCTGCTCTGCAGGCTTGTAATAGAAAATGAGGGAGACCTGCTCCCCATGGGACTCAGAAGGACAGCCCTAAATGTAGCATGCAGAGGCTGGGAAAGGATCCGGAGCACTCTGGCGTAGTAAGTAGGGCAAAGCAGGAAAGGGAGGAGGCAGGGGAAATGCATGTGGTGGGACAAGAACAGTGCAAAGAGCCAGGAAGTAGCTGCAAAGTAAAAGGACAAGAGGATCAGGGGTTAAGCTGTACCCACCACACAACCAAATGACAGTAAACACACAAAACAGGGCCCACACAGGAAACAGGCAAACAGAAACACAATAGCTAAGAGGAATGCAAGGTGGAAAAATGCACAATGGACACAAGGGAAAGCACATATTGAAAGGAAACCTGAACACAGCGAAAAAACCTACTGTGTGTAACAGTGCAGCAGCATGGCCCAATACTGTCAGCCAAAACACAGCACAGGGGAAACATAGAGACATGCTGCTAGTAAAGACAACACATTTATTTATTTATTGGTTTCATATACCGCACTATTTCACATGCAGTGCAGTTTACAGGGAACAAGAACAGAAATTAAATAGAACAAGTTTAGAGAACCACAGCAACTTACAAAGAACAATCTTGGGAAACAATCACAATCACAATTGGCTTACTACTGCTTGCTCCACCTCCCGGAAGTAATCTGCGCCAGGATCCAGGTCCTGTACCCCTGCTTTGCCTATCCATTGGTTTACTACTGCTTTCTCCGCCTCCCGGAAAGCATCCGTGCCAGGATCCAGGTAGCCTGCCACATTTAAAGAACACCGGGGCACCATTCAAACTCTGCTGCTGTGTCTTGTCATTTTGCTGCTACTATTGCTGCTGTGTGCTTTGTTTGCTGTACGCTGACTCTCTGCCCTTTCCCCAGGTCCTGTACCGCTGCTTTGCCTATCCATTGGTTTACTACTGCTTGCTCCTCCTCCCGGAAGTGACGCAGACACGTGCAACGCATCCATGCCAGGATCCAGGTACTCTGCCACATTTAAAGAACACCAGGGTGAGCTCCTTGGGGTGATGATTGGGGCGCCTTTCATTTCCCAACAGGTCAGTCCCTTTTCCTTAGGTGGGCCTTTCTGTGCCTCACTGCATCTCTTCTACCACATATCTCCCCAACATCTTGTCCACCCTGCCCCCTAGGGCCACCCTTATACTCTCATCTCACTTATCACCCTCTGCGCAGGCACTCCTCATGGCCACTATCCCTGTATTCTGGGGGCATCATCCTCCCAATGCCTTTTCACTCCCATTTGGGGCCAGTGCCCGTAACATGAGTAACCTCCTTGTCTGCCACCTGAGTCAGCCTCCCCCTGTACCATCCACTTGGCCTGTCTCCTCTCTACTGACCCTCTCTTTCGCCCTCCTGAACTACAGATCTCTTCGTGCAAAAACCCCTCTGGTCCACGATCTACTGTTACAGCATTCACTCGACACTCTTTTTCTCACTGAAACCTGGCTCCGTGAGGGGGAAGATGGTCTTCTCCATCGCTGTCTTCCCCCAGGCTACTCTGCCTTCAATGTTCCTCGCCTCCATCAGACAGGTGGTGGCATAGCAGTCATTCACCGATCCTCTCTCCCTCTCACACATGTCTGCCCCCACCCCGCTATCCTGAAGCCCTGTTACTGTGCTCAGGAACCTCTATTCCTGTGTTTTTTCTTCTTCTTTATGTACCACCCTCAATGCATCCTGATCTCTGGGAATCTCTTTGGCTTACCCTTTCTGAGACATCTCTTCTTCCTTCACATCTGGTCATTCTTGGTGACTTCAACGTCCATCTGAGCTCTCAGACCCGTCCTCGCAATAAGGCTCTTATGTTGCTCTTCACCGATCTATCCCTGACCCAGCATGTGGATTGTAAAACTCACTCCTCCGGATATACTCTTGATCTTATCCTCACTTCCAGCCCTTCCCCTTATATCCCATTTGATAGTCTTGAAGGACTAGAAAAGGGGACTTACTTCTGGAGAAAGATCTGCAATTGTGAGTATATACTTCTGGGAATTTTCTGAAAGGAATTCTTTCTATTAAAGCTATTTAATCTGTGAACCCACTATTTTTTGTTAAATCAGTCAGGGCCTAGTAGCAGCAGTTTAGGTTTAAATTTAAAACACAAGAGAACTTTCTGGTTACATTTCATACCCAGCAGAAAGCTGTAGCTTAAATGTAATAGTCATTCAGGGCCTAGCATCAGCAAAGTACTTTTAGTTTAAATTTAAAACACAGAAGAGAGCTTTCTGGTTAAATTTAGAACCCAGCAGAGAGCTTGTAGTTTAAATTTCATAATAAGTTAGAGCCTAGCAGCAGCAAAGAGCTATAATTTAAATAAAAAAAGAATATAGATTAGCACAACAGGCAAAACAGGGTAAGTACTCTTTGAGCAGCAAATAAAAGTCTTCTAGAGACCTTTACAAAGAATCCTTCTACCTAGGGGGCAAGAGACCTGTAAAACTTTTTCAATAGGTGTTAACACCAGGTGGCAGTTCAAAAGGCCATTTTGAAAGACTCCTTCTATCCAAGCAAGGACTGTTAATCATCCAGGAAGTTGGTCACTGCTTACCTCAGCAGCAATAGCTCAACCAGAGCTCTGTGATCCTCAGTCTTGAAGGACTAGAAAAGGGGACTGTTACTTCTGGAGAGAGATCTGCAATTGTGAGTATATACTTCTGGGAATTTTCTGAAAGGAATTCTTTCTATTAAAGCTATTTAATCTGTGAACCCACTATTTTTTGTTAAATCAGTCAGGGCCTAGTAGCAGCAGTTTAAGTTTAAATTTAAAACACAGAAGAGAACTTTCTGGTTACATTTCATAACCAGCAGAGAGCTTGTAGTTTTAATTTAATAGTCACTCAGGGCTTAGCATCAGCAAAGTACTTTTAGTTTAAATTTAAAACACAGAAGAGAGCTTTCTGGTTAAATTTAGAACCCAGCAGAGAGCTTGTAGTTTAAATTTCATAATAAGTTAGAGCCTAGTAGCAGCAAAGAGCTATAATTTAAATAAAAAAAGAATATAGATTAGCACAATAAGCAAAACAGGGTCAGTACTCTTTGAGCAGCAAATAAAAGTCTTCTAGAGACCTTTACAAAGAGGCCTTCTACCTAGGGGGCAAGAGACCTGTGAAACCTTTTCAATAGGTGTTAACAGCAGGTGGCAGATCAAAAGGCCATTTTGAAAGACTCCTTCTATACAAGCAAGGACTGTTAATCATCCAGGAAGTTGGTTACAGCTTACCTCAGCAGCACAGGCATAAATAGCTCAACCAGAGCTCTGTGATCCTCAGTCTTGAAGGACTAGAAAAGGGGACTGTTACTTCTGGAGAGAGATCTGCAATTGTGAGTATATACTTCTGGGAATTTTCTGAAAGGAATTCTTTCTATTAAAGCTATTTAATCTGTGAACCCACTATTTTTTGTTAAATCAGTCAGGGCCTAGTAGCAGCAGTTTAAGTTTAAATTTAAAACACAGAAGAGAGCTTTCTGGTTACATTTCATACCCAGCAGAGAGCTTGTAGTTTTAATTTAATAGTCACTCAGCGCCTAGTATCAGCAAAGTACTTTTAGTTTAAAACACAGAAGAGAGCTTTCTGGTTAAATTTGGAACCCAGCAGAGAGCTGTAGTTTAAATGTAATAGTCACTCAGGGCCTAGCATCAGCAAAGTACTTTTAGTTTAAATTTAAAACACAGAAGAGAGCTTTCTGGTTAAATTTAGAACCCAGCAGAGAGCTTGTAGTTTAAATTTCATAATAAGTTAGAGCCTAGCAGCAGCAAAGAGCTATAATTTAAATCAAATAAGAATATAGCTTACCTCAGCAGCACAGGACAGGGTACTGGGTAGCAGCCCTCTTTTAATAAGTGCTGGCATTAACCTTTAAAAAGGAGATAGAGCAGCTTTTAAACTAGATAATAGGGGAAAGCCGACAGTCGCCCAAGAGCAGATGGTTCGGAAGAATGTATCCTTGTAGGATACTACCAAAAGCAGAGAGGTTCCAATAAAGAGAAAAGTAGCCCAAATGCCCTCGAGTATGGAGCAGACAGAGCTTAAAGATCCCAAATTACCCATGTCTACCAATAGCCAAATTAATATGAATAAAATACAGTCTCTAAAATGCTTGTATGCAAATGCTAGAAGTCTAAAAAATAAGATGGGAGAGTTAGAATATATAGCACTAAATGAGAGGTTAGATATAATGGAATATCAGAGACATGGTGGAAGGAGGACAACCAGTGGGACACTGTGATACCTGGGTACAAACTATATCATAATGATAGAGCTGATCAAATTGGTGGAGGGGTTGCGCTCTATATTAGAGAGGGCATTGAGTCAGAAAGGATTAAAGTATTGCAGGAAACTAAATTTGCTGTAGAATCTCTATGGATTGAAATTCCATGTAAAAAGGTGAAGGCAATATCAGTGGGGGTATACTATCGACTGCCTGGCCAGAATGAACAAATGAATGATGAAATGCTCAAATAAATCAAGGAAGCTAACAAAAGTCACAGCAGAGTAGTAATAATGGGTGATTTCAATTACCCCGTATCGACTGGGTCAGTGTCACGGCAGGACATGCTAGGGAGATAAAGTTCCTAAATGACATAAATGACTGCTTCTTGGAGCAGCTGGTAATCCAAAACTGCTTGGTCACAATATTGGAGTGTGGGAAAACAATCATACGAAAAAGCTCACTCCACTAGAACACTTGTTTCTGAATGAATACACACTGTGCTTATTTATATTCAAATCCTCAAAATTGTGTAATAATGACAAGAGGCGGCAAGGTCTCAGAAATACGGGCAGAAGCAAATATGATCGAGGCGCAAGCCAAGATCTTGTTGCTAAACAAAAGCCCATTAACATCAAGGACCACAAGCCACCACCGTCCCCCTATCTTTGTATTTTTTCTTTAAAACAATTTCAAAAGCAAGCGGCGGGCAAACCCGACCAGAACCACTTAGCTTAACAGAATCATAGGAATGATCCGCCGCCTGCTACCCCGACGTCACTGTGGTGCTCACGAACGTTTCGCGATAAACATCGCTGCATCAGGGGAAATACTGCAAAAAAGGACACAAACAAACACGAAACTATAACTCAAGAAAAAACAGAAACAACCACCCCAACAAGTCACAAACCCTAGCTATTAAAAACAAAAAATGCTGCTTACTTGACAAGACGGCCACAACATTACTCACAAAAACGCCGCGCATGCTCTTACGCGAATGTGCACTGAACTCCTAAATATGACCAACCACTGACGTCAAGGGCTTCCATGAAAGAAAGCCCCACCCAGAATGTTAAAGACACACTACCCAATCGATCCGGAGATTTAAACCACCCGGAACCACGGTGTTCAAACTAAAAATATGCCGCTGTTCACAAACCAATAAGGACTGTTCCCTGCTCTTTCCATCCCTACCAGACAGTACTTGATCCAAACAAAAACACCGAAGATCAGAAAACTGGTGACAGAACTCTAAACAATGCGGAACCAAAGGCGCCTCACGGATGCAACACTTGAGCCTGCTCTTATGCTCAATGATACGCTTACGGAAAACCCTGCAAGTGCTGCCTACATATAAAAGGCCACAAGGGCACATCATCCCATATACAACATAAGTAGAATCGCAGGTGGTCCAGTGACGGAACCGATGCTTTACACCATGATATTCAAAATGCAAAAGCTCACTAGAAACCGCGCATATAGAACAATGCCCGCATGGGCTATGTCCATATACCATATCAGTGTCCTCGGACACCGAACGTAAAGCAGATGGACTCAATATCTCCCGCAGGTTGCGCTGATGCCGCCAAACACAACGCACCCGCTTACCAGCCAATCCCGGGAGAGTACCCAACACCTCTGAATGTCTCCGTAAAATTTGCTGTATGGAAAAACTGTAAGGGGAATACTTGGAAATAAAATTAATATGATCCCCTTCAACTGAAGAGTCCCCCTTGTTCTTAGGAACTAACAAGAGGGAACGGTTGTTAAACAGTGCCCGCCGGTAAGCAGTGCGCACAATCATACGGGGATAACCCCGGGCTATCAATCCACTTGCCAACGATTGAGATTTCTGTCTTGGAGAAGCTGGTTCATGAACTGACCAGAGGGGAAGCCATATTAGACCTACACCTTAGTGGACCACCAGATCTAGTGCAAGAGATAAGGGTGTTGGGGCCACTTGGCAATAGTGATCATAGCATGATCGCCTTTGTTTTAATTAGCTGGAGGAGGGATAGTAAGGAAATCCACAGTACTACCTTTTTACTTTCGAAAGGGAGACTATGATAAAATGAGGAAAATAGTTAAGAAAAAACTAAAAGAAGCAGTTGCAAAGGTTAAAGACTTACATCAAGCTTGGGTGTTGTTGAAAAATACTATCTTGGAAGCCCAGACCAGCTGTATTCCACGCTTTAAGAAAAGTGGAAGAAAGTTCAAAAAACTGCCAGCATGGTTTAAAGTTGAGGTCAGAGAGGCTGTTGTTGCCAAAAAAGCATCTTTCAGGAAATGGAAAAAAGAGCCAAACAACGAAACCAGGAAACAGCACAAGCACTGGCAGGTCAAATGCAAGGCATTGATAAAGAAGACAAAGGGAGAATTTGAGAAGAAGCTTGCTGCGGAAGCAAAAACGTGAAATAAAGATTTTTTCAAGTACATTCGTAGCAAAAAACCTGTGAGAGACTCAGTTGGTCCATTAGATGATAGAGGAGTTAAAGGGGCACTAAGAGGCGACAAGGCGATAGCGCAGAGACTGAATGAATTCTTTGCTTCGGTCTTTACTGAGGAAGATGTAGGGATGTTACCCATAACTAAAGTGGTATTTAAATATGCGGAAGAATTGAAGGAAATATCGATACATCGGGAAGATGTATTACAACTATTAGATAAACTGAAGAGTAGCAAATCACCTGGGCCGGATGGTATACATCCAAGGGTGTTGAAAGAACTGAAATATGAGATTGAAGACCTGCTATTAGTAATCTTTGAACTATCATTAAAATCATCTCTAATACCTGAAGATTGGAGGATCGCCAATGTAACACCAATTTTTAAAAAGGATTCCAGGGGTGATCCGGGAAACTACAGACTGGTGAGCCTCATGTCAGTACTGGGAAAAATGGTAGAAACCATCATAAAGAATAAAATTACTCAGCATGTAGATAGTCATGGTCTAATGGGAGATAGCCAACATGGCTTTAGACAAGGACAATCTGGTCTTACTAATCTGTTATGTTTTTTTGAAAGTGTGAATAAACAGGTGGACAAAGGTGAGTCAGTTGATATAGAAAGCCTTTGACAAGATCCCTCATCAGAGACTTTTGTCAAAACTAAAGAGTCATGGGATAGGAGGCAGTGTACTACTGTGGATCAGGAACTGGTTAAAAGATAGAAAGCAGAGGGTTGGGCTAAATGGCCAATTTCCCCAATGGAGAAAGGTGAATAGTGGTGTACCCCAGGGATCTGCGCTGGGTCCGCTGCTTTTTGACATATTCATAAATGACCTGGAAAGTGGAATAACGAGTGAGGTTATCAAATTTGCAGATGACACAAAACTATTTAAAGTTGTTAAAACCCAAGAGGATTGTGGAAAATTGCAAGAGGATCTTGATAAATTGGAAGACTGGGCATCAAAATGGCAGATGAAATTTAATGTGGACAAGTGCAAAGTTATGCACCTAGGGAAGAACAACCCAAACTATGGTTACACAATACAAGGATCCACATTAGGAACCACCACCCAGGAAAAAGATTTAGGCGCCATTGTAGATAACATGTTAAAAACCTCGGCCCAGTGTGCAGCAGCAGCCAAGAGAGCAAATAGAATGCTAGGTATCATAAGGAAAGGAATGGAAAATAAAACAAAAGCTATTATAATGCCTCTATACCGTTCCATGGTGAGACCGCACCTTGAATATTGTGTGCAATTCTGGTCACCGTATCTTAAAAAGGATATAGCGTTATTAGAAAAGGTTCAGAGAAGAGAGACCAAAATGGTAAAGGGGATGGAAGGATACTCCTATGAAGAAAGGCTAAAAAGGTTAGGGCTCTTTAACCTGGAAAAGAGACGGCTGAGGGGAGATATGATAGAAGTCTATAAATTAATGAAAAGAGTGGAAGGGTAAACGTAGATTGATTGTTTACGTTATCGGAATATAGAAAGGCTTGGGGACATGCAATGAAGCTACAGGATAAACTATTTAAGACTAATAAAAGAAAATATTTTTTCACTCAACGTGTAATCAAACTCTGGAATTTGATACCGGAGGATGTAGTAAAGGTTGTTAGTGTAGCTTGGTTTAAAAAAGGTTTGGACAAGTTCCTGGAGGAAAGGTCCATAAACTATTATTAAGAAGGGACCCAGGATATCAATGCTTGACCCAGTACAAGCATTGCGGAACCTGTGTCTTTTGGGGAAACTGCTAGGTACGTACGACCTAGATTGGCCACTGTTGGAAACAGGATACTGGGCTTGATGGACCTTGGTCTGACCCAGTATGGCATATCTTATGTTCTTATGTTCTTATGATATCCTACCCATTCCTCTCCCCTGGTCTGAACATCACTGTTTGCTGTTTTCCTTTTCTCTTCCTCCCATACAAGCACCCACCTAACCTGTCGCCAACACCTCTTCCAAAATTCTCAAACGGCATCTTACGCCTCTTACCCTGCAGGGTTTTCCTTCAGCCAACTCTCTCTTCTCCTCCGAATTTTTCTCCCTCCCTGTGGATCAGCAGGTCAATTCCTGGTCCTCCACCCTTACTGCTGCCCTCGATACACTGGCTCCCCTTCGTCTCATTCCCTACTGCCCTATGTCTCGCCATCCCTGGTATCATCCGGGTTTATACCTTCAGTGTACCCACCTTCGGCGTGCCGAGCGCTGTTGGCACAAACATCCCTCTGCTACCTCCCTAGCCTCCTTTCGCTACGAACACCGCCGATACCGTGCTATGATCACTGAGGCCAAATGGTCTCATTACTCAGATTTTATTGCCTCTTCTTCTAACTCCTCCCGTCGCTTGTATCAGGTACTCCATTCGCTGTCTTCCCCCACAACTCTTCCTCCCTCGTCTGCGCTCCCTCCCCCTGCCCCTAGCCCAACAAGTCTTGCCTCCTTTTTTGTTGATAAGATCCAGTCTCTCCGCTCTTCTTTTCATCACTGTCCCCCCTCTCTCCTCTCTTCCTCCCCCTTCTGTTCCCACCACTATATGCTCCCCCCCTCCGTCCAGTATCTTCCCCCACACGTGGCACTCTTTCTGACCTGTCACTTCTGCCGAGCTCATTAAGGTAATCTCTTTGTCTCACAAAACAACCTGTCCACTAGATCCCCTCCCCTCCACCTGGCTCCTCGATCCCTCTCTCACACTTCTTCCATATGTCCTGGCCATAAACAATTCCAGTCTTACCTCTGGCAGTTTTCCTATTCTTTGGAAACATGCCATGGTTCGCCCACTTCTGAAGAAGCCCACTCTTGACCCCAGTCTCCACGCCAACTGGCGGCCCATTTCAAATCTCCCCTTTCTTTCCAAGGTTCTTGAATAATTGGTTTTCACACAGCTTTCAGCACATCTTGACACTACCCTCTCTCTTCATCCTCATCAATCCGGCTTCAGGACTTGCCACAGCACTGAAACTATTCTTCTAGCTCTCCTTAGTGAACTTCATCACTCTCATGACCGTGGTGATCTGTCTATCGCTGTCTCCTTGGATCTTTCCGCCGCTTTTGATGTCGTCGACCACCATACTCTTCTCAGCCACCTTTCTGATTTTGGTATTAGAGGCACTGTTTTGCATTGGTTTCGTCCGTTCCTTTCGTTCCGCACCTTTGCTGTTCACTCAGGCCCCAATATCTCTTCCTCTTTCCCCCTGCACTGTGGTGTTCCTCAAAGATCCATCCTTGCTCCTCTACTCTTCAATATCTTCCTTGCTCCTCTCACCCTCCTCATTCAACAAACCGGTATTTCCTCTTACTTTTACGCTGATGACATTCTCCTCATTCACCACACCAGCTCTACAACTCTGGACCTCTCTGCCCTCAATGCTTGTCTTGATCTCATTGCCACCTGGTTCTCTGATAATTTTCTTTGTGTCAATCCCTCTAAGTCCTCTGCTATTTGGTTCTCCTTTGCTGCCACTCCTCGCACTCTAGCTCCCACAATGTCCTCCCTCCCTATGCCTCTTGTTTCCTCATTCCGCTACCTTGGTGTCACCCTTGATTCCTCTTTGTCTTTTCACCCACATGTTTCCTCCCTCGTTCTAAGTTGTTTTTTCCATCTCCGTAGAATTAGATCCCTCCGGCCCTACCTCTCTGCCCCCTCCCTCACCACCCTGGTTCTCTCCCTTGTAATCTCCCGTTTGGACTATTGTAACTCAATTTTCGCCGGCCTACCCTCCTACCAGCTCCGTCGACTTCAACTTATCCAAAACACCGCCACCCGTCTAGTCACTCACTCCTCCCCTTTCGACCACATCACTCCTTGCCTTCTCTCTCTCCACTGGCTTCCCATTAAATTCAGATCCGTCTATAAGTACCTCATCACCACCCACAAAGTTCTTCACACGGGTGTTCCCCAATATTTGTCTGATCTTATTTACCACCAGCCTGCTCCTTGCTTCCTCCGGTCCACCCATAGTAATCACCTTTTTCTTCCTTCCCCATCCCAAGCACACCTCAAACTCACTCGTCACTCTGCATTCTTCTTTCTGAGTCCCGCTCTATGGAATTCTCTCCCTCAACCGCTCCGCACCAAACCTTCATTCCCTCGCTTCAAAGCTCTTCTTAAAACCCATCTCTTCTCACAGGCTTTTGACCTCCCTGTAGCCTCGTGATGATTCTAATGCCATACACCACCTCCTCTCCCCTCCCTTTGCCCCTTCCTCCCCTCAGCAATCAGCCTGTCTATTTGTTTAACTCCGCTCCTTTCCTACCTTTCTCTCTCTATCTCACTAGTGCTTTCCTGTCAACCAAATGGCGTTCCTTTCCTCCTTTAATTTTCTAGTAGCCTCCTTGTTTACTATTGTACACCGCCCTGACACTTCAGTATGGGCGGTATATCAAGCCTTGCTAATAAAATATAAAATAAATTAAATAAATTAAATAGAACATGATTAGTGCAAAACCAAATAGCTTGGAAGTTAACATAGAAACATAGAAACATAGAAATATGACGACAGAAAAAGACCACATGGCCTATCTAGTCTGTCCTTCCATAACAACTACAACAGTCCACTTTTTGCCTTTAGAGATCCTCTGTGTTGGTCCCATGCTTTTTTGAATTCAGTTACTGTCCTCATCTCTACCACCTCCACTGGGAGACTATTCCACGGATCCACTACTCTTTCCGTAAAGAAATATTTCCGCATATCACTCCTGAATCTATCTCCCTTCACCCTCATCCCATGTCCCCTCGTAGCAGAACTTGCTTTCAATTGAAAGAGGCTCTCTCCCTGAACATTTATGCCACGGAGGTATTTAAACATCTCAATCATATCACCTCTATCCCGCCTTTCCTCTAAGGTGTACATATTAAGATCCTTCAGTCTGTCCTCATATGCTTTATAATGAAGCCCATTAATCATTTTGGTAGCAACCCTCTGCACCGACTCCATCCTTTTCACATCCTTTTGAAGGTGCGGTCTCCAGAATTGCACACCATACTCCAAATGAGGTCGCACCAAAGACTTATACAGAGGCATTATCACCTCCTTTTTTCTGCTAGCCATTCCTCTCCATATGCACCCAAGCATCCTTCTAGCTTTTGCTGTCGCCTTTTCCACCTGTTTAGCTACTTTAAGATCATCAGACACAACCACGCCTAGGTCCCGCTCTTCTTTAGTGGACAAAAGTACTTCACCTCCTATACTGTATTGCTCCCTTGGATTGCTGCAGCCCAAATAACAGTGTAACTATATATAACAGGTAGCTATAACTTGGGCCATAACAAGGAAACTATATACAATGTAGTTGTATAATAATATAAATGAGCTTCATAGGTTTGAGGGTTTGGCTGAAGGGTTTGGTAGCATGCAGTGTTTTAAGTTACTTGTTCATAATATAGCTGAAACAAATGGAGGCAGGACGAGGCTGAGGCAGCAGATGATGAAGATTAAAGCTTAGAAGGTGATGGTCAGATAAGGGAAGAACTGAGTTATTGAAGTTTGAGGGTAAACAATTAGAGAAGAATATCAGGTCCAGGCAGTGGGGGCAGTGAAACAAAATACTCCTACCAATCGCCTGTTCAATATAATTCCAGTTTTTTGGGTTTTTTAAAATAGTGATGCCAAATTAACATTATCAGTAGTGACTGCCCCTGCAAACTCTCAGAGCATGACACATGTTAGACAAAACACAAAAAGGGACACCTATCTTCCCAAGCCACTGCCGTCTACAGGCTCCTAGTTGCTGCTGAAACTTTTGCTGCTGGAGTATCAGCTGCAGGATTTTCAGCCACACATATTCTCAGTGGTGACTGGGAGCCTGTAGATGGCGGTGGCTTGGGAAGATAGGTGTCCCTTTTGGGGTTTTTTCTAGCATGTGTCCACAGCCGGGACCTGAATCTGTGATCTTCCACTTATATACACACCAACTATGTGTAGTGTGCCATAGTGCTGCACAAACAAAAGGAGCAGGAGAGCCACACCACTGGTAGATAGAGCTTTACTGAAGTGTCAAAGGTCAGCCCTACACGTGTTTCGGCAAAAGCCTTCTTCAGAGGACTGTGACCTTAAAAATATGACATACATATAGGACAAATTCATTAAAATTTAAAATACAATACAATGATATATATATAATAACAATACGTTAACTAATATAAAAATAAAAACATAATAAATAAAAGCACCATCCTTGTAACGGACTGCCACCACCTACATTCCAAACCCTAGGCTCCAAGTAGAGCACAAACTTTATGTAAATAGTTAAATGTAAACACAGTAAACATTGTTGTATATGTAAACCTGTATAGTTGAAAAACGTTCTATGTAAACGAAGTTCAGTTCCATGTAAACTGCCTTGAGATTCTGAAAGGCAGTATATAAAAAATATTAAATAAATAAATAAACAAAAGAGCCCAATATAAATAAACCTGGGGAAGAGATGACTGAGGGGTGTTATGTTATAGGTCTATAAAATATTGACTGGAGTGGATTGCGTAAATGTAGATCAATTGTTTACACCATTAAACTGTAGTAGGACTAGGGGACATGCAATGTGGCTTCAGTGTAACCCATTGAGGACTACTGGGAGAGAATGATTTCTCAATCAATGCGTATTCAAACTCTGTGATTCATTTCCAGAGGATGTTATAAAGGCAGTTATTGTAGCTGGGTTTCAGAAATGTTTGGACAGGTTCCTGGGGAATGATCCATAAACCATTACTAAAGAGGAGTATGGAATATTGCCTGTTGCCAAGTATACACATTGGGGATCCTGTGTGTCTTTTGGGGAAACTGCTAGGTACTTGTGACCAAGATTGGCCACTGTTGGACACAGGATATTGGGCATGATGAGCCTTGATCTGACACAGTCTGGCATAATTTCATGCCTTATGTTCTTATGTGCCACCAAGGCAACTGCCTGGTCTGCCCTGTGCACCAGCGGCCCCCACTGCATGACCCACATGCACCCTCCTTTTCCCCATTTGCACCATCAGCATAATGCCCTTTCATACTTGGCCACTATGCTGTTGCTGCTAATGGAGCACTACTATCACTTACTTGGGCTCCACTGTGCATCACATTGCAAACATTGAAATAGTCTCTCTCTTCTCAAAATACACCCTTTCCGCGAGGTTTTGATTTGCGTTAGGGTTGCTGCTTTTAAGGTGCCTTTCATTAAGGGAGCAAGCCTTGTTCATGCCCACTCCCCACCCATTGACCCCCCAATCTCCACCCCATGGATGCCTACTCTCCGCCTGCTAATGGCACACTTGCTCCTTTACTGTGGTTTAGTAAACATGACCCTTAATGTCTCCTGTCACAAAAATTGGTCTTTCATTGTGAACCAATCACCCTAAATATTGACCATTCACAGACAGGGTCATTCTGAACCACGAATAAGCCATTTGCACGAACAAGTTGGACGTGTTTGGCACTTGCATGTCTAGACATGATTCCAACAGCAAGGCACTTTATACGTACAGTCGAGATATACGGGCAATCTGGACGTTGGCATGGATGGGATGAGCATGGGCATTACTGGCCATGAAAATGTCTAAACCATATTCTGACAAAAATGTGTACTTCCATTTTGGACGTCTACGTAAGACCTGCTAAAATGTGGAATAACAGTCTATGTCTGTTAAAGTAGCACTCTACTCTAACAACACAGAAGGACATATATGTGTAAATAAAGCAGGCAGCATAGTTGGATTATAAAAGGATATGGAACAGTACCTGAAGGAAAGGTCCCTACCGTAGTCATGGGGGAAAAGAACTGCGTACCCTGGGGGTAAGCAATATAGTATATTGCTATGTATCGGGGATGCTACATTGTAATTGTGATCCAGATTGGCCACCTCTGGAAATAATAGGCTACATGGACCTCTGATCTGAATCAATATGGAAATTCCTATGCCCTTATGTTCAGTTAGGTGCAAGAGTATGCAGACTGAAGGAAAACAAATTGAACCATATGGAAGCAATATTGGTCCAATGGTAGCCAGAATCAGAGGGACCAAAAAAAGGGAAAGAAATGGCACTGCATACAGCCAAACATAGTATACCAATCTGTGCCCCATCGCATCCCAACAGGAAGTGTGACAGTGACACTACCTGTGTGCCTGCCATAGCAGGGTACACAGGATGCAGATGTATGTTGATGCACAAAGGAGAGACATGTATAAGGTGCATGAGAAATGACAGGCAGTGCCAGGGTAACAGGACCAAAAGATACATATGGCCACAGTGATGGAGGCAGCCACATGTGCCTCCTCGGTGCCCTTGACTGTGCTATAATTGGTGAGCACCACTTCAATGAGGAGGGCCTGCTCCCCTTCAGTGAGGTTCCTCTTTTGCGAGAACACCTTTGGAGCCATTTACATATGAAAGCGCCTGTATTGATGTCTAGTTTGCAATCAGTAGTATGGCATTCCCAGAGGCGTGTCCATGTTGGAGTAACAAGTTTTGTAGTAGTTAGATATATAGAGATGTATACGTCTATATTTTCAGAATACCTAACATGTTTACACATCCGAAAACAATGTGCGTCTTCTGCAGAACACGTCTAGTGCTGGGACGGTTCCACATGTTTTTCTATGCCCATGTTTAACGAGTCTTGGACATCGTGGTTATGGAAACAGTTCCTTTTGGGTTCTAGGCAAATGACATCATGATATTTCTCACCAATGTCTTTATTTGGGCAGTTATGAATCAGTTGTTGCTAAATATACAAAACTCAGAAGTACTGGTTGTTACTCTGTGTCATTAGTGTTACCTAAACAACTGATGGCAAATAATTACATAGTTCTCATCCATAAGTCCACCAAAACGGCCCTGCTGTGCAGCTCAAGGCATAACATTTTTTTTTGTATTTACTCACATATTAGTTGTTATATGCCACTTTGTCCTGGTGATCAGAGTGGTTCACAGATAACATTGTAACTACTGCACAAGGCAGTTTACAAGGAACAATTATAGAATGGTTTACAAGGAACAAGGAACGATTATGTAACAATTGCACAACTAACAAACAATGATGTGCAATAGATATTTAACAATAACAAAGAAGTACAGAACTATTTACAGGAGGTATTAACATTAGTGGTCTGGATGATATCCTGGATAATGTGAGTCAAATGTATGGAAACAGGAAGTGGTTGATGAGTATGGTGAAGTGTTGATAGGGCAATGTATGGGTCTATGGTGGCTGATCACATTGATAGTAGTCTGTAAAGATGAATGTTTTGAGATGTTGTTTGAATTGAGTTACGTCTTTGATTTTTCTTAGTGTGTTAGGAAGACTATTCCATAGGTTAAGGGCATAGAGTGAGAATGCCCTATAGGTTGTAGGTTGATTTAGTTTTCTGGCACTAATAAGAGTGGCTAGCATGTTGGTCAGGTTGTCTCTTTTTGTTCTTGTGTGTTGCAGTATATTCGTGCTATGTTGTTTATTGTTTTAAAAATGGTCATGAGAGTTTTGAATTTGATTCTTTGAAGTTTCGGGGGCCAGTGGAGCTGAAACAGGATGAGTGTTACATGATCATATATATCGTCTTTCATAATTGTGTGCGCAACTTTGTTTTGAGCACATTGTACAGGCTTTAGTGTTTTCTTTGGGAGACCATGGAGTATGCTGTTACTGTAGTCAAAATGGGGGCTTAAGAGTGCCTGGGCTACAGAACGGATATCCATGGGGGAGAGCAGTGGTCTCAGATGCTAAATCATTCAAAACGTTGCTGCCAGAATCATTATGCAAAAAAGACTCTCTGACCACATTACACCCACCCTAATGGAGTTTCATTGGCTCCCCATCATGGCCCGCATTCAATACAAAATTTTAGTCACTACTTTCAAACTCATCCATAATGTAGCGCCCTCTCATCTCAACAGCTTGATATCCAATCTACCCAACAACAGAAGTAGAAGAACAGCGAACCTCAATACCCTCTGCCTCCTGAAGTCCTTCACAAAGGTTAATGCATGTACCAGTAACAGAGCTTTCTCATTTATAGCTCCTGCACTCTGGAACCGGTTGCCAAGTGAACTGCGTGAAATCTGTGATCTGAAAGATTTCAGAAAAAACCTTAAGACACACCTCTTCCAATCACACTTCAACTTAACCTCGTGAATTTCACTCAGCTGTGTGTAAATATGTATATAAGGATCCTGTGTAAAGTCCTAACAATCAGTCACTTGTAAATATGTATATAAGTACACTGTGTGAACCCTTAACATAAATCAACTGTAACCCTGTAACCCCATGTTTTTGCTGAGCTCTACCTCCCCTCCCTAATCACATTGTATGCATCCATAATTCTGGCCGGTACAGCCAACCTTACCATGGGGCTTGTTTACAAAGCCGCGGTAGCGGTTCGCGGTTGTTATCGGAGCTGCGGCCCCATTGAAATCAATGGGGTCGCGGCTCCGATAACGATCGCGAACCGCTACCGCAGCTTTGTAAACAAGCCCCCATGTGTAACAGCCGCTGCTGATCACTGGAAGCAGCGGGATACAAATGTACGCTAAATAAATAAATAAATAAATAAATTCTGCTTTTATTGTAAACTGTGCAAGTAGACATGTGAATGTGTTCGGAGAAGTCCAGGTTTTGATCAAGGTATATCCCAAGGTATTGTATGTCTTTTTGTATTTCAAGTGAGGCATTGTTTATGTGTAGTGAACTAAGGGGGTTGAATATTTCATTCCTAGTACTAATGAGTGCTTCTGTTTTCTTCAAGTTAACTGTGAAGTTAACTGAGTTGAGCCATTCAGAGATGTCATTGAAACAGCTGGTAGCCTTTGTGTAGTTAGGTTCTCTGGTGTCAAAGGTGGTGAATAGCATTATATCATCTGCATACATTCTGTAGTTTAAGTTGTGTGATCGGCTGATATTGCACATAGGTTGTAGATATATGTCAAAAAGAAGTGCAGATAATGCAGATCCCTGGGGGACATGCTGAGGTTGAATGAGAGTTAGATAGGTTGTTTTTGACGCAAACCTGTTGGGTGCAGTTGGACAGGTAGTCTTAAAACCATTGTAGAGTAGTACCACCTATGCCCAGGTGTTTTAGGCGGTTGGTTAGGATGTTGTGGTTTACAGAGTCAAATGAGGAAGGTATATCTAGGAGGATGAGGATGAAAGCAATTCTCATGTTTTCGATCCTGGGGCCTATCTAGAGGAGCTGAGGGAGAGGAAAGGATGGTAGGCATGCTCAGAGACAAACTAAGAGTCTGGCTGAAGGCAGGGGGAAGTGGGGTCATGTGCAGTGACTTATTGGGGGGCCTCATTTACAAATGTCAGGGGTTGAATTGTGAGACTAAAAAGCAGGGCCATGTGCAAAGAACACAATCTCTCAATGGTAGAGCCAGCCCTGGGGCGGAGCAGGTGCAAACGGTGCCCGTGTCCGATATAGACATGTCCATGGGCCGGACGTATATGTAATGCAAACGTAGCATGATATGTGACCAGGGGAACTCATGTCTACACCGTGGTCCTGCCCAAGAACACCCCCTCAGACTGCCCACACCACCCCTCTGGGGAATGTTAAGGTGGTACGGCCCCTGACAGCAACAAGATGCCTAATAGGGCACGTCCATATGAAAGGCAGTCCACACATGTTATTGCTACTGTTGTGATGTGGGGAAACCTCTGAAACAACCCCCCCAAATCTGTCAGCAAAGATGTGTGCTACCAACCATATATGCCAATGTCACAAATACATGGATAAAGATCATGCACAGAGACTGAGGTGTGCCCCATAACCATGAATGTTGCCACCATAATCATGGCACCAGTAAAATAGTCCATGGGGTTCATACAACCACAGATAAGATACCTGGGCATTATTATTGACCAAGCCCTCACCTTAAAGCAACAGATCACTAAAACCTCCGGAACTATATTTCATAAGGCAAGAACAGTGCAACGTCTCAGACCCCTCCTGGAACATCAAGACTTCCGAATAGTGATGCAAGCCATGACACTCCCACATCTGGACTACTGCAACATAATCTACCATGGCCTTCCAGCCACACACACCAACCCCCTCCGAACTGCATTAAACACCACTGCGAGAATCATTCAGAGGGCAAAGAAAACCGACCATATCACCCCAATTCTGAAAGAACTACACATTCTCCCCCTCGAAGCACGGACAAAATACAAAGCCATCCTACTCACCCACAAAGCTATCCATCAAACACAGGACACCCAGCTTCGCACCCTACTGGCTCGTCCAGCCCACGGCAGATCTACTAGACAAACCTCCAGCATTTTCCTCACCGTCCCTCACAAAAGAACCAAATGCTCGCAAAGGACCTGCAATCGAGCCTTCGAACTTTATGCTCCGTCCTTATGGAACTCTCTACCGAGCTATCTCAGAAGCAATGCTGACCTACTATCTTTCAGAAAACAGCTAAAAAACATCCTTTTCCAGGAATACTTCAACTCGAACCCCACCAAAAAACCCACAAACCCATGATCTCACCCACAATGAACCTCTAACTCAAAGCTACCCTAACCTGTCTATGTCCAACGTTTGTCCTATGTCCAAAGTCTTTCCTATGTCAAAATCATCAATGTTGCCTCCCCGGTGATGGCCCTACCCTTGTACTTAATTCCCCCACCCCCATGTAACACCGCTTTGACCCGGTGAAAAGCGGTATATAAATACAGCTAAATAAATAAATAAATGGGGTAGGCCACTGAATATGAATGCCAATGGCAGAGACAGGTATATGGGGGATAGATCACCTGAAAGCCACAGTAGAATCATCTGCCCCAGAATGAAAGAGGATCTAATGTCTGTTGTTTCCCCAGATAGGATATGTTAATATCTAAAGCAAATGTGTCCTCCCTAGATGTAAAGTCACCTAGGCTACTGCAGGAAAGGCATGAAATATGTGTACATCAACTAGCAGTGATGGAAGGATGCCCATTGTTTAATATCCCAGCCATGTTGCCAGAGAACGATGCAGTCCAGAGCTGTGATATGGATAAGCAGAACTTCTGGAGAGATGTCCAAGGTGTGACTGCATCTAGATAGATATAGAGTGGCATTATCTGGCTGCCATATGGGGAACCACACAGTAGAGGTTAATAGGAGTGAATTCCATCCATGCACCATCCAGATCATGTCATGGTGGTCAGACAGATTTATAGGTGTAAGATATGTAATGTATATGTCCTGAACACAAAAATGGCCCCCTATGTGTAGCCCTTCAGGCCAGGGTGAATGAGAGCTGTGGATGCAAAGAGCTAGTATAGGGGCTGGCCTGGCACAGCACATGCCTGATCAGACCCAACACCACTGACCCAGGGAAATGTCAATGGCTAGAGGTATTGGACTAGATGCCATACAAGGTGCCACAACACCCACATACCTGTCCATGAGGGGTGATACCTGCCAAGGGGTGATACTGGAAATTTGGGCTATAGTTACTGGCAGCTAGTGTATGTGTAGTGCACTGGAAACAGCACTACCTGGGAACCAGACAGTAAGGGATTTGCAACCCACCACTACCCAATGTGGCATTGTAATGTCAACAGCACCATACCAAAATATGAGGTACAGGTGTCTGCCCACAGAGATGCACCACAAGCAAAAACCACATCATGCTTATCAGAACAGGGCCAGGAAAACATCAGCACAACAAACAAATGTGTTCAGGACAGCAGCTGTTGGCCAGTGTCACAAGGCTTATGGGAGTCCCAGGGCACATATACCCTGAGCACAGGCAGCAGCACCAGACCCCTGTGGAGGATGCAGAGGCATGGTAACTGGCACCTGCATCACCTTAGCAAGATCAGTTGTGGAGAGAGCCCCAGGGCAAGCTCAAACCTTTAAGGCAGAAGATGTGGGTCCAAGCAGATCCACATGGGAGGAGGATATGGCAAATGTGACAGTGGTCACAGCATGGACATGTGCCCCATGCATGTGGTGATGCTGGAGAATGCCCCAGCAGTGACCTCCAGAGGTGGCACAGAGGGGCACTGGCCAACAGACCGATGCCGCACACACCAGAAACCTGGCCTAGACAGTATGTGGCTGGCATAGACATAGCAATGTGTGAGTCCCTCAGCAATACATGAACATATGTGTCTATTCCCTGCAGAACACTTTGTCCTCTGCACCACCCAAGGACAGACCTATGAGGCAGTGCTATCCTGTGGACTCATCCATACCCCAACAACCCATGCCCACCCACATGCCACAATGTCAAACAGATAGCCCTGGAACGTGACTGATACCTACCCTACACACCCCTGGCCAAACCCACATTGCCTGTGCATCCCCATGGGCCACAACCCCAGCAACCAAGCAGGCCTCTCTCTAACCCTGGTGCTAGACAACCCCCCTGAGGCCTCTCCCCCATGCCTGCCCTTTACCTCTCCCTCTACCTGAGAGCAGATGCACCTGTGCCTCAGTCGCCATGGGCACAAGTGTGCATGGTGGTGAGTTCTTGAACACAGAGGTGTTACAGTTCATGCTGCCTGACTCCATAATACCCTCTTGGAATGGGAGAAGCACCATCCAGGGGCCAGTGCCACATGGAACTGGCCCAAGGAGAGGGGGTGCCTGTGTGTTGGTCTAACCAACAGTGATGTAGGTACGTGCAGAGGCCCATGCTATCACACCACTGGGACCTGGGTGTGGAGGTACAGGTGCACATGCCATTAAGTAAGCTGCAGCTGTGGAAGCTGCCCCATCACGCCTCTGCCCAGACCACATGGGAGGCACACTGGAGTGTACATGGGGCTATATAGGGACCGACTGCCCAGGGATATGGTGCAGCTCCATCAGGATCTCTACCATGGTAGCCTAGAGGGTGTTGGTAGCAATGGTTAGCTGCTCTGTGCCATGACATGCTGATCCTGCAATGCTGTGGACTGGCCCAGCAGTTTCAGCTGTTGCTCGGACTATGCCTGCTGAGTGGCACTGTGAGAAAGCAGCCGTTCTTCACACTGTTGCAGGTGTCACTGTGCACCCCAACCTGTGGGTGCACCCCCCAGTTGTTGCCATCATCAATAGGCTGCTGTGACAGAGGCAAAGGGGAGGCATGGATCTCCAGATCATCCAGGCAAGGGTTTATCAGGTGGCTGCTGCAGTGTGGCAGGACCATCAGTGCATGGCAGTGGGGCATCAGGTGGGCCCCCCTGCCCTGCGTTATCCTCCATGGACACTTGGCAGAACAGACACTGCTGCTTATGGAGCTACAGTAGGGAACCTGTGAAGACACAGACAATATTGAGGGGTCAAACCTGCAACCACCAATTCAAGCAATGATGGGGTGGTAGTGTTACAGCCATGCAGATGAGCTAGTAGGCCGCACAGGCACAGAGGAGCTGCTGCCATGGTTGGTCACACACCTTGTCACCAAGTGCACAGCCAGAGGGCCACAGAGGCCTGTGCGCAGGCACCCACCCCCATGCCCTGTGCAGTCAGCCCTGCCACCACCAGCTGGCAGCTATGTTGCCAATGCCCTGATGCACTGGCCAACAAGGGAGCAGCCACATGCAATGTGAGTATGCCTGGCAGTGGCAGCATGGATGTGACAACATGGCAGCCAGTGATGGTGGCTGCGTATACATGTACACATGTGTGCATGCACAGAGAGGGAGAGGGCATACATGTAACTTGCTCCTGGGATGCCTGTGATGTGTCGAGGAGGCCTATACCTCCTGAAGTGGCGGGGTCAATTGTAGCAAGGATGTGCTGTTCAAGTTCAGTGAGCTGTTCCTCCTGCACACTCCCAATCCTTTGCTGTGCCTTCCTGGCAGTGTTGCAGTGCACCTGCCGCCACCTGCGCTTCACATCCTCGATGTCATAGTTCCAGTGATAGATGGCATTGATATGGCGGCACACATCAAGCTACTGCCACTGCTTCTCATAGGCACCCACACATGTAGATGTTCTGGAGGATATCCTCCAACATGAGGGTCACCTCACCCTCAGAGAACCTTGCCTTCCTGGTCACAACCTTTGGCACCATTACATGGACTGTCTGTGACACACATGCAGCACAAGAGGCCTGGGATGGACCTCTCTTGGACATGCACGCCTGAACATGTTGACACGTACGTCTCTGCATCAACGTGCCCACAGCCATGTGCATACATATCTGCGCTCACACCCACCCACCCTAAGTAATGCAGCTGCACAGAGTAATGAGCATGTTCATGGAAAGCAGAAAGTCAGTGGTTTTTCTCCTGTAGCCAGCACAATGGAGGGAAATACCAGTGGACAAGCAGCAGCCTGAAGATAGGAAACAGCCAAAATACGTATGAAGGGGATACAAGTCATGGAGGGTGATGGCATATGCAGACTACCTTTTATGCTGCGTCAACATACCTGTGCATGCACGGCTGCATGGCACCATGCATGTGCATGCCTATGTACGTGTGCCTCTGTGTATGTGCCATGGAAACATCAGCACACCTTTGAGCATGAACAGTTTTGCAGTAGGACTGGCACAGAGTGGGACAATGATAGTGCCACCTACAACTCACCGAGCAATGTGACAATGTGTGCAATGGGTGTCCAGCAGTGCACAACCAGCTGGCTGGAATAGGACAACCTGCAAGACATCAAGTGATGGTATGTACTGGCCCTGCTGCACAGCTGTGACCATGGTAGGCAGGACATGGAGCGGAGGCATTCACACACACAACTCCCATGGCAGAAGGTCCAGTACATGGACATGAGCAATGTGGCATGTGTGGCAAGGTACTGGTTTGACAGAGCTGCCAGCAGCTGGAGCCATGGTGCAAAAGCTCCATGCAGAGTGGCCATCCCAAACCAGTACACCTAAAGGTGATGATGGCACTGATGCTCCTGGTGACAAGCTTGTTCCAGGTGATGCTATCAGTTGCCAGGGGACAGCCAGCCTGCAGTATCCAGGTGCCTCACATAGTTCCTGGGCACCTACTTGCAGTCCATGGTGCAGCCCATCAGCTTCCTGGCAACTCAGCTGGATCAGCACAGGACTATGCAGGACTTTTATGCTGTGGCAGTGTTCCCATTGGTCCTGGGTGTGGTGGACAGCACCCACATTGCCTCTGGTCCCCACAATAGAGAGAGGCTGTGTACTCGAACCACAAGGCCTTCCACTCTGTCAATGTACAGGTGGTATGCAATGCACATGGGGAGATAGCAGATGTCTGTGCAAAGTACCTGGAATCCTGCCACATTGCCATGTTCTGAGCCGGTCTAGGCTCCATGACCATTTGAGAGTGCCACATTGCTGGCAGATGGATGTTAGGTGGGCATATGCACAGAGACCTTGAGAATGGGAGGCATGGGGCACCACATGGGTGTGTGTGAACTGTGCAGGTGCTAGTGGGCTGCCCCCATGACCCCAAGGCCTTGCAGATGGGCCCCAAGGCCCTGGAGGGTCACTAGGCATGTACAGGGGGATGATCTGCCCCATGACATTGCAGTGGGGCAATGCACAGAGCGACCCCCTAGCAGCCCCCAACATATATGGCCATGGTACATAATGGACTTGTACATCTGGGAGATGGTCCCATCGACTCCATACCCACCCTTTGCATATGCCGTGCTCCCATCCCCCACAGCGCACATAGTGGCCACATGCATGCAGTGGGGGACAGAGGCAGATGACTGGAATGACAGCAGAGAACTTGCACATACTGGCATGCCATGCAGCCCCATCTCCTGCCACCCAGGGGTGTGCCTGATATGGGCCAGGCACAGGTCAGGAGCGCCATACATTCCCACAGTCCCCAGGTGCACCCCCCATCAGAGATCCTGCACCCTTGGTGTGCCCATGCACCTGTGGTGGGCTGTGGCACACAATGCCCCACTGGCACCCCTGGGAGCATCCATACAGTGGGCATAGCCATGCATATACACAGTCAGCTGTCCTCAGCCCACAACATGTCACTAATACATGACCCCCTCACTAGCACATCAGCTAATCAATGGTTTGCTGTTCTGTCTACCATTATAGGTGACCGGGACTACCCCCTACGCGTGTAGCTGCTGAGCCCCATACTCTACCTTGGAAGCCCGGCATAGCACCAATACAACCGTGAACATAGGCCCCCCTACCCATTGTCATTGGCTCTGATCCCTTCAGGGGGGTGGAGGGGAAGAATGCTGACTCCCCTGCTGGGCCCTCATCATCCTCCTCATCTTCCGCAGATGGAGTTGGGCTGGACAAGAGGATGGGGCTTGCCAGTGTGCTTGGGCTGCCCCCACTGGTGGTCGCGCTACTGTTTTCACTGAGGCTTGGGGGGTATGCACCAGCATCTTCCATGGCATCAGGGATAGAGCCATCAGGGGACTCCTCCTCCTGCTGTGCTGCTACTGTGGAGGAAAGAGGCCATTGTTAGCTGCATGCCTGTAATGTCTCTACTGCATGTATAGATACAAAAAATTGTATGTGGTCTTTCCGGAGCTATATATACCTAATATAAATAAATGAATTGCTCCACTCTAACTTACTGCTAGATATAAAATATTTGTAGGAATGTTCCTCATTCAACTTTTAATGCCCAATTTGTAGTCTCAGATTCACACGGCACTGATTATCATAAAATTCAATGAAAATCAACGTGCCTAGAAAACATCAATGACTACTGGGCTTTTTTTTCTTTTTTTGTATAATGCTGATACAACCCTTCTGTGCTTGTCTTCCCTTATGAAAAAAAAAAATATATATCTTTATTAAATAATATTTTCAAGATGCCATTTCTCTTTGTTGGTTACAACTATGTTGTTTTTTTGCAGATAAATATATATATATTCATATTGATAAACTTATCTTTTTATGTTGGTTCTTCTTGTGCTTGAGAATACTAATTCTTCTCTTGGCGATAAGCACTGATTTGTCTATACTCTATACTCAACGCTCCATTTGGCGCCTGTGCGTTTCACTCCCTGGTTAGGAGTTTCATCAGGAGATCTATATATGAGCAAAAATAGCATTATAGATGACGGGACAAAAATCCATTGAAATTAGCTAGTTGTTTTACAATGCCTAATACGAACGTGCTGACCTTAAAACTTTTTAAACCAATATTACAAAACTATAGTTAAAAAGCTAGTTAACTGTTCAAACCTGTTTCTTTATGTTTGTACCACCTCTTTGTTAACTGCTGCCCACGTCTCTCTGTGGTTTTCATAGCAAAAAACGCCGCGCATGCGGGTTTCTCTCCACTGCCTCCTTTTAAAGTGCTCAGCTGTTCCACCTAGATCAGAAATCATTTACACACTTGCCATTCAATGCACGCATTTAAACCTAGTGGTTGAACTGTGTTTAGGGTGAAGATCCAGCGTTGTTCGTGGAACAACAAAGTTTCATCCAGTGTTTTGCCTTTTTTAGATTTACTGATGTGGTCAATACAAAAACAGCGGAGTTGTAAGAAATCATGATTCAGTTCTATACAATGTTGTACTAGAGGTGCCGTCATGATTTTGTTTTTCAACCGGCTCTTGTGTTCTTGTATCCGGACCCTGAAACTACGGCTGGTCTTTCCAATGTATAGTTTTTGGCAGGGACATTTGATTGCATAAATCACAGATGTAGTGTTACATGTCGTAGTTTTTTTGAGTGCGTATTTTTTATCGGCATAAGTAAACTCTGAAATTTCCTCTGTTATCTGGCAAATAGTGCATTGTCCACATGCTGTATGACCAGCAGGCTTTGAGTCCTCTGTTGATATGCATGGAGGAAATGTTTTTATTGGACTCAATTGTTCTTTAAAATTGTTGTTTCTTTGCCAGACACATCTGATGGTGTTCTCTGTCAACCCAGGAACTGTTCTCAATATGTGTAAATTCTTTGTGACTAGCCTCTGAATACGATAACTGAGAGGAGAATATCTTGTGACTAGATTGACACTGTCATCCAACTTGTTTCTTCTAGTGGGACATACCAACCAAGTTCTGTCATTGTTCAGGGCTCTTTTGTACGCCCGTGTTACAATATGTTCAGGATAGCCTCTATCGATGAAATCTTTAAACAGTTGTTTTGATTTATTTTTAAAGTCAAACTTGTCCGAACAATTACGTCGGAATCTTAGAAATTGTGAAAAAGGGAGACTATTTTTTAATTTCATTGGGTGTGCACTAGTATAATGTAAAAAAGTATTTCTAGTTATGGGTTTTCTGTATATAGTGGTTTCCCATTTTGTCTGCCCTTTAATTACTGTCAAATCCAGAAATGTAATTGATTGTGAAGCTATAGTGTGGGTGAACTTGATGGCCGTATTACATCCATTTAACCAGGTCACAAATGCCTCTGCTGCTTCAATTGATCCTTTCCAAAGTGTAAAAATGTCATCTATAAAGCGCATCCATAATATGATTTGTGAAGCCCATGGGGATACTTGTAACCATTCTCGCTCAAAATCCCCCATGAATAGATTTGCTATAGATGGGGCACACGAGGCCCCCATTGCAATGCCAGATGTTTGTAAATATATATTATTCTCAAAATGAAAAAAATTGTTTTGTATGACCAGTTTAGACAAGTCCATAAGAAATGTAAGATGAGTGTCAGACAAGTCATTTCTACTCCGTAATGATTTTTCCACTGTATGAAGAGCTTCTTGCTGAGGTATACTAGTATAGAGCGCCGTGATGTCTAAGGTCATGAATAATACATCTGTCTCTAACGCCCTTGAATTATGCTGTTCTAATTTCTCTATAAAGTGGGAAGTATCTCGAAGGTATGATGGAATTTCCTTCAATAAAGGTCTCAAAAAACTGTCGAGATAAACGGAGAGTGGTTCCAAAATGGATCCCCTTGTCGACACTATCGGTCTACCCGGTGGTCTTAAAAGACTTTTGTGTATTTTCGGGACTAGATATAACTGAGCTATAGCTGGAGCTTTGATGTTTAAAAAAATCTCTTTCTTAGAGATCAATTTTTGTTGAAAAGCTATTGTTGTTAAATCTTTGATGACATTTCGTACTTCTTGAGTAGGGTCTATTTGCAGCACTTGATAGACCTGGGTATCTGATACTGCATGTATGGCAGGTCATCCATGAGCATCTGGGTTCCTGATGTGCTTGTAGCAAAGGGTGCAGTCATTCCAGGCCCATGGGTGGCCCACACCAGATATGTGTTTCCTATGTCACACTCCGTACTGTGCTCTTGGCACTGCCATTGTGGTGGGGCAGGCAGGCTTCTTTGTGTCACCTCACCATGCTCTGCGCACATACCTCTCTGTGGCACATTGGGGTGGCTGCACCATACATGTCCACTCCATGCTCAACCAATTGCTGCACTACTGTAGTTGCTGGGGGTTGGGGGCGGGAACACACACAGGATGTTTCAGCACATCCCAGCTCTGCAGGGGGTGGGGCAGTGTTGGCCGGGACTATGTGTTGTGGGACCCTGGGTTGGGGGCATGCTGTTTCCATGGTGTCCATGTCACAGCGGTGTCTGTTCTTACATGTGGTGCCCTGCCTCTGCGTTGGGGGGGGGGGGGCCTGTCGGCCTGCTGCTCATATTGGGTATCTGCATGACTTCATGGGTGAAGGCCAAGGAGGACCCCACTGTTCAATGACAGACATCAAAAAGGCACACCTGATCTTTGCCCAAACCCACCTTGAGAAACCACAATCCTTCTGGGAAAATGTTATATGGACAGATGAAACCAAATGAGCTCTGTAGACCAGCAAATATATTTACAGGTGAAGAAACGAAGCTTTTAAGGAAAAAGACTCTTCCTACAGTTAAATATCGTGGAGGTTCCATAATGTTGTGGGGCTGTTTTGCTGCCTCAGGAACTGGAGGCCTGGAAAGGCTCCTGAAGGGTGGAGGAAGGCTCCCCAGGGGCGGAGAGAAGGGGTCAATGGGTGGAGAGTGGGAGGGGAGAGGCTCCCCGCACACTAATGCTGTGAAATCCGAGGCTCAAAACTAATGCCAGTGAAACCCTGACGTTAGAGCTGATTTAAAGGGAAAAGAAACCATTTACGTCAGCAATGTACAGCAAAAGCAGGGAAACCTACAAAAAGTGATAAGTGTGATACATGTGCACGGAACAAAAGGGCAAATAAACTCTGAAAATGTACAGAAGAAAATGTAAAAATAAAATAACCAAGCTGGCCAATAGTGATATCAATGGGAAACATCAAAAAACACTCCCAAGAAAGCTAAAAAAAAAGGATATGAATTTTGGAAGGGTCTATGCTCCGTCCCCATACAAAGTGAATGAGCCCACAGTGTAATTGCGCTGAGCAGGGTTTCCGACTCCATTGGCCAGGTTTCCTATGGCATGCACATGTTCCACAACAGCAGGGCGGGCATGTCAGAACGGGCAACTGGACAGATGCTGGAAAAGGGGACACAGAGGGCTGCAGGCGGCACATGCTGCGGTGCAGCTGGCCCACAGTGTGGACTAGGGTGATGCCTAGCTGGCCCACAGGAATGCTGAAACAGTAGAGCAGCCATACAGCAACTGCTGAGGACCCAACATGGGCACAAGTGTGCTTCCCACAGTGTTACAGGGGATAGTACCCAGCAGGTACCCCGACGGGCATGGAACATTGGCATGCGGTGCTGGGGGGAAGCGTGGACAGCTATGCAGGCACCCCTGCTCCAGAACCCGCACCATAGGCAGCCACCTACCCACACACTGGATGGCCTGAGACTGTGCTCCACCAGCACCACCAGCAGAAGGGCATGCCAGCATGGTGGCAGAGGGATACTGGTGGTGGAGGGGGAAGTGGCAGCTGCCCAGAGCAGACCATGGCCTAGCCCTGTGTAGGTGGGTGCGATGCACTGCAACAGACAGGCCCTGTCTGACGAACAGTCATGGTATCACCAGGGAATGCACTGTCTCTGTGGCAACACAGTGGTGCAGTGCACACAGCCAGTGTGCTCAGATGCAGAAGGTCACAAGTTCAAGTCCCAGCTGTGGTTCCTGCCAACCCAGTCCCCATATTTTACCCACTGCTAATACAGACAGAACCTTTATTGCTGATGACGTAAACATGCCCAAAACACCTACATTTTACCCTACAGAGCATAGACACCTTGCGCATTACCTAGAGCAGAGTCTCCCAAATGCAGTCCTGGAGGGCCAAACACCATTCAGGTTCCATGCTGCCTCTAATAAATATGGCTGTGCTGCATTTCTATGCACCATACCCATGGTATGCAGATGTATCTCATGCATATTCATTAGGGACAGCATGAAAACCCAAACAGTGTTTGGCCCTCCAGGACTGGAGTTGGGAACCTCTGCCCTAGAGCAGCAGCAAACAGGGGCAGACACACACGCACCCACAGGCTCCATTAACCGAAGCCTCCTGGAGAGGCAGGAAGTTTGGCCCTGCATGCATCTCCCAATATTAGCACTTGCATACCTTAGCAATGCCACCCTAAACCTGGGAATACGGTACACAGCTATTAAAAGGTTGCTATGATTACTGGCAGATAGCAATTCCGAAGTTAAGCACAATTTTCTGAGTGAGCTGCATCATAGCAACCTTTCTGATGTCTGTGGAGTGTGCTACAGGTCTTGTGTCTGACAGTGTTTACCACCCTGGGGAGTGACCCCAACAGTATTGCGTACCATAGCCATGCCTGCACTGTGCCCAGGACTGGTCCGGTGGCCAGAACTGCCAAACACCTCTATAGTTGCACAATGCTGGCATAGGTGTGGGGAGTATGTGTCTGTTTATCCAGTGTGTGGTGGCTGCAAACACCCTCCACAGCCCACACTGCTAGCACTGTTGACAGTATTGGCCTGCCAATGTGCATAATGAGGAGCAAGGTACCGTGGGAATAGCCTGGATAGGGTGGCCTAGCCTGGATTCATCTGTACAGAGCATAGGGCAATGGCTCGGACATTGTAGTACCCTGCCACCACCTGCATGGACAGGGTGGCCACAGCATGTCCTGCTGGGAGGTCACCCTCACCCTGACTGAGCAGTGACCACGGCATGGCTAGGTTCCCCCATAGTGCTATATAGTATCTCTCTCATGTGATATTTATGGGTCCTCTTTTGGGGCCCAATCACTGACCTATCTGCTTGGGGTGTATGCTGACATCCCAGTTCTGGGTACATGCATCTCCTCCACGAACATGCACTATGGACTAGATAGCAGACTGTCTGCAGCTAGTATGTGTCTTGCTGGAACACCTTGCAGGGTGCAGCGGCTGGAGGCTTGCTACTGGAGAATGTCAGATAGTGGTGGGGGGCAGCTGTGCATTTCCAGGCCTAGTGTCTGTTTGCTATTGCTTTATGGATGTGTACAACTCTGCATTGCCTGCCCTGTAGGTTGTCTGTCCCCTAGCAGGACTGAGGTGATGATCTCCTCTACTGCCACCATTGCAGGGAGGTAGAATGTGGATCTGTTGGTGGGAGATCCTGTTTCCCAGCCTGAGCCCCAGAGGATGGGTTGTGTGGTGATACATAATCCACCTATAGGTCCAAACACCTCCCTTCACCTACATCATGTGACCATGGCACCAACACAGGATATGCACTATTCTGGGTGCATCATAGCCCATAAGGGCTAGACATGACTGTGAAATACAGAAGGACACAGATGTACCCTAGGTGTGTCTGCAGAAACTACCTATCACACACAGTAGCACTGATGGGGACCTGCAGCATGGTGTATTTCAGCCATGAAAGGTACTGTGGACCTGGTGCTGGGTGCCCCACCTCACCCTCAGGGGGAGCACAGTACCCGCACAATGTGACAGTCTGTCGCTACTCTGTGCCAGTACCACACACGGTCGGTTCCCCCTACCAGGCCAAAGTGCTGTGGGGGTGCATACCCCATCTTGTGCCCATCTGTCGACTGCTGCTTTGCATGTGCAGTGCATCATGGGTACGGGTGGGTTAACCCTATCCTGGTAACCACAGCAGACAGTTTGTGTGGTGACGTGCAGTCCTTCTGCAGCCAGCCAGGGATCTGTTAGCAGCTATAGAACTGTAGCCCACTGGTTACTTCACTGCCTGTAAAGCCAGAGGGCATGGTTTCAAACCCATGGTGGGGTTATTTGATAGGGCTGTCTGAGGCATTGTCTATTTTTAATGTACATTCATGCTGCCAGCAAACACACCCTCAGAGTACTGTAATCTTAAGGTGCCTCATAAGGCGCTCCATAAGGCACCTTATAGGGCATCTTATAAGGTGCCCTATCAAGTGCCTTATAAGGTGTCCTATAGGGGACATTATAGGGTGCCTTGGTGGACAGTGCACTTTATAATGTGCCCTATGGAGTGCGTTATGGGGTCCCTTATGCGGCACCTTAGATTATGCCACGTGAGGGTATGTTTGCTGGCAGCACCAATTAAAATAAAAGTAAAATGCCTCAAAAAGCACCACTTAAACATAAAGGGTGATGCTTCAGCCAGCCTTATGCATTAGGCACACTGGGTATCAAACTCATGACCCCTGTACCATCAGTCAGTGTATTAGCCATTGTGCTACACCTCTGCTTCTATGTTTGCATGTCTGCGCGCCTACTTAAGATTATTGCACATTAACGTGCTTAGCGGCGTTTCGCCCGGTAATGTGCGCAGCATGCGTTATCGCGCGATAATGTGCGCAGCGCACGTTATCGCGCAATAATCCCGTTTTGCTACGTTAAGACCGAAACACCCACTCCTTTTATGGCATCCTGCACACTAACGCCGGGCGCACGTTAAGACAGTTTAGTAAACATACCCCTGTGTCTAAGTTGCACAGACATCTTTTTTTTGTTGTTGTTGTCTACCTTTGAACATTCTAATAAAATATTATGATGATATACAGTTGGAATATTTCCAATTATTTCTCAAGATATTGTACACACCAGTCCTAAAATGCAAGAATGCCAATAATGCTGACCAGAACTGCACACATATCCATGCCTTTTTTCATCACCTCCCACAAAATGAACAATGTTTAATATTCTGTGACTTTTCTTTAAGAAGCTATTATTTCTCTAAAACTTCACTCTGCTCTTGACACAGTTCATAAATATGCCTATGGAGGTGCTGCCATTCGTTGTATATCTTAAACACCTCTTTTTCAATGTTTCTTATATATCTGATGGAAAAGGAATTCTCCAATACTTATCTGTGCTGAAACGTCTTTGCACTGTATGCCTGAAATTGATATTTTGGTATTAGCCTGCTTCGAGGGCATGTCAAAATATCCAACTGATTTTGACTGCATACAGACAATCACAATTCTTCTTGGCTGCTGGTGTAAATGTCTCCTCCTATATTTATATTTTGCAATTATGCATATAAATTATAATAATTTATTATCTACATGTATAATTTCATGCTCTGCCCATGCCCTGTCCAAACTCCACTCAGGTGCATGCCCACCAGTAGAGTATGCATCAAGAAATCAAGGACTGGCTGCTATTTTATGAGTATAAAAGCAAACCATCTCTTAGTTGTTTGATCTACTAGATCTGTCCCACCACATTATTCATTCCAAAGATTTTAATATAACAGTGGCTAAACATTCCCTTAGCAAAATATCCAAAAATGTATTCAAAAACTTATTTATACGGAGAGAAACCTCAGGATGGCTATAAAACCCTTCATATGGCAAAACCAATTACCATAAGGGATAGCAAGATACTCACATCACTGGTCTCCAACCTCCTTCATATTAATATCTACATTAACTACTACAATCTAAAAAAGTACTTTTCAAGATTATATTATATTATACTCATTTATCATACATTACCATTTCAAATTTCTATTAGTATCTCTTATGCATATAAATTCTATTATTCTTATAAAGGCTCCATGAAGGAGCCCAAAATGATTTTCAGCAAAACTTTAGTGGAACTCACAACAGAGCCGCCAACCTTTTCCCACAAGCTATTTTATGAGGCCATTTATGTGCATAGGTAAGTGCATACTTGTGGAATTGACTGAAGTAGCCCATTTAGGCACCTACTTTCATGCTTAACACTAGAAGCCCCAAAAAGAATGTTACCTAGAAACTCCAAAGTGCATCAATTGATGCATTATCACGACGACTGCGTTTAGCATGAAATGCAGATGTGAATTAATGAAGTTACTTATTTGTTAAATACGTGCAGTATGTGATGTCATTACATGACATCATCATGTGTTTATTGTTTGTAATGTCAGAGTAAAACTGTAAACAGTGATTGAGATGCGCCACCTAGTGGGAACATGAATTTATACCTAGAAGCCCCAAAGTCAATTGAGTGCATCAATTGACGTACTTTGGGGCATCTAAGTATAAATTCATGTTCCCGCTAGGTGGTGCATCTGTCATTAATTTTCTATGCACATATTTGAACATCTTAACCTTGATAACAAAGTCATGGAACATGACTGACATGGTTCTAGCAGTGGTGCTGGTATACAACTTTGAAGATGCATTTGCGTCAATTGACGCACTTTGGGGCTTCTATTCAGGCAATTGGTAACAGACCCCACACGTGAAGGGGCCATACTGGACTTGGTGCTTACCAATGGTGAAAGTGTTTCTGATGTTGTAGTGGGAGATCATTTTGCATCCAGTGATCACCAGATGGTGTGGTTCAGTATTAGGACTAGGGCTGTTAGAATCCATTCCAAGGTGAAGATCTTAGACTTTAGGAAGACTAACTTTGCGATGATGGGCCAATGCCTCAGGGAGTCGTTAGTGGGATGGGAACAGCTGGGGGATGTAGAACAACAGTGGGCAAAACTGAAAGGGGGTATTTTAAAGGCAACCAACCTTTTTGTTAAAATGGTAAACAAAGGCAAAAGGAACAGGAGACCGCTATGGTTTTCGAAGGAAGTAGCTGAAAAAGTGAAGAAAAAGAGGGAGGCCTTCATGAAGTACAAGAGATCACAGAGAGAGGAAGACAGGCATCTGTATTTGGAAAAACTTAGAGAAGCTAGCAAAGAGATGTTTAAATACTTCCATGGCATAAATGTTCAGGGAGAGAGCCTCTTTCAATTGAAAGCAAGTTCTGCTACGAGGGGACATGGGATGAGGGTGATGGGAGATAGATTCAGGAGTGATCTGCGGAAATATTTCTTTACGGAAAGAGTAGTGGATCCGTGGAATAGTCTCCCAGTGGAGGTGGTAGAGATGAGGACAGTAACTGAATTCAAAAAAGCATGGGACCAACACAGAGGATCTCTAAAGGTAGAAAGTGGACTGTTGTAGTTGTTGCTATGGAAGGACAGACTAGATGGGCCTTGTGGTCTTTTTCTGTCATCATGTTTCTATGTTTCTATGTTTCTAAAGTAGTCAAGAAGGCAAAGATTCAAAAGGAGGAGGAAATAGCCAATGCAATAAAATGGGGGGATAAGACATTTTTCAGATATATTAGTGAGAAGAGGAAGGGCAAAAGTGGTATTGTCAGACTCAAGGGTACAGGGGGGGAATATGTAGAAGCTGATAAGGATAAAGCGGAATTACTTAACAAATATTTTTGTTCTGTGTTCACAGATGAAAAACCAGGAGCAGGACCTCAGAAAACACCCACAAATAAGAACAGAAGCGAGGGACATCTTGAACAATTTTCAGAAGACTGTGTTCGTGAGAAACTAGCTCAACTCAAAGTAGACAAAGCGATGGGACCGGATGGGATACACCCTAGAATACTGAGGGAACTTGGGGACATTCTAGCAACTCCACTGACTGACCTTTTCAATGCCTCGTTGGAGTCGGGAGTGGTGCCAAAGGACTGGAGAGAGGCTCATGTGGTGCCTTTACACAAAAGCGGAAGTAAGGATGTGGTTGAAAACTACAGGCCGGTTAGTTTAACTTCAGTGGTGAGTAAATTAATGGAAACGCTGTTGAAAGAGAAAATAGTGAGGTTTCTGGAGTCCGTCGGATTACAGGATCCGAGGCAGCATGGATTCACCAGAGGCAGGTCTTGTCAGACAAATCTGATTGATTTCTTTGACTGGGTGACCAGGGAGTTGGACCGAGGGAGAGCTCTAGATGTGGTGTATTTAGATTTCAGTAAAGCCTTTGACACTGTTCCTCACAGGCGACTTATAAACAAACTGAGCACCCTAGGGATGGACCCTAAAGTTACTGCTTGGGTTAGAAATTGGTTGGGTGGGAGGCGACAAAGAGTACAAGTAAATGGAGCTCACTCTGAGGAGAAGGATGTTACCAGTGGTGTGCCCCAGGGATCTGTCCTTGGTCCGATTCTTTTTAACATCTTTGTTAGTGATATAGCGGAAGGGCTGTCGGGTAAGGTTTGCCTCTTTGCAGATGATACCAAAATCTGCAATAAAGTAGACACCCAGGAAGATGTAGATAACATGAGGAGGGATCTAGCTAAGCTTGAAGAATGGTCTAGAATTTGGCAGCTGGGATTTAATGTTAAAAAATGTAAGGTCATGCATTTGGGCTGCAGCAATCCAAGGGAGCAATACAGCATAGGAGGTGAAGTACTTTTGTCTACTAAAGAAGAGCGGGACCTAGGCGTAGTTGTGTCCGATGATCTTAAAGTAGCTAAACAGGTAGAAAAGGCGACGGCAAAAGCTAGAAAGATGCTTGGGTGCATATGGAGAGGAATGGCTAGCAGAAAAAAGGAGGTGATAATGCCTCTGTATAAGTCTTTGGTGCGACCTCATTTGGAGTATGGTGTGCAATTCTGGAGACCGCACCTTCAAAAGGATGTGAACAGGATGGAGTCGGTACAGAGGGTTGCTACTAAGATGATTAGTGGTCTTCATTATAAAGCATATGAGGACAGACTTAAGGATCTTAATATGTACACCTTAGAGGAAAGGCGGGATAGAGGTGATATGATTGAGATGTTTAAATACCTCCGTGGCATAAATGTTCAGGGAGAGAGCCTCTTTCAATTGAAAGCAAGTTCTGCGACGAGGGGACATGGGATGAGGGTGAAGGGAGATAGATTCAGGAGTGATATGCGGAAATATTTCTTTACGGAAAGAGTAGTGGATCCGTGGAATAGTCTCCCAGTGGAGGTGGTAGAGATGAGGACAGTAACTGAATTCAAAAAAGCATGGGACCAACACAGAGGATCTCTAAAGGTAAAAAGTGGACTGTTGTAGTTGTTGTTATGGAAGGACAGACTAGATGGGCCTTGTGGTCTTTTTCTGTCATCATGTTTCTATGTTTCTATTATAAAATTACTCCATATGTGTAGGCATTCCTATGGGGAATAGTTTGGGCAGAGCGGGATCGGGGTTGCAACCAGGGTTGGCGCTACCAAAAACATGAATTAAGTAATAGATTACTTTTCCAATTCAGCAATATCATGGGTAAGCCCACTATAATCAAAATATCAAACAAAACACATTGATTCTGTGTTAGGAACTCTTAAAATGGTGCCAAATGTAACATCACAATTTTAGGAAATATTTCCATTCTTACTGGAACCAGTATTCCAATTTAAATCCATATAATGTCTCAAAATGTCTTGACTGCTACACACTCATAAAACATATATATATATATAGGGGGGGCATATTCAAAAGGGTTTAGCCAGTTAGCCGAACGTGTTGACAAGCTAAACTGCAGAAATCCCGCTATTCAGCAGCACTATCCTGATAGTGCCACTGAATAGCCCCATGGACCACAGAAAAGGCGTCCGGTTAAAATCGGAATGGCCCACTGCAGAGTGGGGCAAGTCCTAGCTGCTATCCAGTTAGTGATGATATTAAGCCACTAGCTGGATAGCTAAACTGCATAAAGTTAGGACATGTCAATGGCTATTCTAACTCGATCCTGTTTCTGCTCTTCGGTTAGCGGCTGAATATCATCACTAGCTTGACAGCCAGAGCTCTGTCCAGTGAAAGCTAATATTCAACACTGGATGCCAGATAAACTCTGGTGCTAAATATCCAGTTTTCATTAAAGCTACAGAAGCCAGGTGCTTTAAGAGTGTTGACCGTCGCAGCTGAATATCAATCTTATAGATTCCAATATTAAGTCTGCAATTCCAACAGCAATTGGACACCCGTATTTTGGCTCTGTACCATTCCAGTGGCATCCCATAAGCTCTATGGGCTATAAATTAAAGAGTTTACAGTAAACTCGCTGTCAAAGTGTCTTAGACCAAAACCAGTTCCAATCTGTTCGGCTTCACCCACATCATACTCCCAAATAGCTTATAGGCTCATAGAATCCTTGGAACGTTTATCCTCCAATACTCTATCCAGCCAGATGTAAACTATCCAGATACTCATGCAGCTTCCTGCTTTTCCAGGATACTGGGACTCACGGCTACAATTTCTGTTAGATAAATGGATTGCAGTACACTATGATGCTAATTCCATATAGGCTGTGTGCAAACGAGGAAGCGTTTAATTCGGATTCCTACCAGATTTCATAAACATGGGTTTAGACATACCCGCATTTCTGGCATTGAGATCATAGATGTGTCTGGTGTGGCACATCCAACATGCTGTCCAGCAGGTCCATGCATGTATGCAGTGCAAGGCCCCATGCACGCATACAGGCACAGGCCATAGAGTAAAGCAGAGAAACATGTCTCCGGCAATAGTGGGAGATACGGGTAAATGATGATCAGGTTTTAGACTTGTCTGTCCTCATTGTATTTTGTGATGTTAGCCTTCTCCGATCATGCCCATCTCCAAGCTGGGAACATCTCTGCTGTAAAAATGTGCATCTCCTAATCTCCTGTGCCCACTGACAGTAATTTTTCTGATGCATGCAAGACATAGAAACTGATGATAAATGCATGTTGATGCAAACTAGACCATATCCTAGTCCCCTACATGCCCAGAATAGTGCTAGGTAATTCCAGCACACTCTAAGATAGTATAAGAGAAGGTAAATAGGAACATGTATGACAGAATATACCTTGCATTAAATGGTACTTGGCATCATAAAAAGGCTTCAGTGAGGCATGCATTTGTTAGCTCTACATACACCCTTAAAATGCTCAAGATGGACCCTCATCATGTGCACAAAGAAATAACATTAACATAACAATTCCCCAGGGGATGCATATGATTGCTGAGCCACAAATGTATGCCCTGGGTATGGCATGCAGCATGACACAGTCTGGGGACTGTTGGCACTACATCAATCATTAATCAATATGTAAAATAAGCCCTCAATTTATACTTAGAAGGATATTGATAGTTTTCACACTATGTTAATTAAGCAAGCATTGCCTCGCTATACGAGTTAACCAGTGGCAAGAGGTCTCAGACTTCCAGCGGCAATGCTCCAATGGTTTTTACGAGCAATATGCCTGATTGCATCAACGACCCCAATATGCCTCTGGGTTTTTTTCTTTTTCTTTTTTATCTCTTTTTCTTCTTCTTTTATACTTAAACACTCACTTTCAACGTTTATCTATTTATCATTTGCAATGCTCTAATAATATGGATTTTATCCCATATTTTGAAATCCTCTAAAGCTTTTGAACTGTCACATCTCAGTCTTCTAATATCATACTTGAGAATGTGCTTCACAGCTAAATTAATGTGTATTACTGCTTGTTCATGCGTGCATTTTCATCTACTGATTGTAGCATTTAATTATTGCTTATCTGGTCATCGCTGATCATTTCCCCGACGCCATCTGATAGGTGCCGCACTTTGCGTTTCGTTAATCTTCTTCAGGGGGAGTTAAAATGATCACAGCTCGATTTATTATTGCACTGTTGAACTATTAATAGCACGATCTATGACACTCACGATCATTCCTTACATTTGCAATCATCAGGACTTCCTTCTGACCTGGTTTACTGAATGTCCCAAAAAAAACGCCGGGCCTGGCCCTCCTCCCTGATATGCAGATCAGCACACCAAATCCTCCCATGAACCTTCAAACCACACACACATACCCTCACTTGCTGTCAAAAAAGACATAATTCTGGGAAACAGATGCTCAGCACCTATAAATAAAAGCTGGTATAGCATAAAAGCATGGAGTGCCAGGACTACATATCTGATCCCCCCTCTCTTGCTCAAATAAACTCCTGTGGCAGACTCACTCACACTTCTATCATCAACAGTTCAATTTTAAAGAACAGAGGACCTGTCAGGGTTCCCCAGATTAGCTCATGTAGCACAAACAGCAACTATCAGCATAGCCACCATATGTACTATTGTTGGTTTTCAAATATCTTTAGCAGTAGTTATCAATGTCCCTTAGCTTACAAGATTCTCTCATCCCGGATTTTTGTCCATTATACATGCATCTAGCTGTGTTTTACAGACTGCATTCATACCATTTTGAAGCATATTTGTCACAACCTCTATATAAGCACAGCAGAAATGTTTCTAAGTACTGCACTTATTCCATGTTTCTGCAGGAATAATGAGCATGTCTGCAGGGAACACAGAAAATGTACACTGACCTTCCCTGAATATGCTTTTTACACCTCTGTGGCAAACCATGCCCCTGTTTCACCCCTCCTGGGCATGTTCTGAGATCTCCATGCTAGCGCTATGGACGGGCACAAGATTTCAGAATATGATCGTAGATGGTTTCATGAGAAAAACATCTCTCATGCACATCCAAATCACCTATTTTCATTATGGGGAGGAGTGGTCTAGTGGTTAGGACAAGGTACTTCAGTCTAGAGGGCTGGGGGTTCAAGTCCCACCTGGGGACAGCAATCTCAGGCCAGAGGGACTGGGATTTCTAGTCCTATAGGCACTCCTTGTGGTCTTGGGCAAGCCACTTATCTCTCCATTGCCCATGTTCCCTGTAAGTATTAGTGTATGTGTCTCATATCCCCCAATTGACCACTTTGATCCAATGAAAAGCAGGATATAAATACAGCTAAATAAATAAATAAAATGGAATGACCTCCTATGACACAGTTGCATCTATTTGAATCTGTACAACTCTGGAAGATTTTTCTTTATTTTAAGGTTCTCAGAAATGTGCAGTTGTTCTCCTTCTATAAGGTTCATTTATCTTGTACCTACTACTCAGATCAATTAAGCATCACTTTATTAACACAAACCTTTGGATTATACCACAATAGAAAGAGACGGGTGGCTTCCCTTGCAGGCAAAGAGATCGCATTGGTCAGCCACAGTGCAACATGAGTAGTTTCAATTGATGCAAATCCCTTAATGTATTTTGTAAATGGCACAGATTAAGTGGCTTAAAGGAAGTGGTTTAAGGATGGCTTGCTCAAATCATAGTCCAGTAGGGAATGTGTATTCACCAGCACTGTTCAGCACCCACCACATAGATTGTCTCCAAGTAAATGCTAGGTGATATTAATAAAAATCTGGCGTTTGAAGTCCTCCTTTTTCTTTAAGATTTTTAAGGGCACCTAGAGCAATTCTAATCATTCTCTTTCCCAACAAAAAATGTGCAGTAATGAATCAATTTGCTTACAAATTTGTCATTCCTTAAACTTCTGTAATATGCAGATTTTCTTTAACTCATTCATAATTTCAGCATCTCAACGCAATTTCAGTTGTGCCCACTTACACTTATATCACTAAATCAATGATCTAAACCTATGTGACCAACAGCATTGCCTCAGATTTATCCCAATTTATCTGGTATAATCAGACACAGCTGAGTACTTTACTGTCGGGTCACAATGACAGGTTTGTTATAGGGAAACAGCTTATAGCTGTAAGAGTCTCAAATGTCAAAGTGCAGACTGCTCTATAATCAAGGATAATAGGTCACGGGATTTGCAGTTTCTGAATTTTCTTCACCTTCTATCAGAGATATTACTTCATAAATATTTTAAGGAGGTCTTAGAGATCTCCAGTGCAGATAGTATCGCTATTTGTAACAGTTATTATGTTTCTAAAAATGTTATCTCTGCCAGACGAGGTGAAGGAGGGTTTGATAAATTGCTTCTCTCTCTTAGTTTGTATCTCTCAGTTTTTCTGGAAGGGAAGATTCACCAAATAATATTTCCTCACAAGCTATCCTCCTTCCCTCCTTTTTGGCAGAGCAAGATAAATTGTTGATATTGAAGTCTAGTCAAGAAAAAGGATGCTATATTTTGTGGTCAGAAATTTCACATTTTCTCCAATGTGGCTAGTGTCACGGAATGCAGTAGGAAAGCCTTCCTGCAGTAGAAGCCTAAGGTGCTGGCTATTGGACTTTTTTCTTAAGGTTTTCATGTAAGTGTATGCCTACTTAACAAGGGAATACAAATGCTTTTATAGATCTGTCTCAGCTGGAACAGTTTTTGCTAGATATAATGATATGTATGTGGACTTATTTTGTAATATTAATAACACTGGAAATAATGGGAGTGGGGTGGGAATACAGGAATATGTGGATAAATGTAAGTTGGTACAATTTTAGGATAGACTGGGGTATTTTTATTGCCATACTTCAGAGTGTATTTTTCTTGACCACTTTCTCCTCATGATGCGGGCTGTAAGTCACAGCTCTTTTTGCTTCCTGGTTGTTTTGCTTTAATCAAATGGATTTTTCTTTGCATTTTATTGTTAAAGACATTTTGTGAAATCTTAATAAAAAAATATTTGTTGAAGGAGAGCATTTTATCTTGTTTTTCATCCTTTCATTGTTTTACATTAAGGGAATAATTTTATAACAGGATACATAATAAAGCTTCTATAAATGCACCTATGTTATGCTCATTTTACAAAGGGACTATTCATGCCTTCCAGAACTCTTTTAAATAATGCACAAATGCTTTTGCTCATATCCCCATATCTTTTGGTGCTGGCAACGAATATTGTGTATACAAACCAGTCAATACTGAAGGAGATCAAACTTAAACTTTCTTTAGAAGCTCAGATGACAAGACTTCGACTTTCATACATTGGACACATCATGTGAAGAGAGAGATCATTAGAAAAAGACATCATGCATTGCAAGGTTGAAGGTCAATGTAAAAGAGGAAGACCAGCAATGAGATGGATCGATACAATAACAGCAGCTATGGGTGCCACTCTATCAACAATGAGGCAAATGACTGAAGACTGAACACAGTTTAGGTAACTATCTAGAGGATCAACACATAACTCAACGACACTTAACAACAACAACAATCCATATATTGTAAATATTGGCACGCAGCATTTTAGGTATGTTCTGTACAATATCTTGAGAAATAATTGGAAATATTCCAAGTGTATGTCATCATAATATTTTAATAATATGTTCAAAGGCATACAATAAATAAAAAGATGTCTGTGCGAGGGGGCGGAGCCTGATGTCCAGCGGGTAGGACGCTTCGCGTTGAAGCTCCCGAGAGGCCTACTCAGAATCCTGACTTAATACCTATATAAATTTACTATTTCGCTCCGAGCTGACCGGGGCACCTCGGGGGGGATGGCGGCCCATAAACCAGCGCGCTTGGACTTCGGGTCTCCTTCTTCTTCTCACGGAAAACGCTCCAAAACAGAGGTGTCCTCCCCACAGAAGATGGTTCCATTTCGTGAAAACCCCGCAATGCACCTGGAGATTTTGGAGGAAATACGCGGCGTGAAGGAATTGGTGCAGTCCAATGGAGAAGCGCTCCGAGCCATGCGAGAAGACTTTGGAGTGCTCCAGGACCGACTTGAAGGTCTTTCATTACGGCAGGACAATATGGCGGGGGTCCTCGACTCGCACGAGGTGCGCTTGGGCAAACTGGACAAGGCTGAGCGCCAGATACAGAATCTTCAAAAGGAGTTGGAAGATAGCAATAATCGAGCCCGTCGCAACAATGTGAGGCTCCTCGGAATGCCGGAGGGGTGGAAGCAGGAGATATAAGAGAATTCTTGCTCAAAACTCTTCCCTCCTTGCTGAAGATCACTTTTCACAGAGAACTGGAAATCGATCGAGCACACCGTGTTCCTGCCCGCATGGCGCCCAACCGCACGACCCCCCGGCCTATTATCTTTAGCTTGCTACGATATCAACAAGTGGAACAAATTTTACATGCTGCCCGAGCGAATCATCATTTGGAATTTGAAGGTCGTAAAGTCTCCTTCTTTCCTGATTTGGCAAAGCCTACCGTTGACCGTCGGAAGAAACTACTAGCTCTTCGCCCTCGACTTCAACAGCTACAGGCTCGCTTTGGCCTGCTGTATCCAGCGAAGCTCCGAGTGACTCTCCATAACCAGACCAGGACGTTCGAGGATCCTGATCTACTATCAACATTTTTGGACTCCAAAGAAGCAGAGCAGATGCGCTAATCCCAAATCTTGGACTCTTGTCTGCCGGCTCTGTCCGCCATTTTGAAGGGCCCGATGCGGCGGTCATAGCCCAGCACAGAAATAGCCTGGACTTTCTATCTTTCTCTGTATGACTTTTGTCTTTGGTCTCCTATCCCTTCATGATGTGTGCCTCGGTCGGATTCGGAGCACGCACAGTCCTACAGGTTATATGTTTTTTCAATTTCGGCCTTCTCTGGGGTTTCTCCCCGCAGACACATGGTCGCCAGTAATTTTGGGGTTTTGCTTCTCCTCTACCGTACTGCGGTTTTCTTTGTTAATGTGGGGCGCTTCATTGTATTATATTAGCTTATTTTTCCTATGTCATGTGTACAGCCAGATACAGTCAGTTTGAGGGACACAGTGAAATTATGTGTGCTATCATGCTCAGAATTTTAACTTTTCTGAATGGCCTTATGTAAAATCTTATTATTCATCATCAAAGGCATTACTGGTCCATTCAAAGGAAAGAAAATCCTTAGCTATCTTAGCCACGAGCATGTTGATTTGGTGTTTCTTCAGGAAACGCATTACACTCTGCTGAAACACTGAAACTCAATGCTAGGCCTCACATCGTAGCTGCCTATTCTCCCACCGTTTCCAAATGGTACGGGATAACCATTCTGGTTAAGTAGTCTTTGCACGCTACTGTACCTGATATTAGCGCTGACATGGAGGGTAGATGGGCCCGTGTACACCTTGAGGTTGGAGATAGTGAATTCACGTGTATTTGCACTATGCCCCGAATGTGGACAACCCTGCTTACTATGCAAGTTTTGCGCAGTTGGCCTCGGCCTCCGCCAATGCTTCATTAATACTTGGTGGCGATTTTACTCAAGTGTTCCCTCAATCTTTTCTTCTCATACAAGGTGCTCGTTGGTTGGAAGATCCAGTACCGAGCAGACCTGTGTGGCTAGATATAGTAGCGGGCCTTTGCTCACCGATTCCTCTTACCTTGCTCCCTGGTATGACTCTCCCATTAGACTCCCACTATCCACCAATGCTTTTCGACACTTTGGGTGCCTTTGATACTCTTATGCAACCTTTCGACTCCCGACTCTGGTCAGTGCAACTTCAGCATTGTATTCGGAGCACTAGAGTACTCCCGCCATCGGCACTCTCTGCATAAGGTTGATTGGAGACTTCCGATCTCTCGGTAGTTTACCGAGTGTAGCATCCAATTTTACTAAACCTTATGTAATGCTATCACTAGAGATACCTCTATAGCGCAGAAGAAAGTATGGGAGAGAGAATTGCATGTGACTTCAACCTCGGAGCAATGGAGCCTTATCTCGAGCAGAGGGACACGGGTTCCCGACCCGCCTCACTCACTCAGACCCTCTTCTTTCTAGCCCACCGGTGTTTTTACACTCCTCACAGATTAGACAAATGGAACACTACTCAGGGTAAAGGTTGCTGGACACGTCCTGCGGCCATTGGTTTATCACTTCATGTTATGCATGAATATCCCGCACTACAGTATTACTGGCGTCGGGTCTGGGGTCGTATTTAGTCTATATCGCACTCTCAGGAGTCCCTTTCTTGGAGGATAGTGGGACTTCGCCCAGTTGCGGGGATCCCCTCTCTCCCAAAAATGGCTTATCTCCTTTTGAACTTTATGCTTGGCATTGCTATTTCCCTAATTAAGTAATACTGGGAAATTAGTTCCCATCTGAGCCTCAATGTATGGTGGAATCATGCCTGTCTCTACAGTAAATATGAACAAATACCTCGTCTGTTCGCTTCCTCCGTTCAGACTCCTTCTCATTGGTCTCAATGGAAGATGCTCAATGAATATGTACATTTTGCTAAATGCTCTCATCTGACTGTCTAACTTTGTATATATCTCTGTCTCATGATCATGCTGTATTGTGGATACTTTTTTGATCGTTTGATGTATAATCACTGTTAATTGGCAGCGCTCACATGCTGATACAAACGGGTAGAGAAGAAGCACCGGGGTGGGGGGTAATGGGTTTACTTTTCCTTATTGTATACTTGTTTTGTCTCTTTTGGTGTGTTGTTTCTTTTGTTTGTTGCAAAATGAAAATAAAAGTTTAAAAAAAAAAAAAAAAAAGATGTCTGTGCAACTTAGATGTGGTAAAATTTGGTTGCACAACCTTTAGCAGTAATGACAGCCTCCAAACATTTCTTGTAGCCATCTATAAGTTTCATACATCTGTCTGTTGGTAGTTGTTCCCACTCTTCAACTGTGATTTGTTCCAGCTCATGAATGTTTCTAGGATTCCTTTTACCAATGGCAGATTTAAGCTCTTTCCAAAGGTTCTCAATTGGATTGATATCAGGTCACATTGCTGGCCAGTTTAAAATAGTCCATATTTTCCTTTTTAATCATTCTTTTGCACTTTTGGATGTATGTTTTGGGCCATTGTCCTGCTGGAGGACCTTTGACCAGACCTAGCTTTCTGAGACTACGTAGCATATTTTGCTCCAGAATAGCATGGTAGTCCTCTGATTTCATGATTCCTTTAATACATTTCAGGCCTCCAGTTCCTGAGGCATCAAAACAGCCCCACAACATTATTGAATCTCCACCATATTTAACTGTAGGAAGGGTGTATTTTTCTTTATAAGCTTCATTTATTTTGCCTATAAATGCATCGCTGGTCTACATTGCCAAAGAGCTCAAGTTTCCTCCTTCTGTCTCAGGCAAATTCGTGCCATTAGACCATTCTTATCTCCTCAAGTTCTCACTAACCTCCTCCTTTCCTTGGTTATAACCAGATTGGACTTCTGTAACTCCATTTATGCCAGTATCCCTCAATATCAGCGACATCGGCTACAGTTAATACAGAACACAGCTGCCCGAATGATCTTACATGCTTCCCCACGTGATCACATCTCCCCTCTGTTGCAGCATCTCCATTGGTTGTCACTGCAATTCCGGATTTCCTTCAAAATTCTCACCCTAGTACATCGAGCTATCTATCTCCACAGACCTCAATATCTATCCTATTTATTGACTTTTCATACTCCCACTCGCAGCCTCCGATCCATTCATGTTAACCACCTGATCCTCCCAGCTCCCTCTCGTGCACACTTACAATCCACTCGAAAATCAGCCTTTTTCTACCTTGGTCCCTCCCTATGGAATTCCTTACCTACTGCCCTCCAATTGGAAGAATCCTACCCTAAATTCCGCTCTCTCCTCAAAACCCACATTTTTTCCTCTGCTTTTCCTGGTTCTCTATGAATCCTCATAACCTCATTCACCTTTCCTGCTTTAAACTGTTCTTACTCTCTATCTCTTCTTTCCTTTAATTTATTGTAATTTCTTTTCCCTTTCTATCTAAGGTTATTATTTATATTGTAAACCGCCCCGATGTAATGGGGGGGGGGGTGGTATATCAAGTGTTCCATAAACAATAAACAATAATTTTGGTTTCATCTGTCTACAGAACATTTACAGAAGGATTGTTCTTTCTCAAGGTAGGTTTAGGCAAAGAACAGGCTTGCATTTTTATGTCTGTCTTTGAGCAGTGGTGTCCTCCTTGTTCGTCGCCCATCAAGTCCTTCTTTGTTTAGTGCATGATGAATGGTGCAGGTTGAAACCACCACTCCAGATTGCTCCAGGTCAGCCTCAAGCTCTTTGGATGTTGCAAGTAGTGTTTTTCCAACAATTCACACTAACCTTTTTAGACGTCTTGGATTAATGTTTCTCTTTCCACCACATCTTGGGAGGTTCTTTATAGTTCCATGAGCAAAAAACCTCTTAATAACATTACAAACTGTAGACATAGAAATCCCTTAGGTCTTTGGAGATGGCCTTGTACTCCTTTGAAGTTTGATGTTTAGTGATAATGGCTTTTCTGATTGTTTCAGGCAGCTCTCTTGTCTTCACCATTGTGAAAATGGAACAGAGAGTGAATGTGGCCATTTTAAGCATTAGAACCATTATTCATAGTTGATTCAAGTCATGTGAGTACTGACAATTGATGACAGGTATGTCTATTTTTACTGCAATGGGAATGTGGTTCTTCTATTCAAATTGATTTGAATTATTTATATGGTTGCCAATAATCATGTCCTATACCATAAACAAAAGGGATAAACCCCATGCCCACTATATGTCCGGAGAGCAATACATTTTTGTTGGATTATTTGCCTTGAAAGGAATATCCTTTCTCGTAGCAAATCCTCCGTTTTATTCTATTTAAAAGGGAATTACCCCTCACACCACACCAAGAGATAATGCCATCCTATGTGAGGGATTTGTTTCATTTTTTCTCTTTGTTATGTCGGCAATCGGTGGACTTTTCTTCTATGTTATTGGTAATGATGGATGTAACAGCTCTATACACTAACACAGATCAAGATGCAGCTTTGGCCATGGTTGAGGATTTGTCTTTTCATCTACCAACTCGTCGGATACCTAAAGAGTTTATTCTACAGTTACTAACTTTGGTATTGAAGCAGAATTATTTTCAATTTAATGATCATTATTATTTACAGACCTATAGAGTGGCCATGGGGACACAGTGGCACCCTCAAAAGCAACCTTATATATGGCCCAATTTGAGGAATGTTTATTTACCCATTAGAATGGTTTGGGTACATACAGATGTGGTCCCAATTTCTGGATGATATTTTCTTCCTGTGGACAGGCACTGAATTACAATTACAATTACAAGATTTTTTCAGATGGATTAACACGTTAAGTATGAATTTGCAATTTGATCCAAAATATCATCAGTATTCTATAAAATTTCTGGACCTTCTCATTTATAAAAGTGGTTCTACTCTTCATTCTTCATTATACAGAAAGCCGGTACAAAGAAATACTCTATTACACTACCATAGTTACCATCCTGGCCCCCTACAAAGGGGTCTTCCGGTAGGACAATTTATTTGATTATGATGAGTATGTTCCACTTTGGATCAATTCCACAAACATGCTAATGAATTAAAGGACCGACTCCTTAATAGGGAATATCCCCCACATATTATTAAGAACGCATATAGAAGGGCCCTTTTTAACAATCCTGTGTGGTGGGAAGGAGGAAATGACATTTCACAGGCAAATAGAAGAGAGGAGACATCTTATGTTGGGGTTTTGCCTCACATGGCAAACTCTTCCTTTGTGATGGGTATTTTGAAGAAACATTGGTTTGTTTTGGCAGTACACCCTTGTTTTAGAAAACCTTTGATGATGGCATTTCAGAGAGGGCAGAATATAGCTGACTGGGTAGTACATACAGCTCATAGAAACAAATTGAGAGCGGACAAAGGGCATTTTCGATGAGGATTGTGTGATTTTTGTGCCTTTACTATTGAGGGTCCAGCTTGGGAAGATTCGGTGACTGGGACCAGGCACTTTAGTAAGCATTATACCACCTGTCTTAGTTCCTTTGTGGTGTATGTTCTGGTGTGCCCTTGTCAGAAAAATTATATTGGAAGAACATCGCATCCAATGAAGAAACGATTACAGGAACATTGATCTCGTATAAATATGAAAGTGCTTTCAGCACCAGTAGCGCTTCATGGTCATGAGTCTCACAACTCATTTCAGGATTTGAAATGGCGTATTTTGGATTTTATCCCAGAGCACTCTAGAGGGGGAGATCGCCTGATTCATTTACAATATTGTGAACAATCTTGGATTTACCGTTTGAGGTCAACAGCCCTGGAGGGTCTAAATCTCACTTTGGATTGGAGCAAGGAGATTGATTGAGGTTTTTCAGGAGATAGCCAATGCATGCCTAAAGGCCTGAAGGCCACATGATTAGGGTTTGACGAATAAAAGGCAAGGAGATGGAGAAACTGCATGACGCAATATGCATGAGTAAGGGCTGGAAGGTTCAGAGGCCTGAAATGCGACATTGTGTACATATGGCATTGAACTGCACAAGATGTTGAAAGAGTGAAGAGCTGGAGAGTTTTTCCGTAGTTTGTGGTGATTGTGAACACGCGGAAAACCTGCTATGAAATGAGACTTGAGACCTACCGGATGAAGAGGCGGTATTGTTGGAGTTCAGTTATCACTCAGAACACTTGGAACACTCAAGTTCAGCTAAGTAATTCTAAGGGTGATTGTGGTATGAGGGGTAATTCCCCTTTTAAATAGAATAAAACGGAGGATTTGCTAAAAGAAAGGATATTCCTTTCAAGGCAAATAATCCAACAAAAATGTATTGCTTTCAGGACATATAGTGGGCATGGGATTTATCCCTTTTGTTTATGGAATATAAGTTGGGATGAACAGCAGTCTTATTGGACACTGGGAATAATCATACACTGGCAATGTCCTAGTTTTTATGCTATTTCCTTTTTAACTGGTCTTGTTTTATTTGATTATTTTATGTGCCAATTATGTGTACATATACATATAGTCCAAAGCCATTTCACTGGTCACTTTCTTTAGGAGATATTGGACATTAAGGAGTTGAACTGCAAGGGTGCCAATAAAGTTGACCACAACTATATGTATTCCTCTGCACAATTTATTAAGGACATTTTCCACATGTCAAACATGCTATACACATGGACAACTCTTTATAAAATTACTCCAAAGGGGGTACTTTTGAGTAACTCAGATAGTTGTAGATATTTGAATGGATAGAGGGAGGAGTGGTCTAGTGGTTAGAACAAGGTACTTCAGGCCGGAGGGCCAGGGGTTCAAGTCCCACCTGGGGACAGCAATCTCAGGCCGGAGGGTCTGGGATTTCTAGTCCTATAGGCACTCCTTGTGGTCTTGGGCAAGCCATTTAACCCTCCATTGCCCATGTTCCCTGTATGTATTAGTGTGTGTATCTCATATCCCCTTGTGTTAAATGTATCCCCCAATTGACCGCTTTGACCCAGTGAAAAGCAGGATATAAATACAGCTAAATAAATAAATAGCTAAATGGCAAAGGGGTAAATTAGTGCATGCACTTTTTGAAATGAGTATGCTGTTTTTTGATCCTGACACCACTTTTAAATGCAGGATAAAAATGAATGCACTGTGAGCACAGCACATACTTTAGCAGCTGTGAGGTAACTGGCTTTTGGAAATTGTCCTCTAGGAAATTTATTCTCATGAGATTTCCAGGATGTTTTCTTTTTTAATTGGAAGAAAATACAAAATAAATTAATGGTGAGGTGTTCCTTCTGATGCACTCATTATTGGTCAAGTCAACCACAATCCTACAAGTTCCAACAAAATTGATTCACTGGCTTAGTAAAATAAAATTAATCATATCCTAAATCTGATAAATGTTGATGAGAATTCACAAGTATCTCAGCAACCTAAATAATACTCCAGTTATATATGATTTAAGCTCTCCCCCAAGGGCGGAATAAGTTTATTACAAAATGCTTGAGACTTGCTTTTATTTAACTTTTCCAAATGGTGCTCAGAGCTACTTATGAAGTTCTGTTTACTAAGCGGTGCTAGTGACTTCCATGCAAAATTGGAACCGCAGCCCCATTTTATTCAATGCGGCCGTAGCTCTGATTTCACACAGAAGCCGCTAGCGGCACGTAATAAACAGACCCCATGGTATTATTGGAATAAGAACATAAGGTATACCATACTGAATTAGAGCAAAGGTCCATAAAGCCCAGCATCCTGTTAACAGTGGCCAATTCGGATCAGAAGTACCTGTCAGATTCCATGCTGCTTGTCCAGTGGGTAAGCAGTAGATTTCACCGATCTTCTTTAATAGTGCTTTATGGACTTTTCTCCCAGGAACTTGTCCACATTTCTTTTAAATCCAGCTACACTAACAGCTTTTCTACATTCTCTGATAACAAATTCCAAAATTTGATTACGTGTTGAGTGAAAAAAATATTTTCTTCAATTAGTCTTAAATATGCTTCATGGTAGCTTCATTGCATGCCCCTAGTCTTTCTACTTTTTGAAGGAGTAAACAACTGATCTACATTTACCCGTTCAACTCCATTCATTATTTTATAGACCTCTATCATATCTCCTTTTAGCCTTCTCTTTTACAAGCTGAAGTCCCCAAACCTTTTAAGCCTTTCCTCGTAGGGATCCCCTTTACCATTTTCGTCGTTCTTCTCTATGCCTTTTCTAATTCTGTTATATCCTTTTTAAGATATGGTGACCAGAGTTGCACACAATATTCAATATGGAGCAATACAGAGGCATTATCCTTCATTTTATTTTCTATTCCTTTCTTTATGATTCCCAGCATTCTATTTGTTTCTTGGCTGCTACTACACAGAGGGTGGTGGTTCCAATGTGAATCCTTGCATCTTGTAAATGTAGTTTGGGTTGATCTTCCCTTGTCCACATTAAGGGGTATGTTTACTAAACTGCAGTAATGTCACCCGCGTTAGGTTCCGTGGTAAAGATACAGATGCCCATATAAAGGCGTGGGCGGAGCATTGTAACAGCAAGCTGTATCAGCTAACGCACATTACAAGGCACCTTAGACTAACGCGCGTTATGAGGCACCTTATAAGGCACCTTACAAAGCACATTACAAGGCGCCTTGTAAGGTGCCTTGTAAGCTGCCTTATAAGTAAGGTGCCTTGTTAGGTGCCCTATAAGGAGCCTTGTTAGGTGCCTCATAAGGCGCCTTGTAAGGTGCCTTATAAGGTGACTTGTAAGGTGCCTCATAAGGCGCCCTATAGGGCTCCTTAGGCTAAGTGCCATATTAGGCACCCCTGGAAAAGGCACAGTAGAAGGTACCCTGGGCTATGGAACCATAGGTTAAGGTGGCCTAACAAGGTTACGGTGCCCTAGGTTAGTGTGCCCTAAGGGCTGCAAGGTGCTTCAGGATGACATGCATGACATGTGAGGCACAGAGACAGATGTAGCCCTAACACTAGATAGAGCACTGAGGAAAGGCAATGAACAGGTGAGTGAAGGAGGGAGAGCTGGGAGCTACTGGACCTGTCATATCTGCAAGCATCCCATGTGGCTGCCAGTACTGTTGACAAACATGGTGGGGGCAACTGTACCACAGCCCAAGGTGTTGAAATGTAAAGTACTGGAAAGACAGTTGGTGGTAAACGATGGGAATACATGTCCCCCAGTGGAGGCGGAGGTGGCAGGATAGTTACAATGATGGGTGGTCAGAGGAGTGGTGGAGCTATGCAGATCAGGCACAGGTGAGGCAAGCATGAAGAGGTGCAATGCAGGAAAGGGTACCAGCTCAGGACATGGGGTGGCAGCCTGTACAGGAAGACAGGACTCTACACAGCTGACAGATGCAGAAAGATGGACTGAAGGATTGTTTGCAACAGTGGTGAGGGTAATATGGGCTGGCAGCATGGATCTGAAAAGATATGACTGTTACAGGCATGCAAAATATCTGAGTTGGACAGGCATGAAAAGAAGGAAAAATGAGGAATCAAGCCCATGACCACTGCTTAGAATGTCATTGTACTAACCGGTAGGCTATTCCTCTATGGTTTGTTGCACAGCAATGGTTGGGTACAGAAGGACTGCAGATCACCGCACAAACCATCTGCTCTGTGTGGCAGGATAGTGTAACCCCACCAGAACCCATGATGCAATGCACATGCAGAACAGCGGTCTACAGCTGATCATCAGATGGGGTCTGCATCTCTCCGGTACTGCAGTGTGGTAAGACGGACTGACAGTGCATGATAGTGACAGAGAGTAGCTACAGACCATGCCATTGTGCAGGTTCCGTGTTCACCCTGAGGGATAGGATGGGCACCGAGCACTAGGTCCACAGTACATGTGATGCTAGAGATAGGTCCTGCTGCACATCCTTAGCACTGCCAGTGTGTGCCAGGTGTTCCTAGCAGTGCAACTGAAAGTACTTCTGTGTTCTGCAGTCACATGTGGCCCTATGAGGCCAGACACCACCCAGATTAGTGCATACCCAATATTGGGGATTGGCTGCCGTGGACACTTCTTATCAGGGCAGAGGGGTGTCTAGACTTGCATGAGGTGGATTAAGCACTATCTCTATAGGTATGCCCAACCAAGCAGGGATCTCAGTAATTAGGCCCTAGAACTAAGAACACACAGGTATAACTGAAGATAAATAGTGCTGAGCACTATGTGGGAGCATAGACATGCCATGGTTACTGCTCGGTCAGGGTGAGAGTGACCTCACAGCATGCCATGTTGTGGTCACCCTGTCCATGCAGGTGGTGGTCGGGGACTACAGTGTCCCAGCCATTGCCCTATGCCCTGTGCAGATGCATCCTGCCAATCCACCCTGTCCGGGCCATACCCACAATACCTTGCTCCTCATTATGCACATTTGCAGGCTAACGCTGGTAACAGTGGGACATTGTGGGCCCAGAGCAGTGTAGGCAGCCACAAAACAATTGATAGACATACTCACACCCCTATTGCAGCATTGTGCAATGATAGGGGTGGTTGGCAATCCTGCTCGCTACAATGGTGCTGATCACAGTGCCGACATTGCTAAACTGTGCAGGGGGTAGTAGTAGTGCTCTGCTGATAACTTCAGCTCTGTGCTGGGGCCAACAGCCTGACTCTCCATGAAGCTTTGGATAGTGGAGCCTGTGTGAGTGGGTGTTTTGACCCTTGTTTAACTCGGCTTTGGGGTTTGCACATGTTGATGTTGTATCTGCATTGTAGGGTAAAATGTGGGGAGATGCTGTGGAGGATCCACAGCTGGGACTTGAACCTGTGATCCTCTGCGTCTGGATACACTGGCTGTGTGTACTGCACCACACTTTTGCCATAGAGGGGTAGTGGTCCCTGGGGCTACCCTTACTTTCCTCAGGCAGACCTTTTCTGTTGCACTGCACACCACATACTGGTAGAGGGCATGGCCTAGGTCCACTCCAGGCAGCTGGCACTGCTCCCTGCAGCACAAACACACACCCCTGCCATGCCGACATGACCATATGTTGTCGATGCTGGTTGTGCGCGGTCCAAAGCCATCCACTGTGCAGGTAGGCGGGTGCCTAGGGTGCGGGGTCTGGGGTGCTGAGGCATACATGGACATCCACACACACCCCCCATCACTGCCTACCAATGTTATGTCCCTTCCACATGGGGAGAGATGGCTGGGTGGATGTCAGGCTGGTACTCTAGCAACCATTGGCTAGGGTTGACCGGGTAGATGTAGGTGGAGTGTGTTGTTGCTGCCGACTGTGGACAGGCTAGGGTATGCGCCTCAGGTATGGTGTACCCAGTTTGGCCTACTGGGTGTATATATGTCTCCGACAACGTATGAGCACACCCTGCAATGCCTTACTAGGGGTTGCCGTAAAATGTGTTCAGTTAGCTGGGTCTACGAACTGTTTGGGACCCATTCTGGGTGTAGTCTATGGACCCTTGTGAGTGTGGTCCCCAGATGTGCACTGGTTGCCCTATTACAAGCATAGTGGTACCTGTGTGACTTTTGGCGTACTTTCTGGGTAATGTCCCCTGGATGGGACACTGTGGAACACGGACTCCTCGGCATGTTTGGCCCTGGTCAGCTGCTGTCCTGCTGATTTCCAGTTTCTATGTTCCTATGTGCCACCAAGGTGACAGCCTAGTCCGCCCTATGCCCCGGCTGCCCCCACTACATGTGTCGCCTGCAGCCCCCATGCCCCATTTACACCATCGCCATAGTGGTCTTTCATACTTTGCCACAATGCTGTTACTGCAAATGGAGCACTACTATCATGTTTCTTGTGCTCTCTGCCTATGCTGTACATTGCTGACACTGAAATTGTTACTCTCTGCTTCAAATGTGCATCTAACGGCAGGTTTTCATTCGCGGTAGGATTCAGCCCTTCAGTTTACCGCGTTAGTGTGCAGGGAGCCTCTCCCTATCCACTCCTTGCCCATTGACCCCTGCTCTCCGCCCTCTCTCCTCCCTCTGCGGTGTGTACCACGCTACAGAATGCTTCCATGGGTTAGGTAATGTTACTGCATGGTAACGTTACATTACCAAACGGTAACGTTACCTAACGCACGATAACATTACCTAACACGGGGTCTGTAACATTACCGCAGTTTAGTAAGCATACCCCTAAATGTCATCTGCCATATTGATGCCCAGTCTCCCAATCCCATTTGCAGGTCATTTATAAATATGTTAAAAAGCAGTGGGCCAGCACATATCCCTGGGGAACTCCACTACTTATCTTTCTCCATTGAGAAAATTGGCCATTTAGCCCTACTCTCTCTTTTCTATCTTTCAACCAGTTCCTAATCCACAATAGTGCATGGCTTTTTAATTTCCCCAAGAGCCTCTCATTAGGGACTTTGGGGTATGTTTACTAAACCATCTTAATGTGCACCCTGACACATTAGCGCACGATAAGGCGCCTTACCGCGTGATAATGGAGCTTTCTCGTGAGATAAGGCGCTTAGCGGCGCAAACGAGCGCTGAAGGCAGAGTAAAGGCTCCCTGAGGGCGGAGGAAGGCTCCCCAGGCGCGGAGAGAAGGGGTCAATGGGTGGAGAATGGGAGGGAAGAGGCTCCCTGCACACTAACGCTGTGGATTTCGGGGCTGAAAACTAACGCCAGTGAAACCCTGGCGTTAGAGTAGATTTAAAGGGAAGAGAAACCATTTCCGTCAGCAATGTACAGCAAAGCCAGGGAAATCTACAAAAGGTGATAAGTGTGATACATGTGCACAGAACAAAAGGGCAGATAAACATTGAAAATGACCTGAACAAACTGGAAAAAAAAACATAACCTAGCTGGGCAATAGTGATATCAATGGGAAACATCAAAAAACACTACCGAGAAAGCTCCAAAAAAAAGATATCAATTTTGGAAGGGGCTATGCTCTGTCCCCATACAAGGTGAATGATCCCACAGTGAAATAACGCTGATCAGGGCTTTCCCTTGTTACTGGACAGGTTTCCTATGGCATGCACATGTCCCGCAACAGCAGGGTGGGCTTGTCGGAATGGGCAACTGGACAGATGCTGGAAAAGGGGACACAGAGGGCTGCAGGTGGCACATGCTGTGGTGCAGCTGGGCCACAGTGCGGACTAGGGTGATGCCTAGGTGGCCCATACGAATGCTGAAACAGTAGAGCAGCCAGACAGCAACTGATGAGGGCCCAACATGGGCACCAGTGTGTTTCCCACAGTGTCACAGGGGATACCCCCAGGTACCCCCAAGGGTACAGAACATTTGCAGGCGGTGCTGGGGGGGAAGCGTGGACATCTATGCAGGCACCCCTACCCCAGAACCCGCACCATAGGCAGCCGCCTACCCGAACACTGGAGGGCCCAAGACTGCGCACCACCAGCACTACCAGCAGAAGGGCATGTCAGCATGGTGACAGAGGGGTACTGTTGGTGGAGGGGGCAGTGGCTGCTGCCCACAGCAGACCATGGCCCAGCCCTGTTTATTTGGGTGCCGTGCACTGCAACAGACAGGCTCTGTCTGACAAACAGTCATGGTCTCTCCAGGGAATGCACTGTCTCTGTGGCAACACGGTGGTGCAGGGCACACAGTCAGTGTGTTCAGGAGAAGGTCACAGGTTCAAGTCCCATCTGTGGTTCCTGCCAACCCAGTCCCCATATTTTACCCACTACTAAAATGCAGTAATACAGACAGAACCTTTAGTGCAGATAACGTAAACATGCCCAAAACACCTATATTTTACCCTACAGAGCACAGACACCATAAACATGCGCATTACCTAGAGCAGAGTCTCCCAAAGGCAGTCCTGGAGGGCCAAACACCATTCAGGTCCCATGCTGTCTCCAATAACTATGCCTGTGCTGCATTTCTATGCACCGCCCCCATGGTATGCAGATGTATCTCATGCATATTCATTAGGGACAGCATGAAAACCCGAACAGGGTTTGGCCCACCAGGACCGGAGTTGGGAACCTATGCCCTAGAGCAGCAGCCAACAGGGGCAGACTCACCCGCACCCACCGGCTCCATCATCCAAAGCTACCTGGAGAGGCAGGATTTTGGGCCCTGTGTGCATCTCCCAATACTAGCACTTGCATACCTTAGCAATGCCACCCTAAACCTGGGAATATGGTACACATCTATCAAAAGGTTCCTATGATTACTGGCAGATAGCAATTCCTAAGTCAAGCACAATTTGCTGATTGAGCTGCATCATAGCAACCTTTCTGATGTCTGTGGAGTGTGCTACAGGTCTTGTGTCTGACAGTGTTTACCACCCTGGGGAGTGATTCCTACAGTATTGCGTACCATAGCCATGCCTGCACTGTGCCCAGGACTGGTGCGGTGGCCAGGGCTGCCAAACACCTCTATAGTTGCACAATGCTGGCATAAGTGTGGGGAGTGTGTGTCTGTCTATCCAGTGTGTGGTGGCTGCCAACACCCTCCTCAGACCACACTGCTAGCACTGTTGCCAGTATTGGTCTGCCAATGTGCATAATGAGGAGCAAGGTACTGTGGGTATAGCCTGGACAGGGCGGCCTGGGCAGGATGCCTCTGCACAGGGCATAGGGCACTGGCTGGGACATTGTAGTGCCCGGCCACCACCTACACAGACAGGGTGGCTACAGCATGTCCTGCTGGGAGGTCACTCTCACCCTGACTGAGCAGTGGCCATGGCATGGCTAGGTTCCCCCATAGTGCTATACAGTATTTCTCTCAAGTGATGTATATGGGTTTTCCTTTTGGGGGCCCAATCACTGACTTATCTGTTTGGTGTGTGTGCTCACATTCCAGTTTTGGGTGCACACATCTCCTCCAGGACCATGCACTGTGGACTAGCTAGAAGACTGTCTGCAGTTAGTATGTGTTAGGCTGGAGACTCAATATGCTTGCTGCTGGAGAATGTCAGACAGTGGTGGGGGGGCAGCTGAGCATTTCCAGGCCTACTGTCTGTCTGCTATTGCCTTATGGAATGCTACAGATCTGCACTGACTGCCCTGTAGCGCATCTGTTTCCCAGCAGGACTGGGGTTGTTGGTCCTCTCTACTGTCACCATGGCAGGGCTGTAGAATGTGGATCTGTTGGGGGGAGATCCTGTCCCCCAACCTGATCCCCAGAGAGCAAGTTCGGTGGTACTACATAATCTGCCTATGGGTCCAACCACTGCCCCTCCCCTCCCCTCCCCTCCCCTCCCCTTGAATCATGTGGCCATGGCACCCACCGAGGATATGCACTATTCTGGTGCGTTATAGTCCACAAAGGCTAGACGTGACTGTGATATACATATGAGCACAGGTGTATCCTAGGTGTGTCTGAAAGAACTACCTATCACACACTGGAACTAATGGGGATCTGCAGCATAGCCTATCTCAGGGAGGGCAGGTGCTGTGGACCTGGTGCTGGGCACCCCACCTCACCCTCAGGGTGAGCACAGTACCCACACAATGTGACGGTCTGTAGCTACTCTGTGCTAGTAACGCACACGGTCAGTACCCCCTACCAGGCCTAGGTGCTGTGGGGGTGCATACCCCATCTTGTGCTCATCTGTAGACTGCTGCTTTGCATGTTCAGTGCATCATGGGTACGAGTGGCTTAACTCTATCCTGGTAACAACAGCAGACAGTTTGTGTGGTGACCTGCAGTCCTTCTGTGGCCAGCCAGAGCTTTGCTTGTAGCTGTAGCCTACTGGTTACTTCACTGCCTGTAGAGCCAAAGAATGTGCGTTTGATCCCACAGTGGGGTTATTGATTAGGGCTGTCTGGGGCAGTTTCTTTTTTTAATCTAAATTAGTACTGCCAGCAAAAACACCCTCACAGTGCTATAACCTTACGGTGCCTTATAAGGCGCCTTATGGGGCACCTGAGGATTACAGCACTGTGAGGGTGTTTTTGCTGGCAGTACTAATTTAAATTTTAAAAAGGAACTGCCCCAGACAGCTCCAATAAATAACCCCAACTGTGGGATCAAACTCACAACTTTTGGCTCTACAGGCAGTGAAGTAACCAGTGGGCTACACCTCTGAACAAACCTCTGGCTGGCTACAGAAGGACTGCAGGTCACCACACAAACTGTCTGCTGTGGTTACCAGGATAGGGTTAATCCGCTCATACCCATGATGCACTGCACATGAAGATTACAGCACTGTGAGGGTGTTTTTGCTGGCAGCACTGCTTTAAAGTAAAAAGGAAAATGCCTCCAGCAGCACTTCTTTAAAGTAAAAAGCCTCTAGCAGCACTGCTTTATAGTAAAGGGTAATGCCTCAGATAGCCTTATTCATTAACCCCACTGGGGGATTGAGCTCATGACCCCTGGCTCAGCAGTCAATGTATTAGCCATTGTGCTACCCCTCTCTTGCTATGCTTGTTGGTCAGCATGCCTACTTCATGCTAATGTGCATTGACATGCCATGGCTCCCTTTATCGCACGGTAACCAGAAATGCTACGTTAAGACTGACACGCCCACTCCTTATATGGCATCCTGCACACTAACGCCGGCTGCACATTAAGACTGCTTAGTAAACATACCCCTTTGTCAAAAGCTTTCTCAAAATTGAGATACATAATATAAACCAGTTCACCTTTATCTACCTGTTTATTCACACCTTCAAAAAATTATAAGAGATTAGCAAAACAAGACTTTCCTTGGGTAAATCCATGTTGGCTTTCTTTTTTCCCCCCCAAATTTATTTTCAAATTTAGAAGGACAATAACAATGGTGTGATTAAGAGGAACACCAAGGGGTATGTTTACTAAACTGCGGTAATGTCACTCATGTTAGGTTCCATGGTAAAGGTACAGATGCCCCTATAAAGGCATGGGCAGTGTATCATTACAGCAAGCCATATCAGCTAAAGCATGTTACAAGGCACCATAGACTAATGTGTGTTACAAGGTGCCTCATAAGGCACCCTATAGAGCTCCTTAGGCTAAGCACCATATTAGGTACCCCCTGGGAAAGGCACCATAGGTTAAGGTGGCCTAACCAGGTTACAGAGCCCTAGGGTCTGCAAGGTGCCTTAGGATGACATTTATTTATGCCACACTATTTAGAATCAGTGTGGTTTACATGTATACTAACAGGTACTTTTTATTCCCTTGTCCCCAAAGGGCTCACAATCTAAGTGTACCTGAGGCAATGGAGGGTTAAGTGGCTTGCCCAAGGTCACAAGGAGTTGCCAAGGGACTAGAGACCCCAGTCCCTCCAGCCTGGAGTTGCTTGTCCCCATGCAGGAATTGAACCCCCAGCCTTCCAGGCTGAGGTAACTTGTCTTAACCACTGAGCCATTCCTCTGACCTGTAAGACTAAGTGGGATAAGACAGCTGGGAATGAGTGTTGGTCTTGTCAGAGTGATGTTGGCACTTTGAGACATGTGGTGTATGACTGCCCTAACATTCAGTCTTATTGGGTTTCGATATGGAACTGTATCCAAGAGGTATTGGGATTCAGGGCCACTCTCTCCTGGTCTGTGGTCGTTTTTCAGTCAGCAAATTACATCTCATCGCTACAGAGGGATTGCAGTTTCTTATTTGATTTTATGATGGGAGTGGCCCTGCATCTTGTTATTTCTAACTGGAAACATACTGCAGAGCTTAGCTGGCATGAATTGTGGAATTGCTTGTGTTTATGCTGCAAATATGAACAAATACCATGTTATGGTGTAACCCTTAAGCCTTCCACTTTTCTCAAATGGAAACCCCTACACAATTACATCTCCAAAACCCATTATGATGTAAACTAAAGGGTCACTAGTCAACCCATTGATTTCTTAGCTAATGGAGGGCTGCCTGATGTACCATAGCCCTTGCAGGCCTCTATTGGCCTCTTGTTTTCATTTATATTGCCTCTGATGATCGCACGGGGTTGGGAGGGTCATGGTTGGGGAAGGCTGTTTCAAAGCCTTTTTTGTGCTCTTATGTTAAAGAGAAATATCATTTTAATTGTACTTTTGGTTTTGTTGTATTTGTTTGAAAATATAAATAAAGAAGTTTAAAAAAAGATGCCATTGACAAGACACCACTTAGGAGGGATGAGTATAGCACCTCAACCCAATGAAAAAAGTCAAGGCCACATCCAAACCATTTTAATACTCAAAACAAATACGGCCACTTCACGTGGTCGAATGCCTTCTCAGCAGGAGAGCTCATACACCAAGATAGCTCCAACAAATTATGAAATGTTCTTGCATTTTCTCAAATAAATCTCCCTCTAATGAAACCTGTCTGCTCTTGCCCAATTAGACAATGGATTATTTTACTAAGTCTAGTTGCTAATATCTTTCCAAGAATCTTATAATCAACATTAAAGAAGGAAATAGGCTGGCAATAAGCACCATATTGGATTCTGAAAAATTTGATGATGGGCATTGTTGCTGTAATACATTTTGACAACAAACAAAGGAGAAGGCTGTGGCTTTGATTTTCTTCACTTTGTGTTTGCATGTAATAAACTTTGTAACAGCAGCTGCAATTTTGATGCCTCTAAAGTATAGCTGTCTGGACCTGACAACTTAGTCCTTGACAGGCTCTTAATTATCTCAATAATTTCACCAACCTGTATTGAGGCTCCAAGACATTCCCTCTGCAAATTAGTAAGGAAGGGGCGATCAATTGCTCCTAAGAAGACCTAACATAAGAACATAAGATATGCCATACTGGGTCAGACCAAGGTCCATCAAGCCCAGTATCCTGTTTCCAACAGTGGCCAATCTAGGTCATACGTACAGTACCTAGCAGTTTCCCCAAAAGACATAGGTTCCACAATGCTTGTGTTGGGTCTTCTTAATAATGGTTTATGGACCTTTCCTCCAGGAACTTGTCCAAACCTTTTTTAAATCCAGCTACACTAACAGCCTTTACTACATCCTCCGGTAACAAATTCCAGAGTTTGATTACATGTTGAGTGAAAAAATATTTTCTTTTATTAGTCTTAAATAGTTGACCCTGTAGCTTCATTGCATGTCCCCTAGTCTTTCTAAATTCTGATAACGTAAACAATCAATCTTCGTTTACCTGTTCCACTCCGTTCATTAATTTATAGACTTCTATCTCCCCTCAGCCATCTCTTTTCCAGGTTAAAGAGCCTTAACCTTTTTAGCCTTTCTTCATAGGAGTATCCTTCCATCCCCTTTACCATTTTGGTGGCTATTCTCTGAACCTTTTCTAATAACGCTATATCCTTTTTAAGATACAGCGACCAGAAATGCACACAATATTCAAGGTGCGGTCGCATCATGGAACGATAAAGAGGCATTATAATATCCTTTGTTTTATTTTCCATTCCTTTCCTTATGATACCTAGCATTCTATTTGCTCTCTTGGCTGCCACTGCACATTGGGTGGAGGGTTTTAACGTGTTGTCCACAATGATGCCTAAATCTTTTTCCTGGGTGGTGGTTCCTAATGTGGAACCTTGCATCGTGTAACCATAATTAGGGTTGTTCTTCCCTAAGTGCATAACTTTGCACTTGTCCAGATTAAATTTAATCTGCCATTTTGATGCCCAGTCTTCCAATTTATCAAGATCCTCTTGCAATTTTCCACAATCCTCATGGGTTTTAACAACTTTAAATAGTTTTGTGTCATCGGCAAATTTAATAACCTCACTCGTTATTCCCTTTTCCAGGTCATTTATGAATATGTCAATAAGCAGCGGACCCAGCACAGATCCCTGGGGTACACCACTATTCCCCTTTCTCCATTGGGAAAATTGGCCATTTAACCCTACCCTCTTCTTTCTATCTTGTAACCAGTTCCTGATCCACAATAGTACACTGCCTCCTATCACATTACTTTTTAGTTTTGCCAAAAGTCTCTGATGAGGGACCTTGTCAAAGGCTTTCTGAAAGTCCAGATACACTATATCAACCGACTCACCATTGCCTAAACCCAAGAGGACTGTGGAAAACTGCAGGAGGATTTGGATAAATTGGAAGACTGGGTATCCAAATGGCAGATGAAATTTAATGTGGACAAGTGTAAAGTTATGCACCTAGGAAAGAACAACCCACACTATGGTTACACGATGCAAGGTTCCACTTTTGGAGCCACCACCCAATAAAAAAAGATTTAGGAGTCATCGTGGATAACATGTTAAAACCCTCCACCCAGTGTGCAGCGGCGGCCAAGAAAGCAAATAGAATGCTAGGTATCATAAGGAAAGGAATGGAAAATAAAACAAAGGATATTATAATGCCTCTGTATCATTCCATGGTACGACCACACCTTGAATATTGTGTGCAATTCTGTTTGCCGTATCTTAAAAAGGATATAGCATTATTAGAAAAGGTACAGAGAAGAGCTACCAAAATGGTAAAGGGGATGGAAGGCTCTTCCTATGAAGAGAGGCTACAAAGGTTAGGGCTCTTCAAGCTGGAAAAGAGACGGCTGAGGGGAGATATGATAGAGGTCTATAAATTAATGAATGGAGTGAAACAAGTAAACGTAGATCAATTGTTTACACTATCAGAATATAGAAAGACTAGGGGACATGCAATGAAGCTACAGGGTAAACTATTTAAGACAAATAAGAGAAAATATTTTTTCACTCAATGTGTAATCAAACTCTGGAATTTGTTACCGGAGGATGTAGTAAGAGCTGTTAGTGTAGCTGGGTTTAAAAAGGGTTTGGACAAGTTCCTGGAGGAAAGGTCCATAAACCATTATTAAAAAGGGACCCAAGATATCGATGCTTGACCCAATACAAGCATTGTGGAGCCTGTGTCTTTTGGGGATACTGCTAGGTACGTATGACCTAGATTGGCCACTGTTGGAAACAGGATACTGGGCTTGATGGACCTTGGTCTGACCCAGTATGGCATATCTTATGTTCTTATGATGGCAAATAAAGCTTGACATTGCCCATCCCTTCTGCTCATTAGGATTGCTAGGGCAGAACCTACTACACAATGCAGATTGTTGTTGTTGTTTTTTTTGTTTGGGGGGGGGGATTGTGCGTGCTATGTAGCACATGCTACTTTCCCAATGCCTTTTGTTTTCAATAACCCTCAAATATATTGCACTTGATTAAGTCCCCAGTCCACTATGGGGCCAGCAAAACTTTCTGCCACCAGTCCAGTGTCCATTCTAGGGCCTCCACTGACCACTGTACAGCCAGATAAGCTATCCATATGGCATTCTATACCTGTTGCACAGTGCAGGTTAATTTTTCCATGGTGTTTTAGGAGAAGCAAAACCGTCGTTTTGAGTTGAGGTACTCCATTCTCAGTTACCATCATCTTGATCTTTTGGGATCCACTATGTTTATCCTACTCCTTTTTGAATTTCAGCCCCATTTTTGCTTCCACCACCTCCTTCAGAAAAGCATTCCAGACATTCACCGTACTTTCCATGAAGAAATATTTCTTAATGCTGCTTTTGACTGTACCCTTGCAGCCTAAGCATGTCCTCTAGTTCTAGAATTTCCCCTTATATCTCTTTGGTCCTTTCTCTTCTCCAGGGTATACATATTTAGGTTCTCCAGCCTCTTCTTATGTCTTCTGATGGAGATCTCTTTGCATTTCATTTGTACTGGTTCCAGCCTCTTTATGTTCTTAGTGAGATAGGGCACCCAAAACTAAACAAATTACCCCAAGTGAATCCTTACCAGTATCTTATCACCTCCTCTTTCCTGTTGGTTCTGCCCCTTTTATGCAGCCTAGTATTCTTCTGGCTTTTGATACGGCCTTGTCACATTGCACCTTGATATCCTCAGCCACTATCACTATCTCTCTTGGTTCATATCAGCACCCCCCCCCCCCCCCTCCTATCACATACAGCTTCTTTTCTCCGATGATGTCATCAATATTTGGAATTGGGTGGAAAGTATACATAGGCAATGCCCAAGCCAAAAGCATTTTCCCACAATTCCATTAGCTCACTGCCTAATTTAAATATTATATCAAATGCATATGTTGATTTACCATGTGAAACTGAAGGATGAGAGATTGACAGTTGCAGCCCAGGACAGGATTACGGATGAAATGGTTTACAATGATTTATGAAAAAACTGGTAAAACTGACATATGTTGATTCTGTAAGAAAGAGATGGAAATAGTGACTCACCTCATACAGTACATCATATTTTCTAAACTCAGATAGTTATGGAGAAAAACAAAAGCTAATGACCACTCAAAATCAACCCCCACAAAATATTATGTGGCATAATGGAATAGACTTTGAATAATATGCATTCAGACAAGCATACCAGCAGAAGAGTAAAAAGATGGATACCAAACCAGCCCATCTGCATCAGATATACGGCCCCGTTGTTAGCTGTGATTGCAGAATTCCTCTGCTCTCCAGCCCGTGAGAGACGCTGTTCTTGCGGTCACATTGCATCACTCTTAGCCGCAATTACAGCCTTCCTCTGCTCTTCTGCTGCACGCTGAACCACTCTTTGCCACAGCCTGCGATGCTCTCCTTTTTTGCTAGGAGGATGGATAGCATTTACATGTTTGTTTGTGCATGCATACACATACACAAACATGCACACGGACAGACCACATTTTGCAGCCAGAATCTGGTGAACCCTTGACAAAAAGTACTTTATGCTTAAGCAAAACACACTTAATAAATGCAATGAACTAGAAGAGAGATGGGAAATTACTTGATATCTTTTTGCCACATTTTCTTGGTCTCTGACTGCATTTCTTGGTACTTGAAGATCTTTTTCCTCTCAATGTGATTCACAGAATAGTCATTTGGGAGACACAGATCTATTAGGGGGGACTGTTAAGTTTCTGTCCTTGTAACAAAACAGAAAGCTACGGGCACACTTCAGTTCCAGAGGTACCAAATAAAATGAAACTGAAGAGATTATTCGGACCTCCGGAAATTAACTGTGCATGTACCTTTCTGTTTCATTACAAGGGCAGACCCTCCACCCCCCTCATAAAATCAATGGTGTTCTGATGTTCTTCTCCTTTACCACTATGCTTGGCTTCCTTGCATCCAGCTTTTTATCGGTTGGAATGGGAGTATTCCAGGTGATTGTGACCTCTCCATTCTCTTTAATTCTCTTAGGGCCATGAACCCAGTGCTTTTCAGGCACAGTGATTTTGCAGTATTTACAGAGTTTCCAGTGGATGAGGCATGTTACATTATTGTGCTTGTCTGTGTAAAAAGTTTCTGCCATCAGAACTACAGAGCCAGCTATTGTACTTCTCTTCCTGCAAAATGTAGCGACATTGCCCTCTTGGTCGTATCATCATTTTCCTTCAACAGAAGAAAGAGATTTTGTAAACTTTCACAGCAGTTTCCCACCTTGGTCATCAAGTTCCACAAGCTAAACAAGAAATTCTGGAAAGTATGGACTCATGTTCCTGGAATGTGAATGATGAAACTTCACCACATTAGAAAATCACACCTGAAATGTCAAAGCTGTGCTGCTTTGTGGTACGGCTCATTTAAACCACTGTCTGGGTATGCCACATTTGGGATGGCTGCATGTTGATACAGGCTTAAGCATACTCAGGATGGCTGCTGCACATTCAAAGGTCATGACACAGCCTTGAAAAAATGTAGCAGAGAGAACAAGCAATAAAACAACATAGCCAGAATTCCACACAGAGTAAAGCTTGCTGTAAGCTGGCAGCCTGAACTCAGAGAGAAGGGCAGCTATGAACATCTGAAGCCATTCCAGAGCCAGCTGAAGATCACACTGGTCAACAAAGTTTTACAAAAGTCATGTTACTGAAATAAAAATAGTCATTTCTTATCAATTTTTATATGCTGAACACAAATATGACAGTGAAATAACAAAGTTGGCTCTAGTTTTTTTGTCATCTACAAGAATTAATGTTTACATCACGAAATGCATGTCAATAGTAAATATAATAGGCCTTCGGTTAATACCAGTAAAAAAACAAGTCATAGACTACTTCTTAGATTTTTTTCGCCTGTCTCTTGTACAGCCAAGTTTCTGTTACTGCATCAGCATGTCTTCTACTAGTTCCTTGTAGTTTTCTGCCCTAACATTCCCGAGAAAACTTTGTTGACACTAGGCGAAAAGCATTCCATGCTTGTTTCGCATCGCCCTGCAGCAAGTTGTTGAACCGGTCATCTTTGAAGAGCTCTCGAATCTGAGGACCCACGAAAACTCCCTCTTTAATCTTTGCTGAGTCGAGGGAATTTTTCATGCAGGTATTGGAAAGCTGGCGAAGTGCTGTCCATGGCTTTCACTAAGTTTTTCATCAAACCTAGTTTGATGTGAAGGGGTGGTAGCAGGATTTTGTGAGCCTCAACCAGAGCTGGGTGCTGGATATTCTTCTCTCCAACTTTACATTTTGTCTGCGATTCCATTCCTTCCGCAAGTAGTGCCAATCCCTTGCTCAGCTATCCCACTCACATAAGAAACACATGTTTTTTTTATATCCCTGCTGCAGTCCCATTAAAAGGGCAACTACCTTCAAGTCACCACAGAGGTGCCAGCTGTACTTGTTATAGTTAATGGAGGTCAGTAAATGCTTTAAGTTATCGTATGTCTCTTTCATGTGGATGGCATGTGCTACTGGAATAGATGGAAGACGGTTTCCATTGTTCAAAAGCACAGCCTTCAGACTCAGTTTCGAAGAGTCTATAGATAGTCTCCAGTCTTGTGGGTCATGAGTGATTTTTAAGGCATTCATGAGGCTTTCAATATCGGAACAGAATACCAGATTACTTTCCTTTATGACTGCGTATATTACACTGCTGACGTCAGATGGCTTCAGCAGCCGTCTGGCAGTAGTAATGCATTGCATCAGAAAATGATGCAATCAACTCTGGATGATGTGTGCATGCTGGTATTATGCAATGCAATGCAATATTACATCATTCAAGGCTTATTTGGGATGTTGTTGATGTCCTACTGGATAAATTTACACGGTGAAACGTCAAAAATGAACTACATGCAATATCTTCAAAACGAGAGCCAATAATTTTTTTTAATGTTATATTCGTGTTCAGCTCACCAAGATACTACAGATTAGGGCTTTAGTCAGCTCAGTTCCCATGTCGAAACCATCAATGCTCTTCACCCCTGTCAAGCGGGGTTCCGTCAAGGCCACAGCACTGAGACCGTACTATTGGCTCTACTCAATGAACTACACATATCTCACGACCGTGGTGACATTACTCTTCTTGTTTCCTTAGATTTATCCGCGGCATTTGATTTAGTTGACCATCAAACACTTCTGTCCCGTCTCTCTGATATTGGTCTCCGTGGTTCTGTTTGGTCTTGGTTCTATTCTTTTCTTTCATCCCGCTCCTTCTCTGTCCATGTTAAGAGCCAGTCCTCATCCATCCTTCCCCTCACTTGTGGTGTTCCACAGGGCTCAGTCCTTTCTCCTCTGCTGTTCAACATCTTTCTGGCTCCTCTACCATTGATAATACAACAATACTCTATCTCTTCTTATCTGTATGCAGATGATATAGTTCTATTATTTCACACGTCAACCCTCTCTCCTGATGTTACGCAGTTAAACCTTTGTCTTTCGCACATTGCTTCCTGGCTATCAGACAACTTTCTTCATCTTAACCCAACTAAATCCTCAGCAATGTGGGTCTCACTTAGTGGTACATGTCCTACTCTCGCACCTTCTATTGGTCAAATCACAATCCCTCTCACCTCCTCTGTCCGGTATCTGGGTGTCACTCTAGACTCTCGCTTAACTTTTTCTGAACACATTTCCAACGTTTCACGCCGTTCCTTTTCTGCTCTGCGGCAGATCCGAGCCGTTCGGTCCATTGTACCTCCTAATGCCCTTTTCACTCTTGTTATTGCCCTTGTAATAAGCAGACTGGATTACTGTAATATATACCTGGCCAACCTTCCCAAATATCGCCTTCAACGGTTACAACGCATTCAGAACACTGCCGCCCGTCTCATCACTTTCTCCAGCAGATACGATCATATCACCCCGGTTCTGCTCCGACTGCACTGGCTCCCCCTCCAATACCGTTTTCATTTTAAGTTTCTGATTCTCCTTCATCGGGCTATTTACACATGCACTCTGTGATATTTGTCAGACTGTATCTCTCGTTATACTCCTCATAGGTTACTTCGCTCCACTCAAACAAACCGTTTGTCTCTTCGGTCATCTTCACAAGCCTGTTTAGAACAAACACGACATTCAGCCTGGTTTTTCCTAGGACCTTCCCTATGGAACACACTCCCCACTTCATTACGTTTAGAGCCCTCTTACCCTCAGTTTAAATCACTCCTTAAAACCTACCTTTTTCAGAAAGCTTTTGACCTCCCCCTGGAAAACCTCCCTACTTGATTTGTCTGTATGTCTACCCCAAGTATTGTCTATGTTTGTTAATTTTGCATTCCTGTATTCTGGCTGGCTAATATTATCATTATGATTTGTTATGATTTGTTAATTACTGTCAAAACCACTTGTACCCAGTCTACTATGAGTTATTGTTTAGCTGTTTTTATTATGATGTGTCCACTTTCTCTAAACCCTCTTTCCTGTCTTATTTTGGCGTTCTGTTTCTTGGTTTGTGGTGTTAATCAACTTTTTATTGTACACCGCTTAATGCTTTTGCAACAGCGGTATATCAAATTTTTAATAAAGATAAAGATAAAGATTTCCACGTTGACCAGTGTCATCAAAAAGCAAAAGTCTTTGCTTGTCTAGGCTTGAAAAAGGGTCGTGAAAAACTGCTGGACCGGATTAGTTTTAAAACGAAATACTAAAAGTGAAAAGTGAATAAAGACGTGCTCATGATCATGTAGTTATTTTCTTGGTTCACTATGCAAGGTTGATTACTGTGTTTAAGTTGTGCTCCATTTCTTGGATTCTCTCATTGCTAGAGTTGTGTCCTTGCTTGGAAGAGGCATTACACAGATTTCATATACATTCATCAAACTGTTTTGCTTCCAAGTACAGAACTTTATTCTGCTTACTTGCTAAGTTAAAGAAAAATATGTAGAAACATAGAAACATGACGACAGAAAAAGACCACATGTCCTATCTAGTCTGTCCTTACCTATCAACCACTACAACAGTCCCCTTTTTTCCTTTAGAGATCCTCTGTGTTTGTCCCATGCTTCTTTGAATTCAGATACTGTCCTCATCTCTACCACCTCCACTGGGAGACTATTCCACGGATCCACCACTCTTTCCTTAAAAGAAATATTTCCGGATATCACTCCTGAATCTATCCCCTTTCACCCTCATCCCATGTCCCCTCGTAGCAGAGCTTGCTTTCAATCGAAAGAGGCTCTCTTCCTGTACATTTATGCCATGGATGTATTTAAACATCTCAATCATATCACCTCTATCCCATCTTTCCTCTAAGGTGTACATATTAAGATCCTTAAGTCTGTCCTCATATGCTTTATAATAAAGACTACTGACCCCAGTCTGTTTATATCCTTTTGAAGGTGTGATCGGCAGAATTTCACACAATACACCAAACGAGGTCGCACCAAAGAATTATACCGAGGCACTATCATCTCCTTTCTTCATTCAGGATAAATCAAGCTGTCTTTCCTGGAAACAAAGGTCTCACTGGGTGTGAGGCATTTTTGGGTGTAGTGGCAATGTTGCTGGGTCCATGGGGGGTGCTCAGATCCCTTCTGCGGGGCAGTCTTATCAGGGTGGGGGTGTTGGGGTGGTGGGCCAAGGGGGGTTATCTTCGGCCCTTGGGTCTTCGGCTTGGGACTTCTGGAGGGGCTGGGGACAGGGCACATCCAGGGCGGATTAGCTGGGTGCCTGGGTACCCTCCTGGCTGGGGGCTTCCCTTCCCCTGTCCCCTGTTTTTCCTTATGTTCCTATGCAGGCCCTGATGGCCTGGCATTTACCAGGGGGAACTTCTGCGGGAAGTCCAGGAGGAGCTGCGGCCGGATTGGCGGGGACAACTCTGATGGCAGCAGGGGTCGAGCGTGCTGAAGGCTCTCAGGGCGTTCAGGAGCTGGAGGTCCCTACGGAGCAGTCAGCAGGTGCAGCTGATGTCAGCGATGTGGCTTTACGCACAGGTGAGTTGCTGGTCGAAGGCGGAAGGGGTGGGGCCCAGGTGGGGGGGTCAGGAGTCGGCGTGGGGGCTAAGGCCCGGAGGAAGCGGAAGCATGCTTGTCGGAGGCATTGCAGGGACAAATCGCCGTCCTCTTCTTCCAGCGGGTCATCGACGGACACTTCGGGAGGAGATTTGGTGGAATGGGAACAAGTTCCCGCAACCCTGGGGGTGGAGGGGCGTGGGGCAGTACCGACGCTTGCGTCCTTTTCCAAGCTGTGGGAGGGGGTTCCACGGGCATTGCGCAGGAAAATTCGGAAGAGGAAGTATATTGATATTTTCCGTTTGTTGGAAGGGAGGCGGCGGTCGGGCGAGAGTCATAAGAAGAGGAAGGAGGATGAAAAGGCAGGGAGGATTAAGCGAGTTTCTCGTAATGTTGTGAATTGGACTAGGGCTTTTTTACGGTTGGCCAGCGTCTGGGGCCATCAGTATCCGGAGCAGTATGGGATGTTGTTCGCGTACGCGGATTCGATTTTGGAAGCCGCACAGACACATGATGGTTGGGCTTGGCTCAACTATGATGAAACATTTAGGGATAAGATGGAAGAAAATAAGTTGTTGTCTTGGGGGAATCAAGACTCAAATGATTGACTCAAATGGCGGTTCGGTCCGGGGGTGCCGGGGAAGCGGGGGGGGGGGGGGAAGGAGGTGTAAAAGGTGTAGGGGGCCGGCATGGTGGGCAGGGGGCGTTCCTTTCGTGACAGAGTTTTGGGGTCGCAGAAGGCAGGGGGTGAGGGTTCCGGAGATCTTTGCTGGAGATCTAATAAGTCGTCGTGCCCATTTCCAGACTGTAAGTTTCGACACGCCTGTTCCCTGTGTGGAGTGGAGCATACCGCCCTCAAAAGCATTAGGCGGGTCACCCCCCCCCCCCCGCGGCTCCCAAGTAGTGCAGTATTGGGGGAGCGAGCTCCCACGCCGATTAGGTTAGAGGCGATGTGGCCAGGGCTCCAGCGGTATCCGCAGCGAAGGATTCGGGAGGTCCTTGGGGAGGGTTTTAGGGACGGGTTTCCTATTCCGGTGATAGGGGAGGTAGGGGCGGGGTGGGCAGACAATACAGCTTTGGTGTGACGATTGTTGCAGGTGGTCCATGCTAAGCTGCAATCGGAGAGTGCCTTGGGTAGGCTGGCTGGTCCTTTTTCCTGCCGGCCGTTTGCGAATTTGGTAGTGTCTCCCTTGGGAGTTGTTCGAAAAAGGAACCGGGGAAGTACAGGCTGATTCACAACCTGTCATTCCCCGTGGGGTCGTCGGTCAATGCTAGGATCCTGAAACACTGGTGTTCCATGTGATATGCATCCTTTGACGCTGCAGTCGATTTGTTGCGTCGCTGTGGGACGGGGAGTTTAATGGCCAAAGTTGACATCGAATCGGCTTTTTGGTTGTTGCCGGTTCACCTGTCGGCTTTCCTGTTGTCGGGGTTTTATTTTGAGGGGGGCTGGTACTTTGACAAATGTATGTTGATGGGTTGTTCGATTTCCTGTGCGTACTTCGAGATGTTCAGCAACTTTTTTGCACTGGGCTTTGATTAAAAGGGTAGGTTGCGCGAATGTTGTGCACTATTTAGATGATTTCTTGTTCGTGGGGGAGGCACGGATGGTCCAGTGTCGGGCGTTGTTAGACGGGTTTGTGGCTTTAGCTCGAGAGTGGGGCTGCCGCTGGCAGAGGGGAAAACAGAGGGTCTGGATACGTGCATCACCTTTTTGGGTATACAGCTGGATACAGTGGCAATGGTGGCGTGTTTGCCGGGGGCAAAGATTGTGCGTTTGTGGTGGCTGGTCACCAACACGCTGGGAGTGTGTAAGCTCACATTGAAAGAGTTGTAGGCCTTAATCGGCTCTTTGAATTTTGCTTGTAGGGTGATACCTATGGGTAGGGTGTTTCTGCGGCACTTGGCAGCAGCTACGGCAGGTGTGACGATGTCTTATCATCGGATCAGGGTAACTCGGAGTATCCGGGCTGATTTAGGAGTGTGGGACGTGTTTTTACAGGAATTTAACGGCACGTCGGTGTTGATGGAGGCCGCCATTTCTTCTGTCATTTTATAGCTTTTTACGGACGCGGCTGACAGTGGGGGGCTATGGATTTACTTTGGTGGGGCGTGGTGTGTGGCGTCCTGGCCTCAGTCTTGGCAGGATGAGGGGCTCATGGCGAATATCACGTTTTTGGAGTTGTTCCCTCTCTTGGTGGTTCGGGAACTTTGGCCGGACAGGTTGCGTAATCGTAGGGTGGTGTGGTACTGTGACAATGAGGCGGTGGTGAGGGTGATCAATAAGTATACGCCGCATTGTTTGCAGGTGATGGCCCTGATGCGGGCCGTAGTTCTAGCTTGCTTGCGGTTGAATGTATTTGTTAGGGCTCGTCATATTCCGGGTAGCACTAACAGTATTGCGGATGCTCTTTCTCATTTTAAGTGGGATCAGTTCCGGAGTTTGGCGCCAGCAGCGGACGTCGAAGGCATGCAGGTCCCGGAGTACTTATGACAGCTTGGCCAGTGGAGATGCTAATGTTGCTGCAGCATTCTGTGGCGCCAGGGACATGGAAGAAGTATCAATGTAGAAGCGATGACGTGGTCAGCTTTCTGGTGACTCGGGGGTGGCAGGAGGGGCACATGCACGACCATTTATTGGCTGAATACGTGGTCGCGGCAAAGGCCAAAGGGCTGTCAAAAGCGACCGTTGGGGTGCACTTGGCGGGGTTTTCCTTTTTTGCGTGGGCAGTGGGCTGGGGTGGCATGGGTGGGGGGTTCCTGGCACAGCAATTATTACAGGGGTGGGAGCGCTCTCAGCCGACTCAGCGGGATGGTCGTCGGCCAATTACGCATGAGTTGTTGGCTCGAATCTCGGTGGCGTTGCCGGGGGTTGCGACCTCCATTTATGAAACGCAGCTGTTTCGGGCGGTTTTCAGTTTGGCGTTTTTTGGGGCCTTACGAGTCAGAGAGTTAGTGGTGTATTCACGCCGTGTGGAGCGCGGTTTGAGTTGGCGGCATGTGTATGTGGGAGACGCGGAGACGCGAGTGTTGCTTGGGCGGTCTAAAAACGGATCAGCGGGGATGTGGTCAGTTGGTGGTGTTACGTGCCATTGGACACCCCCTGACTTGCCCGGTGGCTTTGATGCGGGAATATTTGAGAGTGCACCCCGCAGGCGAGGGGAATTTTTTCTTGCATGAAGATGCTAGCCCGCTGATTCGTTTTCAGTTTGCGGCCGCCCTGCGTTTGGCTTTGGAAAGGATAGGAGTGTAGCCGGCTGGATTTGCCCCGCATTCGTTCCAGATCGGGGCGGCTACCAGTGCTGTGGTTGAGGGACTGCCGCAGAGTGAGATTCAGAGGATTGGCCGTTGGAGTTCGCAAGCATTTCAGGGTTATGTGCGTTTGTGAAGAGGATGACTGGGGTGTTGGGGGGGGGGCTAACTGTTGTTTTGTGTTGCAGGTGGGGACCGGTGTCCTGGGACCTGCTGGTTGGTTGGCCACTCCTTTGTGCATTGGGCGGAGCGGAGAGCAGTGGTACGGCCAATGGGGCCCAATCTCGGAATGGACCCGTGTGAGCTGGGGGTCCTATGGCTGGGCGTGAGAGGGCTGCATTGGGTGCAGCTCCTGCCTTTGCTGCAACATTACGGGCATGTGAAGGAGTGGTCGAAGTGGATGCTAATACATCTGGGGGGCAATGATTTAGGCTCCTGGACTTGTAAGCAGCTGATACGAGCGGCGAAACATGATCTGAGTGAAGTGTTGCTAATGTTTCCTGAGGTCCTGTTGTTATGGTCGGACATCATTCCACGGCCAGCCTGTTGGGAGCAGCGGCAGTGGTCTCGGGGGTTAACCAAGATTAATCGCCAGATTGGGCGTTGGGTGGTGGAGCATGGGGGTCTTCAGATACAGCATCCCTGGGTTGAAGTTTCTTGCGCAGGTTTATACAGGCAAGATGGGGTGCATTTATCCCCTGTTGGGCTGGATTTGCTCCTTAATGATTGGCAGGAGGCCGTGGAAGCGGTGGTCAACAGGAGGTTCATCGGTCGCAGCTTGGGGGGGGGACGGTTCAGGGGTTAGGGAGTGCCTGAACCGGTGGCGGGATTCCGGAGGTTTCCGGGGTCTGGAGCCATAGGTATTAGTTGGGCAGGGGTGGGGTACCCCCGACCCGGATAACCCCGGTGAGACTTTTGCTAGTAATATGGCGAAGCCGGAGAAAGGGGTGGTAGGATGAGCAGTAGCCTCGTTGCGGTGGCAACAGCGATGACCTCACTTTGCTACCCACATGGCTGGTGAGTCATTACTGTTGAGGTAGAGGCGGGATTGTATTGTTTGGAATTATTGTTGAAGTTTGTTAAAGTTAATAAAGCTGCGACCGGTGTTTATGCCAATGATGGAGTACTGTGAGTTATTGGGGGAGTGTGGGGGGGGAAGGAGTTGGCGAAGGGGAGGTGCACTGTGTCCACCATGCCACGGTTATGAAGAAGGCTGCAGGGCCCCGTACCTGGCCGGCCGGTGGTAACCGGGCTGGCGGCGCGTGGCATCCCCTTTGGGCCAAGGGGGCCAAAAGAATGCCGCGAGGCCGGGCGGCATCTTTTGAATCGATTGGCTCCCTCGGCTGAGTGGCAGCGGCGGGAGCCAATCGGTGACGGCAAATGGGAGGGAGGAGGGAGCGTGTGAAGGGGGACCTGCCGGGGCGTGCATTCAGGCATGCGGAGCAGGAGACAGCGGACGTCCCTCCCTCCCGCCCAATATCGGGATTTGGGGGTGGGTTGGGGTTGTTGCAGCTGGGGGGGGGGCGGCGGGATCCCGGAGGTTTCCGTGGTCCGGAGACATAGGTATTAGTTGGGCGGGGGTGGGGTACCCCCGACCCGGATAACCCCGGTGAGGCTTTTGCTAGTAATATGGCGAAGCCAGAGAAAGGGGTGGTAGGATGAGCAGCAGTCTTGCTGCGGTGGCAACAGCGATGACCTCACTTTGGTGAGTGAGGTCACATGGCTGGTGAGTCATTACTGTTGAGGTAGAGGCGGGATTGTATTGTTTGGAATTATTGTTGAAATTTGTTAAAGTTAATAAAGCTGCGACCGGTGTTTATGCTAACGATGGAGTACTGTGAGTTATTGGGGGAATGTGGGGGGGGAGGGGTTGGCGAAGGGGAGATGCACCGTGTCCGCCATGCCACGGTTAACAAAGGTCTCACTGGATTCTAGGCCAGGGTTGAGTACTACATGTATATTTCCTAAATAGACCCACTGCCACTCCTTATGATCTTGAGCAAGTCACTTAACCCTCCCTTGCCTTAGATACAAACTTGACTGTAAGCCCTCTGGGGACATGGAAATACCTAATGTTGCTGAGTGTAACTCACCTTGGACTTCTACTGAAAAAGGCTTGAGCTGAATCTAAAATACCTTCTCTTTCTCTTACAATCATGTCTATGTAACAAAACATAAAGATTCATCTATATTCATGTTCTGGAAGGCAAAAAGAAGCAGAGAGTGAATCAACCCCAGTGTATTTAATGTGATGCTTAAATCGATTTAGCAGAGTTCTTGATACAATCACATTGCTTGGATATCCTTTATTGGATCCTACATCTCTAGAAATGAGTAATTAGTAAACTAACATGTCGTACCATTATAACTTTTCTATACTCATCTGTATACATAAGAAGTAAGATGACACAGTAAACCTATATTTCTACAAATAAGGTTTATGCGGAAGCAACATGTCATCAGGGGCAATTCATAACTTGACTAGTGGCTACATCTTCCAGCCAGGAGACTTATGTGCCTGTAATGTGGTTAGCAGTTCTCAGCTTCCTGTCAATATGGAAGGATAAAGCCTGGATCTTAAAGTACATCATAACAAACATGGTGTGACAATGAGTAATTCAGTGATTGTGGTAAATGACTCAGTCAAAATATGAAAACTAGTTTCAAATACTGCTCCTCCCCTCCCCCCTCACCCTTATGGGTAGGTGCCTTTTCTCTGTTTCTTTGATACAGGTTTCGGGAAATAGTTCCTCTTCCTCTTGCCTCATAGTGAATGATAAATAAAGTGGTCATTGCAAGTACAAAAAATTGATTCAGTTGACCATCATACGCTCTAGAAATGTTTATGTGCTGTTATGGTTTTAGTAAACCTCCCTGAGCAACTTTGAGAAGTCTGAAAAGCAAGTTAGAAATTTTGCCAGTTCATAAATGAAAAGCATGTTATCTGACATAGCAGTCTGAGGCTTTGTCCTGCACACCATGTAAAGCCTACAAGACATAAGAATGCCGACCTAAAACTGAACCACTCTTAAGCGTTATTCTGGTTTTGAAGAGGAAAGATTGTATTATGATTCTAACCATCTCTGTTCCCTTAGCAAAATTGGAAAATAGAGCTCCTTGAGTGAACAGTATAATCCACATACATACTCAGGGGTGGCCCAAGGGGGGTGCGGGACCATGTGCGGAGACTCAGTGCGGGGCCTCATTTGCATAAGGGGCTTCATTTGCATAAATATTTGCATAATGTTAGCATACACTAACTTTTAGTAAACATGCCTCTTAATGAGTGTATGGATAAAGAAAGACTAAAAGATTTCTACATTACTATACTCCAGTGCCAACCGCCAGTCACATTAGGAACTACTACAAACACTGCCCATTTAGAACCCATAGCAAACCTGCCGTATCGTAACAGCACTACCAGGAGTCACAAAGCACCATACTCTACCTATCAAAAGGCAACACTGCAAATATTAAACCAATACATTTCAGAGAATAGCAATACATGACCTACTGGGGAAAGAGAACAAGTGGCAACGTCAAATAGGAATTACATAAACAGAATACCTCAGCTCAGTTACACATGCAGAACATAGACCATCATCAAACAAGGAATCACAATTTAGAAACAGGAAGACAATAATTAAACTGGAAACCCCAAAAGCCAAACTTGGAATGTACAGCAACACTGTAGAAATAAAACTATAAATTAATTTCCTCTTGTACTAAACAAAGCACAGATGTTAATGATGCACATTTCCCAGAGCTGACATATTCCAGTTAATAAATTCAAAATAAAGAGATATTTTTCTACCTTTTGTGCATGTTTTTTGCAGTTGCAATAGCTCCAGCCATTTTCTTCTGGTTTCTTTGTGTCTTCTGCTAACTCTCCATCGTCTGCTGTCCATTTGTCCTTTTCTAGGTTTTTTTCCATTCTCTCTCTACATCTGCTTTAACATACAGTCAAACCTCGGTTTTCATTTGCCCCGGTTTTCATACGCTTCGGTTTTCAACGTCTTTTTTGACTGAGATTTTGTCCCGGTTCTCGTACATCGCCTCGGTTTTCGTAAAGTACAGTACTGTAAATACATACACCCTCGCGCTGCACACCGGTCTGTATACACTACCAGAATGCCCGCCCGGTCCCGGCAGCACTGCCCCCCGGACTCACCGATCGCCAGCGTGATGAGAAGCGAAAGCCAGCTGAGCACGTAAATGAAACACATCCTCGAGCCTGGTCAGAGTTAGAGAGGCAAGGATTGCGCGGAGAGGAAGGCCCCGATCTCGTCCACCACCTGCCCTTCTCGGGAGCGCCCCCTCAGGCTCGGAGGTAGCAGGGAAGAAAAGCTGTCAACGTAAGCAGGAGATGTTGCATGAATGTGGGAGGCAGTTCTTTCTCTTGCAGGGTACGTCTGAAGCTATATCATTAAGATTTTCTGCCATTCTGAAGCATTGAGCAGATAATGTAAAGGTATTCTAATGGACTGAATCCAATGTGATTCCGAAGAGAGCTGGGCACAGCAGCTTGTCAGGGGTGGCTAAGGCCAGATGCTAACATACTGTACTGTACAGTACTGTACTTAGCTTGCTTTCAGTGATGTTAAATGTTCATTTATCCATTTCATTAGTCATTTATATTTATTTCTCATTGTTTTCTGTATGTAAAAATATAGTTATTCTCTATAAAATGTATTTTTTGTGAATATTTTTGGGTGTCTGGACAGGATTAATTGGATTTACATTATTTCTTAAGGTAAATATTGCTTCAGTTTTCATACGTTTCGGTTTTAGTCAGACTTTTTCGAACGGATTAATTATGAAAACCGAGGTTTGACTGTACTAATCTTTCTCCTTTTACTCTTTCCTCATTCCTATTTTATCTACCCAAATTTTACCCCTCCATCCTCAATCCCCACTTACTCCCCCAATACCCGGCCAATTGTAGATTTTTCTTCCCTCCCATACAAAATATTTTTCCCCTCTCCATTTCACTCTCCCAGCCCCATCCCATTCTAATCCTCCCCCAACATCAGCTCCCTTCTAGTTCCAACCCCACCCAGCTCCGCTCCCTTCTAGTCCCCGCATCAGCACATTTCCAGTCCTAGCCCCCCATCAGCCCATTTCCAGTCCTATCCTAACCCCACCATCAGCCCATTTCCAGTCCTAGCTCCCCCATCCATTTCCAGTCCTATTCGAGTCCCTCCATCAGCTCATTTCCAATCCCAGCCCCCCATCATCCCATTTCTAGTCCTTTCCTAGCTCCACCATCAACCCATGTCAAATCCTAGCTCCCCTCCACTCAGCCCATTTCTAATCCAAGCCCCCCATGAGCCTACTTCCAGTTCTAGCCCCTCCATGAGTGCATTTCAATCCAAGCCACCACCACAGCCCATTTCCAATCTTAGCACCTCCCAACAGCCCATTTCCAGTCCTATCCTAGCCCCTCCATCAGCCCATTTCCAATCCTAACTCCCTCTCCTCACAGTCCATTTCCATTCCAAGCCCCCTTCCCCATCCCCATAAGACTGAAAATAGGCTGATAGGGGGGTTAGGACTGGAAGTGGGCTGATGGGGGCTTAGGTTTGGTAATGGGCTATGGGGGAGGGCTAAGACTGGTAATGGGCTGGGGGTGTTCTAGGACTGGAAATGGGCTGAGTGGAAGGGGGGGCTTATTTGAAGTTCAAGCCCCCCTTCCACTCAGCCCATTTCCAGTCCTAGAAACCCCCCCCAGCCAATTACCAGTCTTAGCCCCCCCATAGCCCATTACCAGTCCTAAACCCCCATCAGCCCACTTCCAATCCTAACCCCCCATCAGCCCATTTTCAGTACTAACCCACCCAGCCCATTACCAGTCCTACCCCCACAGCCCATTATGAGTCCTAAGCCCCCCATCAGCCCATTTACCCCAGTTCTAAACCCCCATCAGCCCACCTCCAGTCCTAACCCCCCCCATCAGCCCATTTCCAGTCCAAGCCCCCCATAGCCCATTACCAGTCCTAGCCCCCCATAGCCCACTTCCAGTCCTAACCCCATCACCCCATTTTCAGTCTTAGCCCCCCCCATAGCCCATTACCAGTCCTACCCCATCACCAGTCCTACCCATCCCATCAGCGCATAGCCCATTACCAGCCATAACCCCCTCCCCCCATCAGCCCAGATAAAATAAAACAAACAAAAAAAAAAAAACCTGACTGCTGCTGATGCCTCTGCCACCCGACAGAGCTCTCGTTGAAGCAATCCTCTCGGCGCCGGCTTTCAGAGCCGGAAAGGGAGAGTTTCTCCCTCGTGGCTCTGTTAAGCCTGCCAGCGCTGATGGGAAACAGGCATTTCCTGTTTCCCATCAGCCCCGGCGGGCTTAATAGAGCCACGAGAGAGAAACTCTCTCTTCACGGCTCTGAAAGCCGGCACCAAGAGAATTGCTTCATGGAGGGCTCTGCAGGGCGGGCGGGGGGGCCGCGGCACACTTGATTCTGCCGCTGCCATGGCAGCAGCAGCAGCAGCAGCAGCAGCCAGTTTTGTTATGTTTTGTTTTTATTTAATGCAGAATGTTGTTTGCGCAGGCCCCCCTGAAACGCGGGGCCCTGTGCAAACAACATTCTTGCTCAATGGACGGGCCGGCCCTGTACATGCTATATGGCAATGAACAATCTTTACCACAGCAAGTTACAAAATACATGAGTGGATATAATAGCAAACGGATCGGGAGGGCCATTTTCAAAAGCCATTAAACCAGATAAATATTAATTTACTTGGGCTATCTGAAACTTGCCTATCCTTAGCCCAGCTAAAATCACATACGAGTTCTCAAAGCATCCATAGATTTAGCAAAATTAGTAGTAGGCAGTTCCAAAAATGAGTTTAGGTCATGGAAGTAATAGGCCCTTATTTACTACCATCAGCAATAAGATAGTGTATATAGACACAAACAGGAAAACTGTTGCAGAATTAACCAACCATCTAACTCAGGGAATGACAGGAGGGGTTTTTTGTACCAAAAGCTAACTCGAATAAAATCTCTGGAACGCCAGCTTGGTGTTAATAAGTCATGCTGAACCAGTTTTGCAGGATTTTGAAGTTGTAGTACTACTGTATCTGCCTAGGTTTGACAAACGCCTTTCTTTACTGATACTTCTCATAACGTTCAGTGTGATTATATTAGTTCGAGTGATTCTTGCAGTAGGTGGTATCATTATACCTTAATGAAAGATTTGGTGCCAGAGTTAATAAATTTAATTAGAACATTTAGGAGCCTATATAATAAACTTCAGCGGGTGCATGTTAAGTTCCCTTTCTGCACATAAAACAAAAGCTATGCAGGAGGCCTTATTATGCACATTTCAGGAGTCACAAGAAAAGTTAGGATGAGAGCTTAAAAATTAACATGACCGCACATGCAAGTAAAGCAATATCATGAGGACCCACTGAGCCCATGCCAAGTAGCATGGTATTCTCACTTTCCATATTATTTAGCAAGAGTTCTCTAACTGGGCATTATTTAATACCTGTGAGGACCTAGTGTTAACTTCATCACATGAGAATGTTGCTTAGTGAAGGCCAGATGAATAATATGATATCATTAAGCAAAGCAGGCTCTTGAGACATCTCAATTATCTAGAAATGGAAAAATGTAGGCCACCCACAGGAAATTAACCTGTATGTCTTTACTAATAGTCCTTTGAGAATGAGTACATTTAAACATACTTTTCTTTACCAAAAGAAAACACAACATATGCTTGCTAAATAGATTTTTATATATTTGCACATATTCATAACATGGAAAGATCTTCTCTAAACAATGACACATCACACAGTTCCTCAGTCATTGTTCTACAAGTGTACAAGGTACAAAGGTTTTTGCTGATGTGAAAATGGACAGATTCCAAGAGAGTGGCATGATTCTTAGGGTTAGTCTGAGAACAAACACTTCAGGCATTCATAGATTTCATCCTAACTCACAGTGTTTGAGGGAAGGATGACACCCCATTCCTATCATTTGGCTAGTTGCAAACAGGGGCGGCCCAAGGGGGGTGCGGGGCCATGTGCGGAGACTCGGTACGGGGCCTCATTTGCATAAGTGGCCTTATTTGCATAAATATTTGCATAATGTTACCATACACTAACTTTTAGTAAACATGTCTCTTAATGAGTGTATGGATAAAGAAAGACTAAAAGATTTCTACATTACTATAATCCAGTGCCAACCGCCAGGCACATTAGGAACTACTACAAACGCTGCCCATTTAGAACCCATAGCAAACCTGCCGTATCCTGACAGCACTACCAGGACTCACAAAGCACCATACCCTACCTATCAAAGGCAACACTGCAAATATTAAACCAATACATTTCAGAGAATACTGGGGAAAAGAACAAGTGGCAACGTCAAATAGGAATTACATAAGCAGAATACCTCAGCTCAGTTACACATGCAGAACATAGACCATCACCAAACAAGGAATCACAATTTAGAAACAGGAAGGCAATAATTAAACTGGGAACCCCAAAAGCCAAACTTGGAATGTACAACAACACTGTAGAAATAAAACTATAAATTAATTTCCTCTTGTACCAAACAAAGCGCAGACGTTAATGATGCACATTTCCCAGAGCTGACATATTCCAGTTAATAAATTCAAAATAAAGAGATATCTTTCTACCTTTTGTGCATTTTTTTTCAGTTGCAATTGGTCCAGCCACTTTCTTCTGGTTTCTTCATGTTTTCTGCTAACTCTCCATCATCTGCTGTCCATTTGTCCTTTCTTCTCTTCTAGTTTTTTTCCATTCTCTCTCTCTCTACATCTGCTTTAACATACTAATCTTTCTCCTTTTGCTCTTTCCTCATTCCTATTTCATCCACACAAATTTTACCCCTCCATCCTCAATCCCCACTTACTCTCCCAATACCCGGCCAATTGTAGATTTTTCATCCCTCCTACACAAAATATTTTTCCCCTCTCCATTTTACTCTCCCAGCCCCATCCCATTCTAATCCTCCTCCAACATCAGCTCCCTTCTAGTTCCAGTCTCACCAAGAATCCATTCCCTTCTAGTCACTGCATCAGCCCATTTCCACTCCTAGCCCCCCATCAGCCCATTTCCAGTCCTAGCTCCCCCATCCATTTCCAGTCCAAGTCCCTTCATCAGCTCATTTCCAATCCTAGCCCCCCATCAGCCCATTTCTAGTCATTTCCTAGCCCCACCATCAGCCCATGTCAAATCATAGCTCCCCTCCACTCAGCCCAATTTCAGTCCAAGCCCCCCCATGAGCCTACTTCCAGTTCTAGCCCCTCCATGAGTCCATTTCAATTCAAGCCCCCATCAGCCCACAGCCCATTTCCAATCTTAGCTCCCCCCAACAGCCCATGTCCAGTCCTATCCTAGCTGTTCCATCAGCCCATTTTCAGTCCTAGCTCCCTTCCCTCACAGCCCATTTCCATTCCAAGCCCCCTCCCCATCAGCTATTTGCAGTTCAAGCCTCCCCTTCCACTCAGACCATTTCCAGTCCTAGCAACCCCTCAACCCATTACCAGTCCTAGCCCCCGTCAACTTCCAGTCCTAACCCCCATCACCCCATTTTCAGTTTAAGCCCCCCCCCCTATAACCCACTTCCAATCCTAACCCGCCATCAGCCCATTTCCAGTCAGCCCCCCATAGCCCATTGCCAGTCCTAAACCCCCCCATCAGCCCACAGCCCATTACCAGTCCTAACCACATCAGCCCACCTCAAGTCCTAACCCCTCCCCATCAGCCCATTTCCTGTCCTAGCCCCCCCCATAGCCCATTATCAGTCCTAACCCCCCCATAGCCCATTACCAGTCCCAACCCCCCCATCAGCCCACTACCAGTCTTAACACCCCCCCCATAGCCCATTACCAGTCCTAACCCCCCATCATCCCATTTCCAGACAGGCCCCGTCAGCCCACAGCCCATTACCAGTCTTAACCCCCCCCCCCCCATAGCCCATTACCAGTCCTAACCCCACTCCATCAGCCCACTACCAGTCCTAACCCCACCCCATCAGCCCACTACCAGTCTTAACCCCCCCATAGCCCATTACCAGTCCTAACCCCCATCACCCCATTTCCAGACAGCCCCCAACAGCCCACCGCTCATTGGCAGTCTTACCCCCCCCATAGCCCATTGCCAGTCTTAACCCCCCCCAGCCCATTGCCAGTCTTAAACCCCCCCCCAGCCCATTGCCAGTCTTAACCCCCCTAGCCCATTGCCAGTCTTAACCCACCCCCCATAGCCCATTGCCAGTCTTAACCCACCCCATAGCCCATTGCCTGTCCTAAGCCCCCCATCACCCCATTTACAGACAGCCCTCATCAGCCCACAGCCCCTTGCCAGCCTTAACCCCCCAGCCCATTGCCAGTCTTAACCCCCCCTAGCCCATTGCCAGTCTTAACCCCCCCACAGCCCATTGCCAGTCTTAACCCCCCATAGCCCATTTCCAGTCCTAAGCCCCCCATCACCCATTTGCAGACAGCCCTCATAAGCCCACAGCCCATTGGCAGTCTTTAACCCCCCCAGCACATTGCCAGTCTTAACCCCCCCTACCCAATTGCCTCTAAAAAACCCCCCACCCCATTGCCCGTCTTAAACCCCCCCAGCCCATTGCCAGTCTTAACCCCCCCCCCCCCCCCCCACCATCGGCTCATGGCAATTTAAAAAAATAAAAAAAGCTGGCCACTGCCCCCGCGGCGGCATGGAGTGTCCTGCGGGGCCCCCTCTGCCCGGCTGAACTCTCCCGACACGGCTGAGCCCCTCTGCGCCGGCTTGCAGATATGCGAAGGGAGAGTGTCTCCCTCATGTCTCTGTTAAGCCCGCAGGGGCAGATGGGAAATTTCCCATCAGCCCCTGCTTCCCATCAGCCCCTGCGGGCTTAACAGAGACGCGAGGGAGACACTCTCCCTTCGCATATCTGCAAGCCGGCGCAGAAGGTCTCAGCCGCGCTGGGAGAGTTCCGCCGGGCAGAGGGAGCCCCGCGGGACACTCCATGCCGCCGCGGCGGCAGCAGCCAGCTTTTTTTTTTTAAAAATTTAATTAAGAAAAAAAAAGCAGAATGTTCTTTGCGCGGGGCCCCCCGAAACGCGGGGCCCTGTGCAAAAAACATTCTTTCTCAATGGACGGGCCGGCCCTGGTTGCAAAAGCAAGTATCCTCTGACGTAGGCAGCTCCCTTCAGGCACAAGTGACTAATCAGCATCAGTGTCATTTGCCTTCTAATTTTACAGGGGCAAAGCGTAAGGAAGTCATACTGACAGTGGGGGCAAAGGTACCAGATCACCATTAGTGCCTGCAACATTTGGAAAGGTTACCACCCCCCATGCCTCCCCACAAAGAATGCCTATGTTAATCAGTACTCCCTCCAGTTTTTACAGGGCACCAGCAGGGCAGGAGTGATATGGAAGAGAGGAAGATAATGACAGAGGAGCCATACATTAGAATGGTGTGCTAAGCTTCAACACCAAACAGTCTAACACACCTGCCTAAAAAATCTTTTAACTCCAATGCAGCAAACTACCAGCGTTCAAATTACAGTGTCACTAAAAAAATGTGTGCTGACAGAAAAAGAACGTGCGCACTGCCACAGTAATCTGCAATGATTTGCTTCATCAAGAGTAAATATTTCCTTCCTGTTAGAGCATTGACAAGCATATTGAGAGGAATGGAGACATTTTAAATATGCCTGGTCTGTCTGACCTCCATCTCCTACTTCCACCCTGCAAAAAAATTCCCTGGTGGCTCACTTGGCTCAGTTGGTCCTGGAATTGTGACCTCCACCCTGCAAAAATTGTTTAGTGGTTCAGTTGATCTGAAATTCCTCTGCCTCTCTGTTCTTCTCCCTGGGCTATTTGGTTAATTGCACCCAATGTCTAGGTACCCATGGATCAGGCACCCAGCTTAGGGAGGCCCCCGGAGAGACTCTTTGTTGCTGGAGCATATCTTATGGTCATAGGAGACATCCAGCGACATCCTTCTCTTCCCGTCATCATCTTGGAAAATGGTGGTGTCTAACCCTAACAATGGGCCACCATGCAACACTAGAGGTCAGTATGCCAAATAAGGGAGGAAATCCATTAGGTGTAAGGTGCCGCTGTTTTCCAAGATGCTGGCTGAAAGAGAAGGATGCCTCTGGACACATCCCCAGACCAGGCCAGTCCAACAGAATGGAGGATCTCTAGTCAAGGGCTGCTCTGTGCAGGTACCTGATCCAGTGGTGCCCTAACCTGTGGTGCCAATGCTAGTGGTGCTTTGGACCAGCCCACTTAAGTCATGAAGTGCTGCACTTTACCTCAAATGACCCTGTTTTTCCACATAGGATCTTTACTTCAACCCTGAGCTAAAGCAAAGATCCTGAGATAAAGAGGAAATAAAAAAAGAGTCAAAATTCAATGAGTGTTGTTTTAACTTGACGAGCAAGTCTCGATTTGGTGAATTTGCATGTTATTTGCATGCTGATCATGCTACCATTTAGTGCCATTGTTTTATTGCTGATTTTTCAGTGCTAAAACCCTTACAGCATCAGGAGTATATGTAGAGCCTGATTCTAGAACATATACGTCCGTCCTGCGGACACGTCTAAATTAAAAATGAGCCCCATTTGAACCTAATTCTGCATTTGTGGGTCTGGATGCGCCTGCGGGTCCGGAATCGGGGCATTTGGCATGGCGGTGCACAGGTAAAGGCATGGGCCATGAAATTTAATGGAGATACACATCCCCATCAATATAATCAAATGCAGATAAATGTCTTGTACATTCCCGCACCTGCCGTAGTCTGAAAAGTTGCATGTTTCAGGTCCTGCTCATCCCTGCGATGCACTTGCGGACACCATGCCCCTCATGAAAAACATGCATCTCCTGACAGTAGTTTGCTAATGCAAACTAGACATAAATACCAATGAGAAATGACTGCTGCTGCAACCTAGACCATATATCAGTCCTCCACAGGACCTGAAAAGTGCTAGGTAAGCTCAGTGCACCCCAATATGATATATGAGAATGAAAATAGGAACATGTATGTCAGAACAAACCTTGTATCAAATGGTATGTGGCATTAGGAAACAGCCCCAGTGAGTCCTGGTCATAGCTACAAACACGCTTTAAACTGCAAGTGCACCAAACACAAAACTAACATTGCAGTTCCCCAAAGGATGCACAATATTGCTGGGCAACAAATGTATGCCCTTTTTGTGCCAATGGCCTATAAGTACAGTCATTCAACTACTCCGCACTACCTTTCCCTTCTTATCTCTCCCTACACCCCTCCACGGGAACTCCGCTCTTCTATCAGATTGCTTCTATCTGTGCCCTTCTCTTCTACTGCCAACTCCAAACTTTGCTCCTTTCACCTTGCTGCTCCTTATGCCTGGAACAAACTACTGAGTCTGTACTCCAGGCACCTTCTCTGATCCTTTTTAAATCCAAGTTGAAAACTCACCTCTTTGCTGCTGCTTTCGGATCTTGACTCAACTGATCTTCTTTGTGTTTCCTTACCATTCCTTCTAGATGTATCCTATCCACAGCTGTTGTGTTGTCTGTCTGGACTAGATTTTAAGCTCTACTGAGCAGGGACCATCTTTTATGTGTGTCTGTGCAGTTCTGCGTATGCCCTGTAGTGTGTGGTACTGCAGAGCCTATGCAAACAGAAAAAAAGGTTTTAAATTCAGAAAAAAGATTCCAACACCAGATGCGACATTACGAGGAGCCAGATAGGGGGAGAAAGAGAGACCTTCCAAGGCCTAGAGAACCGCACCCCAGAGCTTGTGATGTGATGCCGGCCAACAGCCAATCCAGGAAAGGGGGAGTTCCTTTTAAGAAAGACTGGGAAGTTGGAAATGAAAGAAGAGGAGAGGAGAAGGAGAAGAAGGAGTCTTGGCAAAGAGACCCGAGAGGAAGGAGTTCCTGGCAAGGAGACACAGGGAGTCCGGCGCAGCAAGATACCAGGAGTTCTTGGCAAAGAGACACTGGGAGGAAAGGTACCAGGAGAGAAGCAGAGGTCAGAGGTTTATCTGATGAACTGGTACCAGCACACTCAGGACCCTGTGGAAGTTACCAGAAGGGTGGTGAAGTCATTGCCATAGGAGGTAACACTCCTTATTCAAGGAGAAAGAGGTATGGGTGTGAAAGAGAGATAACTCCACCCGAAGGCCAGCTGGACAGTGGGAGGCCTGCTACTCGAGTAAGGCTGAATTGCAGCAGGACTAGGCCTCAAGCCTCAGCTCACTGGGACAAGCTTGGAGAACAAGGTAATCCACATTTTTATACTTCTAATCGTTATAACCTGGTGACACAGGGAGCACAAGGAACAAGGGTGTGCTCGCCTTATCAAGCTGTTTGTAAGACAAGACACAAGCTTTTACCAGATAAAAGACTGTTTAATACAAGGCACCAAGACAAAGGAAGGTATTCTCATAGCAAGCATTCGTATGACCGAGGCCCAAACCTAGGCCCAGAACATTGGAGGCTAGTACAAGCTGTGTATGAAAAGCCTCAGCGTATTTCACCAGACTGCACTGATACAGAGTCACAGCTCTCAGACCCACAGCCCATGCAGGTGGAATTTGAGGACCCTTCCGAAGTGCCCATGGATTGTAGCTACTGTCAGGCAGGAAGCCTAGAATCCCTGCCTAGTGTATAAAGCAGGGCTCAGCAAGCAGAGACTGTGTGTTTAAAATGTATAAATTCCTGTGAAGATAACAGTGGATAAAGCAATCTGGTTATGTTTCTTTTCTACCTGAAGTAAGGTTTCTTTATGTTGACATAGATTCCACTACCTGAATCATTGTGCATTAAGGGAAATAAAAAGCCTTTCTTTCCCTACCCTCGGACTTTGTGTTTAATTGAAGCTTTGGTACACGGAAGGCCACTGGGAACAGATACCCAGACCCTGCATACAAGAACCAAACTCAAACTAGAAAAATAACTCATGTCCACCCGACCTGCCTTAACCACCTTTGACCACTAGGGCGGCGGTGCGACAAGTGCTATGCAAATTATCAGTTGTAGTAGTAGTGGCAGTACTATGGCTGCCTGGCTATGGCATCTGATTGCCACATATCTGGGTATTGGCCTTTCTCACAGCAGCTACACTTGTTCCATCATAGTGTATGTCGGTCTGAATGCATCCGCTATCTATGGGGCAACCCTGTCTGTCTTCCACAGTCTGCTTTCTGGCACTGCTCTCCTGTTAAGACCTGTGTGGTCATGGGAGGGGGGATCCCTGCACCATTATATCCTGGTAGCCAGTCTCCAGATATATCACTATGTAGCAGCAAAGCGCAGACAAACCAATGATACCAGGAGTCTGTTCAGAAGGTCCAAATCATTTATTTGTGCACAAGTCTCGAACCAGTCAATTTCAAAATGGCTGAGCAAAGTTTTCAAGCATTACAACAACTTTTATAGACTTCTGTTCCATTCTAGGTATAGAAAAACATTTCATTGGTCCCGGTAACCTCCCGTACCTCCCGTACCTCTTCTATTGGTCCCGGTACTGATAAGTTTATCCAATTATGTCCCTCCAGTGGGCATGACACCTGCATACCCCCCTTCTAGTCCCAATTACAATGGTCAGTTCATCAACTTGTTACTTTCACACTCTCAAGGCCATAGAACCAATTTGTACGTGCAGAGGAGCTGGGCTCTGCAACTCATCTGTCAGCACTCCCAATTATTTCTTTGCAGATGTACTTTTTCTTATCAGTAACTTTTAAACATGTATTTTCTGTATTTTTCCATCTTTCAATACTGCAGTTCTGCTTACCTAAGCTAATTCAATACTTCTACTGAGTTCTATCTTACAATAGCAGCATATTGGGGGATGTGCAATCCTATATGCCTCTCCACAGGCCTCATTTACAGGTCAAGCTAGCCATGCTGGCCTGCTTATGTTCGGACACTGTGGGTCACAGGCCTGCACCTGCCACATTCCCCCCTTTGATTAATCTCACCCTATTACTTAATAAGGTGTGAGAATTAAATCACTTTCTGAAGAATCACATCCTGATTAAAGGATTTCTACCAGGACTAGCTGTATATAAAGCCATGATTTTTGTTGCGGTCTTCCGCTCTACTGTACTATCAATAGTGTTATGAAGGGAACGCATACAACATGGGATTAAACATGGTAATAAGAAAATAACTGCAACAAGGATTAGTACCAATACGATGAAAGTCTTAAATCCTCCCACCCATGAAAAGAGGTTAGCAAACCAATTAGGAAATTTCAATGAGTGCCAAGTCTGCACTGGCACATAAGCATGTCTTTGCATATCTTTAGCAATTTCTTCAACTACTTGACCTTTATCATCTATTTTCAAACAGCAATTGGTTAAGTTCAGTTTACCACATACTCCTCCTTCAGCTGCTAACAAATAATCAAGTGCTAAGCGGTTCTGATATATCGCAGTGCGCATCTGTGTACTTTGTCTAGCTAAAAGTGTAAGTGCATGACTAGTCTCATTAGTTATTATCTCAACTACTGCTTGTAAGCGAATAATACGATTAATCATATAGACTGGGGTCCGATAACCCCACATACCATCATCATTCCAGGTGGCGGTCCATAATATTCAATGATTCTTTCTGGTGGCCAATCATCACCTTGCCATTTCTCCCACTTGCCTATCTGTAAGGCCTCTCTCTTCTGTCTTAGTGCTCTTTTGTGTCGGTGGGTAGTGTATACTGGGTATCCTAATTGTTCTCCATGTTCAGTGTTTAAAAGAAAGAAAGAAGGTCTGATGGTTCCTAAGACACATGCTCCTCCCCAGTGTGGTGGGAGTTGTGCATATGCTCGGTTTCCACAGATCCAATATAGGCCAGGTGGGGCTTGCCAGGCTTGGACTTTGGCAAGGTTAGTCCATAAACCAGCAAGTTCAGGAAATCTGGCTAATGGGTTAGGAGGTTCAGGATGTCTAATTCCTGACCACCAAGCTGTCTTTTTGGTCGTGGCATTATAGTACTTCTGGCTAAGACAGACCAGCTGTCCTACCTTCTGGGTGAACTGGGGTCCAGTTCTGGCATAGAAAAGACGTCCAACGATTGAGTGCGCTAACACCCATTCACTGGTTGTCTTATGTAATTCAGTCTGATTATAAATCATAGAATAATTCAACTCTTGGGCTTCCCATGGCCACTGATCTCCCATTTGGGTTCCGCCACAGAAATAACAATCTGTGACCTTAAGACTAGATACTACTGCTCCGGCTAATTCTAGAAATAAATTCTGTGAGGGGTGAGGGATCTCAAACTTATTTACATGCATGGCTTCATAAAAAGTATTATGAATATGATATTTAGATGACTTGTGGGCTTGGGTATTCAATCTGATATACACAATGGTCCCTGGATCTATTGCTCCTCCAGCAATACGTAAACCAAACTTATATCCTTGTTTCCATGCATGGGGATTGTGTATACGTAAGTGTAAGGGGTTGCAAGCATCTTTCTGACATTTATCATTTGTGGTTGGCTTGGTTAAAGTAGCCATTCGTTTATCTATTTTCTCATCAGTTATACCAGTGTTCCAGGTAGCATAAAAAACACATCCCCAATACGGGCAATAGTAGTCTGCTGCTGGGGCAGTACTATAGCCTGGTTCCTTTTTACCTGTACACTTTCTCCATCCCGTGGCACCTTCTGGACACATATACTTATGGTCATTTCGATACGCTTTCTCCCATGTACCACAGGTGGAATAACTATCTCTATTAATAGCATTACATGCATCAAAATTCAAAACAGCAGGTTTAGTAATGTCCTTAAGTGGTGGCGTAGCAGCTAATATAGGTCCATCTGCATCCTTCCATCTTATTTCCAACGTGTAATAGGATGGATTCTGATGCGGATTATAGCATGCTTTAATTTTCCCATGAGTGCAAACATTCAGTTCAGTGGTGTTATAGATGCACCGGGTTACTGTCCCCTTGCAGGTATAGTAAGAATGATAAAGCAAAGTCTGAGTTACTTTCAGTCCAGTTCTAGTAGAAGTAATGCAGGCAGTGCATGGAGGTAAAGCATGAGTCTGTTCAAAACCTCCAAAGAAGGCAACCAAAGCAAAGCAAAAGTAAAGATGCATGACGATGTTGATTGGAGTTCTTCTGAATCCTCAGCTTGCTGATCTTGATCACGACGGTCTTTTATTCTTCGTCCCGTCTGCTAATGAAGCAATTTAATGGGTGCTGAGTGTTGATTGAAGATCCTCAAGTTGTCCATCACACCTCAACCAACTTGGTAATTTAGTTGGTTTCTGAAGTATGGTTCAATATAGTATCAAAGTAGTGCGCAAAATCGCACGCAGATTGGGTTCGTTGAAACAAAGCTGTTGCTGTATGGAAAACAGCAATCCTCTTCGAAAGACTTGGCTGCTGCAAAGCACTTGTGATGAAGTGTCTAAGCTGCTGGTTGCCGTCTCAAAGTAACTCGCAAGGGTGCATCAAGATGCTGTTCTGCTGTCCACTGCTCAGGTTCAGGATCAGCGGCGGGCTTGACTCTGCTGTGGTGGATCCAGGCGTCGATCTCGGCTACCTTTACTGCAGTTGGGGTAGACAGGATGACGGTGTACGGTCCCTTCCAATGGGGTTCCAACGGTGTCCTCTTCCAATCTTTGATCCACACCGAGGTACCAGGCTGGTAGGGATGCAAGGGTTCCGTCAAGTTGATAGGCAACTGGTCTTGGATCCACGTATGGAGAGTCTGCAGAACAAAACTAAGAGCTAGGAGTTCTTGTCTGGTTATTTCTGAACCAATTTGGGCTAGACTTCCTTTGATTCCCTGCACTATTGGTGGGGGTTTACCATACAAAACTTCAAAAGGGGAAAATCCTGTTGACTTTACAGGAGCTGAGCGTATTCTGAATAAAGCTATGGGGAGCACTTGGGGCCACTTCAATTGTGTCTCCTGACAAAGCTTGGACATTTGGGCTTTCAAGGTACGATTCATTCGCTCAACTTTCCCTGAACTCTGGGGTCTGTATGCAGTGTGGAGTTTCCATTGTATCTGCAAGGCTTTTGCTAACTGCTGAGTAACTTGGGAGACAAATGAGGGTCCATTGTCTGACCCTATTATTGCTGGGATTCCAAATCTGGGGACAATCTCTCTCATTAAGACTTTGGTAACTTCTCGGGCTTTCTCAGTTCTGGTTGGGAATGCTTCTACCCACCCAGAGAAAGTACAAACTAATACTAATAGGTAATGGTACCCATTGGCTTTTGGCATTTCGGTGAAATCAACTTGGAGGTTGTGCATGGGGGTCACACCTCTTGACTGAACTCGGGGTGCTGTAATAAGGCCTTGCTTGGCATTATTCTTGGCACAAGTTTGACATTGTCGTGCTACTGAAGCTGATATGGTTGTCATCAGAGGGATGTAGAAATGTGGTCTGAGTGCTTTTTCCATGGCACTTTTTCCATAGTGGGTAGCTTCGTGGAAAGCTTTGACAAAGGCTGGTCCTAACAATTCAGGAATTACTATTCTTCCCGGAGGTTGACTGCCCTCATCTGGTGGCAGCTCAATCCATCCGTCTTTCAGTACTCCATTTTCTCTGTTACAGTAGTAATCCATTTCTTTGGTGGTATATCGTGGTATCCATAAATTCAAGGGTACTGGAAACAATGCTGCTTGCATTGGCATAGCTTGTGGGGCAATTTGTCCTGTCATAGCTGCTTGTCGTGCTGAGGCATCTGCAAATCTATTCCCTCGGGCAACTTCTCCTTTTCCTGCTTGATGTCCTCTGCAATGCATGACAGCTACACGTGTTGGGGCCCATACTGCATCAAGTAACATCAATATTTCGGGACCATATTTGACTGATTTTCCTCCGGATGTGATGAGTCCTCTTTCTTTATAGAGAGCTCCATGGGCATGCAAGGTAGTGAAGGCATATTTGGAATCTGTATATACATTTAGCACAAGTTTTTCTCCTAACAACAATGCTCTGGTAAGTGCTATCAATTCGGCTTTCTGGGCTGATGTGCCTGAGGCTAGGGCTGATGATTCAACTGCTTTATGTTGAGTGACGACTGCATATCCGGCACAGCGTCGTCCATCAAGGATGAGACTGCTCCCATCAACATAATAGATTTGGTCAGGATTGTCTATGGGCACATCTGTCAAGTCAGGTCGGCTGGAGAACACAGTCTCCATGACTTCGATACAGTCATGTTCTGGGAGTTCTTCACTGATGGGTATCAAGGTGGCTGGATTCAGGGCATGGCTCACTTCAAGTTGTATCTGTGGGTTTTCACATAACATGCTCTGGTACTTCAACATTCGGGAATTGGTGAGCCAATAATTTGCTTTCTGTTCCATAAGGGCAAGGACTGCATGTGGCACAGTGACTCGTATGTTCTGTCCTAGTGTGAGTTTGTCTGCTTCACTCACTAGTAGCGCTGTAGCTGCAACTGCTCTCAAGCAAGGTGGCCATCCTTTGGCCACAGGGTCCAATTGTTTCGATAGGTAGGCTACAGGTCGCTCCCAATTTCCCAATTTCTGAGTCAACATGCCTAAGGCATTTCCCTGTGCTTCATGTACAAACAAGTGGAAAGGTTTGTGGACATCTGGTAGTCCAAGTGCTGGTGATGACATCAATTCTTCTTTTAACTTCTGGAAGGCTGTATCCTGCTCAAGTCCCCACTCCAGCGGTGACTTTTCTTTTCCTTTCGTGGCTTCATACAGTGGTTTGGCAATTTGGGCAAAGTTGGGTATCCAGATTCGGCAATATCCTGCCGCACCCAGAAAGGCTCTGACTTGCTTTCTGGTTGTTGGAGTTGGAATTCTACATACTGCTTCTTTCCTTTCTCTGCCTAATCTTCGGCTTCCTTGGGTAATACGAAAACCCAAGTATTTCACTTCTTTTTGGCATAGCTGTGCTTTGGCTCTAGAAACTTTGTATCCAGCTTCATCTAGTAACTGCAAGAGGTCTTTGGTGGCTAATATACATTCACTTTCCGAAATGGCAGCTATCAAAAGATCATCCACGTATTGGAGAAGCACTCTCTTCCCCGGGGCTACTGGATAGCTTGAAAGGTCTTGATTCAGTGCAGCACTAAAGATGGTAGGTGAATTCTTGAATCCTTGGGGTAATCTTGTCCAGGTAAGTTGGCCCCCTCTTCCAGAGATGGGGTCCTGCCATTCGAATGCAAACAATATTTGGCTTACAGGGGCTAATCTTATGCAAAAGAATGCATCTTTCAAATCCAGTACAGTGAAATGGGTAGCTTCAGCAGGTATCAGTCCTAGGAGAGTGTAAGGATTGGGTACGACTGGATGTATGGTCTCAGCTGCATCATTTACTCTTCTCAAATCTTGCACTGGGCGATAATCATCTGTCCCAGGTTTCTTTACTGGCAAAAGTGGAGTGTTCCATGGGGATTGACATACTTTTAGTAGGCCATACTCAAGCAATCTTTGTAGGTGGCGATAAATGCCTTCAATTGCGGCTCTTGGGAGTGGGTATTGTTTGACGTGCACTGGTGTAGCACTAGGCTTGAGGGTTACAATTACTGGAGCTATATGCTTGGCTAGGCCTGGGGGACTGCCTTCTGCCCATACTCCAGGTGGTGCATCAATACTTTTCAAAGTTTGTTCAAAATAGGTATCTTGAATCGAATCATCAATGTAGTATCTCCACTCTTCTTCTCGGGGAACTGTCAGCAGCATCACTCCTGCTGGTTTGGTTTGGGGATTTACTGTCATTTGCATTTCTCCTTGTTCAGAGAAAGATATCTGTGCTTGAAGCTTGGCTAACATATCTCGTCCCAGTAGTGGCACTGGACATTCGGGCATGTAAAGGAATTGATGAGTTACTTGCTGTCCTCCCAGACTGCATATTCGGTTTTGAAGAAAAGACTTTGTGGCTTTGGCACCAGTTGCTCCTATGATGGTGACTGCTTTTGTAGTGAATGGGGCTATCTTTTTGTCTATTACTGAATGTTGTGCTCCAGTATCAACCATAAAGTCCATAATTTGGTCTCCTATTTGTATTCCGACCATAGGCTCCTGGAGACCTAAAGCAAACTTGGAGCCCGGTCTGTCCTAATCCACGTCATTCTCGTCATGGGCTGGCGTGGCCAATGCTTGAATGGCTCCTCCTCCTCTCTCTCGCTGGAATTGTTCTCGATTGGCTCCTCCTCGGCTTCGGGGATAGCTTCGTCTTTCTTCTCGCCACTGATGGCTGCTGTCGTCATCATGCTGGGCGTCTTCGAGTTGCGGGCACGTATCTCTCCAATGTCCTTCCTCTCTGCAATAGGCGCATTGGTTCACGCCTAGTCTCTGGGTCCGGCCTCCGCCTTGACCCCGCCCTCTTCCTCTGCTCCTTCGACTAGGGACACCTCCCCTTTTCTGTTCCACTATGGCCGCAGCCAAAAAATCAGCTTTCTTCTTCATCTTTCTATCACATTCTCTCTGTCTTTCAGTATCACGATTCACATACACCTTATGAGCGACTTCCAATAACTGTGTTGCATTCATGCCCGCAAACCCTTCTAACTTCTGTAATTTGCGTCTAATGTCTGGTTGAGACTGGTTTACAAAAGCAGAATTCACCATACATAAACTTCCTGGTGCCTCGGGATCATAGGGAGTATACATTCTGTATGCTTCAGTTAATCTCTCATAAAAATCTGCTGGGCTCTCATCTATTCCTTGAATTACTCCTGCAACTTTGGAAAGGTTCATAGCTTTCTGGCCCCCCCTTCTCAGGCCTTGTAAGAAGCCTTGGCGAAAACGGGCTAGGGCTGTGGATCCTTCATCTGTATTTGGATCCCATTGGGGGTCTTCATTCGGGAATTCTCTCTGAGCTGCTTCCCGACGGTCTATTATATTCTGCCCCTGTGCCGGAGCTACAGGGTTCTCTGCCATCCATTCAATAGCTGCTTTTCTAATTCTTGCTCGCTCTTCTGTCGTGAATAGGGTGGTCAGGAGCTGACGGCAATCTGGCCAAGTGGGTTGGTGAGTTTCCATAATACTAGTTACTAATTCTGTCAGCTCCTGGGGCTTACTAGTATAGGAGGCGTAATGCGACCTCCAATTTAATAAATCAGTTGTAGAGAAAGGGATATACACATAAGTTAGGGGTCCCGCTACCACTTCATCATTATCATTCTTTACGGGCACTCCCGGGACTTGCCGTAAGGGAAACAGTTTGGCTGCCATAGGTGTCTTTTGGGATCTAAGGGTTATCGTCGTTGCCTTTGCAGGAGTCACTTTCTTTTTCTCAACAGGTTTTGCTTTGGGTTTCTCTCTCACTGGCGTGCTAGTGCTAGCGCTAGCTTTCTCAATTATTTGTACATTGTCCTCCTCATCTGGGGGATTCTCTCTTTCTCCTTCTTCTATCTCCACTTCTGACTCGCTTTTTATGTCCTCCTCTTCTTTTTCCACTAGTTCTTCCTCTTTCTCTCTCCTCCGGGAGGGGGATCAGGGGTTGGGTCCCGCCTCGGCTCTGGCCGTCTCTGGGGTTCTGGGGCAGGACGCCGGGCTACTCTTACTGGACCTGGGGTTCGGGGCTGCCTGAGAGTTATTTCTGGGGAATCAGGATCTGCCAGGATGGGCTTCTTTCTGGCTTTCTTATCCTGCTCTTTCATTCTAGGCTGTTCCGTTTTCTGTCTAGAATCTGTTTTAGCTAACATTATTCTGCACTGTTCCTCATAACAGCGCTGCGCCCAGGAGGGCGGATCTTCACAAATACTTAACCAAGAATCTATATAGGGGTACTGATCGGGGTGCGCTATCCGCACTCTACGGTGTATTGACTGAATAATCTCTACATTGAACGTTCCCTCTCGGGGCCAGATGGGGTCTAGATCGGGCCACTCCCTAGTACACAAAATCTGCAAACGGGCTGCTGTCATTTTAATACCATAATCTCCTGAATATCCCTCTTTAAAATGTGCGATCATACATTCTAATGGAGTGTTTCTAGTAGACCCCGCCCCTCCCATTTCGATGTGTGCGCGCAACAACAGACAGAAGGGAAAAGGAGGGCGGACCGTGGGTAAGGGGTCCGCACGGTCCTGGAAACGTATAAGGAGTACAAATAACAAGACAAGACGACAATCGCTTCCCCCTTTTCGCGACCTGAACGCGGTCGCCCGGTCAGGAAATGCGCTACTCAGGGGTCCGCCTTCACTTGGTCCGTGCTGCCAGACCTCTCATTCACACTTCGTTCACACAATCATGCTAGCAACGTATCCCAGAATGCATTCGTTTCTATCTATTCTGACTAGTCTTTTCCAATTTCCCAATTACAAAAAGGATGGGGTTTCACCCGGCGAATTCCCATGCGGGGTTACTCGGCCCTTCCTTGAGAGTTGATCATGCTCTCTTACCAATTCCCAATATCTCGAGATTACAAATTCCAAAGTTCCAAGTTCCAATGGCAGTACTGCGCTTTCTATTTCTGTCTAGACCCAAAATCAAAACTATACTCACCGGATCCGGTCCTCAAACTTCCCAAGCAGGCGCATGAGTTGGACCTCGGACTCCCCTCACTCGGGTTCGAGGCATTGACTCCAGCCGGGCTCGTCACCCGCCGAGGTCCGACCAGCTCCCTCCGATACAAGGGACCGGTGGCGCCAGGGAGCAGCCCTCGTCGGAAGGGTGCGATCCCGGCAGGACCAAGCCTATAGAGGCGGAAAGTCGTGGTATATTGCCCTATATACACTTTGATTCCACAACTTCCCGGCCAACGCACCAAGGAATATATAGCAGCAAAGCGCAGACAAACCAATGATACCAGGAGTCTGTTCAGAAGGTCCAAATCATTTATTTGTGCACAAGTCTCGAACCAGTCAATTTCAAAATGGCTGAGCAAAGTTTTTCAAGCATTACAACAACTTTTATAGACTTCTGTTCCATTCTAGGTATAGAAAAACATTTCATTGGTCCCGGTAACCTCCCGTACCTCCCATACCTCTTCTATTGGTCCCGGTACTGATAAGTTTATCCAATTATGTCCCTCCAGTGGGCATGACACCTGCATACCCCCCTTCTAGTCCCAATTACAATGGTCAGTTCATCAACTTGTTACTTTCACACTCTCAAGGCCATAGAACCAATTTGTACGTGCAGAGGAGCTGGGCTCTGCAACTCATCTGTCAGCACTCCCAATTATTTCTTTGCAGATGTACTTTTTCTTATCAGTAACTTTTAAACATGTATTTTCTGTATTTTTCCATCTTTCAATACTGCAGTTCTGCTTACCTAAGCTAATTCAATACTTCTACTGATTTCTATCGTACAATAGCAGCATATTGGGGGATGTGCAATCCTATATGCCTCTCCACAGGCCTCATTTACAGGTCAAGCTAGCCATGCTAGCCTGCTTATGTTCGGACACTGTGGGTCACAGGCCTGCACCTGCCACAACTACTCTTACAGTATGCATAGATCTTGAACTATGGAAGGCCTCATGGCACAATCTGGTGAATATTGACACATCAGTCATGTCTCCCAGTGCCTAGCACAGCTGATGCATGGTTGCCCTATCACACTGGCACATGCGGTCATCCATATGGTCCAGGTACTGGCAAGCCATTCATGGCCTCCCTGAATTGCAGATCAGAACACCAGATCCTCTTGTGCTACCCCCACACCACACACTTTCACTTGCAGTTACAAAAGACATCATTCTGCCAAACCAAACTTATGACTAACAGCTGCTATGCCATAAATACACAATATCGCCCCATCTTATCTTGCCACACTCATTAAAACTCAACCTCCTGACCGAAAAAGGCATACACACAATCTAAATACACTACAAATTCCACTTTCTATTTGCAAGGTAAAAATAAATACTAGCAATAGAGCATTCACATACTTAGCGCCCACACTATGGAACAAACTCCTGACACTTTAAGAGCTAACAAAGACCTCAAATCATTCAGAAAAAAACTTAAAACACACCTATTTCAAGAATACTGCAATCTGGCAGAAATAACTTAAAGCAAATTTATACACAAAACAAGTATGATGGAGCTTAACTCCTCCATTATCATATGAAAATCCTCAATGAATTAATTAAACTATAAATCCCACATGCATGTAATATCTCTTACTGTATCACATCATAAACCTTGTATATAGTTAATATTAACCATATATGTCTTAACATATGTATTCTCCTATTATGTAAATAGTTTGAGTTATCCAACCTAATGTTACCCTTTCCAAGTTCAAAGTTCCCTATTACTGTTATAGGTAACGGCTAACTTTGCAGAGTTAAATGTTAAATGTGAACCGCTGCTGATCACTGGAAGGAGCGGTATAAAAATGAGTTCAAATAAATAAATAAATAAAGGCATGACATCTCAGGACTTCACATATGATCTCCCTTTCTCACTGCAACATGATTTGTATCCAGACTCATTCACATACCATTCTGACATCAACACTCCCAGTTTTCAGAACACAGAATTTGTTTGGGTCCCCTACATCAGGGGTGGGCAATTCCGGTCCTGGAGGGCCGCAGACCAGTCAGGTTTTCATGATGTCCCTAATGAATATTCATGAGATCTATTTGCATCCACTGCCTTCCATTGTATGGAAATAGGTCCATGAATATTCATTAGGGACATCATGAAAACCTGATTGGTCTGCAGCCCTCCTGGACTGGAATTGCCCACCCCTGCCCTAGATCCAACTGTTTTAACACAAACAGCACATTTTAGTATGGCCTAAATATATACTATTACTCTTCTGAACATTTCTGTAAGAGTGTGTATTAATGTTTCTTTACCTTACAACATTCTATCACCTCTGCTTTCTGTTCTTTGTAACTATATCTTGTGTTTTTCCAGACTATAGTTACACCAGTTCAGCACATACTTGCCACAACCATTCTTCTATATGGGATGAATTGCAGAGCAGAGCAGAATATTTTCTAAGTCCTGACCTTATTCCATGTTTCATCAGGAATAACGTGGACATTTCTAGGAAGCACTTAAAATGTACACAGGCCTTTCCTGAATACGCTTTCTGGCCCTCATTCTGACCCACATTTAGCAGATCTGGCCATCCAATCCAGATGTCCATACCCGCTAAACTCCTGGATCGTGCTGGCGGGAACAGAGCTCCACGCACATAGATGGAAGTTGTGCGGGGAGCTCTGTTAGTGAGCAGGAGGATATGGGCTGAGGGAAGAGCAAAGATGGGCAGTGGGTGGCATCATGACCCCGGATGTACAGAGCCGATTCTGAGGCTGACACTGTATGTCTGAGATTGGCCATGTAAATGGGGAACTTATTCCACCTTGGAGGTGGAATATGTCTTCCTGGATATCAGGAGATGCCGGATCCTGGGTGCCAAAGGCAGGTGAGGGTATGCAGGGGGATCTCCGTGGCCCAACCCTGGTCATGGAAGCCCCGATCGAGGGTCAGGCTGTGGGGAAAGGAGATTTTGGGGTTCAACCAGCGATTGCGGCTCCTGCACAGGACGACATGCCACTGCCACTCCATGCAGGAGCCAGGCTGGGCTAGCCAGGTAAGTTCCAGGACATCCAGGGTGCCTGAATCAGGGCACGTCCTGTACATCCCAGTCTTATGCTGTGATTCTGCTCCCACAGGGATGTCTAGCCCCCGCAGGAGCAGAAATGGGTGCATCCCCGGGCCATCTGGATGTCTGGATGGCCCGGAGACGCACAGCACTGAAACAGCCTCTATGTGTATCCACGGCTGATCACACCCCTTGTTTTTCCCCTTCTGGGCACTTTCTGAGATCCCCATGCTACTGCCATGTAAGTGCACAACAGCAGTGTTTCAGAATATGGTTGGGGATATTTTCAGCACATAAACGTCCTCGCCGCACATACAAACCCCTTATTTATGTTCTGGAATGACCCCCTTAGCATGGGACAATCAAAATTAAATTGCCATCCTAAATGACAGTACAGTTTATTACATCAGCACCATAGAGATGGGGAGATAACACAGGAATTATACTGGCACACACTTGTGCATCTAAAAAACCTCATCATTCTTTACAAAATACAAATGAATTTCAAAGCAATAAGTTCCCCAAGGACAAATGTCTTGCTGTCATAGATATTGTTGGTGTAGCCAAATATTCTTATACAAGTTCAGAGATATAAGGGTAAAGATCAGTCTGAATCTCAAAAGCTTTAGTCAACTATTTGTTTAAGAGCTCAGGTCTGACCTTTGAGGCTGTTGTAGACTTTGCTGACATTGCAGTGCCCATAATAAAGGGTGGTTGTAGAGGGGAACATGGTCCAATGTTGGTACTCTTCTGAGTCAGGGAAGTCAGATGCTTCTCCGGGTCTCAGTTCTGCATGCTCCCATCTGTCCCCAATCACATTCTCTGTCATCCTTAGTGACATATAAAACAGAGGGTTTTAAACACAGAATCATGTCAGTTTTCTGCTCTCCTGGAACGCTCTTCTTTGCTGACATTCTTAGTTGGAGACTACAAGCTTTCCCGAGTCTTCCTTCTGCACTGACAGGCAACCTCAGTGTAACAGGCTTAGTTGTACAGTATTCCCCTAAATCTTTTTTTGCATCACTGACTACATGGCTTTTTAATGAGACCATTACATTTTTGCAAGCCCTTGCTAAATCTGGTTTTGTGGAAGTTTTATTGTATATGTCCCCTTAGGGCCTTATTCAGAAATAACTTTTCTCCATTTTGTGCCTATTGACAAAATCTTTATTGAGTAAGGTTTTTAGGGTCTAACGTGCAAAGCTTGAGTCCATGGATAGAATAAAAAAAAGAATGGCAAATACCCTTCACATTTACAAAGACAGAAGGCATGCACTTAGAAATGCTAGGCCCAATATTCAGTGGTATTATCCAAAATAATGTCACTGACTATTTCCTCTAACTGCCATGGCGCTGTCAGGATAGTGCGGGGATTGTCCTTGGGTGGGGAGAATACAGTCTAGTAGCTTATTCGGTTAGTGCTAATTTTCAGTCCACTGACTGGATAGAAAACCACATAAAGTTAGGCCAGCGGCAGCGCTGAAACTAGATATTCAGCCAGAAACACTACCTGGGCAATTCTGCTGAATATCCAGTTTCAAAAAGCATTGACCACTTTGGCCTCAATATTGAGTGGGCTGATTTTACATCGCTGCGACTTACACGTGCAAATGACATGGGATGCACAGATTAAAAGGAGACATGTTCTGGGCTTGGTTTGGGCAGTACAACAAATCATGAGCCCAATATTTAGCACTTGTGGCTAGGGCTCCTACAGCTGCTAGCCATCGGCGCTGAACTTTAAACCCAGATATTCAATGCCGTGTCCATATCCGGGCTCCAGCTTTGAATATCCAGGTTGCCTGGATTGCCGTGAAGCTAACTAGACAGCGGCAATATTCAGCCACTCCCCAGTTAGCTTCTACAGAGGAAGTGAGGCCAGTGTTTCCTGCGCCTGACTTTCACTGTGTGTTGCTAACCGGACAGCGGCAATATTGCACCCGACCTGGTTAGTGATGGGTGCCGACCTGGAATGCTCCCAGCACCAGTTAGCGACACGGTGTGTACTGGTGACATCCAGAGATATTCAGCGGCACTGAGTGCAAACTGTGTACATGCCTTTGAATATTCCCTCACCTCCCCTTCATATGACGTTCCTAATCTTGCACAGGAATACATGTTTCCACTGCACATTTAAGGAAAAGCATGCATTTCCTGCAGTTATACATATAGGGCTCAATTTTTGAAAGGCATTTACATGGTTTATAGCCCAGTTAGTTCCTTGAATATCCCCTTCTAAGTCCCCTTTGCATCCCAGTGCTATCCAGTTAGCATCGGGGGGTATTGGGGGCGTTCCAGGTGGAGCTGAGGTAGAGACTGTCACTAACCGGGCCGCAGTGATATTGCATGCTGCCCAGTTAGCGATCTGTGCCTTAAAGATAGGTAAGGAAAACCCTCGCCTATCTTTAAGGTGCTGGAGCTTACCAGGCAGCATCCAATATCACGGCTGCCCGGTTAGCCCCTGTGGCTTTCTGTCTCTGTGGTGACCACCGGATAGTCAATGCCATTGGTGTGGCATTGAATATCCGGGTTAGAGGTCAGCGAGGAGGGTTATGCACCAACAAGACACACAGCGCTTCCAAAATCTGGATGACTCAAAATCGGGCACGTATTTTACAATAGACATCAGGCCTGATATTCAAAAGAAATTATCCAGATAGCAGCTGTTCTTATTCGAATAGCTGTTCAATTTGGCCCTATGTGGATTTTCTGCAGCACTGATCAGATAGTGCCACTGAAAATCCTGGTAGCATATTCCTGACATTTAACAGCAGTCCCCATGGTTTGCCACATTTGCTTGTTTCTTGCTGCTGATTTTGGATCAGGAAACAGAAAGGCAAAGTTACATCCTACCTTGTGGAGTCAGTGCCTTAGTCAGCCGCAGAGTCCATTGATTGTTTTCTGCATTTTGCTTCTCTAGTGAGCTCTGGAGTAACAGTGATATTGAAATACGAGCCAGGGACCGGTTTACTATCTCCATCTCTTGACTGTATTGAAAACTTGAACCCACAGCAGAGGGAACTCCACACCAGCCACAATTGAAAGAACTTCTAGGCCCTCTTGGATCAACCAAATTTGGTAAACGTAGTCCAGGAACTTGGTGATTCTGATGACAGCAGTCTTAACTACTTGTAATTAAGTTGAAATGTATTATTTATTTATTTGGCTATGCTTATATACTGCTATATCTAAAGTCATAGCGGTTTACAGAGAACAACAGACCATTGAGGCTTACATTGAAAATACAGTAAACATGAAGGAAAAGAACAAAAAGGCTAATTGGGAGGAAAGGAGTGAAAGAGCAATCAAAATATATATATAGGGAACTCCCATAAGTAATTACATACACTGCATGTGGACAGCTTCATCAATTGAAATATTACGGCAAAGAAGAACAATTTTCCTCAATTTCCACTTGTGTCCGCTATTGATATGTTTAAGAAGTATATGGCAGAAATTTTGAAGGCTCCTTCATCATCTGCCTCCCACTGTGAACATTTTCTATCTGCCTCCTTTTAACAAGGACGACAAGGAAGCATGAATGGAGCTTGTGCAAGAACATCAAGGAACTATTTTCATAAACCTGATTCTTGAAAAATGTGAAAGTCAGACAATTTATTTTGCTATTTTGTAATGTTTGCTAAATCCTTAGATTGGGACTGGCTGTTTATTAAATATGGGCATGTGCGCTTTTTGGGCTTCAAGAGAAGAATGTTTCATAATATTATTAGGAACACTCAGAAGAAAAGTCAAGAATTTTTATGGTTGCATGAAGACACTACTTGATATGGGGAATATATTATCAGTCAGTCAGTTGGGAAATTTTACCAGTCAGTCGGGAAATTTTTTCTGGAGCCTTTCTATCTCTTTGCCTTTCTTGCTGGGAAAAGATTGCTCAGGATTCTCCAGACTGAATCGACAGTGTCAGCTTTAGAGCCTGCTGAAGAGTGAGATGGAGAAGAGCATAGGAATGTGGACGCTATTTTAGGTGCATTTCACCAAAGTGATAACACTTAATGTGCAGGCTCCAGTCCATCTGTCTGCTTGTCTGTCCATCCATATGCATAGGTTTGTTTGTGCTTACACAAACAAACCTATGCTTCTAATAGAGGTTAGCCCTACAAGCTGCTGCAAAGAATGCCAATGCCTGCAGGAAGAACTGCATCCCCTGCTAGCACTGGAATGCCCAACCCTCTGCTTCTGCCAGCGGTGATCCCATCCCCCCTGCTGGCACAGGCATGGCTGAGACTACAGCTGCAGCCAAAACCATTTGGCTACTGATTGCCGGTGAGTGTGGGAAGGAGCTCCTCTCCACTCAAGACTTGCCTATGTATAGCCTACTTCGCTGAAGACAGTACATAATCCCTTCATGCAACAGCCTCTGTCCCCTGCCACCCCATCCCCTTCTCCTTCCCCCACCTTCCCTATTATTCTCCCCACCCTTCCATGAGCATTGAGCCCTCTTAATATTAAGTTCTCTCCAAGTTCATTACCCTGTTGCAATACATCAAGGTCTGTTTCAATATAAATTGCCTTGACCATAGCATAAAACGGTATAGAAAAGTTGTTAAATAAATAAATAAATTTGTTCCCATCTGTGGGGATCCCATCTCCTGCCAGTACAGGAGTGCCCACAGTCATAACTGCAGCCACTGTATCTGTCTGGCCTGCTTTTGGTGTGTATTAGTTTTATTTGCAATATAGGCTATATTCAGTGTCTACTGTGTGGCTTTCAGGATAGCATGTTTTTCCTAGGGGAAGTCCTTATTTACTGTTGTATCCCATATACATCCTGGACCAATGATTACAACAGAGAAATGGATAGGGGCTTGAAGTAAATACCAGCAACTCGGTCTTCTGCTTTACAATACATTATGTTACTTCTCCCAATTAAGTAAAAATGATTTGGTGGTTAGATCTCTTTAATGTGAGCAGCCCAATATCACAACCAATTGGCCTGCATCTAGCTACGTGTCAGTTTTACCTACATCTTGCAGTCCTTTAGGCCAGCATACTCCAGAGTTGGCTTAACCTCTTTGCATGCAGGGACTGGTAGTTCAAAATTCCCACTCTCATTGCCTTACCAAATACAGAGCACATCAGCAAGCATGCAGTGGAGCCAAGCAGGGCTGGAGCAACAGCTCTGACACAAGGCCTTCCAGGTGGGCAGACAACTCTGCAGGCATTGCTTTCAGAATGGAATCACTTCCTCGGTGGCTGCGCTCATGGGACAAAGATTAAGCTTTCGTTATACCACATGAATGGTATTTGGGTGCATGCAAAGGGGGTTATTCTACACAATTTTGTGAGATACTTGTAAACCAACCCACTTTCTTCTGTTGTCTGTAGGATCTTCAGTGGTTTAGGGTGGAGGGGATGTTTCGATATTGTTTGAGATGACTGGAAAATGTGTCATGGTTATCTTGTCAGACAACACTGAAATGTCAGGAAGATGTGTCTATGGCTTGTGCTACTCTTGGTTTATAATCCAAAATAACTCAGCATTTGTGAAGCCCCAACGGTCTTTGTTTCTGAAGGACAGGACTCCCTTAATGTAAAGATGTAAAAGGTATTTGTGTTACCAGACTATGGAAGCACGTTGAGGTAACAATGGGCAGATGCAAACATGGGTAATTTTCTAAACCTATATCATAACTCACCTTAGCAGTCACCTCCCCTAGATAAAAAGCCCTAAACATTTTAGCCGTTAATTAGAGGGGATCTGTTCTATCTCTTTTATCATTTTGGTGACCCTTCTCTGTACCTTTTCTAGTCATACTATCTTCTTTAAGAAGCAGCAACCAGAACTGCCTACAATACTCAAGGTTCAATCACACACATAGAACGATGCAGATGCATTATGATATTATTTATTTTATTCTCTAGTCCTTTCCTAATAATGCCTAACATTCTGTTTGCTTTTTTGACCCCCACCTCACAGTGAACAGTGGAATTCAATCTACTGGCCAAGATGATGCCTTGATTCCTTTCCTGAATGGTGACTCCTAAAATGGAACCTGGCATTATGTAGTTATAGTTCAGATAATTTTCCAAATGTGCATCATTTTGTACTTGACCACATTTAATTTCATCTACCATGGATGCCTAGTTTCCATTCTCACAAGATCCTCCTACAATTTTTCACTATCCATTTGTGATTTAACAACGTCAAATAATTTTGAGTCGTCTGCAAATTTGAACACCTCACTCATCATTCCCTTTTCAAGATCAGCATGAAGGAATGTAATATAGTGCCTGACAGTTATAAATGTTTATATTTACACCCATGGTAGCATAATAGTCTCAGGACTTTATACCAACCACCCAACTGCATACACACACACACACAGAAAATTGTTTGTGTCCCAGCAAAACTTTCAAGTCCTCACACAACACAAAATTCAACAATTTTACGCCTCAATAACTTGCAGTTCTTCCTTTTCAGTAGGTGCTTCAACTTTTTTCTCATCTCCATGTCCTCTTCTTCAGGGTAGCTCTGTTTCCAGCTGATTTCCAGCTCCAACTGTCCTATAGTAGGTGTGCTGACTGTCCTCTCATTCCGTCCGGCCCTACACCTCCTACAGACAGGTTGTTCAATGCAGCAGCAAGTAACAGGCTCACTTCTTCAAATTCTCTGTTTATAAGAGTAAAGAGAGGTTGAGAGCAAGATGGCATTCTGAGAGAAGATGCATGGGTTTTATATTGTGTCCTTGCGTTAAAGTAATTGCCTTGCTTGGTTTACCTTCTTGATGGGGAAGAGATGGGGGAGAATCTGGGCAAATTTGCCGTTGCTGGAGGACCCCTGGTGCGGCAAGAAACAATTCCGTAGTTCCTTAGCAATATGGAACAGCAGATGCCGGAGAAAGTCGCTGTGTTGGAAAGGGTCAAAAAAGAGCTTTGAGTCCTTTCTCATCTTTGCAGCATGAGTTGGCATCACCCTTGGGAACTAGCCAACAAACTGGCTGAAGTAGTGAGGTATCTATGGAGGCAGATGACTGAATACCAGGTGCAGTTTTTGTCTGACTAGTGGAAACATTTGCACAGAGAAGACTGGAGACTCCAGTGGAGGTAGGAGTTGATGGCACCTCGGGAGTGATGAGAGGGAACAGCAAGGAACAGCAGGATGAGTTTGCTCAGTTCCCTGGTACAGCTTTCTATTTTGTCTATTATAGGCAAGCCTCCTCCCCCCCCCCCCCCCAAACAGGTAGGATCCTCCAGTATTACATTGTCCACTAAAGAAGAGCGGGACATAGGCGTGGTTGTGTCTGATGATCTGGAGTGGAGGAGTGGCCTAGTGGTTGGGGCAAGGTACTTCAGGCTGGAAGGTTGGGGGTTCAAATCTCACTAGAGGACAGCAACCTTGGGCCGGAAGGACTGGGGTTTCTAGTCCCACAGGTGCTCCTTGTGGTCTTGGGCAAGCCACATAGCCCATGTTCCCTGTAAAATAGTTATCTCCAAGTTATAATGCCCTGTTCAATGTAATTTCAGTTTGTTCAATGTAAACCACACTGATGCAGAATAGTGTGGTATATAAAAGAATGTAAATAAATAAATAAAATTAAAGTAGCTAAACAGGTAGAAAAGGTGACAGCAAAAGCTAGAAGGATGCTTGGGTGCATAGGGAGAGTAATGGCCAGCAGAAGAAAGGAGGTGATACTGCCTCTGTGTAAGTCTTTGGTGTGACCTCATTTGGAGTATTGTGTGCAATTCTGGAGGTCACTCCTTCAAAAGGCTATAAACAGTACAGAAGGTGGCTACTAAAATGATTAGTGGTCTTCATTATAAAGCATATGAGGACAGACTTAAGGATCTTAATATGTACACCTTAGAGGAAAGGCGGGATAGAGGTGATATGATTGAGACGTTTAAATACCTCTGTGGCATAAATGCACATGGGGAGAGCTTCTTTTGATTGAAAACAAGCTCTGCTACGAGGGGACATGGGATGAGGGTGAAAGGGGATAGATTCAGGAGTGATATGCTTAAATATTTCTTTATGGAAAGAGTGGTGGATCTGTGGAGTAGTCTCCCAGTGGAGGTGGTAGAGATGAGAACAGTATCTGAATTCAAAGAAGCATGGGACAAACACAGAGGATCTCTAAAGGAAAAAAGGGGACTGTTGTAGTGGTTGATATGGAAGGACAGACTAGATAGGCCATGCGGTCTTTTTCTGTCATCATGTTTCTATATAAATAATTCATAGTAGTAATATTGGCACCCTGATTGAAGTGCCCTGACTGCAGCCCCACCCCAAACTGACAATGCTGGAGTCCAAAAAAGCAAACAAAAAACCTGGTTTCTCACTCACACTGTTCTGGTTTGTCAAACAAATTCAGCTTAAGTATTTCTTTCCCACTGTCAGTCTGCAACAGCAACAACACACTTCACCAAAGCTACATCCAAATGTAAAAGAAAAAGAATAATTTTCTCAATCTCTTTTTTAACTGACCACTACTAGCCAAACACTGTGGAGAGAGTAAAGAAAAGAGGTACCCTCACCACTGTAACTCCAAAACCGGTCACACCTCCCACTTGTATCAACCCTCAAACAATCAAAATGAAGTCCACAGCCTTCCAGCCTATTCGGTTTCTAATGCTTCTTCTGCAGCAGGGAATTAAATGGGCAAACCATCTGACGCTTCCACTTCCGTCTCTTAACCACATTTCTCAGGGAGAGGATGGCTGTACGTCATGTTGCTTCATGTCTCTGATCCATCCCCCTGTTTTCGGGGTTAGAGCAGATCCCCTGCCTGGTATTGATTGGTTCCTAGGATGCAGCACATATTGACTTTGCGGTCTATTCCATCCCTTTGGGACATCCATCCCCACTATTCGTCCCCCTGCCGTCCCCGTCAAAAGCCTCCCTATATGAAGAAGGCATATGGGGCAGGAGGGGGAGTTCTGGAGGCAGAGCAAAGGCGGGGCATGGGTGATCCACAACCCTGGATGTACAGGGCAGATTCTGAGTCGGTTCTGTACGTCCAGGGTCAGCAAACTGGATGGGGGATGGCAGGCCCGGGCAGCATTGGAAGGTGAGGGGGTGCAGGGGATTTCCCGGAGCCCGACTCTGGTCATGGAAGGCCAGATCAGGAGTCGGGCTGCGGGGAAAGAAGATTGTGGTTGGCGGACGGGAATCACGGCTCCTTAATAGCACCATGGAGACACCATGGCACTGCGACTCCATTCAGGAGCCTCCCTGAAGTAGCAAGGCAGGTGGATGTGTGTGCAAGCTGATCGGAATCAGGTCCCAGCCTGCACATGCAGGCCCTAGACCTGATTCTGATCCCATGGGGCATGTATAGCCCCCACGGGATCAGAATCAGGTCGACCTCTGGGCATGCCAATTCCAATCGGATGCACAGGGGCCTGAACGAACACATTAGAATGTGCCTCCATGCTTACAAAGGTATTACAGACCTTCTTCCCCTCCCCCTGCTTCTTGATCTACAATCAATCCCCTGCCCTTTTGTGACTGGATAAAGATTTTCCTACCTTCAGGGGGTTGCCGCCACTTTCCTAACTCTGTTCTGGGCAGAGGTGAAATCTCACCATGGAAGGTAATTTTGCATTCTCATCTGGTTGTCCTGCTTCCTGAGAGAGTCGTCCATGTACTATACTCCCTTCCTTAATATCTTGCTAGCCTTACATTGTACCTCTCTTTCTTCACCTACCTCATTGGCCCTGGAGAGGAGTCAATGTGCTGATGTCCTGCCCAATGTCTTACATTAAACCTGTAGGTCTGCAGGGCAAAATACCACTATATTAAGTGGGCACTGGCATTTTTTTTTTTTTTTTTTATGGTACATTAAAGCTGTTTAATAGTACGCAGAACAGAAGACTCTCTGGAAGAAAATTTTAATGTGGCAGTGCTAGTTAGTTTGCTCAAAATATGAACTGGCTATTTCTTGATGCCATTAATTCCTATTATTTGGAATACACCAGCCCCCAAAATATGTTGCTTATATTTTATCTGTTTTTTTAAACAAGCACCCTCTACTTTGACTGATGCCCTCTTTTCCAGAATTTCCTGTGAAGCCACTCTCCAGCTGTGTAAATTTCACTCCCGCGCCTGTGCAATGTGAAGAGGTTCTGAAAAGGTTCAAACTGGCGTCAGTTTGTAATGGTGAGAATGAGTGAAAAACAGGAACATTCCAAAACTTTAGTTGGTTTTTGGATCCAAAATGAAAGAACGACCTTGTTCCAACTGACAAGTAATAATTATTATTGTGCTAGGGCTGCAGCCTTCAGCTGCAAGCTCTTTGTTAAAATATTAAGAAACCATATTATATATGTATATATTAATCTAGACCTCCTCCGTATATTTTGCATTACTAAACTCTGCATTCAAGAGAGGTTGAAAGCCTTTTCTTTGCCTCCTGCGCAGAAAAAAGACTGACAGGCAAAGTAGTGCGATTAACACGTGAAGCACTCCACCAACAGCTAATCCAATCAGAAGAGCCAGTGCACGGCCATCGTCTGAAGCTGGTAATTCAATGGCAAAGGTATAGCCAAGTTGCTCAGCAGTTAGAAAGAGTTCATCGTTGCTCACTGGCGGGAAGAAAGGCACCATGTTGTACATTCGATTGTGACCAATAGGGGCGAGCTCCTGAGGCCAGACAGCATCTGAGGGATTAAAGCGCTTCATCCACTCATCAAAGATGGCATCCGTGAAGGAGTGAAGGACCACAAAAATGGGGTCATTGGCTGCTGAGTGAGGCAGAGCACTGGTCCCATTCAGAAAAGCATGCACCAAATTATGGAGGCTCATCACTGGAGAATCAAAAGTTCCATCTGGCAGATCAAACCCTTCAAGGGCATTCCTGAAGCTGAAACTCGAATTCCAGAAAAAGGGAGGGTTGTCAAATTCTTTAAGTGAAAGACATTTTTTTACATCATCCATATTCGGCAGCAGGCTACCAGCCCTTCCGAGTGGATTTCTGCGCAGTAGACCTTCATTAGTTCCATTGCAGAGGGTAACCAAGCGATTATAGTCATCCAAGCTGTTACAAATTATCTCCCAGCGTGAAAATCTGGAATTCAGGCTAATTAGATTTGGATCTTCTTGCCTTGGTGCTCCAAAAAGTTGATCGGTGCATACATCACACTCATTCTGACCAGTAGCAAAGTTCCAGTATGGCAAGGCAAAGGATTCATTGCCAAGCAGTCTCTGCAAATCTCTTTCCAACAGCAACAAATGGTATCTGTGCCAAGTAACAAAAGCTGGTCCCTGATGAGAGAAGTCTATGGCTGTGAATGGGCGACCAGGTCCTAGCAGCGTGTCCCTGACTGAATAGTAATGGAGCCACACAAAAAAGTTATAAATGCTAGCATTTGCCACTTGTGGTTCTGTTCCATTAGGCCCAAGGAGACTAAGCCAGTGCTGCTTGGCTATCACATAGTCTGGGTGAACTGTATTCTTGGCGCGATCCAAAGCATCTAAGAACTGTTCTCTCTCTTCAGGCGTCAGAGAATGGATGTTCTTCCGAACAACTGGTGGTTTCCTTTGGTCACAGCTGGGGCCAGTCCACCCAAATTTGCATTCTCCACAATTAAAGTCAGCGAAGTTTCCCGTGCATCGGCAGGTCCTGTTGAAAAACTTAAGGGGCCACCTCTCTCGGTCATCCACATTGCGCAGAGTATAGGGCCCACTCCAGGGCCTGTTGTCCACTTCCACGGCACGGCACTGACCCCGGCCTGCCAGAAAGCCACACTGGTCTCTAGGTTCTGGGCCTAACGGTGGGCAGCACTGCTTCTGCACTAGGGCTTCCACAGTTGTGCATACCCGTGGGAATTGTGCTTCTGCCAGCCACAGCACCCCCCATGAGCAGAGGTGCAGAAGTATTACCCTTGCTCCCTGCTTAGCCTGCATCATACAGCTAAAAAAGCCACTCGGTGCTTCCTGATCACCACTGCTGGGTAAGCACAGACAGCTCTAACGAGGACTCCCCGGTTGTCTCAATGTGCTTAGCATGCTCTGCCCCTTAAATTCACTCCCAGTCATTCATCGTATCCCTGTTATTCACTATGTTCTGCTCACTTCTGAGGTAACCGGCTAGAGAGCCCATTTTTCTTTTGATGCAACCGCTTCAAGGGTACATGATCAGTGATTAGGGTGAAAGTTTGACCTATTAAATAATCTTAAGGTCTTGACTTCTCACCTGATGACAAGGACACTCCTTTTTTTACTGTGGAGTAATTCATCTCATGCTTATGCAACCTCTGGGTATTCCTCCCCAAGATGCAGCTGAGATAAAACTGTACCCTACCACCCTGCCAAGGTATCTGTCAGTGAAAGGAATTTATTGATAAAATATATTCCTTTCAATACAGGCTCTTGGCAGACACTTCTGTACATCTGTGAAGTCTTGGTGCTCCCTTCGTTGCCACCTATTCTGACTGAGATGACTTTTTAAGCACATCTGTAAGTGGGGCCTCCCTCATGGCAAAATTAGGAATTAAACATCTATAATATCCTACAAACCCCAAAAATTCTTTAAACTCTTTCTTAGTTTGTGGGATGAGGTATCTTTTTACACTCTGGACTTTATCTGGTAAGGGGCATAATTCTACTCCTCCTATCTTGATGTCCAAGGTTTTTCATCTCACATTAAGACAATGCACATCTTTTTGGGTTCACCTTGACTTTCCTCAGTGCCTTCAACACAGCCCTAACCCATGAAATATGTCTATAAGAATCAGTTGAAAATATGACCATGTTGTTCATATAGACTGCAGCATCTATCAAATGCTGGCAAGCAGCCGCAGCTCCATGAAGCCTGAAGGGCATTCACTCAAACTGATATAGGCCCTTCAGGGTGTTAGAGGTGATAGGGTCAGAGCTTTTAGTAAGATCAAGGGTGGTCAGATAGCTGGCTATGCCTAAACAATCCAGTAATTTATTAATGCATGGCATAAGATATGCATCAAATTCCAATATGGTATTTAGCTACCGGAAAGTCAATGCTAAATTTCAGGGTTACACCAAGGACTCCAGGACTCCTCTATGACCACATGGCCTCCATCTCCTCTACTTGCCTGATGACTTCTAACCCATAGAGTCTTTGGCAAACCACCTTCCCCGAAAGAGTCTGGATGTCATGCTCCACTATTTGTACTTTTGCAGGTATGGGGGACAATTTATTTATTTATTCGTTTAACTTTTTCTATATACCACCTTTCAATGTTATCAAAATGGTTTACAATTAACTCAAAAAATTATACATGGAACCAGTAAAGAGAGAACCATAATACATCATACAGTGGTAACTATATTGCATCAAACAGTGACAACTATTTATGTTTAAGGGTTTATTTAAGAGTTGGGGGTTGTCATTCAGAGTGGGGGATATAACAGACAATGTTTATTTATAGTGAGGTTGCTAATGAGTGTCACAGATATTGAAAGTTGTGAGTTGATGTTAAGAAGTTGGGCCATAGTATTCAATGAATAGCTCAGGTTTTAACTTTTCCTGAAATCCTAGGTGTCATTGATCTTAGATCATATGGAAGTAAGTTCCAGAATGTCGATCCATAGATTTTGAATGTTCTCTGACAGGCTGTTTGAAGCTCTCCTATGGCTGGCAGGGGAATCATAGGAGCCTTTGGAGGGAAAACTACTGTTACCTTCTGGCAAAAGATCAAGAAAAGGTGGAAAGAATATGCAGAATCGTTATACCATAAAGATCAAGTGGACCAACAGCCATTTCAACCTGTACCTTATGATCCAGTACCATTAGTGATGAAAGAAAAAGTTGAAGCAGCATTGAAAGCCTTATCAAAGAACAAAGTACCAGGCATTGATGGCATTCCCATAGAAGTATTACAGCAATCTGACACAGCTGTTACCGTATTTACAATGCTCTGCCAAGAAATTTGGAAGACAACATCATGGCCAACTGACTGGAAAAGATCTGTGTTTACACCAATACTAAAGAAAGGTGATCCAAATGACTGGAAATTGTCACACAATCGCTCTGATCCCACAAGCTAGCAAGATTCTACTGAAGATTATTCAACAGAAACTACAACCATACAAAGAACTACCTGAAGTGCAAGCAGGGCTCAGGAAAGGGCGAGGAACGAGAGACATCATTGTGGATGTGAGATGGATCCTTGAAAAGACTAAAGAATACCAAAAGAATATCTATTTGTGCTTTATCGACTATAGCAAGGCTTTTGACTGTGTAAACAATAAGAAACTGTGGGCCACATTAAGAAGCATGGGTATACAGAACACCTGATCGTTCTCTTGCACAATCTGTACATTGATCAAGAAGCAACAGTTTGAATGGAACAAGGAGAAACAGAATGGTTTAAAATAAGCAAAGCTGTAAGACAAGGCTGCATACTTTCCCCCTACCTGTTTAATTTATATGCAGAACAAATCATCAGAGAAGCAGGATTCTATGAAGACAACAGAGGTGTGAAGAGTGGTGGAAGACTCATCAACAACCTTCGCTATGCTGATGATACCACATTACTGGCTGAAAGTGAAGATGATGTGAAACATTTGCTTCTCACAATCAAAGAAAGTCTCAAAATGGGCCTGCACCTTAATGTAAAGAAGACAAAGATCATGACAACTAGCAAAATCAAGAAGTTCATCATTGAAGGAGAAGAAATTGAAATTGTGGACAACTTTAACCTACTTGGATCAGCTATCAATAAAGAAGCAACAAACAGTCAAGAAATCCAATGACACATTGCTCTTGGCAGAATAGCTATGAAAGACCTAGACAAGATTCTCAAGAGCAGGGATGTCTCTCTCTATACAAAGATTTGACTTGTTTATGCCATTGTATTTTCAATAACATCACATGGATGTGAAAGCTGGACAGTGAAAAAGATAGACAGGAAGAAAATTGACGCCTTTGAATTATGGTGTTGGCAATGAATACTGTGTATAACATGGAGTGCCCGAAGAACAAACCAGTCAGTACTAGAGGAGATCAAACCTAAGCTTTATTTAGAAGCTCAGTTGACGAGACTTTGACTTTCATACTTTGGACACATCATGCAAAGAGAGAGATCATTAGAGAAAGACATCATGCTTGGCAAGATAGAAGGTCAATACAAAAGAGGAAGGCCAGCAATGAGATGGATCGATACAATAACAGCAGCTATGGGCACCAGTCTGTCAATAATGAGCCACCTGACTAACAGACCAAATACAATTTAGGACAACTATCCAGAGGGTCGCCATGAGTCGGCGGCACTTAACAACAACATTGTCCACCCCTTTATGGACTGCCAATGGGTTAGTATATCTTTCTGGAAAGCTCTGATGCGCCACCAACTGAGCTTTGGAATCTTCACCCTCCTGACCTATAACGTCTCTGTAAAATAGGCCAATTTTTATCACAAACCAGTGAAACTAGCTTGTGGCTCCACTTAGGGTTTTCCCCATAGCATACAGTACTTTAAGACTAGGCCATTTTTTTTCTCTTGACTAAATTTGGGTAACTTGTTTAGTTTATTTGTAAATCTTATATTTGTATATTTATTAATTTCTTTAAAATAATTTAATATACCACCATTAAAATTGTATAGCATGGCAATTTACAAAAGTAAATGGCAAGAACATCAGAGTCATGCATAACATAAAATATACAATAAAACCATTAAAATGCAGGTAAAACCTAAACAAAAATATATACAACAACACAATAAGATGATATACTGTTTAAGCAGGACTGGTGCTACCATTAGGTGAACTAAATGGTCACCTAGAGCGCTGGTCCTCCGGTGCACCTACTTCTGCCCATTGTCACCACTGACACCCCTCTCTGAGGTTGACATCAGCGGCAAATATCCCTGAAACCTTGATGCAGTACATACCCACTGTCTCCAGGGTTATGTCACGGTTTCATTCTGCTGCTTCCGCCCTAGATTTCTGGTTTTGTATAAGCCATAAGTCTGAAGTGAAGAGGAGTGAAATGGCAGATTTGGCAGAATTAAATCATGATGCAGCCCTGAAGATGGAGAGTAAGTGCTGTGTTGCAGTTTCAGGGACAATTGCTGCTGCTGTCGACCCTGGAGAGGGTCACCAGCAATGGCAATGGGCATGGGAGGGGGGGCAATGGGGAGTGGCAGGATGGAAGGCCCACCTAGGGCACCTCCAGTCCTTACACTGGCCTTGAGATTAAGATTCCGAGGATTTTCAAAGTATTTTACAATAAAAATATTTAAAAATCAGAAAAGAAAAAAAGTTACAAAGTCTCATTAAAAACAAAAATCATAAAAGGAAAAATAAATGATTACAATGCATCATTATGAAGAAATTGAAGGCTTAAAAATAGATTATAGTGCCATTATTAGCAAAATATAAATCATAAAAAGGAGAGGTAGAAGGGGAGAGGAAAGTTATCCTTGAGGTGTATCTGGCTCACCACCAAAGGCTAGGGAGAAAAAGTAAGTCTTCATTTCTGATTTGAATTGGTTGTAGTTTGGTTCTCTTCTCAAACGAGGAGGAAGGGTTCCACAAAACGTAAGCAAAACAGGAGAAGGCTGCTCTGTGGTGGTGTCTAAGAAGCAATTATATGCTTCAGGTAAAATTAATTGATTAATACAGTTTGAATTGGTAGGTCATGCAGAGTTATGTGGAATGAGAAGATCAGAGAGATAAAGTGGATTGTTAGTGTGCAAAACCTTTTGTATTGAATCCTGAAGTTAATTGGGAGCCAAAGTAGAGATCTGAGAACTGGAGTGATAAGATCAAATTTCTTTGTATTTGAGTAAAGATGGGCTACAGCATTATCTAGAAGTTTGAGACGGTGTAATGTGGAAAGTGATAAACCATGATAGAGAGAAATGCAGTAATCAAGGCAGTTAAGGATAAGTGCATCTTTGATGGGCTATGTTCCGAAATGGTTTAACAGAGTATATTCATCTGAGAGAAAAGAAAGTAAATTTTACAAGTGAAGAAATTTGTGAGTCAAAGGTAAGAGATAAATTGAGTTTAAAACTTAGGATGGAGAGACAGTCAGAAAGAGGAATCAACTGGTTATGGATGAGAGGTGTAAGCGAAGGGCAGTTCCTTTGACAGAACACCCACATGGCCATGGATTTAGTGGGATTTAGCTTCATTTCATGGGACTCTAACCAGTGAGCAATGATGATAAGTCCTAAATATAGTGTCGCAAGAGACAGAGAAGAGGAATCAATATAATGAATATCCTCCAGCACCCATGGCATTTGTCCTCCTTGTTTGTCCTCTCCTACCACGTTGCTCTCTGTCTTTTTCCTTCCTTCCTTTGAGCCCTCTCTTTCCATGAATGTTCTGGGGCAGCTATAACCTTCCTTTACTTAAAAGGAAAAGTCTTGCCCAAATCAGGGTCTAGGGTCTGACTTCCCTCCTGACTGGATCTCAGAGTGAGTGGACAATCTTCAGTCCTTTCCAATCTCACCCTAAAATTGGGTCATATGGGAGCCAGATGACTATAGCCACATTCACCCAGTAGGTATTACCCTGACATTGAATTCTCACTTTACAGACGGTATAGGGGTGATGTCTTACCCCTTCTTCTCCCCTCTGTTGACACATTGTTATCCATAATTTACCGGCATCCATGGACTGGTTGGCCCTAGAGTCCAGTAAATCCTTAACTGGGACCCCTTCCCTGTGAACTTTCCAGGAAGGAATCTTCCTGTGATTTAGCCTCCCCTAATCTGTTAAATTTCTCTACACAACTCCATTCAAAATAATCCTTCTGCACACAAGTGCAACACTTTCCCCCTGAGTTTGTTAGAGATGGCCCTCCTTTTCCCAAATCCCCTGAGTTTGTTCCTCATATGAGGGCCTATCACCATTTCTTAGGCCCCCTACTCTCACCCTCACGCTTATTGGCTTGAACATTCCTGCTTTCTAAGCATGGGGAATTACTCTCAGACTGAGATTCCAAATAACACCGAGAACTTAGTAGCTGTTTTGAAGCAGGTATAAATGAATCAAGGAAATGTATGGTTGTTGTCAATATTATTGGCACCTTTGCATTTTAGGTATGTTATCAACCTACATAACACCCAACCCAGATGCACACCAGCATCACACCTATCCAAAGAATGCCAACAACCAAAGCATACAGCCCACAAACCATACAATGCCACACGTAATACACCAACACACCACACAAATAATGAACATACAAACCCAATCACAACAACAAACATCAGGTGTGCTCTTCTAAATGCCAAATCTATCAGGAACAAACCAAATACTATCCTTGACCTAATCCGTGACAAGAAGCTTGCATCATCGAGACCTGGCTAGACGACTCAGACCAGGTCATTTATTTATTTATTTAGTAAACACTTGTATACCGCTGCTTCCTACGATCAGCAGCGGTTTACTTTACAGAATCATAATGTATTGTACGGTACATTGAGATTTCAGTTTTACATTTTGATTAGTCAATGATTACGTAACACGGGACAAGCATTTGGATATGATACATATTTGATTAAAGCACACAGATCAAGGTATACATTTGATTTCAGTAGATTGGGGGAGGGCCCCATATATACAATTTGTACAGAATTAGTTGCCAAGGTGTACAGACTATACATGGTTATATACAATTTGTACGGAATTAGTTGCCAAGGTGTACAAGTTATACATGACTATATACTATTAGATTATATGCTGCCGAGTGCGGCAGAGGAGATCTGGTTGAGGTAGGGTATCGCAGTTAGATCAAGTTGTAGTGGGTTTGAAACAGATAGGTTTTCAGTTTTCGTCTAAATTCGTTCAGGTTGTTTGTGAGCCTTAATTCATGCGGTAGTTGGTTCCATTGGATTGGCGCTGAGTATGTGAACGCCCTATTGCTTGTTTCGGCCTTGACAGATCTTATGCTGGTCGGGATACATAGGGTGTTGAGATTCATAGTTCTCCTGCTCCTGTTGCTAGGTTGAATAGTGATTAGGTTATTGAGGTAGGATGGTGCGATGCCATTGATGAGTTTAAATGTTGTGATGAGTAGTTTGTAGATGATGCGGGCGGCCACTGGGAGCCAGTGCAGATCCATTAGAACTGGGGTTATGTGGTCGGTGACTTTCTTTTCCATGATGACTCTTGCAGCCACGTTCTGAGCCATTTGCAGGATGCTTAGTGTGCTCTTTGGAAGCCCTTGTAGAATGGCATTGCTGTAATCCAGGTGGGGAATGATTAGTGCTTGAGCAACAGACCTAAAGTCGGATTTCTCGAGGATATTGCGGAGTGGTTGAAGGATTTTGAGTTTGTAAAAGATGGCTCGGTTAACTGTTCTGAGGTCATATTAAACCAAGTAACCCCAACAGGATATTCGGCATTTAACTGCATCAGAGCACAAAGGAGAGGAGGAGGAGTATTAATACTTACCAGAAAAGAATATAGATTCAAAACAATCGCCACCACTATCACAATTGAATCTAACACACTCACTATAGCCAACAAGTACCTAAGCATCTCCCTCACATACAGACCACCTGGAACCACAACTGAACACCTATCCACAGTAATCGAAACAATATACGCACATAACAGAAGACACAAACCTCTCATTGCACTAGGAGACTACAACCTAACATCTGCACCCACCAGAGAAACCGCAATGTTCTTAAAAGCCATGGAGTCATTAAAATACTGCCAGACAATTAATGCCCCAATGCACCAGCATGGTACAACTCCAGACATGGTCTTCATGCCAATGCAATTAATGGAACAGAACAAGACCACAAAACCAACAATCACGCCAGTCCCCTGGTCAGACCACCATGTGATTGAATTCACCAAGACCATGAATAACCCCACCCAATGCAAAGAAGATGAAAGAATAACAAGACGGTTCAAAACATTTAACAGAGACTCATTCATAAACAAAATCACTCCACAACTTCAACAGGAACACGACACCCTTGACCTAAACATAGAAGAATGGAACACAATAATATCCAATGCAGCATCTGCCCCAGCCATCAAAGAACCACAAAGAGATCCAACGCCCCATGGTACTCATATGAAATCAGAGTTGCAAAACACACACTCAGAGGACTGGAAAGAAAATGGAGATGGAACAAATCACACAACCTCCTAACCCAATACAGAGACAAACAATGGGAATATAACAATCTAATAAATGAGCATTGACAGGAACACCATACCAACTTAATCATGAAAGCTACCAATAGACCAAGAGAACCCTTTAGCATTGTCCAAAAGCTCACCAAGGATGACACACAACAAAGCACCTACCATCTTGACCCACAAAAATATGCAGACTACATGAAGTCAAAAAACACTAACCAAACATGCTCCACTACACCACAAACAAATGATCACACGATAAAAAAACAACATCAAACATGGGAGAACTTCAACATACCAACAAAACAGCAAGTAGGAGACATTATATCTGGACTAAACACAACTTCACTGTCAGACCCATACCCAGTGATGTGGCTCAAAGCTATAAAAAGCCAACTCTCTCATCACATTCAAAAAATCGTCAAAGATTCACTCCAACAAGGATACATGCCGCAACCCCTAAAGCACGCAATGATACGACCAATACTTAAAAGTAGCAATGTGAGCCCCTCCGAACCAAAATCATACCGTCCCATCTCCAGCCTGCCATTCCTTGCTAAAATCGTGGAAAAGGCAGTGCAAAGGCAACTGCAGAACCATATTGATATAAATGCCCCACTGGACATACATCAGCATGGGTTTAAGCCCCAACACGGCGTGGAGACACTACTAACCTCCCTCTTTGACAATCTCCTAAGAGGCATGGACAACATAAAAAACGGCTTCCTGATAGTTTTCATGGACATCTCGGCAGCCTTTGACACTGTGTTCCACACCAAGCTATTGCAACGCTTACAAGAGATAGGACTATGCAAGAATACCCTGAAGTGGTTTACATCATCCTCTTATGCAGACTACAAACAATTGGTATCAAAGACACTGTGCTTCAATGGTTTCAACCCTACCTATCTAACAGACAGCAAATGATCCGCACCAGTACCTCAACCTCGCCCCCCTTCCAGCAACACCAAGGAGTCCCTCAAGGATCCACACTATCAGCCATGCTCTTCAACATCTACCTAAGACCACTCTGCTCAGTCATATGTACCCACAACATCAACTTCCACATATATGCTGATGACATAATGCTCTATGACCCAATTACAACCACAAACCCAACAAACGAACATCTATCAGCATGCTTCTCTGAAGTATCCAACTGGCTACAAGAAAACAACCTATCCATTAACATAAAGAAAACCGAAGCTCTCATAGTAACAAAAGACCCAGACTTCACACCACCTACACACCTCAACATGGGAACCATACAAATTCAAATACAGCCACAAATAAGATATCTAGGCATTATCATTGACCAAGCTCTTACCCTCAAGCAACAAATCACTAAAACCACCGGAACTATATTCCACAAAGCTAAAACAGTACAACGTCTCAGACCTCTCCTCGAACCTCAAGACTTCAGGACAGTAATGCAAGCTATGACACTCCCTCATCTGGACTACTGCAATATAATCTACCATGGACTACCCTCCACACAGATCAACCCTCTCCGAACTGCCTTGAACACCACAGCAAGAATTATTCAGAAAGCAAAGAAATGAGACCACATCACACCAATTCTAAGGGACCTACATACTTCCCCTCAAAGCAAGAATTAAATACAAATCCATACTACTCACTCACAAAGCAATCAACCAAACACAGAGCACCCAGCTCAGCACTCTGCTGCCTCGTCCGACCCACAACAAAACAACCAGACAGACCTCCAGCAACTCCCTCACCATCCCTCACAAAAGAACCAAATGCACACAACAAACCTGCAACAGAGCCTTTGAACTTTATGCTCCCTCCCTCTGGAATTCTCTACCGAACCGCATCAGGAACAATACTGATCTATTATCATTCAGAAAACAGCTAAAAACCATCCTATTCCAAGAATACCTCAAAACCGAAGCAAACTCCCACCAATAACTGTGCCAATCCCCTTACCCACCCATCATGAACCTATGATCAAAAACTTTGTCCATGTCTATGTCCATTTTTATCGAAATAATCAATGTTGCTCCCCTGGTGATGTCCCTACCCCTCTAACTGATTACCCCCCCCCCTTTATGTTTCACCGCTTTGACCTGGTGAAAAGCGAGATATAAATACAGTTAAATAAATAAAATAAATAAATGTTGTAGTTGTTGTTGTTAAGTGCCGTCGAGTCGGAGTCGACTCATAGCGACCCTCTGGATAGCTATCCTAAATTGTGTTCGGTCTTCAGTCAGGTGGCTCATTGTTGACAGACTGGTACCCGTAGCTGCTGTTATTGTATCGATCCATCTCATTGCTTGCCTTCCTCTTTTGCGTTGACCTTCTATCTTGCCAAGCATAATGTCTTTCTCTAATGATTTCTCTCTTCGCATGATGTGTCCAAAGTATGAAAGTCGAAGTCTTGTCATCTGAGCTTCTAAAGAAAGCTTAGGTTTGATCTCCTCTAGTACCGACTGGTTTGTTCTTCGGGCAGTCCATGGTATACACAGTATTCGCCGCCAACACCATAATTCAAAGGCATCAATTTTCTTCCTATCTGTCTTTTTCACTGTCCAGCTTTCACATCCATATGATGTTATTGAAAATACCATGGCTTGAACAAATCAAATCTTTGTATGGAGAGAGACATCTCTGCTCTTGAGAATCTTATCTAGGTCTTTCATTGCCATTCTGCCAAGAGCAATGCGTTGTCTGATTTCATGACTGCTTGTTGCTTCTTTATTGATAGTTGATCCAAGTAGGTTAAAGTTGTTCACAATTTCAATTTCTTCTCCTTCAACGATGAACCTGTTGATTATGCCAGTTGTCATGATCTTTGTCTTCTTTACATTAAGGTGCAGGCCCATTTTGAGACTATGTTCTTTGATTGTGAGAAGCAAATGTTTCAGATCATCTTCACTTTCAGCCAGTAATGTGGTATCATCAGCATAGCGAAGGTTGTTGATGAGTCTTCCACCAATCTTCACACCTCTGTTGTCTTCATACAATCCTGCTTCTCTGATGATTTGTTCTGCATATAAATTAAACAGGTAGGGGGAAAGTATGCAGCCTTGTCTTACACCTTTGCTTATTTTAAACCATTCTGTTTCTCCTTGTTCCGTTCGAACTGTTGCTTCTTGATCAATGTACAGACTGCGCAAGAGAACGATCAGGTGTTCTGGTATACCCATGCTTCTTAATGTGGTCCAGAGTTTCTCATGGTTTACACAGTCAAAAGCCTTGCTATAGTCGATAAAGCACAAATAGATATCCTTTTGGTATTCTTTAGTCTTTTCAAGGATCTATCTCACATCTGCAATGATGTCTCTCGTTCCTCGCCCTTTCCTGAACCCTGCTTAAAATAAATAACCCGACCCTTCTACACTAATTGTGGACATGCAAAAACCTTTTCAGGTCTTAACCCATTCCATGCAAGCAGAAAACAGACCATCTAGCCAGCTTCCTTTATTGTTTAACCCAATCTTTAAGATTCAAAGCCATCCCATAGCTTGGAAACAATGGCACTCCAGAGATAACTGGTCAATCGGACAATTGCTGTCTGGACCCAGATGGAAATCCTTCTCAGAGCTACAGCTGTAATTTAAGCACCCCGCTACGCTTTGCTTTCGGTGTCTGCAATTAAAGTATTGTACAGGGAAATTGGGCCTAAATATTAAGATGCTAGATGAGAACTGGGGACTAGTAAAAGTGGTTGAACATTTATATGGGTCTTTTGGGGTAGTCTCACAATTCTACTGCTTACTCCAGGAGAGTAACCAGTAGAATTGTGCTCTGAGAGAGTAACCAGTAATCCCAGATTGGATTGCAGAAATTATGGGAGCATGAAGTAGATGCAGATCTTTCAGCACAGAGTTGGAATACATTTTGGGGCACACTCATCAGGGTATCAACATCTGCTTTTCTCGCTCAAACGCTATATTTCCTGACACATAGAGCGTATATCTCCCTGGTCAAATTAACTAGATGGGATGTTTCAGTTAGTGATCTTTGCTGTCCTGTCAAAGCGACATTGGCACATTCTCCCATATGGTGTTTAGTTGCCCTAACGTTCAGATGTTCTGGACTCAGGAGTGGGAGCAAGTCCAACAAATCCTTAAGTTCCAAGCCCCGTTAACATGGAAAATTGTAATACTTCGGTCTTTGAGTGATATCTCTTCCCTAGCAAAAGAGAATCAGTTCCTATAGGATTTCATGTTAAGTGTGGCGCTGAACCTTATTGTAACCCATTGGAAGCACACCGCAGAGATTGATTGGCGTATATGGTGGAATCAAATATGTATAGCAAATATGAACAGCTAAAGGATGTCCAGACTCGCTCCCCACTATCTGTTGTAACTTAATGGAAGTGATTATGTAGCTGCAGCACAATGTAGATAGAGATATTGCTGCCTAACGGTTAATGATTAATCTACTTGTTGGAGTCTAATGTGTTCTATATAGGGTGGGTTAGCCAGGAAACCGGGGTGGGGGGATGGGTTGAGGGTTTTCTTTCCTTTTGAGATATTGCTGAGGGTTTTTTCTTTATTGAGATACTGTTTCTGTTGCTAGGATGTTATGTTTTGAAAATGAAAATAAAGCTTTAAAAAAAAAAATAATAATTTTGATTTTAAAATGCAATGGATTTACTTCTATTAAATTCAGTAGTAAAACATAAAACACAGTAAATGTAGAGCCAGAGCAAAGATTAGAGGCGCCCTAGGTGGGATCTCAGTCCTGCTGCCCCCCTCCCCCCCGTTACCAATACAAACTGGAAGTCTACAATGGGGGGGGAGGGGTAGTGGCAGGTCATAGAGGGCAGGAACGGCGACACAGCATCAGAGAGTTCAGTAAGTGCTGCATTGCTCCTGCTGCAGCTCCCAGAGAGAGTGTCAATAGCAGTTATGGGATGCCACTGCAAAGTCTGCACTCCAGCTCCGACCCTGAGTAGCTGGTAGCAGAGAGAGATGAATTGTTCCATGAAGTCTGTATTTGCTGAAATAAAAGCAATGATTGTGGATTTCTGTATAAATCACACAAGCAGGAAGAGGAGCTGTGGAACCGGAGGAGACCAGCAGCAGATACAACAGGAGAAAAACACTGGTATGAGGGAGTAGAGTGACTGTTCTCTGCTCTGCTCCAAATTCATCCCATCCCCTCCTCTGCCCTGCAGGTTGCCTAAAAGCGAGGGGGTGGAATGGAACACCCTGCTGTTCTAGAGTCTGAAAAGAAGTGGTAAAACTGTGCTCCAGGCCATTCCCCCAGAAATTAAGCCCTGGCTGTAACACATAGATATCTGATGGCAACAATTAAATGCAGAAGACTGGAGTATCCCATGTTAACCAGCTGATTATTTAATAGGAGTGAAACCCACACTGCACTGTGTCTGCCACAGTCTCCTAAATCCATTGTTTGCCTGTTCACAGTTTTGAAGATACTTCAAAGTACTATGACACTTTGACTGATAAAGGGGTTTAGTTCTGATGCTGAGTGGGTGTAAAAAAAGAAAGAGCCATCTTGTAGGTTGTAGACGTTTATATGGAATCGTTGTTTATCTGGTGAGTAATAAATTATTAGATTAGCCTATGGAGGATTAGATCTGTCACACAGCTTGGCTTTGAAGGATTATAACAATGAATCACATTCAAAACATGCTTAATCATGCATCATTTGACATACTTGTCAAAACTCTGATATGGAATAAAAAATGGGTGAGTCCCTTCCGTTTTGTTTATAAAACATTGCAATCCTATTAAGACAATGTTTACTATCCCGAAACCTGGGTAGCTCTGTTTTATTTCATTGCTATTATCTGCCTAATGAGAGCATGGTGACAGAAGTGAATAACAAGCTAGTTTCCTACTTCTGTTCAAAACCCAGTACTGTGTATTCTTTTAAACAGAGACAATATCAAGAGTAATAATAATAATTATTATATTTTCAATTGTTATGATGAACTTGATTACCTGCACATCATGGGGTGATTTGAAAAGGTATCTTCGATGGGTAACACTTTTATGTAGGATCAGGACCAGCACTAACATTAGGTAAATTAGATGGTTGCCTAGAACACCAGCCCTCCAGGGCCACCCATTAATGCCGCTGTGGCCCATGTCGGGATAGACAGTGGCTGCAATGGACATAAACAGCCCCGTGGTGCTTACCTTTAAAGTTCGGCACTGTGAGGCTGTTTGCTTCCACTCCCTCTGCATATACTAGTATAAATTAAACCCTTTAGGTCCGGACACAGCAAATCACACAAAAACCAAACCTAAATCATGCGACCCCCACACTAAACATTTTTTTGTCGGAGCTATACCGTAGGAAGGCCGAAATGGAAAACGACCTTCTCCAAGCAGACAGCTACTTTTTCTCAAGAAAGGTTCTTCACCAAAATTCTCATATTTCTCAAAATCTATATAAAGATAAAAATAAACTTATCTCAGTTCATCAGATGCTGGTATATATAGTCCAAATGCACGACGCGCACGTTTCGGGCTCCTATGCCCTGTATCAAGTGCAAAATCCCAGAATAGCATATACAGCAGCCAAACACAAAAATGCCGTCAAAGCAGCTGTGGTCTTACTTCATAATGGCCGATCACCGTTTTTTAAAAGAAGAACCCTCCAATGCAATAGCAGAGAGAACCCCACATGACGGGGAATCCCAGCTATGATTGGATAAACAGAGCAATGACGACTCATCATTCACAGAAGACTTTGCCAGTCAATCTCCCGATTCAAACCTCCTGGCTCCACAGTACCCAGGAGGAAAATCCACCGCTGCTCAAGACGTTGGAGATGATCCGAAAATTTGTTGGAAGAATGTCCCCTCAAAAAGAAAGTAATTTCGGGTCAAAACCAAAGTGATTAAATCAAGCAAAAATTGCTTCGGCAATCGCAACGGGGCCGTGGTGAACAAAGTGCGAAGTAATTCCAAAGCTTCTCCTTGATGGATATTAGTATAAAGTGCACCCACGTCAAGGGTCACAAGGAAAACACTGGATTCAGGCAGAACTACATCAGAAAGCTGGAGCATGAAATGAGTGGAATCCCGAATGTAAGAGCGGACACGGGAAGCCTCATCCTTCAAAAATACATCGCAAAATTTAGAAAGAGGTTCGAGAATAGACCCTCTGCAAGAAACAATGGGTCGCCCCGGAGGTGATACCAGTGATTTGTGGATCTTCGGCACGGTGTAGATTGTGGGGATCTTGGGATGAGGAACTCTGAGAAAAGTGCCTTCTCTCTTCGTAAGCCACCCGTGATCCAGTCCCGAAATGATTAAGGTAGAGATGGTAGATTGTAGAGCAGAGGTGGGATCAACCGACAATTTTAAATACACTGAAGAGTCCGATAATTGAGTCCGAAGGCCCAACAAGTAGTCATCTGTCGCCTGGAGAACAATGGCACCACCTTTATCAGCATTCCGAATGGTGATCCAGATTAATTTTGCGGGGATATCCCCCTTCAGTGATTGAGAAGGCATATAAACGGGCGCGTTATACACATCGCGAATGGCTTTTACAACCCCCAGATGTTCAGACGGAGGATTCTGTCAACTCCATTGTGGGGGTCTTTCCCTACATGGTTTGTAGCTCAGCAGTAATGGGGATTCTTCGGAAGCACTGGCCGATCTTATCCATACATCCCAGTTTAGCCCATCCTTTCATGCCGGCATTCAGCAAGGCTTCATCCCTCCGTGATCAGTTGGTACATTCCACTTCTGAATTGGATAGACCATTGGGCCCGGGCACGATTCGGGGTCATTCCCCTTGCCTCAAGTGCAAATTTTGTTTTAACACCATGTCCGGTGTTTCGTGGCAACATCCCCGAACTGGATGCACTTATCAACGGCGGTGGTCTACAACCTGCTTTTCAGTATTTGTAGTTTATTTGATCCAGTGTGATTGCCCTTTCCTTTATGTGGGCCATACGACTCGATCCATTTGCATTAGGATTAGTGAACATGCATCTCGTTTACATCAACAGGTTTTGACTGCCCCTATAGTTGAACACTGCATCACGTTCGGACATATGTTCGAAAAATTGCGCTGGACTGTCATTGATCACATTCCGGAGGACCCTAGAGGGGGCGATCGCACGCTTCGTTTGCAACGTTGTGAACAGCGTTGGATATTTGACCTCGCCAGTGTACAACCTGATGGCCTCAATCGTGAGATTGAATGGCTGAGTGTGTATTAACACGGCCCAGTGATTGAGGGACTCCCTATTTTGGTGGGAATTCCCTCAACCTTGGGCGATTCTTTGGTGACATCATGGGCATTCTGTGGTATTTTTCATTTATTCATTGGCTTCGACACCGTCGGCTTTGGAACAGCTGTTTCACTGTTCTTTTCCATATTGGTTCCCTCGATAATTGACGAATCGGTTGACCAATGAAAAACTGCCAGGTCTCCTGCAGCGATTGGCTGTTTAGCAGCAGCCGGCGTTTTTAACAACGGGAAACACAGTCCACATTTCATATGTGATATGAGAAGAACATCTACATGAGAAGGAATAATTTTGAGTGAGCTGCGTGGGCACTTGATACAGGGACGACGGATCCCGAAACGTGCACGTCGTGCTTTTTCTTTCGACCTTCTAAGTTACGTTTTCCACTCTAAGTTAAGTTTTTATGATATTCACTAAAGAATGATGTGATTAAAATGGACCCTTTCTGACGGGTGTGGTTTAGCAATCCATCTAAACCTCCCTCATTGGGGTCCAACAAAAGAAAAAAATTGATGTTTACGGGGGGCTATACAGGGGATTTTTTTGGTGAGCAATGTATCATCAGCATAGCAAAGGTTGCTGATGAGTCTTCCACCAATCTTCACACTTCAGTTGTTTTCATACAGTTCTGCTGCTCTGATGATTTGTTCTGCATATAAATTAAAGAAGTAGAGGGAAAGTATGAAGCCTTGTCATACATCATTGCTGCTTTTTTAACTATTCTGTTTCTCCTAGTTCCGTTCAAATTGATGCTTCTTGATCAATGTAAAGGTTGTGCAAGAGAACTATCAGGTGTTCTGGTATACCTATGCTTTTTAACGTGGACCAGAGTTTCTCATGGTTTACACAGTCAAAAGCCTTGCTGTAGTCAATTAAACACATGTGGATATCCTTTTGATATTCTTTTGTCTTTTCAAGGATCCATCTCACATCTGCAATGATGTCGCTCGTTCCTCACCCTTTCCTGAATCCTGCTTACACTTCAGGAAGTTCTCATTCCAGGTATGGTTGTAGTCTCCGCTGAATGATCTTGGGTAGAATCTTGCTGACCCTGTGGGATCAGAGCAATTGTATGATAATTTCCACAGTCAATCGGATCACCTTTCTTCAATATTGGTATAAACACAGATCTTTTCCAGTCAGTTGACCATGAATTTGTCTTCCAAATTTCCTGACAGAGCCTTCTAAGTATGGTAATAACTTCTTCTGATTGCTGTAATACTTTAATGGGAATGCCTCAATTCCCAGTGCTTTATTCTTTTATAAGGCTTCCAAAGCTGCCTCAACTTTTTCTTTCATCACCAATAGTTTCTGATCATAAGGTACAGGTTGAAACAGCAATTGGTCCACTTGATCTTTATGGTATAATGACTCTATATTTTTCCACCTGTTCTTGATCTTCTCATCATCATTCAACATGGATCATTGAGCATCTTGTAGCATTCCAATTTGAGGCTCCATTTTTTTCTTTAACTCTAGTAGCTTTAGGAAAGCCAATCTTGTTCTTCCTCTAATAGTTTCTGATTCTATTTCCTTGCATGCGTCATTGTAGTACTTTCCCTTGTCTTATCTTGCTGCACGTTGGAAATCTCTGTTGAGTTCTGTGATTGCCTTTCTTTCTCCTCTGGCTTTAGCTTCTCTGTGTTTCTGGTCAGTTTTCAGAGTTTCTTCAGTCATCTATTTTGGCCGTTTTTGCTTTTTCACCTTTTGTAGAGACATCTCGCTTTCTTCCAACACAACCTTCTGTATGTCATTCCATAATTCTTCTGGAGCTTTGTCATTTATATCTAAAGCAGCAAATCAATTTTGCAGGCAGTCACTAAATTCTAGTGGTATATTCTCGAGGTCATATTTTGCTACATTCATGAGTGGCTTGCTCTTTTTCAACTTTATCTTGAGTTTACATACTAGTAGTTGGTGATCTGTACCACAGTCAGCTCCAGGTTTTGTCTTTGTTGATATTATCAAGCTTTTCCATCGTTGACTTCCACAGATGTAGTCAATTTCAGTTTTGTATAATCTATTGGGTGAAGTCTACATGTACAGTCGGTGCTTGTGTTGCTGGAAGCAGGTGTTTGAGATGACTAGATCATTGGTCTTGCAGAATTCTATCAGTCTTTCTTCAGCTTCATTTCTCTTCCCAAATCCATATTTTCCAACCACTTTCCCTTCTTTATTGTCAACGTCTTTGTTCCAGTCACTCATGACTATCAGGATATTCTGTTTGCATGTTCTGCCAATTTTAGCTTGTTCTTGTTCATAGAACTCATCAACTTCTTCCTCTTCTGCAGCTGTTGTTGGGGCATATACCTGAATTATAGTTGTGTTGACTGGCATTCCTCGTAGATGAATAGAAATTAAGCATTCACTAACTGCACTGTATTTCATTACAGTTCTTGCAGGTTTCTTCTTAATTATTTATCACTGATCATTGACTGTCTGGGGCTGTTTATACTTATATCAATTAATACTTGATCATTGTAAAAGGTTCTGTTATATATACCCATGTTCAATGTGAGCACTCGAAACATACTGCATTGTTATGTTCTCTGTAAACCGTCTTGATTTTCAGAAAGACGGTATATAAAAACTGTTAATTAAATAAATAAATAAATGCAACACCATTTCTTCTTTGTCTTTCATTTCCAGCATAGTAGACTATGTGATTATCAGATGCAAATTGCCCAATATAAGTCCATTTTAGTTTGCTGGCATCCAACAGATCGAGCTATACATGTTCCATTTCACTCTTGACCACTTCTAACTTCCTTCCCTTGGTTCCCTTGGTCCATTTCCCACCAACAAACTATGAAATGACACTCCCTGGAGAGGTGCTTGTCAAACATTGGCCGCACAGCTTTATTCAGCATTCAAATATTTAACACTAACATCGCAAATCAAATGATATCAAACTCCACCAAAGGGTCAGGCTAGACGATGTTGTCTTAGCCCCAGCACTAGTCCATATTTCCATAATCTCCTCTCCCATCAACCCCCCACTCCCTAGCCTGTGGTGACACCAGGCTGAGACTTGTTTGCCCTATGGGAGTCTTAATGTAACTGGGACCAAACATGGAGGTGACACCCATGCTGCGGGAACCCCCCAGTGCTCCCATCCCTGCCTTCCTTCATGCCCTTTCTAGAGGTGGTGGAAGAAATTAACCCTAGGGGGAGGTAAGCCACCTCTCAATCCCTCCAAGAGCAGAGATTGCACCTTGCATGTCTCCGCTTCCCTCCACCAATGCTGTGGTTTGAAATACCTTACTGCACTCCTCCAAAACATCCTGAATAGAACTTATAAAGATATCCTGACCAATATACAAGAAATGCATCCCATTTGGGTGAAACAGCCCCAGACAATCAACGAGCCACCACCAGCCCCTACAATAAATGGTTGAACTTGGATACTGTCACATTCACTCACCTCCTCAAACACTCTACCACAGGCTCCTAGGAATTATCTGTGACCAAATGACTGCCACAGCAGGAAAATAACAACATATTAAGAAAACAGCCCTCTTCATTTGTCAGATAAGGTCCACACCTTTCATTGTACAAATATTATTTCTCCCCAAATGAACAAAAATACAATGGGATTGATTATATTGCCAAGCCTCCAGTAACATGGGCAACAATTGGGACCACCACATCCCTCAGAGGCCCATCCACTGCAGCAGGACCCCAGTTTCAGCAAAACCCAGCTTCAAGCCCCATTTGGATTTGGACGCTCTCATCCTGGCCCAGAAAATGAAGAAATGCCGACACATCCACATGAGGAACTCTTGCCACTGCAATCCTGGGGAAAAAAATGAAAGAAAAGGAAGCTGAAAAGGCTGTGGAAGAGCCCATTTACCACACATATCTCTTATACACACTGGACTTCCAATGACCCAAATGCTGAATTGCCAGTGCCGAGAGGCTCTGCACAGCAGCCAGCATGGCTGCTCCAATGTGGAATGAATGTGTTCCAAATGCCTGCAGCGGTACACTCTCTACCTCCAATCCCTGCTTCAAAATAGCTGAAAACTGGAACTGGTTCAGTGGATCTGCTTGCTCGTAGCCCAATCAAAATAGGCCCCCCACTGGTCGAGAATGTAAAAAGGTCTGGGCACAACGAACTGGACAGGAGAGCAAGCTGGGAACTCTCTGCAAGTGAGCCCATGTGCCACTTCCCATCTGATCAGTCTTGCTATGCCGCATCTGCAACTGAACCTCCTCCTCCAAGAGCACCACATCATCAGCTAGGAGTCCCCTATCACCCAAAGAGGACTTGGAAGTGGCCACCAACTCCCCCACTCTCAGTGCTGTAAAGAACCTAAAGGCAAAAGCCACGTTGAATAACTTCACTTCAAAGGGGGTAGCAACACTTGGGGCAAGACCGCCAACAGAGCCAATAGCGTATCATGCCATATGGGTTTCTGCACCGGCCGCCCCACCAAGAATGACTGTGCTCTGGCGAAGCCTTTCACAAGCTTCTGGACCACAAAAGATGCTGTAGGGTCAGGGAACCCACTAAGCTTTGACACAAAAGCCACACTCACCAATGGCCCCGAGAGAGCATGCAGCAACAAGCGATGCTCAAACGCCACCTCCAGAAAATGCATGACATCGTCATACATAATCTGCCACCCTCCCGTTGGCACCAAGTTCAAGAAAAGCTGCCAGCCAGATGCATAGGCTTTCCAGATGTTTGCTGCCAGAGTCCCCCTCAACAATCTTACAAGTGATGAGGAAGGACATCCCAACAATTCTTTAGATTCCGGGAAGGGACAGCATCCATGGCTGAAGCCAAAGCATGAAACCGGGCCCACTGCAAATGAGATAAAGCATCCACCATTGAATTATCGACCCCAGACAGATGTTTTACCCCCCCTCCAACAATACATTGGGTTATAAGCACTAAAGTACCAACTGGTGGAGCAATCCCATCACCAAGGGGGAGCTCACAGACTGCCGGTTGATCGCTATCACCACCGCCATATTATCGGAACGTAAGAGCAAGCTCCGATTACATGGGTGCTCGCCCCACAGCAGCAACGCCACCCAAATGCGAAACAACTCCAAAAATGTAATGTTCCAGAACCAATCCCGGCCCTTCCATGCCTCGGGCCAAGCCTTCGCACACCATATACCTCCAAAATAAATTCCAAAACTGATTCCACCAGAGATGTCTGTATATAGTTCAAGATCATGATTGTACACCACTGGTAATTATCACATACACACGCCATTGAAATCCCACAAGAACTCCAACCAAATGCCCAAGTCTTCCCAAATAAAATGATACTTCCTCTGCATGCCTTGAGTCAGGAATGCCAGCCGCTATGTGAATACTCTCCACATAGGTATCCTGTCATGCTTTCTAATCCAAGCCGTCCACTGTGCGCCGTGCACAAAATTGAAATGTCCCAAAAGTTCTTGCACCTGGACTAGCATCATTTTAGACCAGGACATAGCCTGCTGAATCAAACCCACCAATTTGGAGACCTTCTTTGCTGGCAACCGAGATTCCATACTTACAGAATCCAGTTCGAGGTTGAACAAAGTGAGTGCAGTAGTGGGACTCTCCATCTTCCCCTCTGCCATTGGCACACCCAAAACCTTTGCCAACTGCTGGAAGACCCCCCAACAGCTGGCCATATTCTGGGGATCCCACCAAAGCTACCACAAGTAAATCATCTAAATAGTGCACCATTGCATCAGACTGGGCATCCTGCCAGAATGCCCAATGAAGGAAGGAAGAAAAGACTTCAAAACATGCACAGGCCACCGAACATCCAAGGCATGCGCTTGTCAACATAACACCATCCTTGGAAAAAATAAGTAGATGAAATGAACTGGGGTGAATAGGGAGCAATCAAAATGCAGACTCCACATCTACCTTTGCAATCAGCGCCCCCTGCCCAGCTCACTGCAGTAGGCCGACGGTGGAATCAAAGGACAAATATTGCAATGAACAAAGAGTCGGGTCAATAAAATCATTCTCACTGAGCCCCGCCGGATAAGACAAATTTTGAATGCGCTGATACTTTCCCGGCTCCTTCTTCGGCACAACCCCCAATGGGGATACTGACAGATTACGCAGCAGAGGATGCTCAAACCGACCCATGATTCTGCCCAGCTCCAGCTCCTTCTGCAACTTGCTGGAGACAATCCCCTGTGGCTGTTTCACTGAGAGGGCATTACGGGTCTAGTGAAACAGAGGTGGTCCTGAAAAACGAATCACAATCCCATCCCGAAAAACCTCACGTAGCAACTGGGCAGTGGCCAAATCCGGATAACCCTGCAATCAGTCTTCCAAGGCTACCAGGTTACTGGGCAATGAAGACCTTGTCCAGGGACCACTGACAGAGGCATGCCACCCAACTGGGCCTATCTATCTCTATGTGGGCCCCCCCTTGGGTGAAGTATCATAAGACTGGGTGCCCCCCCACATACATCAAGCATCTATGTTTGAAACAACACACTGGTTAGTCGCAACAGCCTTCATTGAACTGAAAGCAGGCACTGTCACTTCCGGAGCTCTGAAACCCCTCATGCCGGGGAAAATTCACTCCACTGCTCAGAAACCCAACCCCCCCCCCCATATTTTCCTGCACCCCACCCACTACCCTCAACCTGCAGCTAGATCATTTGGGACATCCCCGTAGAGGGCCCTGGGAAGCCTGCAACCCCGGATTTCCCAAAAGGAGACCGACACGGAGTAATTTCTGCTAGCCACATGTCCATATCCTGAAATCCCCAAGCCTCACCTTTGTCCTTCACTAAGCTCTTCCTGAACTGCTCATCATAGTTGAGCCAGACCCAACCCGCATAAGTCCTATGAGCCTGGAAAATCACATTCAAATATTGCAAAAGCCCTGGGTAGAGGGCCTGCTTGACCCCACCCAAGATAGAAGAAAACACATGGAACGTCAACAACCATTTGCTAATGGTCTTAGGATCCCGAGATCTCCCCTTATTACCCTCATCCTTAGAACCTTACCCCTTCTTCTTATCCCCAATGTCCTGACCATGAGCTGAAAGCAAAAAGATATCCACATACCACCCCTGCAGCAACTTCTTCCAAAGTTTCTGAGACACATGAAAATCCAACAATCCTGCTCGATGTATGTCCACTCCCTGCCAAGTGCAGGTCATTACCAACTCCACCCATAACTTATCCCACAGAACTAGGCCCTGGATATTCTGAACCATACTGACCCTCACCATCATCATCCGACTCAGTGCCCTCTGAAGACAATGAATCAGATGAGTCCCAAGAATCCGAGATATCCCAGACTTACACTGCCGACTCATCCCCCCAGCGATGCAAGTGCTACTCATGATGCAAAATCCTGTCATGCTTTCTAACCCATGCTATCCACTGTGTGCCCTTACCCTCAACCCCAGACCCCTCATCTGACAGCAAATACTGAACTGCACTCCCAGACGGAGTATCTGCTGACGATCCACACTAGAACACTGCTGGTGACCATCCTCCAGCTGGTCCTCCTCACTGTGCCAGGTCCCCCCTGACCCCCCCTCAGGACACTGCCCACACTGGGCCCACTCAGCAACACCACTTGTATCTCCCCTCCTTCCATACCCAGCCTGCTGCCCACCCCCCTGCCCTCTCCCCGCACCTCCCACTCCTGCTCCCTGACCCATCTTCCTCGGGGAAGAACCAGCCCCATCCCCCCTCATAGCCCTCTGTGATCAAGCATGCTGGCTGCTTAGCCAGCCGCTGATAAAGCCCATACACCGGCAGCACCAAGGACGTTTGCCTTGCACGGACCCATGGGTACTGCTCCCCACCCACTCACTAACCCCCCACTCACTCACACTGAACCCCCCACTCACACCCTCCTCTCTCACCTCCCTGCACCCACACTCTACAGACACCAACACACTCTGCCCCCTCACCTTACCCTGACTAACAACCCCCCCCCATTGCTCAGCAACTCACCGGCTCACTGCCCAAAAGCAGACAAGCTGCCTTGTCACCTTCCTACCAAACTCCGGGGCACTAGAACCATGGCAGCCACCCAAATCCCTCCTCCTGCAGCTGCAGCCACAGCAACTGGATGTCACTATGCCCCAAGTGCCTTCTCCTTCCTACACGCCATGATGGCACTCCACCAATGACCCTGCGATCAGCCTCTGACTGCAGAAAGCCCAGTAGCTATCCGCCCGAGCCCCCCCCCCCTGATACAGAGTAAAAGCCACCACAATGAAGGAGAGCAGACCGTCAATACAGATATCGCGTCATGCCGACTGTACCAATCCTGCTTTGTGGCAATGTTACCCTGGTCAAGCCTGTGTGAGCATGTGAGGGGAGATCCCTGTGCCATCATACCAAGTAGGCAGCCTCCAGATATATCACCAGTCTTGCAGCTTGCATAGATCCTGGACTGGGTAATGATGCAGGCCTTATGGCACAATCTGGGGAATGTTGGCACAACATCAGTCATGTCTCCCTGTGCCTGGCACAGCTAATTTATGGCTGGCATCTGGCGACATGTAGTCATCCGTAAGGTCCAGTTACTGGCCAGGCATTCATGTCCTCCCTGAACTGCAGATAAACAAACCAGATCCACCCATGCAACCCTCAAACCACACACATACAATCTGACTTGCAGACATGAATTGTAAAACACAGCAGACAATTTTCTAATTATTGGCCTTATTCCACATCTCCGACAGGAAAAACGGGCTTGTCGGCACGGAAGTTCAAAAACATACATGGGCTTCCAGAATACATTACACATGTCTCCATGGCAAACCACGCCCCTGTTCCACCCCTCTTGGCCATGGGTTGAGATCTCCATGCAGCACCATGGATGTCCCTATGATCTGTGTATTAGAATACACCTGTAGAAGTTTTCACGAGATATGTGTCTCCTGAGCACAGCCTATTCGGGTTCTGGAATAACCCCCCTAAGTGCATAACTTTGCACTTATTTTATTTATTTATTCATTTAACTGTATTTATATCCTGCTTTTCACCGGGTCAAAGAGGTTTAACATTGTCCACATTAAATTTCATCTACCTTTTGGATGCCCAGTCTCTCAATTTTTCAAGGTCCTCTTGCAATTTTTCACAATCTTCTTGCATTTTGACAACTTTGAATAATTTTTTTGTCAACTGTGAATTTGATCAGCCCACTCGGTATTCCCATTTTCAGGTCATTTATAAATATGTTAAAGAGCAGCACACATTCCTGGTGTACTTCACTATTCACCTTTCTCCACTGAGAAAATTGTCCATTTAGGCCTACTCTTTGTTTTCTATCTTTAAACCAGTTCCTAATCCACAAATGTGTACTGCCTCTTATCCTATGACTTTCTAAATTTTCCAAGAGTTTCTCATGACGGACCTTGTCAAAGGTTTTCTGAAAATCCAGATACACTTTATCAACTGGCTCACCTTTATCTACCTGTTTATTCACACCTTCAAAAAAACAGAATAAATTAGTGAGACATGTTAGTAAATCCATGTTGGCTTTTTGCCATTAAGCCATGACTATCCACATGTCCATAATTTTGAAATTTATAATGGTTTCTACCATTTTGCCTGGTACAGATGTCAAGCTCACCAGTCTGTAGTTTGAAGGATCACCACTGCAACCCTTTTTAAAAAATTGGCATTACATTGGCCACTCTCCAATCCTCAGGTACTACAGATGATTTTAAGGATAGTTCACAGATTACTAAAAATAGGTCTGCAATCTCATATTTCAGTTATTTCCACACCCTGGTATGTATGCCATCCAATCCAGGTGATTTACTGATCTTTAGTTAATAGAATAGCTGTAATACATCATCCTGATTTATCGAGATTTGTTTCAGTTCCTCTGATACCTTACCTTTGAATATGATCTCTGGCATGGGAAAGTTTCCTACATCTTCAGTAAAAACTGATGCAAAGAATTCATTCAGTCTCTCCACTATGACATTGTCCTCTCTTAGTCCTTTACGAAGTAAGAGTGTTTAATAAACGATTCCTTCCTTGCTATCCATGGTTTCTGACTGGGTGTGTTGATTGGCACGTGGATTTGTGCTTTTTTGTTGTCTTATGTCCAACATCTCCACTGGGAGACTATTCCACTCATCTACCACTCTTTCTAAAAATAAATATTTCCACATATTACTCCTGAGTCTATCCCCTTTCACGCTCATCCTATGTCCCCTCGTAGCAGAGCTTGCCTTTAATTGAAAGAGACCCTCTTGTGCATTTATGCCATGGAGGTATTTAAATGTCTCTATCATATCACCACTATCCTATCTTTCCTCTAAATTATACATATTAAGATCTTTAAGTCTGTCCTCATATGCTTCATAATGAAGACCACTAACCATTTTAGTAGCTACCCTCTGCACCATCTCCAACTGTTGAAGGTGTGATCTCCAGAATTGTACACAATAGTCCAAATGAGGTCACATCAGAGACTTATACAGAGGCATTATCATCTTCTTTTTTTCTGCTGGTCATTCCTCTCCATATACATCCTTCTGGTTTTCGCAGTCACCATTTCTACCTGAGTAGCTACTTTAAGATTGCCAGACACAATTCGCCCAGGTTCTTTTGTGGATAGAAGTACCTCACCCCCTACACTGTACAGCTCCTCTGGATTTTTGCATCCTAAATGCATGACCCTGCATGTTTTAGCATTAAATTTCAGCTGCCAAATTCTAGACCATTTTTCAAGCTTAGCTAGAACCCTCCTCATGTTATTGACTCCTTCCCGTGTGTCTTCTTTATTACAGATTTTGGTATCATCCGCAAACAAGCAAACCTTACCTGATAGCCCTTCTGCAATATCACTAACAAAGATGTTAACCCTGGAATTACCGAGATTTTTTGCACACACTGAATACCGTTGGAGTCATAAATGACCCCACGACGAATTTTAAATGTCAACCAAGAAAATTTTAAACTAAACAGACAAAATATTATTCCGAATTAATTATTTATTATATGAAGGTTAAATGTTTTGAAATTTAATGCTTTATCATAAAATTACATGAAGAAGAGTTGCCATGAAAGCAGTTTTTGCATGCACTTGATGAACACAGTAAAGTACTACAGTCATTTGCATGAGACACAGACAATTTCTGAATGTTCTTTGCAAACATTGCACTTGCAGGAGGTGCAAACTATGTTGCTTTTCTTGTCTTTTTCTGTGGAACAGCAGTGACACCTTGCCCTTTTCTTTGGGATCCCGACATTGTAAACAGCATCAGTGGCTTCTTCAATGCTGGAAGAAGTCTCGCTGCAATTACTCTGAAGCAACTGCTTTCCTAATTCCAAGAGGAATACACAACGTCTGTGCTTCGACTTGGACTGCCATTCTGGATTTAGTAACATCCAAACAATGAAGGCGTTCAAAGCACTGATGTCCAACATCTTGTAGAAGATTGTCACTGGCCAGCGTCTTGTCATTCATTTTGTGGTATACATGTGCACCATTTGATCTGCCATATTTACTCCACCTTTACTAGAATTATAGTCCAAGATCATGCGTGGTTTTTTTGTCTGGACGTGTGTTATCTACTTCTTCTTGATCATGCAAACTGCTCAGAACAACAACCACTTTTCCTTTCCTTGGGCAATAGAAAACCAGAGTGGCTTCATCACGAAAGGCAAACAGTGAAGTGAATACCTCTCGGCCCTTTGCTGTTACAAATTCTGGAGGTAATTCTTTTCTGTTCTTTCGAATTGTCCCCAAAAGTGTCATTTGTTTTTCTAGCAATTTCCATGACAGGGATAAACTGCAGAAGAAATTGTCAACAGTAACATTTCTGCCAGATTGCGTCAATCCTTCAGTGAGTTGCAGCACAACCCTTTCACCCTGATTCTGTTCCCTGTTTTGTCCGAGTTCCCTTCCTGTATATACTTCAAGATGCAGAATATATGACGTTGCACCGTCACACAACATCCATATCTTTATGCCATATTTCCCAGGTTTGCTGGGAATATATTGTCTGAACGGAACACGGCCACGAAATGTAAGCAGTTGCTCATCCACGGTAACATTTTCACTAGGAACAAAGGTGTCACTTAGAGTTGCTTCCCAGGTATCAAAAACGTGTCTGATTGGAGCAAGCTTATCCACGCCTCGTTGTTCACGTCTGTTGGTTGCATCATTAAATCTGAGAGCACAATAAATTTGCTGAAAACGGTTATGGGCCATATTTTTGCAGAAAACAGAATGACCATCTTCAAAGTTCCACAACTGAACTATGGATTCATTTTGTGACTTGTACACACCTGAGAGGATCAGAAGTCCAAGAAAACGTTGAAATTCTCCGTCTGTCAAATCTTTCCAGGTTCATCATAAATGTGTCTTCCTTGTTTGCTCATCCACATCATGATTTCATTCAATAAGTTCTTCCTCATGAACAAGTGGAATGCTGCGAGAGGGCCATTGACATTTCGTACAGCATACCTTGTAGGACCTTGTTGTACGGGCATTACATTAACTCTGGTGTATCTTCCAGCAGCTTGCTTTATAGGTTTCCTGTTCCATGATGTGGCATCCTTAGATACATAGGCTTCAAAGGCAACATTTGTGCTTATAGTTGATGACTTCTTAGCTCCTCTATGACCACAACTAAGATTCCTCACAGATGATACTGACACCGAGGACTCCTGCCTTCTTCCCCGTCCAGCACAGCCTCGACCTTTGCCTCGACCTGTAACTTGACTCTTTGCTGCAGACGATGTTACCGGCTCAACATCAGTCTCACATTCACTTGGCGAACAACTGCTGTCGCCATCTGAATCATGACTGTCATCATCAGATTTATCGCCCGAACTTGGCTGATATGCTTCTTCACTTGCTGAACATGCTGCATCATCAGACAACTCAGAGCCGTCACTGTCAGCATCTTGTTGCAATATTTCTCTTACTTGGGCAGCTGAATACTTTCATTTTGACATCATAAACAAAAACCTAAAATAAATAAAGAAAGATAAAGTTGAATAAAACGCAGAGCAGTTTTACTATAGGTGTACAATAATTGTGATGAACGAGCTGAAAGCCTTTGATTTCATCGGAAATAATGAGAGAACGTATGATATCAATTACAGAAAATGTGTAATTTTCATAAAATAAGAGTACATTAATGATAAATACCTTTGTCAGAACAAAAAATTCACAAAACTGCAAATTGTATCACGATCCAAACCGGACGTAAGCAACTAGGGTCAAAAATGACCGCACTGGTACTCTGTGCTGCAATTCATCACTAGCGTCACCTAGCGGATGAAAATTATTCCGCTCATGGTGCAATATAAAGAGAATATTTATTTACATTTTCTTATATACTGTGCTATTCTGCATCAGTGCAGTTTACATTGAACAAACTGAAATTACATTGAACAGGGCATTATAACTTGGAGATAACTATTTTACAGGGAACATGGGCTATGGAGGGTTAAGTGGCTTGCTCAAGACCACAAGGAGCACCTGTGAGACTAGAAACCCCAGTCCTTCTGGCCCAAGGTTGCTCTCCTATACTGGGATTTGAACCCCTGACCTTCTGGCCTGAAGTACCTTGCCCCCAACCACCAGGCCACTCCTCCACTATTGACATGTGAAAAGTCATAAAAAGATTGCATTCTTGAACAACTAGTTTCCGAGATATGCGTTGTGAAACTTGCAATGGGGTCACTTTGACCCCATCGGTACTCCCAGGGTTAAACAGAATCGGACCAAGGACAGATCCCTGCAGCACAGCACTGGTACCTCCTATTTTCATTTGGTTCTTTTTCCATTTACTGAAGATTGTTCTCTTAGCTATAACAGCCTCTGACCTCATCTTTAAGTCATGCTGACTGTTGTTTGGCCTTCCTTCCACATTTCTTAAAAAGTGGAATACATATGGTCTCTGCTTACAAAACAGTATATTTAGCTAATGCCTAGACCTGATGTAGACTCTTATCCTTTGCAGTTGCTCTTTTTAGTTTTTTCTTAACTATTTTTCTCATTTTATTATGTCTCCTTTTTGAAAGTTAAATGCTAGTGCAGTGGATTTCCTTGTCATCCTCCCACCATTTATTAAATCAACGCTCACTAAGCAAACCACATGACCTGTTCAATCTCGTTAAGAACCTAATGAAAGAGCCTGGCCCCGGGCAAACAACCGTGATCCACCCTCAAGATTTTGCAGATTTCCTGCAATCAAAACTATGTCAGATCAACAAGTCCTCAGCACCAACACCTGTGCAAGAGCTAACCCACTCAACACCACTGACCATCTTCGCTACCCCATCCAAGAAGTGCATCGAGGAAACTATCACTTCAATCAATATCACCAATGCACAAACGGACCCATGCCCGGCATTCTGGATAAAAGAACTACGTAGTGACTTTAGCCCTTTCATAGCCAAACTCATGGACCTGTCATTCACAACAGGATCCTTCCCCAGAGTCTCAAGCACACATCCATTAGACCTCTGATAAAGAATAATAAACTTGACCCCCATAATGTTGATTCATACAGACCTATATCTAGTATACCCCTTCTAGCCAAGGTAATTGAAAAAGAAGTCCAATGCCAAATTCAACAGCACATCGACGACACCGCCCCACTGGACCCGAGCCAGCATGGATTCAGGGAATCCCATGGCGTGGAAACCCTACTCACCACCCTATTCAGCAACATAATTGCTGGAATTGATAACATTCGCCCTCTCAGATCTCACCAGGCAATAGCCGCCCGCATCCGATCATAATGAAGATTCTTCGTTACCAGCAAGTTGTCCAGATTTTGGCTGCTGCTAGGTCCCGAGCGCCGGTGGAATTTGAAGGTCATAGCCTACTGCTGTTCCCTGACTTTGCGAAAAGCACTGTGGATCGTCAAAGAAGTCTACTGGCCCTGAGGCCAAGGCTGCAGCAGCTTCAGGCACGGTATGGGCTCTTCTATCCGGCACGAATGCGAGTCACACTGCATAACCAGACGCGGTCCTTTGAAGACCCGGAGGCTCTGAAAGCATTTCTGGAGGACAAGGAACTATCGCTAATGCACTGAGGCCTTGATGGTAGTGGGTTTGACCCAAGTGTTCTTTTTGGATAGGCGAGGAACAGTGAGGGTAACTGGTTCTTGCCTGGCCGTGCGTGGCCAGTCTGGCTTGGAGGTTTTCAAGGGGGTTTGGTGCTGTGGCAGCCTTCATTGTGTGGGAATGTGTGATTTAGCGCATTGTGTGAGCCATGTGATATGTATATTTGTGTATGTAGACTAAAAGATTGATGTTTGCATTCTTCTATGCCCATTTCATACACTCAGGGCTCACCCATGGTTTGTTGGTTGGGGTGTTCTTCCTTTGGGTCCATCGGGGTGGTTATTGCTGGGGATTTGTCAGGGTTGGTAGTGCATGCAGCTGTGGGTAGAAAAGGTAACAGGTTGGTAATCACTGCTTCTATTGGGGGTGACATTGTAGTTTTGTGTATGAAAAGAGGTAGGGAGGACCCTTATAGAGGGCTTGTTAGTTTTTGGACAGGTAGGTTGTACCCTAACTTAGTTGGTCTGAGAGATGCTAGGATGACCTACAAATGTTAACGTTTAAAATTGTTTCCTTGAATGTCAAAGGGATCCAGAACCCTATAAAGCGGAAAAAAATAATCTTATATGGGAAGCATGAGAAAGCGGATATTTTTCTCCTGCAAGAGACTCATTTAGATCTAAGGGAGTCTCTGAAATTGAACCTAAAACCCTACACGCTGGTGGCTTTTTCGGCTGCCCTACATAAACACAATGAAGTAGCCATTTTGGTTAGGTCGGCGCTTGCTCCAAAAGTGCTTCAGACATGTTCGGATCAAGAAGGGAGATGGACCAAAGTAAGGATGGCGGTAGGGGGGCTCGAGCTGGTTCTCATGAATGTATATGCCCCAAATAATGATATTCCAGATTTCTTTAAAGCCATTGCTGATGAAATACACGCTGATTCCTCTCCAGAGGTTATATTAGGTGGGGACTTTAACCTTGTTTTGGATTCCCTAGTAGACAGGAAACCCCCGAGAGTCACTAGACCCCTTAAATCTCACTCAGTTCTCATTTCCTTGATGAAGGAGTCTGGTTTAGAGGATATCTGGAGGCTGCTGCACCCAGCGGAGCGAGAGTTCACTTTCTTTTCCGCCCCGCATCAATCCCTATCGTGGATTGATCTGTTTCTGGTTTCTAAAGCTTTAGTTTCCAAGGTTGTATCTGCTAACATACATGCGGCTCATATTTCAGATCATGCTGCCATCTCGATTTTGGTGAGCGCAGATTTTCAGAATCCCAGGCCTATGGGATGGTTTTTTGATAGAGCTCTTTTGGATAGCATGGAGTTCCGTCTGCATACCCAAGCAGCCATTGCTGAATATTTTCAGTTTAATTCTTCTCATGCAACTGCTGGTTGGGCTAGATGGGAAGGCTTTAAAGCTGCAATACGTGCCTCCATCACTAGTTTTGATATTAGGCAAGCTAGGATGCGGAAAGAGCAATTGCGGGAGCTAGACAGGCAGATAAAGGCTGGTGAGAGACTTCTTGTAAGCGTTCAGATCCCAACATTTTGCTACGCCTACAGCGGCTTAGGCTTAAATACAATTCGCTACTGTCCTCTGAAGCCTCGCAGTGTATTAAGGCTCAAAAGAACATGTATTATTTGGAGAGTAATAAAGCTGGTCGTTTACTGGCTAATTCCCTCCGGGCCCGTAGGGATGCTGGCCGGATTTCTGCGGTGAGAGATTTGAGTACTCAGGCGTTGTTAACCAGAGAGCCCAACATTGCTGAAACCTTTAGAGCTTTTTTTGAGCAGCTCTATACAAATGAAGTAAAATTCTCGCAGGAGGCATTTGATGCTTTGTTGGATAAAGTCAATAGGCCAACATTGTGCAAAGAGTCAGTGGAAGAGTTGAACAAGCCAATTTCCTTAGAGGAGATTAATCAAGCGATTAGGTCATTGGCGGGGGGAAAGGCGGCGGGTCCAGATGGCCTTCCAACTGAATTTTTTAAGACGTTTGCCAAAGAACTTGGACCTCATTTGCTGAAATATTATAGTCACTTTTGGAGGAGAGTCCGCAGGTGGGCGCTTTTGCCGCAGCAAAGGTGATTGTCTTGGAGAAGGCTGGGAGAGATCCCCAATGGGTGGGCAACTACCGCCCAATATCCCTTTTAAATGCTGACTATAAAATCTATGCCACAGTGTTGGCGCATCGGATGTCTGGGGTTATTTCCGGGTTGATCCACCCAGATCAGTGTGGTTTTGTAGAAGGGAGATCAACAGCAGACAACACCAGACTTCTGTGCCATGTTTTAGTAGAGGCGGAGAGTGGCACTTCTCCACTAGTGGGTTTATCCCTTGACGCGGAAAAAGCCTTTGATCGCTTAGAATGGGATTTTTTGTTTGCAGTGCTTGAGTGGTTTGGCTGTGATCAAGGGTTTCTGAGTTTCTTGAGAATAATGTATATCAGGCCGCTGGCTAACATTTGTGTTAATGCAACTCAGTCCAGGGACTTTCTGCTGGGTCGAGGTACTCGCCAGGGTTGTCCTCTCTCGCCAATGCTGTTTAATCTAGCATTGGAGCCTCTGACTCTTTTGCTCCGTCAACATCCCAGGATCCATGGTATAAATTTAGCCGGGGTTGAGATTAAGCTCTCGGCCTATGCAAATGATCTCCTGTTCTCTAACCCTGATTCTGTGCCGCATATCCTGGACCAGATAAATCAGTACTCGCTGTTATTGGGATATAAGATCAATTGGTCTAAATCTGTGGTTTTCCATCTTAACTCCCATGTACACAGGGCAGACTTGCAAGATTTTCCATTTATATGGGAATCCAAAATGGTTAAATACCTGGGGGTGTATTATGGTTACCCACTGGAGGAGGCGATCAGTGCAAATATAGCAGATGTCATGGCTAGTATTCAGAATATGGTTAATAAGTGGTCCCTGCTGTTCTTATCTTGGTGGGGTCATATGGAGACAATTAAGATGACTATCGCTCCTAAAATCAGTTATGTTTTAGAAATGCAGCCATTCTACTTGCCCCTACAATTCTATCGACAGGTTGAGAGGGTATTGACGCAATTCCTATGGAAGAATAAGCCTGCTAGGATTGCACTTAAGAAGCTTAAGGCTAATAAAGAAAAAGGGGGAGTGCGCTTCCCAGACTTTCGGAGATATCATAGCGCCTTCCTGTTGCTATAAATATAACACTCCAGATGGATAGAGCAACTAAATGCACAAAGCCCGAGGTGGCTGGCACTAGAGGAGAAACTGTTGTCCCCTTTCCCGTTGAATCTTCTCCCGGGGATGCTCATGAGAGACAAGTCGGGTAAGACACAAATTGTGAGAGATGCACAAAAAGCCTTCCAAGAGTTACTTCAACTACTTGAGCCACAGCAGAGGCTGTCCACCTGTATCCCGTTGTGGCATAATCCCCTTTTCAAAATACAACAGAAGTCCTTTGCTTGGCCGCAGTGGTATGGGTGGGGGATATGGACCATCGGGTAATTGCTCGAGGGCGGTAGTTGGAAGGCTTTTGATAGGGTGCAGCAGGAGTTTAGTCTTTTGGCTTCATCGCATTTCCAGTGGCTTCAGCTGAGGGACTGTGTGGGGAAATCTGGAGTAAATATTAAATCTCTAGATGAAGAATGGGGAGTATATACAAAGATCCAAGAAGCCCAATTGGTTAAAGGGGGGGCCTCCTTTTATTATAAATTAATGAATTTGGCTTCTCAAGAGCAGGTAATTGGCCTTCAGCGTATATGGGAACATGGAACGGGGAGTTCTATTTCTCCACAAGATTGGGATAAGTTTTGGTCTAAACAGATCAGGATAACCAAATCTGCATCGATCACCCAATCGTTATTTTTCTTTGCTCATAGAGCGTACTATACCCCTGTTAGAGTGGCCAAGTGGGATAAGAGTTTAAGTAAGGTATGCTGGGCTTGCCAAGGTAGCACGGGAAATTTGATGCATGTGGTTTATGAATGCCCCCATGTGCAGCCTTTCTGGCGGCAGGTCTGGGTTAGGATACAAGAGGTGTTGGGGTTTACAGCTCCCCTTGCCTGGAAGATCATAATATTTAGGTCAAGTGTGGAGATTCCTTCCCTAGACAAAGGGGGATACTTCCTGCTGGATTTCATGCTGGGAGTGGCTTTACATCAAGCCTGGTGGAATAATGTTTGTAGCTATAGTAAGTATGAGCAGATGCCCCGTAAAGGTGGTGTCCTTCATCCTGCCAGTAGGCGTAAATGGCAAGCTCTTCTAGACTTTGGAGCAGCTGCAGGTTGTTATAATGATTAAGGGGAACATTGTGGGATGAGGTCCTTGCCCTATGTAATCTGCTGGATAATATACACATTACTACCTATTGTACTCCTCACACTTTACTGTTTAATGGTCTTGGTTTAGTGGAGATATGGACCTTGATGGACCAGGGAGGGCTAGGGAGGGAGGGGGGAGGTATTGGGGATATATGGGGGTGTTTGGAATGGATTGTCTTTGTGTCGTTTCTTTTTCTTTTATTGTTTGGAAACTATGGTTTATGGTGTGTGTTATATTTGGTAAAAAGCTAAATAAAGATATTTAAAAAAAAAACAACAACATACAGGGCTTTCAGTTTCTGTGCTCCTAGCTGCTGGAACGCCCTACCACCTGGCATCCGCGCGATCCCTGACAATACAATTTAGAAAGGCCCTGAAGCACCATCTCTTCCTGAAACACTATCCAGAAGAATGTTCTAAATAACGCCTTGCCCCGCACTAACACACATTAGGAAACCGCATAATTAACAATGATATATGTGACATTTGATATATATATGTAAATAGTTTCACCCAGTTGTTAGCCAAGTTTTAAGCACCTGTTTAGTGTAAGTGTGTCGCAGAACCCTGCGTCGCATATGTTCTGTGTTCCATGTAAACCGCACTGATGTTGAATAGCGTGGTATAAAAGAGACTGTAATAAATAAATAATAATGTGATCATGCTATGATCGCTATTGCCAAGCGGCCCCAACACCGTTACCTCTTGCACTAGATCCTGCATGCCACTAAGAATTAGATCTAAAGTAGCTTCCCCTCTAGTCAGTTCCTGAATCAGTTGCTCCATGAAGCAGTCATTTATTTAATTTAGAAAGTTTATCTCACTAGCACAGCCTGATGTAACATTGACCCTGTCAATACTAGGATAATTGAAATCTCCCATTACTATACTATATTGTAAAGTTTTCAAGCTTCCTAATTTCTTTCAGCATTTCATCATCTGTCTGTTCACTCTGTCTAGGTGGGTGGTAGTATATTCCCACAGCCATTCCTGTCTCCTTTTCACATGGAATCTCCATCCATAAAGATTGTACAGTGTATTTTATTTCCTGAAAATCTTTATCCTGTTTGACTCAATGCCTTCTTTAGCATATAGTGCCACCTTCTACCTATTTGATCTACTCTATCTTTGTGATATAGTTTGTAGCCTGGGCCATCCCAAGGGTTTCTGACACCCTAAGCAGAAAAACCTTGCCACACCTTTCCCCCATGAGCTGCACTGCCGCTCCCCACTGCTGCCAATTCTGTCTTGGGGAGCTTTGGGGGAAAGGCAGGAAGTGGCAGTATTTTAAAAGCATTGGCTTTACATAAGAACATAAGAACATAAGATATGCCATAATGGGTCAGACCAACGTCCATCAAGCCCAATATCCTGTTTCCAACAGTAGTCAATCTGGGTCATATGTACCTAGCAGTTTCCCCAAAAGACACAGGTTCCACAATGCTTGTACTGGGTCAAGCATTGATATTCTGGGTCCCTTTTTAATAATGGTTTATGGACCTTTCCTCCAGGAACTTGTCCAAACCTTTTTTAAACCCAGCTACACTAACAGCCTTTACTACATCCTCCGGTAACAAATTCCAGAGTTTGATTACACGTTGAGTGAAAAAATATTTTCTTTTATTAGTCTTAAATAGTTGACCCTGTAGCTTCATTGCATGTCCCCTAGTCTTTCTATATTCTGAAAACGTAAACAATCCAGCTACATTTACCCTTTCCACTCCATTCATTAATTTATAGACTTCTATCATATCTCCCCTCAGCCGTCTCTTTTCCAGGTTAAAGAGCCCTAACCTTTTTAGCCTTTCTTCATAGGAGTATCCTTCCATCCCCTTTACCATTTTGGTGGCTCTTCTCTGAACCTTTTCTAATATTGCTATATCCTTCTTAAGATACGGCAACCAGAATTGCACACAAGATTCAAGGTGCGGTCTTACCATGGAACGATATAGAGGCATTATAATATCTTTTGTTTTATTTTCCATTCCTTTCCTTATGATACCTAGCATTCTATTTGCTCTCTTGGCTGCCACTGCACACTGGGTGGAGGGTTTTAACATGTTATCCACAATGATGTCTAAATCTTTTTCCTGGGTGGTGGTTCCTAATGTGGAACCTTGCATCTTGTAACCATAGTTTGGGTTGTTCTCCCCTAGGTGCATAACTTTGCACTTGTCCACATTAAATTTCATCTGCCATTTTGATGCCCATTCTTCCAATTTATCAAGATCCTCTTGCAATTTTCCACAGTCCTCTTCAGTTTTAACAACTTTAAATAGTTTTGTGCCACCGCTTTGTTCCTGCATCAAGCCATTTGCTTCAGCATACATGTCCTGCCTCTTCTGAACCCCCTCCAACAGTAAGTTGTGTCAGAGGGTGATCAGAAGCAGTTCATGTGTGCTGAAGTACATGGCCTGCTGCGGGAAACATCACCTAACGAACGTGCTGGCCCTAGGTATCACAGTGCCCCATTGGTTGTCCTTTCAGCAGGTCTCTGAGATGCCAATTATATCTAACCTTTCATTCAGTGCTATTTATTCTAAATCTCCCATCTTATTTTTTAGACTACTAAAATTTGCATACAGACATTTCAAAGTTAATTTTTTGTTCATATTAACAGTCTGGATCTCAGATAACAAGGATACTGTAATATGGAATTTTTTAACTCGGTCTAGTTTTTACCTAAAGGCAGCTGGGTTACTTTTACCTTTATTGGAACCTCTCCATCAGGATTCCCTACTCCCCTGTTTTTCTGGTATTCTTCAAAGAAACATCATTCCAAACTATGTGCTCTTGGGTGACTGTCAGCTTTCCTCCATTTTCTAGTTTTAAAGTTGCTTTATCTCATTTTTAAAGGTTAATGCCAGCAGACTGGTTCCACTCTGGTTAAGGTGGAGACCATCCTTTTGGAAAAGGCCCCCTTCACCAGAATCTTGGCCAGTTCCTACCGAATCCAAAACTTTCTTCCTTGCACCATCGTCTCATCCATGTGTTGAGACTCTGGAGCTCTGCCTGCCTCTTGGGTTCTGTATATGGAAAGGGAGAAATTTCTGAGAATGCTCTTCTCGAAGTTCTGGATTTCAGCTTTCTACCTAAAGGTCTAAATTTAGCTTTCAAAAAACCTTCCTCTCACACTTTCCTATGTCATTGGTGCCAACATGTATTAAGACAGCAGGCTCCTCCCCAGCACCTAAACATTATGTATGTGGCGCGTGAGATCCACAGCCTTTGCACCAGGCAGACATGTTACCAGGCGATCCTAACATCCACCAGTCACCCAGATATTTGCCTGCCTAATGATCAAATTGCCAACTCTAATGGCCTTCTTTCATAGGCGTATGTCGCTGGAGACATGACCTCAGTGTGAGAGGGTATTACATCACTTGAAGGACAGGTCCTAGTTGTAGGATCACTTCTTGCCACACCAAGATGATATTATCCTTCTACATGACCTCTCTCCTTCATGGCAGCAGAAAGGCAGGACTTCTCTACTACATCCATGTAGATCATATCTATATACCTCTCTGTCTTCCTCAGATACTCCAAATCTTTCTTCTATTCTGGCCTCCAGAGATCAGACTTGTTCCCTAAGAGCAAAGAGCTCTTTGCACCTAGTGCACACATAAGACCTCTTACCAAATGGGAGAAAATCATACTGTAAATATAACATCCAAAAGACTGGATAGCCCCCATCTCTCTGCTGGACTGCTGTCTGCATCATAAGATTTAAAGATTTCTTTTATCTATTTAAATTTGTTCAGTTGTTTAAAGTTGCTAGGGGAACAGACATACTTGAACCAATATAATTATACATAAGAAGTATAAGAACATAAGAAATGCTAAAATGGGTCAGACCCAGTATCCTGTCTCCAACAGTGGCTAATCCAGGTCACAAGTACATGGCACGTACCCAAAAAGATATGTAGGTTCCACAATGCTTGTCCTAGGGTAAGCAGTGGATTTCCCAGATCCTGTTAAATAATGGTTTATGGATCTTTCCTCCAATAACTTGTGCAAACCTTTTTTTTAAAACCAGCTAAACTAACAGCCTTTACTAGACCCTCTGGTAACAAATTCCAGAGTTTGACTATGTGTTGAGTGAAAAAATAATTTTTCTTATTAGTCTTAAATAGGTTACATTGTAGCTTCATTGCATGTCTTTCTACTTTTTGATGGCATAAACAACCGATCTACATTTACCCGTTCCATGCCATTCATTAATTTATAGACCTTAGCATCAGGCATGAGTGGAGGAGTAGCCTAGTGGTTAGAGCAACAGCCTAGTAGCCAGAAGATCAAGGGTTTGACTCCCACTGGCACTCCTTGTGACTTTAGGCAAGTCACTTTACCTTCCATTGCCTCAGAAGAAAAGGCTGGCAATATGCTTCTGGTGATACATTGCCAAGAAAACCCAGAGGTAGCTGGGTCACTATGAGTCAACACTGACTTGATGGCATTAAAAAAAAAAAAACCCACCAGGCATCTCTTTTAGTTTTCACCTCATGGTGAACTGCAAGGACTTGATTAATTTACTCCTAAGGCCTAATAACGTGCTTACTAAGATACTCAGTTGAATCTGAAAGTGAGCAAAATGACTCCTTTCCCCTTAACTGGTTTAGGAGGATATAAATCAAGGATCATAACTGGAGTGAGTCACAGCCAAGGTTGGTGGGAGGGAAAGAAACACTAACTGAAAGATGTCTTGTTATAGTAAGCCCTAACTGCCTTTAATTTTAATGAAAGCTGGCTTAGGTTAAGGTGCCCTAAGTTAAGGTGCCTAAGGGCTGTAAGGTGCCCTAAGATAAGGTGTCCTAAGGGCTGTAAGTTGACAAGCATGAACTGTAAGGCATAAAAACATCTGTAACCCTAACACTGGATAGAGCACCAAGGAAAGGCAATGAACAAGTGATGGAAGGAAGGAGAGGTGGGAGCTGATGGACCTGCCATATCTGCGGGCATCCTATGTGGCTGCCGGTAAAGTGGACAAACATGTTGGAGGCAGCTGTACTGATGCACAGGGTGGTGCCAATGTAAAGTGCTGCAATGACAATGGGTGCCAGAGGATGGGACTACGTGCCCCCAGTGGAGGCAGAGGTGGGAGGATATTTGCAGTGTTAGGAGGACAGAGGAGTAGAGGTGCCATGCAGATTATGCACAAGAGAGGCAAGCACACAGAGCCGCAATGCAGAAAAGGATACCAGTGCAGGATATAGGGTAGCAGCCTGCACAAGAAGACAGGACTGTACACAGCTGACAGAGAGGCAGATAGATGGGCTGAAGGATGGTTGGCAACTGTGGTGAGGGTGTTATGGGCTGGCAGCACAGATCTGCATAGACGTGACTGTTACATGCATGAAAATGATTTGAGTAGGACAGTGATAAACAAAGAGAAATTGAACCGATGACCCCTGCCTAGGGAGTCATTGTACTAACCAGTAGGCTACTCCTCCACAGTTTGCTGCATAACAATGGCTGGATACAGAAAGACTGCAGGTCACCACACAACATGTCTGCTGTGTGTGCCAGCATAGGGTAGCCCCACCAGTACCCATGATGCAATGCACATGCAGAATAGCAGTCTACAGCTGATCACCGAATGGAGAATGCACCTCAGCTTGGTAAGAAGAACTGACAGTGTGTGATACTGGCACAGAGCAGCTACAGACCATGCCACTGTGCCGGTTCTGTTTTCCCCCTTGGGTGAGGATGGGTGACCAACACCAGGTCCGCAGTGCCTGTGGTGCTAGAGATGGGCTCTGTTGTAGACTCTCTTCACTACCAGTGTGTAGCAAGTGTTCCCTGCAGTGGAATCTAAAGTCACCCTGTGTCCATCTGTATGCCCCCAGTCATATCTAGCCCTGGTGGACCAGGACCCACCCAGAATAATGCCTACCAAGTGTTACAATGCAGTTGCCATGGCTACCTATTACCAGGCCAGAGGGGTGTCTAGACTCGCACGAGGTTTATGCAGCAGTGCCTATATACTGCCCTCTCTGGGTTAAAGTGGGATACAGTATATGCCCATTGTCCCCACAGAGCCTGCAATCTATGTTTTGTAACTGAAACAGTGGAGGGAGATGTGGAACGGCCATGAAGAGTGGCTGTGGGACCAGAAACTCCCATCCGGCTGGCCTAAGGCTGTACTCTAGGGGGGTTGGACCAGTAGGCCACATCTGTACCTGTTACTAGTGCATTGGTAGACCACCAGTAATGCTGGGAGTAGGCCTGGAAGACCTCAGCTGCCACCTACCAGGTGTTGCAGCCATGCACACACTAACTGCAGACATATTGCATGTTCACAGAGAAACTAGGTGCACACCCAGAAGTTGCCTCACTGTTTGGGTTCCAGAACAGAGAACACACAGATATCACTAGAGACAGATGCTATATAGCGCTATGTGGGAACATAGCTGTACCATATAGCATCTGTCTCTAGTGATATCTGTGTGTTCTCTGCTCGGTCAGAGTGAGAGTGTCCTCCCAGCATGACATGCTGTGGCCACCATGCCGTGCAGGTGGTGGTCCTGCACTACGATGTACCTGCCATTGCCCTACCCCCGATGCAGATGCAACCTGACCAATCTGCCCTGTCCAGGCCATACCCACAATATCTTGCTCCTCAGTATGCACATTTGAAGGCTAATGCTGGAAACAGTGTAAGCCTAGTGAGGCCCAGTGAGGAGTAGGAAGCCACAAAACAATGGATAGACATATATACACACCCACTCCTATTGCAGCACTGTGCAATGATAGGGATGGTTGGCAACCCTGCCCACCACATTGGTTTCGACCACAGTGCAGGCATTGCTAAGGTGTGCTAATTGTGCAGGAGCTAGTAGTAGTGCTCTGGTGATAACTGCTGCTCCATGTGCTGGAGCCAACAGCCTGATGCTCCATTGAGCTTTGGCTAGGAGAGCCTGTGTGTATGGGTGTTTGTAACCCTGTTGGCCGATACTTTGGGGATTTCACATGTTGGTGTTGTATCCGCAATGTAGGGTAAAATGTAGGGACATGCTCTGCAAGATCCACAGCAGGGACCTGAACCTGTGATCCTCTGTTCAAAAACACACTGACTGTGTGTACTGTAGCACACTGTTGCCACATAGACACAGCAGTCCCTGGGGCTAACTTAGCGTTCCATCAGACAGACCTTATCTGTTGCACTGCACACCACAAACTGGAACAGGGCATAGCCTTGGTCCGATGCAGGAGGGTGCCACTGCCCCCTCCACCACCAACACCCCCCCCCCTGCCATGCTGACATGCCCATATGCTGCCGGTGCTGGTAGTGCGCAGTCCCAGGCCATCCAATGTGCAGGTAGGTGGGTGCCTAGGGTGCGGGGTCTGGGGTGGGGAGGCATAAATGGACATCCATACATCCCCCCCATCACCACTTGCCAATGTTATGTCCCTTCCACATGGAGGAGAGATGGCTGGGGGGTGACAGGTTGGTGATCTAACAACTATTGGCTAGTGTGGACCAGGGAAAAGTAGGCAGATTGTGTTATGCTAGCAGGCTGTGGACAGGCTAGGTCATTCAATGCGGGTACAGTGTACCCAGTTTGGACTACTGGGTGTATATATGTTTCAGACAACATATGGTCACACCCTGCACTGCCTTACAAGGGGCTGTAGTAAAGGGTGTCTGTTTAGCTGGGTTTACAAACAGTTTGGGACCTATGCTGGGGAAGGTCCATAGACCCTTGTTAGAGTGGTCCCCAGATGTGCACTGCTTGCCCCATTATAGGCATAGTGGTTCCTGTGTGACGTTTGGGGTACCTGCTGGGTATGTGTCCCCTGGATGGGACACTGTGGAACACAGACTACTGGGCATGTTTAACCTTTATCAGATGCTGTCTTGCTGATTTCCAGTTTCTGTGTTCCTAGGCGACAGCCTAGTCTGCCCTGAGCCCTAGATGCCCCCCACTGCATGTCCCGCCTGCAGCCCCCTTTTCCCCATTTGCACCATCACCATAGTGCCCTTTCATACTTGGGCACTATGCTGTTGCTGCAAATAGAGCACTATTCTCACTTTTCTTGGGCTCCCTGTCTGTGCTGTACATTGTTGACACTGAAATGGTCTCTCTCTCCTGCAAAAGTGCATTTACCGACAGGTTTTCACTGGCGGTAAAGTCCTGGCTTTACTGTTACAGTGTTAGTGTAGCGGGGGCTTCTCTCCACCCACTCCCCGCCCATTAAACCCTACTCTCGGCCTTCTTTCCACCCTCTGGGACATTTACGGCTGCCGATAACATTACTGCATGTTAACGTTACATTAGGTTACGTTACCGCACGTTAACGTAACCGATGCTACATTATCACAGTTTAGTAAACATGCCCCCAAATGTATACTAACAAATGCATCTAAAATAATGGTCAAAATCTTTAGTCTGTTAAGTGAACATACATACAGTATACAAAATACGGCAATTTTCAAAAGTTTTTTCTGCTGGTAAATGGGTTTTTATCCAGAGCAGCAAGCTTTTTGAAAAATTCCCCACCCCCAATGCAGTGCATTGATTTGCCTTTCATTTGCTACTTTTTTCATTTCATTGAGTTTAGTTTCGTGTTAGCACCTTCTGTTTCATTGTAGCATGCATTTACAAGAAATAACATGCACTAAACTAAAATAATGCTTGCTAACATGAAATAGCATGTTATTTGCTTCAGCCTGCATTATTTCATTTTAGCATTGTTAACTGTGTGTTAAGCAAAATAACACACACAAAAATAAACACGGATTTTATTCTTAACTCTCCAAATATGATTCCCAGTGGAGAATTTGCATTTGCAAACTCTGTGGATATTTGTGTACCCATTGTGTCCTCTAGGCAAGACATTTTAAAAAGGAAACTCCATGAAAACTTTCTTTTTGAAAGTGAGCTTGCAGACCAATGGCTATAGTACATCTGATGCAAGTTTGTCACAGAGAATTTGCTCCATCCTTCTAAAGTAATGAATCAGTGAATTAAGAGCACATTTCCACAGTTCAAACTTATTCTTCGATTACGTTTTAAACTATTTTTATATTACATTATGTTCTTTCCTTTGATACAGCTCTTATTTTGCAGTTGTTAGCCTGTGGTGGGAAAATAAATGACTTTCAATCACAGGTCTAAATGAACTGCTTGCTAAGGGCATGAATCACAGAGGCTGTAGCCCCAATATAAAAGCCTTTAAGCTTTGCCGAAGGATCAAAACAGTTTTACTGCTTTCTTCTGACAGATGAAAAACCCATGATTGACTACAGTGTCTTAGCTGAGATCTTTTATTTTTTCAGTGGTGAATGGATTGTTTATTTATTTATTTATTTATTTGTGCGCTTTTCTATACTGCCCCTTCCAGAGATGAGGGGCGGTTTACAGAGAACATGGTAAACATCAATTGTTCTATTCCAGTTGATCCAGTTGATCAATTGTCCATTAGACTGTTCTATTCCAGTTGACCTTCTAGGAAAATTAGACCCTCATTAACATTCCTGGACTTCAAATTTAAAGGGAAAAGGATGTAACCTTGTCCAGTACAATTACCTGAAACCTAGATTTCTTAGTTTAAAGGCATGTTTTACAAAGGATATCCCAGTGCAATCTGGGATGTCCAAGTCAGAACCTCTGATAAAAAAGCAGGCACGTCCAAGTTCAGGATGTCTCTGGAATAGAAACAACAACCACCACCACCACCATGAGGATTTCTAATAGCCTAATGGTTCGAATAGTGGGTTAGGATCAGGGGTACCTGGATTCAAAACCCACTACTGCTCCTTGTGATTGTGGGTAAGTCAGTTCATTCTCTATCTTCTGTACAATCTTTGGATGCTTTACGATCAAAACAAGTAGTTTCCTACTGCCTATTCATTCCTGGAGCAGGTCTAAACTTGGACCAGGTCGCAGACCTCCCTGAGGTTTCCGAAATCAAGCAGGGACATCTAAGTCCATTGTATCACCCCAGACATGCCTCTGCCATTCCTCCTGCCTGCTTGGATGTCCCAGCACTAGAGATATCTGTAAAAGCCCTTTGTGAAATGGTTCCAGGGATGTCTCCTTGCTTTGCAATTTCACATGCACATGTTTTGATGTCTAAGGGCCCGATTCTGAGAGGTGACTTGCGAGACTGACCATATTCCCCCACAGGCTCTCCCCATATGGCCAGAGCAGCAATACGGGGAGAGCTGGTAGGGGCTGGAGGAGGCGGAGTGAGGGCATAATGGGGGCAGGCTGAGATGGCAGGATGTACAGGGCCTATTCAGGTCATGAATCTGTACATCCTGCGGATCAGGGGAAGACGCACTGCTTATTCCACCTCATAGGTAGAATAAGCAGCTGGGACAGAGGTGATCGGCGCCAGAACACTTCCCCAAGGCCGGGGTACGACCCAAGTGGGACCCTGCTGTCTGATCCAGGCCCCGGCTGCCCAGCCTGGAGTTGAGCAGCAGGGTAGCAGGGGACACACCAGCCTGCTGGGAGGACATCCCCGCCTGTATGCAGGGGCACACCAGCCTGTCCTCAGGCCCGATTCTGTATGCCACAGGAATGTTTTGTTCCTGTCCTACAGAATTGGGTCCTAACAGGCTCATACTGCTCGGGGCCATCCAGATGGCCCGGACGTGCCCCTTTCTGAATCGGACTCTAAGGCTTTAAAATGATCCCTATAGTATCTTAAATGAAATGAAATAATGTGAAAGACTGATAGTAATCTGCAGTAAAATTCAAGCTGCGCAAAAGTCTTTTGCACATGCTGCTGCTGCCTGTAGGGGGAAGTGCAGAAGCACAGGTAGAGGAGTCGCGTGCTGCTTCATGGGAATGTTCATTTATACTTTTGGAGGCTTTCATTGTAGTTTGGTGACCAGCAAACAAGAAAAACAACCAACAGCCTGGTCTATTTGTATTTTTCTAAGAAAGGAGCTCAGAGAAGGGTCACAACTTGGTTACAGTTCACTCACTTCCCGTATTTCCGAATTCTGCCTTTTTAGTCAAGAACAGTCCTGAGGCACTCAGGGTAAAGTCAAAAGCAAGCAGATTCTGAGAGCAAGGAGTAAGTAGGGGACTGTAGGGATAGTATGGTTCTTGAATATTTGATTTAATGTATTATTTACAGTCGGCAAGTGCAGACACGTTGTCTGATCAAAGTGGTGTTCAGCAATCAAAAATTATAGCAAATAAAATTAAATAGGCAAAATTGAAAGAAAATAAAAATTACCAATCAATTACTGTTTGACAAATAGTACAAGTAACAATGATACAACATCAAATCATAAAAAAATATCCTGTTTCTACCTTTCTAGAGAATCCTCATAATCTAGTGCTATAAATCTCTTATTATAAAAGGAGGTCATTTTAGGTGGCTTGTATGGGATTTCCATGTGTAAATAGTGGTGTTTACACGTGTAAATGCCCTAGGTGTGTAAGGAACTATTTTAGAAAAGCCATTCCTTACATTGTATATTTGCAGCATGCACGGCTTTGAAGGGAGCATTTGGTAGGCATGGTTTGGATAGGCCTTAGAAATGTGCATATAGTTCCAGTTTTGCAATGACAGTATATGCAAACTTCAAAAATGTAGACATCAGCATTTAAACCTGCTCAGAGATGCATATGTCAATTAACTGCTCATTTGGACTTACGCTTTGGAGGAATAATTAAGATAACAGTTGCGTTTGCCTCTCTGGTGTTTAAAACCACCTCAAAAATTTAAAAGTTATAGCTTTGAAACATAGAAACATAGAAACATGGCAGTAGATAAAGACCATATGACCTATCCAGTCTACCCTTCCATACTACTACAGTCCCTTTTTTTCCTTTAGAGATCTCCTGTGTTGTTCCCATGCTTTCTTGAATACAGATATATTCCTTGTCTCTTTTAACTCCATTGGGAGGCTATTCCATGCACCTACCATTCTTTATGTAAAGACACATTTCCATAAATTAACTCCAGAGCCTATCCCCTTTCACCTTCATCTTATGCCCTTCATTCCAGAGTTTCCTTTCAATTCAAAGTGGCCTGCCTCCTGTGCATTTATGCCATGTGGGCATTGAAATGTCTCTCTCCTGCCTTTCGTCCAAAGTATGCATATGGTAGAGACATTTAAATACCCACATGTCATAAATCCTCAGGAGGCAGGCCTTTTTCAATTGTGGTTTCCAATCTCCTCCATACTTCCACTTTTATGCAGAGGAACCACATCTTGCCCTTCTCCAATCCTTCAGATTTATACCATTTGGACCCATCGCTTTGTCTACTCTTAGTTTATCTAGTCCCTCATGAACATAGTCTTCTAAAATCATTCAAGATCTGTGTCATTTCCCTTCCTATTTGTGTCTGTTTTCTGAGGTCTCACCCCTGATCCTTTATCAGAGAACAGAATAGAAATATTTGTTAAGTAATTCTGCTATATCCTACCAGCTTCCATATATTCCTCCCCTTCACCTTTGAGTCTAAGAATACCATTTTTGCACTTCCTACTGTCAATAACATATCTAAGTAAAGTCTCATCTCCCCATTTTATGTATTGGCTATTTTTTCTTTCATTTGCATCTTTGTTTTCCTGACTACTTTCCCAGCTTCTCTTAGATTTTGCAGATATTGTTGTTTGTCTTCCTCTTCATGTGATATCTTGTAGTTTATGAAGGCTATCATAACATTGCTATGATATCAGTAACAAATCTTTACTTGAATAACAAAGGAGTAACATGATCCACTCAATTAGCATGAGTAGTCAACTTTATGGTAGTGTTCTGAATAAGCTGCAGTCTTTTCATTGCACTAAATATATAACCATTGCAAAAAGAGTTACAGTAGTCTAATCTTCATAAGACAAGTACATGTATCAGTATCTGGATCCCTCTACCAGTAGATGGTGAATTGAATGGATAAGCCTGAACATAAAAAAGATGATTTAATGATAGAAGAAATGTGTTTATCAAACTGAAGATGAGCATCCCAATATACCAAAATAGTTTTAATAACATCCTTCCTAGGGATAGCTGTGGAATGGAAAGGTCTTCAGGCAGGCAACCAGTAGCTGGGTTTTAATCCTGATTTTCTGTTTGATGTTCTGTGGCTTCCTAGCTGGATTCTTTAGCATCATTATGCTGATCATGCTTCAAACACTGAATGATAATGTTCCAAAATATTGTGATAGAGTCTCCTCTCCAGGTCTTATGATTTCACCTAAATCCCCTACAGGGCTGGAAACTTACTTTTGTAGATCTGTTCCTAGGACAGACGTTTGTAGATCTGTTCCTAGTACAGACTATGTTAAAGCCTTTCACTCATTACTACAGCTATACAATGATACAATACAGGGAGCCAAAGATGTGTTATAGTATATACCCCAGGACTTTTCAGGGAACAGGATGATGAACCTAAAAAATGGGAGTGACAATTTAATTGAACCATTCTTAGCCAATGTTCTGGCACTGAAGATTCCAATCTCTTGTCAGTTTTATCACCATACCATGAATTAATTTGTTATTGTTGTGTTTTGCTTCGTTTTGGTTTTAATTGTGACTGTTGTAATGTGAACCAAACAGATGTGCCTAACGATGTGCAGTATATAAATGTTATAATAATAATAAATGAAATAGTGAACTTTCTGTAAGGCCATATAAAACTCAGATTTACTGAGGCTGTTTCAACTTAAACACAGAAAGCTATTGGGCTATCGCATCCAAACAGTGATTCAGTTCTTAAGGGTATCAGTATTTGGGTTGCCTCATAAGTGTAAACAATAAACTGAATATCATCTGCATAAAATAAACCTCAATGACACCACAATCTTGTACTAAAGTCGCTAGTGGGGTATAAACAAATTAAATAATACAGCAGCCAAAATGGACTTTTGAGACACTCCACAAGAAAGAGCAACAGCCGATGAAGGAGAGCTCCGATCTACCCCAAAACCATGTTTGCTCAAATTTAATATGAATCATTTAAGGACAAAGCTTCTCATTACAAGCTCACAGAGGCAAGTAACTAAAAGAGAATGATCTACTAAATCAAATGTGAGATAACGTCCAGGAGAACCAATAAAGCTGGCTTTCCAGAATCAAGATTAACAACAATCTCATTAGGCATAGTCAGTACTATAGATTCAGTACTATGACCTACCAGATAGCCAGACTCCCTAGGATATATAATTTTGATTTTGTTCAAAAAATGCAGAAATTGACTCAGTACCACTTTCTCCATAAAGTTTAAAATGAAAGGCAAATGGGACACAGGGTGGTAATGTGAACCAATACCAAGATTTAAGCAGTACCTCTTTTGACAAAGCCAAAATACAAGCTTTTTTTCAACAGTCTGGTTCTGAGACTTGAACAAATTAAGTGCAACATATTAAGAAGCAATCCCAAAGAAGGGTTCTTTACCAAATAGGATGCCAGTGGATCTACTGGTGAAATAGGAGGCTTTAAAGATAAAAACAGTGCCCTCAAACTTGTCTTATCTGGAAGACTGAAAGATACCCAACAAACAGGTGACCCAGTCCCTTCATCATTTTGAAAATTATCAGGAAGTGACAGAGGGCTAGAAACAGATGAGATCCTGCACCTATTGCCAAAAAGGCTGGCAAAGAGCTCAGGAGAAAGGGCCAATGTTTCCCTCTTCACTGCCAAGCACAACGGATTAACTGTGACACTCTCTGTTTCGGACAATAACCAGACTTAGGTATCTGATGTGTGAAAGAGGCATTTTTGTCTATCTGCCTTATAATACTCATGACACATAATGACTTGCTAATGGATATATTCTCTGAAGATGTCTAAACAACTGACAAAGAATTGTCTTTTTTTTTTATTTCCCCATTACCTCTTGCCCACCTTGAATTACTTATAACATCCCTGGCCTAATCTAACATGGATAGGAAGATTTGCAATTGCAGCTTGCTTGAGCATTCCTTTGGGTGCCTAACTAATAAAAGCACACGTAGTTTGTGCATATGTATCCCTGCTAATTAACATGCGTACAATTTGTGCATGCAAAAAAAGCTGTAGCATACATAGAAGGAACAGAAAAAACACACAAAAATAGTTAAACTTGTTTTACAGTAAATGAAGACTAGCCTATTTTTTTTTTAGCCCTGCACATCCCTAATGGATTAGGAATATCCTCTCCTATGGCTCAGTTTAAAACACATTATAGAAGACAAAGGATACGGATTTGATATGTAAAAAAATGACAGGATAAAACTAAGCAATGTTTGTACTGAATCAAAAATTGATAAATGAGTCCATGGATGCATTGTAAAGGGGGAAAGTCATTCAAATGAGTAATGTGTCGCCAGGTTTCTTCTCATTCTAACTATCCTAACCATGGTCAGAGCAGTGGGCTTGAAATGAGGGAAGCTACAGGAGGTTACATCCCACTGTCACTCCCTGTAATCTTGGGGAAGTTACTTAACCCTGTATTTGCTCAGATTATAAACCATTCATGGAAAGGAAAATACCAGCCACATCTGAATGTAACTTGCCTTGAGCTTCTGAGAAAAGATGTGATCAAAATCCAGTTCCCCAAGATAGTATTCATTTAAATCTATTTTCACTACGTTAAGAGATTGAAATGAATGTAGACCTTTTACTTGCTCAGTCTCAATATGTGAAATGGTGAGTTTAAAAATTTATATCCGCATAATCTTCAAAATAGATTTTGAATAACATTTTTTTTATATATGGGATCTTCTTACCATGTTTTGCCCATTCGGGTTTGTTTTGCCCAGTTCTTTCTGTAGAAATGGTTTGAAACTATGAAAAATGTCCTTCTTAACACTTATTGATTTATAGCTGCTTGCAGAAAAATATGATTGAACTTATATTTAATCCAAATTGCACTTTATCTAGGAGAGGAAGGCAGTGGTTCAAAAAAGGTTATTCAAATTACAACCCTTTTTGCCCCGAGGTGATACAGTAAATCTGATCTAGCTTTACAAAACTCACTAAACTACATCTCAGCCCTACTCAGCTATGACTCCCAGTTTTGACCCAGCTTACTTGATGTTTAAAGCTGATTCTGATGTGTGAAAACTGAAAAAGATGTATATAAATTGCTGTAGTAGAGTTGCTTAAATTATAAAAAGACCTCCAACCCACTCCCCAGCTGGTAAGATGGCCAAATCTTATGTGACTAATGCAGATAATAAGTTACAAATTGCATCAAATACAGTAGTCTCCATACTCACACATTAATGCATGGTTGCTGGCATCCCCCACATTGGCACTCCCAACTGCCAGTTGCCATGTGTTAAACCACATGTTAACTGGTTACTGAGCTTTAGTAAAAGGACCCCGTAGTAAAGGCCACCATATAACTAGAAAGGGTAATAAACCCTGACTGAGTCATATCTAATACATAATAGTCAGTTAAATGTCACTGCAAGTGCAAGGCTACTAATGCCTTCAGGAACTTTACCAGAAATGGAATGCTGACCATAGGATGCTAACTTAAGCATGCCACAGAATCTAAATCCTTACCCAAATTGCCCAAGGTACAGGGAAAGTATCCCCCTTGAGGGACTGATTCTTAAATCTAGTTGACAATTGCAATAGCTCAATTGGTGCCACTTTAAAAAGATTTAGTCCTTGCTGCCCACTACCATTGGTGCATCTTTAAAAATATTTCAGACCTTGAAGCCCACTACCATGGCCCCACATCTCATTGTCCTTCTCTTCCTCATCCTCCCTAACTGCCTCCCCTCCTATCAACACCCTCCCTCCTCTTCCCCCTACCCTCCCACCACCTTCCTCACTTCTCCCTCCACTCTGCCCCCTAGCTTAGCATCTACTCTTGAGCCTCTTCACAACATACCTTGCATTCAACCAGCCCCCCTCTCTACCTTCCTCACTTCTCCCTCCATTCTGCCCCCTAGCCTTGCACCTGCTCTTGAGCTTCTTCACACCATCCCTCGCATTCAACCAGCCCCCCTCTCTTTAAGGCAACCCCACCCTCGCTTCCGCCGTACTATCTCCACTCTACCTCGCTCTCTAATGCTCATTCTCCTTCTCTCATCAGGTAATATCAACCCTAACCCTGCCCCCCCCCCCAATTTCTTTCTCACACTAAAAAAAGTTCCTCACATAGCCTATCTAATCTCATCTGCATCCCGCTCCTCCCTCCTTCCTCTCTCCCCCATTCATCCCACAATCACTCATCCATAGATATCAACTCCAACCCTACCCCCAAAAATAATCCCTCACATAACCTACCTGATACCATCAATTTACCCCTCACTTCCCCTCCCTCATGTCCCTCTTGGAGAGCACATACACCCAGACATACCCACCCACACCCTGCTCCCTCTAAAACTCAGTACTACCCTAGAAATAGATCCCTGCACTACTCTGATAAGAAATCCACACGTAACTTATCCAACCTTATCCATATCCCTCTCCTCCCCCATCTGCTCTCCCGTTTTCTTGCGCCCTATGGAACGCATGCTCAGTCATTCAAAAAGCCCTTTTATTCACGATCTTTTCATCTCTAATATCCTACACCTTCTTGCCTTGACCAAGACCTGGCTCCCCCCAGACAACACCGCATCCATTGCCTCTCTCTGCTATGGGGGCTACCAGTTCTCCCATACACCTCGTTCTACTGGTCACGGTGGTGGTGTTCGCCTCCTACTCTCTCCCTCCTGCCAATTCCAACCCCTCCTGCCACCCCAATCACACTCCCCCTCTCTTTCGAAGTCCACTCTATTCGCCTCCTCACACCACTTCCCCTCCGAGTAGCTGTTATTTATCGCCCACCCGACAACTCCAAATCAACCTTCCTCACCGACTTTGACACCTGGCTTTCTGCCTTTATGGATCCTTCCTCCCCCACACTTATTCTTGGTGATTTCAACATTCACATCGACAACCCCTCCGACCCCCATGCCTCAAAGTTCATCGCTCTTACTTCCTCATTCGACCTCCAACTTTGCTCCACTGCCCCCACACACCTACATGGCCACTGCCTTGACCTAATACTCTTCTCCAATTCCTCTCCCTCAAACGTCCGCAAATCATTCCTTCCCTCATCTGACCATCACCTCTTAACCTCCCGCCACCCCAACCTCATCCTGTCTCCTCCGACCTATTTAAAAACATTCATAATATTGATCCCCTGACTCCCTCCTCCACTATTTCTCCATCTCTCTCCTCCATTCTATCCTCCAAGTCCGTCGACGAGGCATTATCCTCATACAATGCTATACTATCCTCTGCCCTTGACACTCTTGCCCCTCCCACCCCACATCCTGTAAAACGATCTACTCCCCAACCCTGGCTTTCACCCACAATCCATTACCTACGCATCTGTGCCTGTTCTGCCGAACGAGCCTGGTCCAAATCCCGCTCCCCGGAAGACCTTCTACACTTCAAATTCATGCTTGGCTCCTTCCAGTCATCCTTAGCACTTGCCACACAAGATTACTACATCCATCTGACCAATTCCCTTTTGCCTCTGATCCTCGCCATCTCTTTAACACCCTCAATTCTCTCCTCAAGGTCCCCCCTGCCCCCGATCCCGCCCTCCCTTTCTGCCTAAACCCTAGCCGACTACTTCCATGACAAAATCCACAAAATTACCCTCCAATTCCCTACCCCCTCATCTGCTTCCCCTCCTCCCCAATTCTCCTCCCCATCCATACTCCCCCTGCCACCCTCCTTCCCTCCGATCTCTGAGGAAGAAACCGCTATCCTTCTTTCCTCCTCCAAACCCACCACCTCTTCATCACCCCTATCCCCACCCATCTCCTACGTTCCATCACCCCACCATTGTCCCCTCCATCACTCATATCATCAACCTTTCACTCTCCACTGCAACTGTCCCCGTTGACTTCAAACATGCTGCTGTCACACCCCTCCTCAAGAAACCCTCACTTGATCCCACATGCCCTTTTAACTATCGACCCATCTCCCTTCTTCTCTTCATATCCAAACTATTAGAATGAGCAGTCCACCATCGCTGCCTCGACTTCCTCACCTCCCAGGCCCTCCTGGGCCCACTACAATCTGGTTTCCGTCCCCTACACTCCACTGAAACGGCACTCACAAAAGTCACCAACCACCTGTTCCTGGCTAAATCTAAGGGCCTCTATTCTATCCTCATCCTTCTTGACCTTTCTGCTGCCTTTGACACCGTTGACTATGACCTTGTCATAGTGTACTCGCTCCTGCTCCTGTTCATCCTCTAGTGGGGGATATCATTCATTTTCCTTTCTTAAAATGAAGTTCATGAGACAGTTAAAGTAAAGGTACTAGGTACATGTGTTTACGCACCCTTTAGGAGTAATAATTAATAGATTTATGTACTTATTTATTTATTTATTTATTTATGTACTTTTAATTATTCTTAAAAAGTTTTTAGATGTTTTTAACTTTTTATTTTATTATTTATTGTAATTTGGTTTTAACAAGTATTCTATATATGTAGATAAGAACATAATGTTAGCATATATTCTTTTTATATGTTATGATATTTATGTTTTTATGCATTTGTTATGGATGTCCTATGATATTTATGTTTGTGTGTACGCAGCACGCCTGAATCCCCTGAGGAAGTGAAAATGAAACACGGCCTGTGTCGGGCTGTATAATACGCAATTTAATAAAATTATCCTTCCAACTCTAAACCACGTAGTAAAGACTGGGTATCTATCGTGGTTCTCCTCCTACCTCTCCCATTGCTTATTCAGTGTATGATCTGGCGGCTTCTCCTCCTGCCCTACCCCGCTCCATGTAGGTGTACCCCAGGGATCTGTCTTGGGCCCCCTCCTTTTCTCTCTCTCTACCCAAGGCCTTGGCACGCTTATCTCCTCCCATGGCTTTCAGTACCATCTCTATGCCGATGACTCCCAAATCTACCTCTCTACACCTAATATTTCTCTGGCAACCCAGTCCAAGATCTCTGACTGTCTTTCGGACATCGCTGCCTGGATGTCTTGTCGCTGATTGAAAATGAACATGGCCAAGACTGAACTCCTTGTCTTTCCACCCAACTCCTCCCCCCCACTTCCCCCTCTCTCAGTCCATGTGGATGGATCTATTATCCTTCCTGTTCCCTCAGCCCGCAATCTAGGGGTTATCTTTGACACCTCTCTCTCCTTCTCCGCTCATATCCAGCTTGTAGCTAATACCTGCCACTTCTTCCTGTACAACATCAGCAAAATCTGCCCCTTCCTTTCTGAACACACTACCAAAACGCTTATCCACTCCTTAATCTCCTCTTGCCTCGATTACTGCAACCTACTCCTCGCTGGTCTCCCCGTGAGCCACCTCCTTCCCCTTCAATCTATACAAAATCACGCTGCTCGACTAATCTTCTGCCAGCCTCGCCATGCCCACACTACTCCTCTCCTAAATTCACTTCACTGGCTCCCTGTCCAATTCCACATCCAATTCAAGCTTCTCCTGCTGACCTATAAATGCATTCACTCTATGACCCCTCAATACCTCTTATCTCTCTCTACATCCCCTCTCGAAATTTGCACTGCGCTAACAAATCACTTCTATCAATGCCTTTCACCTGCACCGCAAACTCCCGACTGCGCTCCTTTCACCTTGCTGCACCATATGCCTGGAACAGCCTACCTTCGTCTGTGTGCCAGGCGTCCTCCCTGGCCCTCTTCAAATCCCGGTTGAAGACCCACCTCTTCACCATTGCATTCAGATCCTGACTTACCCTAATCCCCGTTAACATTTATGACCAAACTAAAGACCAAACCGTACCACACCATACCTTCCGCAGAACTGACTAATGTTCTGTACTGTTCTAACTAGATTGTAAGCTCCAATGAGCATGACTCTGATGGGAAGGAACTGTCTCTTGTATGTTGGCTACCTCTTGTAGGCTAGCTGCAGGGATTGTCTCTTGTATGTTGGCTACCTCTTGTAGGTTAGCTGTGCAGCTCTGCGTGCGTGGCGCTCTATAAGTGCTAAATAGTAGTAGTAGTAGTAGCACAATAATATCCCTTTGTGTATCTCTTAATCAGTGCCTCAGGGAGACTAAAGAAAAAATCTTCCATAAACAATCCTCAGCTATAGGATCTATATCACCAGTTTGTATTTCTCCAAGCCTGTACTGAACCCCTCTATGTTATTTTCGAGATTAGAGATTTTGAATCTTTGCAAAAAACAGAGGGGTATGTTTACCAAACAGTAGTGGCTTCCATGAGATATTTAATAGGTATATCCTCTGAGTCTCTCCACTGTTGCTCTAAGCTATGACAGTCCCACATTTTTTACTTCTAATAATCATTTGTAGAGCACTACAAGGCATATACAGTAATGCACATACACATGTAAGAGACAGCCCCTGCTCAATAGAGCTTTCAATAATCAAAATGGCCAACACAGCAAACTGGGGACTAGGGTAAATCTAGAGGAATGGTAAAGATGTGCATAGGTAGTTAACAGGAGAATAAGTAGAACAGGATCCCAAAGAGCCTTAAGAGGTGTTTTTTAGCCTGAATTTGAATAGAGCCAGTGATGGAGCCTGATGTATTGAATCGGGTAATTTGTTCCAGGCATATGGAGCAGCAAGGTAGAATGTGGTAGAGAAGGGCACCAATAAAAGAGATCTGCAGAGGAGCAGAGTTCCCAAGTAGAGTTGTAGGGAACCCTACACGAGCACTGCACCCACAGATCCATGCCCAGTGACATGGATTAAAGCAACAAAGGAAAGCTTCATCCATGCTATACACAACATGGTGCACAACTCACTGTCCCAAGGAGTCATACCAAGCCAACTAAAGCTAGCTACAATAAGACCAATCCTGAAGAAATCCCCACTAGACAAGAACAACCCAGCAGCCTACAGACCCATCTCATACCCCTACTGGCAAAGATTATAGAAAAATCGGTACAGCATCAACTCCAGGACCACATTGACGCACATGCCCCACTGGACATCCACCAACATGGTTTCTGCCTGAACCATGGAGTCAAAACACTCCTGTTATACCTCTTCAATGACATAATCCAAATCATAGACAACCACAAGAGAGGAACACCTATGATCTTCTTAGACATCTCATCAGTGTTCGACACAGTGGACCACAGAATCCTGCTAGCAAAACTACAGAGCACTGGACTACACAGCACCACCCTGAAGTGGTTCAACTCATACCTAACAGACAGACAGTTCCAGGTCAAGATTGGCCCCAACACTTCCCGACCCTCAAAAATCAAGCAAGGCATCCCACAAGGCTCTGCCCTATCAGCACTTTTATTCAACCTCTACATTCAACCAATCTGCAAAATCATGAAGGAACACAAAGTACAATACACAATCTATGCCAAAAACATCATGATATATACCCCAGTCAACCTCGACAACACCAAGATTTTATTTATATTCTCTTATATACTGTGCTATTCTGCATCAGTGCAGTTTACATTGAACAAACTGAAATTACATTGAAGAGGGCATTATAACTTGGAGATAACTATTTTACAGGGAACATGGGCTATGGAGGGTTAAGTGGCTTGCCCAAGACCACAAGGAGCACCTGTGGGAATAGAAACCCCAGTCCTTCCAGCCCAAGATTGCTGTCCTCTAGTGGGATTTGAACCCCCAACCTTCTGGCCTGAAGTACCTTGCCCCAACCACTAGGCCACTCCTCCACTCCAGACTGTCTGTCAACACATGTCCAGCTGGTTTCAAGACAGCAACCTGACCATAAACTACAATAAGACAGAGGCACTACTCATCACCCGAAACACCAGCTACATTCCTTCACCCTCCATCAAGGTCACCAGCATAACAATACCCATAAAACCAGAAGTGAAATACCTCGGAGTGACTCTTGACAAAGAACTAAACCTACAGTCCCATATCAGCAGAACCACTAAAAATGCATACTCAAGATGAGACTAATCAGACGCCTCAAACCCCTCCTCGCTCAAGAACATTTCCGCACAGTCTGTCAAGTTCTAATAACTCCCATCCTAGACTTCTGCAACCAAATCTATCTTGGCCTAACCAAGAAGACACTTAGGCCACTGCAAATGGCTCAAAACACAGCAGCACGCATAATATCCGGCTCATCAAGACAAGACCACATCACCCCATTCTAAAAGACCTCCACTGGCTCCCAATCAGCTCCCGCATCAGGTACAAGACAGTCTTAAACATATTCAAAATCAAACACCGGACCTCAGCACTCAGCCTACAACCACTCATACAACCAGACACCAGCACAAGACCAAGGAGGAGAGGCACTTCTGACACCATCAACACACCAAAAGATTTCACAAAGGCTTGCAAAAACACCGCAAGAAGAGCTCTATTGATGGCAGCACGTGCAATATGGAACGCACTCCCTGATGAACTATGATCGACAGAAGATATTAAGGAATTTCAAAAATAACTCAAGACAACGCTCTTCATCGAGCATTACGGCGATAGCACATAATAGTGCCCTATGGCCCTGGACTAATACCGGCTCCCCACCCTTTATCACTCATGTACATAACAATGTAATGTAGCTCATCTGTAAATAGCCCACAACGAATCAACACCATCTTACACACACACACATACACTGTATAACACTGCATGATAACACAAATACCAATATAATTCAATCGGTTGCTGTTACACTATCTTGATTAAAGAAGGCGGGATATAAGTCCTTTTAAATAAATAAATAGTGAAGAGCCGCAGAAGGAATGCACTTAAAGATCAGTACGAGAAGTATGAACTGGAGAGCAAATGAAGTGACTTGAGAAGAAAGGTTATGTGAGCATAAGGCACTGGTGGAAGATGAGCCATGCATCTGAGTTAAACAGATTGAAGGGGAAAGAGATGATTCAGAGGGAAGCCAGTTAGGAGCAGGTTACAATAGTCTAGATGTGAGGTGACTAGAGAGTGGATAAGGGTCTCAGTAGTGTGTTTAGAAATGAAGGGATGAATTTTGCTGATATTAAGAAACAACAAGCCTGATATTCAAAGGCATTTACAATGTACTAGTTCCCGAGCCTTCTCTTATATTGCTCCAATATTGTGGAACTCACTTCCCAATGACTTAAGAGCAACAAAGGACCTTCTGCAATTCCGTAAGGACTTAAAAACATTTCTTTTCATTTATTATTTTGGTGATCCAAATAGTATTAATAAATCTCAAGACATCTAAAACATTATAAAGAATAACCAAGTGGTAATGCAAAACTCGTAAGCAATCACACAACACACCTCATGATACCAATATATACAGCTGTGATGTTTCATGTAAAACACCCTTGATCTCAGGAAAGGGCAGTATATAAAAAGCTTGTTAAATAAATAAATAAATAAATATAGAGGGATATTCATTGGCACTAACATGGTTGCCAGTTAATATCCACCAGTTCCAATGCTACATGCCCTGATGCTATCCATCTAGAATCAGGGTGTCGTGGGCATTCCAGGGCATAGCAGAGGTGGCATCCTTTGCTAACCATGCAGTGGCAATATTGAACCACTGCCCGGTTAGCGACCCATGGATAAAGATAGGCGTAGATGCCAGGGGTGGGAGTGTACTTTGTTTATGAGGGGGTTGGGGTAGACTGCGATTTTTGTACTCTCAGAGAGTTTGGGAGTGAAGAGACTTTGCTGTTAGGGTAGTTCTAGAGGTATAGATATCTGTGTTCTCAGGGAGAGGGGGGTTCAATGCTGTCATGGGGATTTTGGGTGCAGATTTGTGTGCTCTTTGAGGATTTGTGAGTGAGAGGTCGATACTGTCAGGGAGGTTCATGGAATGGAGTTTGTGTGCTATCAGGAGGGTTTACAGTAGGAGATTGAGGCTTTAGAAGGGTTGGGGACTGGGGGTTTCTATGGTGTGGGGGTTCAGAGATGTGGAGGGGCTTGGTACTATTGAAGGGGGATTGGGGGATAGGGGGTTGATGTTGTTTTATACCTACCCTTTTATTGGAGCTTGTGAGGACCTTGCACAAGCACAAATGCCAATGAAAAATATTTTGAAATTTATGATTTTCCATTGTAAAATGGGAAATACCCATTTATTTTTGGGGACTGCCCAAACCATGCCCTATAGCACACTATGTATCCTAGGGTCTACACATGCAAGTTTATGAAATCACTATTTGTATATAGATGTGATTTATGCATGCATATATTGCTTTCTATACCTATTTTTAGGGTGAGATAGCAGTGAGGATGCCGGGTGGGGAGGAGGGCGGAAGATCTTTGTGTCTGCCAGCTTGCCTCCAGGAAGCCCTAATGCACTGCTCCAGTCCCGTTGATGTCATTGGAATGGGACTGGGCAGGGGATAAAATTTGGGCTTGTCTGAGTGTCAATGAGCAGAGAGGATGCTGATACCTAGTGCAGTTGGGGATGAGGCCAGAAAACCTTTGTGCCTGCCTGCTTGCCCCAGTGCACTGCTTCGGTCCCAGGCCTGCCTGTAGCCTGTGGCTGTTGGGGTCGTGGCCTAAAGGGGCTTGATCTAAGGGACAAGTCACGCCTCTTAGGAGCCCCTTCAGAGTCACTTGGAGCCACCTGGAGATAACGGGAAACGTTTGAACATATTGGTGCTTTTGAATGAACTAAAGATTAATGGTCTTCCTTTACCTTGTTGTTTGCTCCATGGTGACTAAGGAGAAGAAGTGGAAGAGTGTAAAGACCTCTTCCTCTGTTAAGGGGTCCATGGACAAGCATGTTACCCCAACAGCCTTGGCTGGGGCTGTTTCTGCTCCTAGTGTTGTAACCTTTCCTTCCTCTGGAGCCTCTTTTAGCTCTTGGGGTCCTATGACTCCCTCTCACCCAATGAATCTGAGCTCTTCTTTTCAAAGGCATGGATCCTCCATAACTACCACACCTAATAGGTTGTTGTGGTCTGTGGTTGTGGATTCTGCCCCTTGAATGTGGGAAAGTCTAAAGAGATACCTCTTCTGGTGCCTGTTTCTGGTCTGGATTTGTGGAGTGCTTCACTTGAACCTGTTCTCCCGAAAAAATGATGGACATTTGGATACTGTTACTTGAAATGACACTATGCTAAAGGGTTCTGTTACCTAATTAAGTTAATTTTATACAATTGTTTTCCAGAAGATGCAAGGATGTTGTTTTGAATAATTTGCTTGAGAATGTTAAAGGTTAGATAATCAGATCACTACATTGCAGTCTGCAGGGACTTCAGCAATAAAGGACAGGTTTGTTCTGCATTCAAAGTTAGAAGCCCTAGAAAATCGTTTAAGGTCAAATAATATACAAGTATTGAATTTCCATGTATATAGCTTATTTCTCCAGAAAGTATTTGAAAGAGATTTGTTTTGCTTTCTAAGGTTAAGGATATCCAGCTAATGAATTGCTACTATTTGTCTCATAATAAGATTGTACTACAGCATGATCCCTGAATGCTCCTTCCCCAATGGAACCAGAATTCAAAATTACTCTTCCAAGTTTCAAAACAGAAGTGTCTTTATAGACCCATTAGGAAAGTACTGTACATTACACTGTGGGGTCCAATATGTCCACTGCTGTTTTGGCTTCCAGAGTGTGAACAGTAAGGGCCTGATTCTCTTCCGGATGTCGATCTCCTCTGTACGTCCGGTCTGAATTGGACGTACAGCGGGATCAGAATCACGATCAGTCATGTATGTGCAGGCCAGGACTGCGATTCAGTCTGGCCTGCATGTACATGACCTACCCGACTAATTCAGTCAGAGCTTTTAAATGGAGCTGCAGTGCCATGGCGTCCAGTTGCCAAGGCACCACAGCTCCATTTAAATGCCGCAATGCCGGTCGCTGGATTAAAATGTTTATTCCCTGCAGCCCGACCCCCGATATGGCCTCCTAAGGCCAGGGTCAGGCAGCGGGGAATGTCCTCCAGCACCCCTTCCCCATCCATGCCCCAGCAGTCCCAAAAAAAAACCCCATCCAGGGAAGTTATTCCACCTCGGAGATGGAATAACTAACCCGCACATGTCGCTGGCCCTGGACATACAGGGCCGACATTAGAATTGGTCCTGTACGTCCTGGACCAGCAACTGCCCAGACTCTGCCCCCAAGCTGCCCCTTCTCCGCCCCATCTAACTCCCCGCACAACCAGTGGGGAAGTTAGTCACTGCTGGGAGAAGGCATGAATAGTTGGGATGGTCATTCCATTGTGATGTCCATCCCTGCTATTCGTGGCACAGAATATTCCTGTAATTGAATATCATGTTTTCACTAATATTCACTATAATAAAAGAATATGTTTGGCTGGTATGTTTTTAAACTCTAAAAATGTTATTTTCAAGGATGTAAGTAATATTCAGAGCGAGCAGGATGCAGGCATCCATCTAGTTTTTCCATTATTAGACCTCTTTCTGCCTAGTATTCCTACTTTTAGCAATGTCTTCAGAGTAGAGGAGCTGTCTAGTTAGAGCAGCAGCCTAACACCCAGGAGACTGGGGCTTGTTTCCCACTAGCACTTCTTGTGACCTTGAGTAAGTCACTTTATAAACCCTGGCCTCCTAAGAAAAGGCCATGACAATCTACTTCTGGTCATACCTTGACAATAAAACCCAGGGGCTGCTGGGTCACCAGGAGTCAGTATTGACTAGACTGCACTTAAAAAAAAGAGAAGTAATAATGTCTTTAGTATTAATAGATTTATGAAGCTCTGTATAGATGCACAAGAAGCAGTTTCTGCTCTATAGAACTTAAATGTGCATTAGATTTCATTCAAATGGGACAACTGATGAAAATCATGATTTTGGGGTACTCCTGGGACCAAATGGCCAACTGCATGTACTCAGAATATTTCCTCAAATTGCTATTCACTAACTTCATCTTCATCAATCTCACAGGTGCTGCCAGACACACTGGATTGAATCTGGTAGGAGAAGGAGCCAATTATGCTACTAATCCTTGAGCCAATTATGCTACATATCCTTGACAGAGCACCAGAGAAACGTATCACCGCCATGGTTATGCACATCCCATGGCTGATGAGGTCACAGCAGCCTAGAACACACAGCCCAGCCCAAGCCCCAGAGAAAGGAGTTAAGTAGGAGGAGGAGGAGGACTGGCCCCTAAAAAAAATAAAAACATTTTTTTACTTTATATTTTTATTTCTTTTTTTTTTCTTTTAAGTTTTGGCAAGGAAAAAGAAGCCTGAGAAAAAAAACTAGAACTAGAGGACATAAAATGAAGCTGCAAGGAGGAAAACTTTAAAGCAACATCAGGAAATGCTTTCTCACAGAAAGGGTGGTTGATGCCTGCAATCAGGGGCGGCCCAAGGGGGGTGCGGGGCCATGTGCGGAGACTCGGTGCGGGGCCTCATTTGCATAAGGGGCCTCATTTGCATAAATATTTGCATAATGCTACCATATACTAACTTTTAGTAAACATGCCTCTTAATGAGTGTATGAATAAAGAAAGACTAAAAGATTTCTACATTACTATAATCCAGTGCCAACCGCCAGACACATTAGGAACTACTACAAACACTGCCCATTTAGAACCCATAGCAAACCCGCCGTATCCTAACAGCACTACCAGGACTCACAAAGCACCATACCCTACCTATCAAAAGGAAACATGCAAATATTAAACCAATACATTTCAGAGAATACCAATACATGACCTACTGGGGAAAGAGAACAAGTGGCAATGTCAAATAGGAATTATATAAACAGAATACCTCAGCTCAGTTACACATGAACAGAACATAAACCATCACCAAACAAGGAATCACAATTTAGAAACAGGACGACAATAATTAAACTGGGAATCCCAAAGGTCAAACTTGGAATGTACAACACTGTAGAAATAAAACTATACATTAATTTGCTCTTGTACTAAACAAAGCGCAGACATTAATGATGCACATTTACCAGAGCTGACATATTCCAATTAATAAATTCAAAATAAAGAGATATTTTTCTACCTTTTGTGCATTTTTTTCAGCTGCAATTGCTCCAGCCACTTTCTTCTGGTTTCTTCGTGTCTTCTGCTAACTCTCCATCGTCTGCTGTCCATTTGTCCTTTCTTCTCTCCTAGTTTTTTTTCCATTCTCTCTCTACATCTGCTTTAACATACCGGTACTGATCTTTCTCCTTTTGCTCTTTCCTCATTCCTATTTCATCCACTCAAATTTTACCCCTCCATCCTCAATCCCCACTTACTCTCCCAATACCCGGCCAATTGTAGATTTTCCATCCCTCCCACACAAAATATTTTTCCCCTCTCCATTTTACTCTCCCAGCCCCATCCTATTCTAATCCTCCCTCAACATCAGCTCCCTTCTAGTTCCAGCCTCACCCAGCATCCATTCCCTTCTAGTCCCTGCATCAGCCCATTTCCAATCCTAGCCCATCAGCCCATTTCCAGTCCTAGCAACCCCCAACCCAATACCAGTCCTAGCCCCCCCATCAACCCACTTCCAGTCAGCCCCCCATAGCCCATTGCCAGTCCTAACACCCCCCATCAGCCCACAGCCCATTACCAGTCCTAACCCCATCAGCCCACCTCAAGTCCTAACCCCTCCCCATCAGCCCATTTCCTGTCCTAGCCCCCCATAGCCCATTATCAGTCCTAACCCCACCATAGCCCATTACCAGACAGCCTCCATCAGCCCAAACCCATTACCAGTCTTAACCCCCCCCATAGCCCATTACCAGTTCTAACCCCCAAAAAGCCCACAGCCCATTACCAGTCCTAACCCCATCAGCCCACCTCAAGTCCTAACCCCTCCTCATCAGCCCATTTCCTGTCCTAGCCCCCCATAGCCCATTATCAGTCCTAACCCCCCCATAGCCCATTATCAGACAGCCCCCATCAGCCCACAGCCCATTACGTCCTAACCAATCCCCATCAGCCCATTTCCTGTCCTAGCCCACCCATAGCCCATTATCAGTGCTAATCCCCCCATAGCCCATTACCAGACAGCCCCCATCAGCCCAAAGCCCATTACCAGTCTTAACCCTCCCATAGCCCATTACCACTTCTAACCCCCCCCCAACAGCCCACAGCCCATTACCAGTCCTAACCCCATCAGCCCACCTCAAGTCCTAACCCCTCCCCATCAGCCCATTTCCTGTCCTAGCCCTCCCATAGCCCATTATCAGTGCTAATCCCCCCATAGCCCATTACCAGTCCTAACCCCCCCATCAACCCACAGCCCACCTCAAGTCAAGTCCTAACCCCCTCCATAGCCCATTACCAGTCCTAACCCCCCCTCATCGGTTCAAGGAACATTATAGAAAAAAAAAGCTGGCTGCTACCGCTGCGGCAGCAGCAGAATGGAGTGTCCCGCGGGCCCCCTCTGCCCGCTGAGTCCCTCCCTCCCTCTGCGACATCTAGGCCCCTCTGTGCCGGCTTTCAGATACGCGAAGGGAGAGTGTCTCCTTCGCGTCTCTGTTAAGCCCGCAGGGGTTGATGGGAAATTTCCCATCTGCCCCTGCAGGCTTAACAGAGACGCGAGGGAGACACTCTCCCTTCGCGTATCTGAAAGCCGGCACAGAGGGGCTCAACCATCGCAGAGGGAGAGCTCAGCAGGGCAGAGGGGGCCCCGCGGGACACTCCATTCTGCCACTGCCGCGGCGGCAGCGGCAGCGGTAGCAGCCACCTTTTTTTTTTTTTAACTTAATTTTGAAAAAAAGCAGAATGTTCTTTGCATGGGGCCCCCTGAAACGCGGGGCCCTGTGCAAAAAACATTCTTGCTCAATGGACGGGCCGGCCCTGCCTGCAATGCCCTGATGGAGGTGGTGAGTGCAATAACAGTGGCAGAATTCAAAACAGCTTGGGCAAGAGAATGTCATCAAAGCTAACTTCAAAAACAGAGGAGGGTAACTTGTAGCCAGAGGCAGGTACAACCCTAAACAAAGGCATGGGGGGAGGGGGGTAACATGCATGGAGCGGCAGGTGCAACTCTACAACTCTAGCCACCTTTCCGAGCAGACTAGATGGACCATGCTGGTCTTCATCTGCCCTCATTTACTATATTAATATGTTTCTATCATACTAAGGTAGAAAACATAGATAAAAGAAGCTTGCCTGATGAATGAAATTCGTAAGGAAGTGCATGGGGCAAGATAAAAGAGGAAAAGTCATCAAATACTTCATAGTGAATGCAATTGTAGTTGAGCTGGAAAATCTTGAATGGTATGCAGATATATTTGGGGAACCAATGCAGTGACTTGGGAAGAGCTCTTACATAGTTGCAAGCCCTGAATAAAAGCAGATTGCAATAGTGTAAGGTAATGAAAACATAGATGAGGGTTTTGTTCATAAAGGATGGGACACATTTTGGTGATGTTATAAAGAAAGAAACCATGAACACGATATTTCAAAGCAGTTAGACGGTTTACAGTCCTGTAAACCATGCAACTGCCTTTAGGCGGGATATTCAGCGGTACTAACATGGTTAGTGCTGCTGAATATACCCTGATTCTGCTGCTATACGCCCCGAAGCTACATGATTAGGATCAGGGCGTTCCAGGGGCGGTACCCAGGGATAAGTAGTCAGCAATGATATTCAGCCACTGCCCGGTTATCCCTCAGCGGCGAAAGTGAGGCGCAGCAAAAGCTATACTAACTTTTGTTGCTGAAGTTAACTGGGCAATGGCTGAATATCATCACTGCCTTGTTTAGCTTCTGCACCGTGCGGCACTGTGTGACAGACCTGTATATTCAATGCTGGTGGGTGGATATGACCACAGTATTGAATATCCGGATTAACTCTTCGGCATCGATGACTAGGCTCTGCACTTGCACTTTCCTGAATTGCACTCAAGCACCATCTGTTCCTTCTACACTTCTCACAACCCAACAGCAGCTTCCTTCCTCCCACCCACAACCCAATCCTTTAACGTCACACTCACCACAGATAAACTAGGCTGGTCCTAACCACAAACCAATCTGTACACAATATTAATCTACACTTGTGGATTGTGGAACTTGTGTCTCTTGGGGAAACTGCTAGGTACATATGACCTAGATTGGCCATTGTTGTAAACAGAATACTGGGCTTGATGGACCTTGGTCTGACCCAGTATGGCATATCTAAAGCTGACAAAGCACCTCCGCCTAGTAAACAGATCCATCTTCCACAAACTCAGGGTTATACAACCGCTTAGGAACATCATAGAACACTCCGACTTTAGGACAGTAGCCCAAGCCCTCATCATACCACATTTCGACTACTGTAATGCAATCCTTCAGGGCCTACCAAAGAAAACACTAAACATACTCCAGATGGCACAAAACGTCGCAGCTAGAATCATCACCAAAACAGGTGTGGCAGAGCACATCACCCCGGTGCTGTTTGAATTACACTGGCTCCCCATCTCAGCCCGTATAAAATACAAAATCCTAGTAACAACTTTTAAAACCATCCACAACTTGGCACCAACTTTCCTCACAAACCTAATCACCTTACAACCTGCAAACAGAAACAGGAGAACCGCCACCATAAACAACCTGCATGTACCAACAAGTATAAGATCAGTCAATGTAGCCACAAGCAACAGAGCATACTCCTTTACGGCCCCGTCACTCTGGAACCAACTCCCACCTGAGTTGCGCTCAATAACTGACCTGATGGGTTTCAGAAAAGATCTGAAGACACACCTATTTCAAGAGGCCTACAAGGTATCATAAATGTACGCTCCAAGAGATCTACAGCCTATCATAAATCAGCATAAAATGTATATATGTAAAAAAAAAAAAAAAAAAAAAAAAAAAAATCCTTTAATCCTGGAACCATTAATGAAACCTTTACAAGCTTATAAAACTTGTTGTAATCTCGTAATCTTTGAAATTTCCGATGTATATTTGAATACTTAATCCTGTAATCTTTGAAATTTTTCCTTTGTATACTGTAATTGAAGCTCACTTGATTTGTTGAAAATTTATCACATAACTTTGTTAATCACACTCTAATGCTTAGAAATTTCTGTCATTGATCTGACTTTTCTGTTTACTTAATCAAACCGCTGCTGATCGCTGGAAGTGGCGGTATACAAAAATGTGCTAAATAAATAAAATAAAATAAATAAATAAATATCTTATGTTCTTATGTTCTTATCTTACACATTCTACTCTGAACACAATATTTATCTAGTAAAGCCTTAGATATTAAGCCACGTCAGTAATACTACTAACTCTGTAGCTCTAGAATATGCATTTACAGAAATATGGGAATATATACCCGAAGGCATTATAAACAATCAATTGTACTAGATCCAGTTTACAGATGTGCATTATTGTAAATAGCCACCTACCCCCATCTATCACTGCTTGAATGTACATAGTTCCGCCAGTTCAACTCCATGTTATCTTCCCTGTTATATGTAAACTCAGGGCAGCTCTGTTACTGCCCTAGAGTCAAATTGTTATCTGTAAACCGCACTGATAATAAAGAGCGCGGTATAGAAAAGCTTCTAAATAAATAAATAAATAAACTAGCAGCCGCCATTGAATATTGGGACACATATGTTTTAGTAATGCTTTGGAGATTTGCAGAAAAAGAGAGAGACGAGTCAAAAAGATCATTAAGATTGCAGGCCAAGGGGAGTGGGAGGATCACAGTGTTATCCCAAAGACAGAAAAGGGAGAAGGAAAATGAGTTTGATATGCATAAAAAGAATTTGAGCCTTGACCATGCTGTTAAATTTGACGTGTCAGTAAGATATCCAGATGGTGATATTGGATAAGCAGACTGAAATTTGGAAATGGGTTCTGGTTAAAACTGTTGGTATAGAAAAGTAGTTTGTACATCATCAGTATAAAGATGGTACTAAAAGTCATGGGAAAAGATCAAATCATCCAGGAAATTAGTGCAAATAGTGAAAAGAAGAGGGCCCTGATCAGCATGCTGAGATACACTGACTGAATTGGATAGCAGTGAAGCAGAATCCAGTGGAGAATGCACTAAAAGTATGATGGAAGAGATAAACAAAGAACAGAGTACTGAAATACAAGTGAAGATAGTATTAGGGAATAGATGACAAGCACTAGTGTTAAAAGTAATGTATAAATTAAGGACTGAGTAAAGGCTTCTCTCCTTGACAAAGAAGAAGTCACTGGAAACTTTGCCAGGGGCTTTAGAAACATAGAAACAAAGAAAAATGACAACAGAAAAAGACCACATGGCCTATCTAGTCTGTCCTTCCATATCAACAACGACAACAGTCCTCTTTTTTCCTTTAGAGATCCTCTGTGTTTGTCCCATGCTTTTTTGAATGCAGATACTGTTCACATCTCTACCACCTCCACTGGGAGACTATTCCATGGATCCACCACTCTTTCTGTAAAGAAATATTTCCGCATATCATTCTTGAATCAATCCTCTTTCATCCTCATCCCCTGTCCCCTCATTGCAGAACTTGCTTTCAATTGAAAGAGAATCTCCCCCTGTGCATTTATGCCACAGAGGTATTTAAACGTCTCAATCATATCACCTCTATCCCGCCTTTCCTCTAAGGTATACATATTAAGATCCTTAAGTCTGTCCTCATATGCTTTATAATGAAGGCCACTAACCATTTTAGTAGCCACCTCTGTACTGACTCCATCCTGTCTATATCCTTTTGAAGGTGTGGTCTCCAGAATTGCATACAATACTCCAAATGAGGTTATACAGACTTATACAGAGGCACTATCACCTCCTTTTTTCTGCTAGCCATTCCTCTCCCTATGCACCCAAGCATCCTTCTAGCGTTTTCTGTCGCCTTTTCTACCTGTTTAGCTACTTTAAGATCATCAGACACAACCACGCCTAGGTCCCGCCCTTCTTTAGTGGACAAAAGTACTTCACCCCCTATGCTATATTGCTCGCTTGGATTGCTGCAGCCCAAATGCATGACCTTGCATTTTTTAAAATTAAATCTCAGCTGCCAAATTCTAGACCATTCTTCAAGCTGAGCCAGATCCCTCCTCATGTTATCTACACCTTCCTGGGTGTCTACTCTATTGCAGATTTTGGTATCATCCGCAAGGAGGCAAACCTTACCCGACAGCCCTTCTGCTATATCGCTAACAAATATGTTAAAAAGAATCGGACCAAGGACAGATACCTGGGGCACACCACTGGTAACTTCCTTCTCCTCAGTGTGAGCTCCATTTACCTGTACCCTTTGTCGCCTCCCACTCAACCAATTTCTAACCTAAGCAGTAACTTTAGGGTCCATCCCTAGGGTGCTCATTATGTTTATAAGTCGACTGTGAGGAACAGTGTCAAAGGCTTTACTGAAATCTAAATACACCACATCTAGGGCTCTCCCACGGTCCAACTCCCTGGTCACCCAGTCAAAGAAATCAATCAGATTTGTCTGACAAGACCTGCCTCTGGTGAATCCATGCTGCCTCGGATCCTGTAATCCGCTGGACTCCAGAAACCTCACTATTTTCTCTTTCAGCAGCCTTTCCAATAATTTACTCATCACCGAAGTTAAACTAACCGGCCTGTAGTTTTGAACCACATCCTTTTGTGTAAAGGCACCACATGAGCCTCTCTCTAGTCCTTTGGAACTGCTCCCGATTCCAACGAGGCATTGAAAAGGTCAGTCAGTGGAGCTGCTAGAACGTCCCCAAGTTCCCTCAGTATTCTAGGGTTTATCCCATCCGGTCCCATCGCTTTGTCTTCTTTAAGTTTAGCTATTTTCTCACGAACACAGTGTTCTGAAAATTGTTCAAGATGCCCCTCGCTTCTGTTCCTGTTTGTGGGTGTTTTTTGAGGTCCTGTTCCTGGTTCTTCATCTGTGAACACAGAACAGAAATATTTGTTAAGCAATTCTGCTCTATCCTCATTAATTTCTACATATTCCTCCCCTTCACCCTTGAGTCTGACAATACCATTTTTGCCCTTCCTCTTCTCACTAACATATCTGAAAAATGTTTTATCCCCCCATTTTATTGCATTGGCTATTTCCTCCTCTTTTTGAATCTTTGCTTTCCTGACTACTTTGCTAGCTTCTTTAAGTTTTTCCAAATATAGATGCCTGTCTTCCTCTCTCTGTGATCTCTTGTATTTCATAGAAAGAAGAGTCTAGATCAAAAAGGTCCAGAATGGCTTAAGATGCCATAAAGTCAAGACAGTGAAATTGAACGCAATATTTGAACAGCTTGCATGTGTAAAGGGCCCTTAAATGCTTTACTAGTATTGGAGAGCATATGCTAGCGATAAGATATAGGGTGGATAGGTGGAACTGCATGCCATCTCAATACATCCAGTGGGAACAGAGATTTTACAAAACTACATGTGGAAAAAAAAAAGCATGCAGTTTTCCCAAATGTGCATGGGAGCAGCTATTTAAAATTGCTGCTCCTGACAACATCCATCCTCCTCACTTCTTGAATCCAAGGGACTCCCTGACAATTACCCCCTCCAATGGTTCCTGACAATAATCATCCCATTCTCTAACATCCACCCAACCCCTACTCTAACATCAAGCCCCTAAACATGCCCCCTTATATTAAATCCCCCACCCAAACCCTTTCAACATGAAATCACCCACGTCCAACCCCTCTCAACATCAATTCCTCATTGATGATTCCCCTAGTAGACCCCTCATCTCCATCTCCAATCTGATCCTTGGCTTATCTCCAGGAACAAGCAGGAATGAGTCCTCACATATGGGTACGTCGGAACCGACGGAGCCTGCGCGGGAAAGCTCCCCAGCTTCCCAGAAAGGAAGCTTTTGGGGCCTCCCACAGCGCATGCGTGCTGCCTTCCCGCCTTCCTGACCAACTCTCCTCAGTTCTTCTTTTTCCGAGGAGCCAGCAGGTCGTGTTCCTGTCACCGCTGAAGAAATTGTTATTTTAATCTGTTTCTTTGACCGCGTGTCTGCCTTCCCCGATTCCAGACCGGTACCGCCGGTCCTTTTTTCGTTTATTTAAAAAAAAAAATATATATATATATATAATTACTTTTTCTACACTTGGTGTATTTTTTCTGTGAAGCCTTTAGGCCTTCTCAGGCCTCCCTCATGGAAAAACCAGCTTCTGGTTTTAAAAAATGCACTAAGTGTACCGGTACTATTTCAGTTACAGACACCCATGAGTGGTGTCTTAAATGTTTGGGGCCTGACCATTCCATTCCGGATTGTCCATCCTGCTCTCTGATGTCCAAAAGGGGCTTACAGAACAGAGCAGCTAAATTTCATATGCTGTTTTCTACCGATACTCCAGCATCAACATCCTCCAGGTCTTCTTCTCCTGATAGATCTCAGGTAACCAAACATTCTTCGGGCAAGTCCTCAAAAGGCAAATCTCCCTCTAAGCAGCGAGAGGCCCTTGCAATTAACCCTGAGGACCCTGCCCCAGCCAAACAACCCTGGCGGGAAGCTCCGGCTTCCAAAGCTCCTCCTATGGGGTTACAGGTAGACATTGATGGCATGGCCTCGACCGATCTCCTGTTAGACTGCTCTGGGGTACCGGCTAACACTGGTACCGACTTCCAGGCAGTTGTGGCGGCTATGGGTACTACGGTACAATCCATGCAGCAGGCCTTACTGACTTTCATTAATGCTGCACCGCCATCGGTACCACGACAATCGGTTCCGACTCCGATTCCGGTACCGCAACCGATACCGGTACCCAGAGCATCTACTTCCAGTAGCATGCCGGTTCCGGTCTCCGGTTCCGGAGCTTTCTTCGATACCGCTCCGATTCCCGGTACGCCCGATGTCGGTACCGATCGGTACGCGTATCGATCTCTGGAAGCAAATAGACGATACTTTGAATCCTCTGAAGATTCTGATACATCAGATGATTCTGCTGACATTTCTTTTACTCTTCCTGAGGAGCCCTCTTCTCCAAAAAGGAGAATGTCTCCTCCAGAGGATTTGTCCTTTCAAGACTTCATTATTGAAGTAGCTAAAGGACTCTCTATATCTGTATCCTCTGAAAAGGAACCTAGAGCAAAAAAATTAGATATTTTAGGATACTCTAAGGTTCCCAAAGAGGCAGCCACCTTACCCATACATGAAATTCTTCAAGAACACATGATGGATTTGTGGGAGGCTCCTCTCACCCTATCTCCACATTCTCGACGTTTGGACACCATGTATTGGGTTCCTCCTTCTCCTGGTTTTCAAAAAACTCAGCTTCCTCACCACTCTATTGTGGTGAAGTCTGCTATGAAAAAGATAAAGAGTACCAAAAGGCACTCTTCTACCCCTCCAGGAAGAGAATGTAGGACTCTGGATGCTTTTGGGAGAAAAATCTTCCAAGCTAGCATGCTTATTGCCAGAATCAATTCATACAGCCTCTATATGGGCATGTTTTTGAAAGAGATTGCATTAAAGATACGTCAGTTTCTCCCCTTTATCCCAGAGGATAAACAAGAGGAATTCCTTCTTTTGCTAAAGCACACTCAAGATGTTTCAAAGTTCTCCAACAGAGCAGCCTTTGACTCTTTTGAGGGGGCAAGCAGAGCCTCTGGCATTGTCATAGCTGCTCGCAGATTAGCTTGGCTCCAGGCCTCTGATTTGGAACCCTGGGTACAAGAAGGCTTGGGCAATCTGCCCTGTACAGGTGAAAATCTGTTTGGCAAGGAGTGGCAAATCAAAGCCACTCAAATGGATGCAGAGAATGCTGCTTTAGATAGACTTTCTAAGTCTACCTCTACCCCTGCCAAGAAAAAACCTTTTAAGAAAACTTTCTATAAAAAGACCAGATTTTCCACAAATACTGGCCAGCAATCTTCCCAAGTTCGCTTTGCTCCTAAGCGTCAGCAAACTAAACAGGCCAGAACAAAGTCTACAGGGGCTGCTACAATCCAGCAGTCCCAACCTCCTCAGGGTTTTTGACTTGATTCTAGAGAACTTAACCTTTCTGGCTCTGCAAAAGCCAGAACCTCTCACCATTCCAGGAAGGTTAGCTCATTTTGCTCCCAGATGGGAACAAATCACATCAGAACCGTGGACCCTCTCTATCATCAGAGAGGGCTACAAACTACATTTCTCCAGCCTTCCTCCCCATACCATGGTGAGACAATTCAATTCTCCCCCATCTCTCCTGTACCTGTTGGGCCAGGAGGTGACCACTCTTCTCGCCCAAAACGCAATAGAAGAGGTTCCTCTTCCTCAACAAGGGTCAGGTTTCTACTCCCCTTATTTTCTCATTCCCAAGAAAACAGGGGGGTACAGACCCATTCTGGATCTCAGAGAATTGAACAAATTCCTATACAAAGAGAAATTCAAAATGCTTTCTCTAGGTACTCTCCTTCCATACCTACAGAGTCAGGACTGGCTTTGTTCTCTAGATCTCAAGGATGCGTACACACATATACTCATCCATCCATCCCACAGAAAATTCCTACGGTTTCTGTTCCAAGGAAAACATTTCCAATACAGAGTACTCCACTTCGGTCTAGCCTCTGCTCCAAGGGTATTTACCAAATGCATGGCAATAGTAGCTGCATTTCTACGCACTCTGGGGATCTTTGTCTTCCCATACCTGGACGACTGGCTCATCCAAGCTCCATCTCAGTCCGAGGCTCAGACTTCCCTGGACCACACCAGACGCATACTGCAGTATCTGGGACTTGTCATCAATCTGCCAAAGTCTCAACTCACCCCTACTCAGTCCCTAGAATTCATAGGGGCCTGGCTAGATACTACCACTGCAAGGGCCTATCTTCCTCAGGCCCGTTGCCACCGTCTAGTGCACTTGGCCTCTCAAATTCAGTCCAGAAGCCACTTGACTGCCAGAGAGATGCTACAACTGCTAGGCCACATGGCATCCACAGTTCATGTGGTGCCTTATGCTCGCCTACATATGAGAGCAGCTCAATGGACCTTTTCCACCCAGTGGACCCAAGCATCAGGAGCTCTCTCAGACCAAATAGCGACCTCAAAACATCTTTTTTGGTCTCTCCAGTGGTGGATATCCACTCAAAATCTGTTGTTGGGGGCCCCCTTCCAACCTTTGTTACCCCAAGCAACTCTCACTACAGATGCCTCCCAAACAGGTTGGGGAGCTCATCTCCAAGACCTCTCCACTCAGGGCATTTGGTCTCCACAGGAGACCACCCTTCATATCAACCTTTTGGAGCTGTGAGCAATTTTCCTTGCTCTCAAGGTCTTTCATACCCTCCTCATCAACATGACAGTCCTTGTTCATACCGACAATCAAGTAGCCATGTTCTACATAAACAAACAAGGAGGGACTGGCTCTCTGTCGCTTTGCAACGAAGCTCTAAAACTGTGGGCCTTCGCCAGAGAGCATCGGATCCATCTCCTGGCAGTGTACCTCCCAGGAATCCAAAACTCTTGGGCAGACAGACTCAGTCGAGTTCTGCTTCCACACGAATGGTCCCTGCGCATGGATCAGGTACTCAGAATCTTTCAGGAATGGGGGACCCAGGACATAGACCTCTTTGCAAGTCCGTACAATGCCAAACTTCCCCGGTTCTGTTCTAGGATTCCGTGTCAGGGAGCTCAGGCCAAGGATGCCTTCCTCCTTCATTGGGGTCAGGCCTTCCTATATGCCTTTCCACCCATTCCCTTGATTCCCAAGACTCTATTCAAACTTCAGAGGGATCAAGGATCCATGATCCTCATAGCTCCACGCTGGCCACGCCAAGTGTGGTACCCTCTACTTCTGCATCTCTCCCAGACACCCTCCCTGGATCTGGGAGCTGCTCCAGATCTTCTGTCTCAAGAGGAGGGGACTTTGTGGCACCCAAACCCCAAGTCCCTTCACCTCAGAGCTTGGTTACTGAAGGCCTAGACCTTCAAGACTTGAATCTTTCTCAACAGGTGAAGGATGTCCTCCATGCATCGAGGAAACCTTCCACCAGGCGTTCTTATGCTTTTAAATGGAAAAGATTTTCAATTTGGTGTGCTGACAAAGGTCTTAACCCTCTAGCACTACCTTTGAATTCTTTACTCGAATATCTCCTGCATCTTTCTAATGCAGGACTTAAAACCAATTCTGTAAGGGTCCATTTGAGTGCTATTGCAGCATCTCTTCAGCCTATCAATGGACAATCTGTTTCCTCTCATCCTCTTATTGCAAGATTCATGAGAGGTCTAACTTTAACTAAACCTCCCATTCGGCCTCCTCCGGTGGCATGGGACTTGAACGTAGTTCTTGGTCAGCTTATGAAGCCACCCTTTGAACCCTTAGCCACTACCTCCTTAAAATTCCTTTCCTGGAAAGTCATTTTCCTTATTGCAATCACTTCTGCTCGCCGCATCAGTGAACTGCAGGCTTTAGTGGCTAATCCACCTTATACAAGGTTCCATCATGATAAGGTGGTCCTTAGGACAAATCCCCACTTTATGCCTAAAGTGGTCTCACCTTTTCATCTTAATCAAGAGGTATATCTACCTGTATTTTTTCCAGCTCCTCATGCATCAAATGCAGAGAGGAACCTTCATACTCTAGACTGTAAAAGAGCTCTTGCCTTTTACCTCCACAGGACACAGCAACATCGAAAGTCTTCTCAACTTTTTGTTGCTTTTGATCCTTCTCATTTAGGACTTCCAGTCTCAAAAAGAACACTGTCCAATTGGATTGCTCAGTGGATTTCTTTTGCTTATCAGAGTAAGAACCTTTCTCTGGAAGGCCATGTCACAGCTCACAATGTGAGGGCCATGGCCACCTCTATGGCTCATCTTCATTCTGTATCCATCGACCAGATCTGTCGAGCAGCCACCTGGGCCTCGGTTCATACCTTCACAGCCCATTACTGCTTGGACAAGGACTCCCGCTGGGATGCCTTGTTTGGTCAGGCTGTCCTCAGACACCTATTCCATTCTTAAACAACTCCTGCCCTCCGTCCCTTACTGGATGCCTGAGATCCATAGGAAGACGAGGAACCTTTCAGGGTCTCATACCCTTGGGGATCTCCCAGGCATCTTAGCTGGGGAGTCCCCATATGTGAGGACTCATTCCTGCTTGTTCCTGGAGATAGCACAGTTACTTACCTGTAACAGGTGATCTCTGGGAACAGCAGGAATTAGTCCTCACAACCCACCCACCTCCCCTAGGAGTTGTATCTCTCTATCTCTCTCTCTTTCCTTTCCTCTCTCTATTGTCTCAGCTTTAAACTCGAACTGAGGAGAGTTGGTCAGGAAGGCGGGAAGGCAGCGCGCATGCTCTGTTGGAGGCCCCAAAAGCTTCCTTTCTGGGAAGCTGGGGAGCTTTCCCGCGCAGGCTCTGTCAGTTCCGACGTACCCATATGTGAGGACTAATTCCTGCTGTTCCCAGAGATCACCTGTTACAGGTAAGTAACTGTGCTTTATCGGGATTCTTAATATTCAAGTGGGAGCAGGAGTGATCACCATTCATGCTCATTGTTGCCCCAGGTTCCAAATGGTGCCCGCGAAAATGTCTTTCCTGTGTACTTCCCTTATCATTTTGATATAATCTGTGACTTCGTCTTTACCACAATCATAGACCACTTAACTGAGACACAAATGTTTCCAGAGTGCTTTATATGTTTCATATATAAAATTGCTCAACCAAACAGTATACTGTGAAGAAAGTTTATTTCTAGGGCTGCTATCAACTGCTGTTTTTCTCCAGAACATAGAGAGGGGTCTTGTGGGGGAAGCATTAGAAAATGGGATGGATGTCATGTTTGTCGCAGGGATAGTTTTCTCATAAGTATATACCTGCAGGGGAAATGCATCCCATTGTAAAACGTGTTTTTCCCATTTGTAGAGGATGTTTCTATGAAGAAGTTCTCCTGTAGTTTTGATGATGGATATCTGATGGCAAAGTTTGAATACAGTGTAGTTGTAAAATAGTATACTCTGAACAGCCGACTGAGATTTCACAGTGTTTTCCTGTCCACCAGTTGCCTTCCACACATGGTGATTTTGAAACTTTGTTTCTCCAAGGACGTTAATTGAAAGAGGATGGGAGATCTTGCTCCATTACCTTGGTATGTGTTTTGGTCCCACAGCACTTACAGACCACTTGTGTTTTCATTACTTTGTACTTGAGTTTGATTTCCTCCCCCTTCCTGAATGTCAGTTCAATGCAAAGGCCTGTTCTGTCAGTCACAAACATTGAGATTTTCTTGAAAGGTTGAGGTCATGAAGATATCCCTTGAAGTAGGATCTTGGTCTTAAGCATTTATTTATTTATTTATTTATTTATTTTATTTACAGTCTCTTCTATACCGCACTATTCGGCATCAGCGCGGTTTACATGGAACAAAAATGCTCAGTACAGTTAACACGTATGAGTTTACAGATAACAGGGTAGAAAACTTGGATAACAGGGGCAACTATTTACAAAACAAACTGCGTAAAGTCATATGAACAGGAAGTTTCATAGAATCATATGTACTACTTGGGGTTAGAGAATCTGTCTAGGCGTGTTGTTGAGATTTCATTATTTGCTTAGGGGATAGTGTCATTGATCTCCATGAGGTATTTGCTGAAGAGGTGGTGTTTGAGGGCCTTCCTAAACTGTGTTAGACTCTTGATGGCCTGGATATTAGAGGGTACTGCATTCCAACATCTTGGCGCGCAGAGACTAAAGGCCCTGTTGGCTGTAGATGTGGTGCAATTTGTTAGTGCCTTCGGGACTTTTAGAGAGTTTATAGCCGTGGATCTTCTTGCTCTATTTGGGGATGTGGTGTGGATGAGGGCAGTTAAGGAGGCAGAGGAAAGCTTGTTAACAGCTTTGAATGTGAGTAACATGGTCTTGAAATCGATCCTGGCCTGGATGGGTAGCCAGTGTAACTGTATAAGCAGAGGCGTCACGTGGTCGCTCCTGGAGGCTCCATGTAGAATCCTCGCTGCAGCATTCATGGCGAGCTATAGAGGGTTCAAGGTGGATTGGGGAAGACCTTGTAAAATTGCATTTGCATAATCAAAGTGAGGTATGATCAAAGCCTGGTAGATTGTCCTGAAATTTTATTTATTTTATTTATTTAACAGTATTTCTAAACCGCCTTATCTTATTAATCAAGGTGGTATCACAGCAAACAATCGGGTAAAGTGAGCGTGTTATTCATGCAGTGAGGGTGAAACTTTGACTTTAGTGTATGTTGTGTTGTGTGCGAGATTAGATTGAGCTATGTACAATGTGCGCTATATACATTGGGGCTATAAAACATTTTCTATACATACAGTGTTAGGAGGTATCATGTGCTGTTATACATTCTCTGAGGTTATGTGATGTGTCCATAGTGTTCTATGAACAGCATGGTCTTCAGCTGTTTTCTGAAGTCTTTGAGGTCTGTTGTTGCCCTCAAATCGTCCGGGAGTTTGTTCCATATTGTTGGAGCAGCCATGGAGAGTGCTCTGTCTGTTGTGTCCTTGCGTGTGTGTTTGAATTCACTTGGGGTGCTGACTCGGTTGTGTGTTTGTTTTCTTCTTGGACGTGTGCTGGTGTCTGATTGTATGAGGGTGTGCAGGCTGTTGGCTGATGTGTGCTGATTTATCTTAAATAGGTTTATGATAGTTTTGTATCTGATGCGTGAACTGATTGGGAGCCAGTGTAAGTCCTTCAAGATGGGTGTGATGTGCTCCTGTCTTGCTGTTCCAGGTATTATTCGCGCTGCAGTGTTTTATGCCAGTTGGAGTGGCTTGAGGGCTTGTTTTGGTAGTCCAAGGTATATCGGATTGCAGAATTCCAGAAGTGGGGTTATCAGTGCTTGACAGATGGTACGGAAGTGTTCAGGGGCGAGGAGTGGTTTCAGTCTTCTGATGATTCGCATCTTGTAGTAGGCTTTTTGGATTGTTTTGTCTATGTGTGGCTTGAGATTGAGTTTATTGTCCAGAGTAACTTCGAGGTATCTCACTTCTGATCTTATTGGTATAGTAGTGCTTTGTATCTTTATATTTGGTGGGTGTATGAAGCTTTGGTTCTGAGTGATGATTAGAGCCTCGGTCTTGCCGTAGTTGATTGCGAGGTTGTTGTTTTGACACCAACTTGTCATTTGGGTAAGGCAGAATGTTATCTTAGAGAAGTCCGGGTTGTCGACTGATATCAGGGTGTATATCATGATATCGTCTGCATATATTGTGTATTGAATGTTGTTCTCTTTCATGATGTCGCATATTGGTTGGAGGTAGGGAGCGTAGATGGTTCAAGCAGGGAGCGTAGATGCCTGAGCGAGCGGATCTTGTAGTATATTGCTCTAACTGTGTTTCTTATGTGGGCCTTCATGTCTAGGCGTTGGTCCAAAGTGACCCCCAGGTAACGTATTGTGGATTTAGATTGTAGCTCAGCTTTTTTTACTTTAAGATGTTGTGGTGGGGTAAAATTTGAGTTCCTCGTAATGAAGAGTACTTCCGTTTTCTTATGTTGTATTCGGAGGTTTTGGGACAGAAGCCAGTCGGATATTGCGTTAAAACAGCTCGTCAATGGGGAGATGTCCAAATGTTCTGTAGAGAAGGGCATGTAGAGCAGGACATCGTCGGCGTATAACATGCAGTCAACGTTGAAGGACCGGATGATCTTACAAATCGGCTGCATGTATATGTTGAGCAATAGGGCAGAAAGGGAGGATCCTTGCAGAACTCCCTGGCTTTGGTGGAAAGTTCTGAGGTTGTCCCTCCAGAACGTACATGCTGCCATCTTCCAGACAGGTAAGATCTGCACCATTCTAGCGCTGTTCCATTGATGCCTTTCTCAATTAGTCACCCTAAGAGAAGCTCGTGACTAGCACACTCTATAAAATGTAGCATGCATTTATGCTACATTTTATAGAGTGTGCTAGTCTAAAAGTGGGGTATGCAGAGGTTCCTCACATATACAGTCAGCATGCAACTATTTCATTAAGAGCATAATTTTATAACAGAGCACCTAGGTTAGGTGAGCAGGAAAAGACTATTTTGGCAGTATTTCATAAAGACACCTTGGCACTCACAGTATGTGACTGTATAAAATACTTGCTCAATACAGCAGCAACAGCCTCTAAAATCAAGGCATGGACATTACACCTGCTCGACTCTGCCCAAATTCCACCTCGTGCATGCTTACAGTACTAGTATGTCCCAGCTTGTACCATGCATTCTATTTAAAGATAAAAAGATGGTGTTAGAACCCATGCCATGGTGTGAATCATGAAGAATTGTGACTTTTGCTAAGATGTAGAACATAGAATGCAGTGGTACCAGGTTAATGACGAGTATGGATTAGCTTGAACAGAATCACGTCTTGCTACTTATGGAGAAGTGCCAGCAACACAAAGCAGTTTTGTATCTATCCAGTTCTTCATTTGAATATCATCTCTGCGGAAGACTGTGCACTTAGTCCCTATTTTAGTGAACTTACAGTTGCAGTCAACATTATTTGCACTCTTGCATTTTAGGTATGTTTTGTATAATATCTTGAGAATTATTGGAAATATTCCAATTATATGTCATCATAATACATTTTAATAGGATGTTCAAAGGTATACAAAAGAAAATGTCTGTGAAACTTAGACGTAGTAATTTCTGAGAAAAAAATATGATCTGGACAGGATTGATGGCACCATTCAATAATATTTTGTTGCACGACCCTTGGCAGTGATGACAGCCTCCAAACGTTTCTTGACGATATCTGTAAGTTTCGTACATCTGTCTGCTGGTAGTTTCTCTCACTCTGCAACTATGATTTATTCCAGCTCATTAATGTTTCCAGGATTCCTTTACCAATGGCTAATTTCAGTTCTTTGCAAAGGTTCTCAATTGGACTGAGATAAGGACTCATTGCTGGCCAATTTAAAACAGTTAATTTGTTCCTTTTTAACCATTCTTTTGTTCTTTTGGATGTATGTTTTTGGTTATTGTCCTACTGAAGGACCCATGATGTTTGACTCAGACCTAGCTTTCTGACATATCACTTTTCACTCCAAAATATCTTGGTAGTCCTCTGACATCATGATTCCTCTAATACATTCCAGACCGCCAGTTCCTGAGGCAGTAAAACAGCCCCACCACATTATGGAACCTTCACCATATTTAACGGTAGGAAGGGTGTTTTTTTTCCTTTTAAACTTCATTTCTTTGCTTTTAAATGTATTGCTGTTCTGCATTGCCAAAGAGCTCGTTTGGTTTCATCTGTCCACAGAAGATTTTCCCAGAAGGACTGCTGCGTTTGGACAACAATCAGTCATCTCTCTTTATGTCTGTGGTTGAGCAGTGGGATCCTCCTTGGCCTTCACCCATGAGGTCCTCCTTTATTTAGTGTACTCTATATGGTGCAGGTTGAGAACACCACTCCAGTTTACTTCAAGTCAGTCTTAAGCTCTTTGGATGTTGTACATGATCTTTTTCAACAGTTCACACTAACCTTTGAAGACGTCTTGGATTAATTTTCCTCTTCCCACCACGTCCTTAGAGGTTCTGGGTAATTCCATGAGCAGAAAACTTCTTAATAACATTGCAAACTGTAGACACAAGGTCTTTGGAGATAGCCTTGTACCCCTTTGAAGTTTGATGTTTGGTGATAATGGCTTTTCTGATGGAATCAGGCAGCTCTCTTGCCTTCACCATTGTGAAAATGAAACAGGTGGTGAATGTGGCCATTTTAAACATTAGAGCCATCATTCATTGGTTGATTCAAGTCATGTGAGTACTGACAACTGATCACAGGTGTGTCTAATTTTACTACAATGGGAATGTGATTCTTCTGTTCAAACTGATTCGAATTGTTTATAAGGGTGCCAATGATCATGTCCTCAAATATGATACCAATTATATCCCACTAGTAGGTGAGGTTTTGTTCTATTCTGCATGGATTCAAGCGTTTGTAGCTTAGATAAAATAATCATGTCTTGACAATGTCCCAGTTTTTATACTTTTTCCTACTTTTTCCTTTTTAATTGGTCATTTTATTTGATTTATTTTATGTGTCAAAAATGTGTGCATATATAGTCCAAAGCCATTTCATTGGCCACTTTTTTTTAGGAGACATTGGAAATGAAGGGGTTGAAGTGCAAGGGTCACAATAATGTTGACAGCAATTGTATGTGTGTGAATAGGTGCTTATGCACATAAGGCAGTCGCTATTCTGTAAGCGTAAGTCCCATCCCCAGTTGAGTTTGCAAAGGGGCAGAGATTGGGTGGAGCAGAGGTGAGGCCTAAATTTATGAATGTGTGTTATAAAATATTGTAACATATGCTCATTTCTGAACAATCTAGAGCAAGAAGTGCCATTGCACCCCAATTTTATAAAGTATGCCCCCGCTTCACTTTATAAAACAGGCCCCACATAGTTGCATGATAATGCCGTTAACTGCATGGGAGATTATAAACTTGCCTCTCTAAGAGAGTAATTTTATAAGGGTTGACTAGATTTACATGTGTTTTTATGTGCCTAGTTTGCATCTATTTTATAAAGTAAGGTCCACACATTTTTCTAAAATAGAGGCAGAAGGTGAGAATATTTGCATTAGATTTATGGCTGGTGTAATTACCTGCACTTAAATTTTTCCAGAATGCATGTAAATTATGTTGTTGTTGTTGTTAAGTGCCGTCGAGTCAGTGTCGACTCATGGCGACCCTGTGGATAGTTGTCCTAAATTGTGTTCGGTCTTCAGTCAGGCGGCTCAATGTTGACAGACTGGTACCCGTAGCTGCTGTTATTGTATCGATCCATCTCATTGCTGGCCTTCCTCTTTTGCGTTGACCTCCTATCTTGCCAAGCATGATGTCTTTCTCTAATGATCTCAATTTTTGTTCATAAATTTACACTCTGCCCAAAGCCCCACCCCTGTAAATACCCACAGTGAAAGTACATGAGATTGGCCTAACACAGGTGCTTATGGAATAGCAACTGCCTAAAATATGTTCGTAAGTGCCCATCGACAGTATGCACATAAACCACTAAAATACCATGATTCACACATGTACATGGCTCCTTTAAAATTACCCTGAAAACGGATGGCACGAAACAGCAAATAACTGCTGATCTTCAAGCAGTGAGTTCAAAACTAGTGTGCAGTCATCTATAAAAATAAAATCATGTAATGTTGTTGTAGTTAGCCTTTTGGCCTGCAGTCATCTAAGGTTGACCATGTCATCAGCTGTGAAGAACTGGCTAGAAATACCCATATATCAAGCTTAAAGACAATAAATACTACATATCAAAAAACTATACATCAAAAACGAATACCAAAGAGAAGTAGCGAGGACACATCTGTTTGGTTCCATTAGCTGGCATTTAAAAAACTGTGATTGCCACTGCCACCAACTATTAACCTAATCATGTCTGTGATGTTTCCACCAGCAAAGAAGCTACACTGGCTCAGAGGAATATCATTGACCGCCACATGCGTTGACAGATGGTTGAGAAGGACATGTACCAGGATTTTTCCAATATGGGCAGCAAGACAATAGCACAATGATGTTATAATAGAGTTAATCATCTTTATATCTGAAATGTGAATAATGCATGTGTCCTTTCAGTCCTGAGAAATTCCTTCCTCTTTTCACATATGAAGAAAAAGCTTAGTCAATCCATGAGTTGGCTGGTGATCACTGAATATAATATACACTTTAGGTAACTAAAAATAGAAAAATATAAATTATCCTATCTAAATCTCAGTCTTACAGTAAATATGAACTATCCAAATTCTTTGTTTTTGAAATGTATGCAATTTCAGAAAATCCTTAATTTAAAAAAAAATTAAAATTAGCAAGGCTTGTTGTCCAGTCACTGGTGATATTTCATTATGTTCTAAAGTTGCACATTACATTATATAATACAGGCATGTCCAACAGGTAGATCGCGATCTACCTGTAGATCGCAGAGGGGTCAGAGGTAGATCGCCAGCCCCACTTGGCTCCAACTCTCCAGCAGCTCGCCCCGTCACTAGGAGAGAGCTCGTGCCGGCAGGTCATCTGCCGAGGGCTTGCCACCACTGCTGATCCTTTGCCTGTCATTTTCCCTGCCTGCGGGAATCTTGCCTGCGGGTATATTGGGGGCACTTGTTGTTTTTGTGCCAATAGTTTGTGGGTATCCCAGGGGGCTGCCACCCATGCCCCGCGACGAGACGCCACAGGCCCGGCGTCTTACCTGGTCTCTTGCCTCTCAGAATCACCCATTTCTGCTCCCGCCCAAACACCCCTTAGAAGTGTGTTATATACCGGGCGATATCCATTCGCCCAGGCTTTACTTGAATACTCTTACCATATTAGTTGTGTCGTTTGCTGGTCGTTGGCCGCTTTATAGTTCGCTTTCATTAAACATTTTTGAGCAGACACAACAAAGTGTCAAGAATTTGGTGATTTTGGCGGGCTTTTCCAATTTTGTTCTAACTTGCCTATGCCTTGCCTTCAAATTGGTTCAAATCACTGTGACTTTTGCTTGCCTCTGTAATTTTATTTTGCCTAGCCTTTGCGTTGATTCTACACTGTGTGCAGAATTTATTAAATTGCATGTGGTGGTATTTGAACTTGTTTGGCGGTATTTGATTTTATCTGGTTTGCTGGACAGGTGTTTGAGTTTTTTTGATGATTGTTTGGTGGTATTTGATTATTGGTGCCAGTAGGATGAATTCTTATTTTTATTTTTAGAACTGCATGTGTGGTTTTGGCATCTCCAGTCCTTGTATTGCACATCATCCAGAGGTCTTCAGTTCCTGTTGATCTTTAATACTTTGGGACAGTGACAGTTTTAGACCAGATTCAGCCAGTGTTTATACTAACTTAGCAGATTTGGCCTTCTTATATCCAGCCACCCCAGTATAACGAAGATGAGTGTTCCAAAGAAGAGCAAAACCTACCACTTTCATGATGAATGGGAAATGGACTACTTCTTCATCATGGTGAAAGACAAGTGTTGTTGTCTAATTTGTAACGCCCCAGTATCTTTGCCCAAAAAGGGTTATCTGGAACGCCATTATAAGGCTCTGCATAGCAATAAGTTTGATGCTGATTTTCCACCCAAAAGTGAAATTTTTAAACTGAAGCTCAAAGAACTTAAATCAAAATTGGTATTCAACAACAGTTGATGGTGAAGTCAAGGTCACATTCGGTCAATACAATCATAGCATCCTTCAAGGTCAGCAACCTGATCGCAAAGAAATGCAGACCTTTCACTGAAGAGGAATTTGTAAAAGATTGTTTTCTTGAAGCAGCTGACAATCTTTTTGAAGGATTTAAAAATAAGAAAGAGATCATAGCTGCTATTCAAGATGTACAATTGTCAAGAAACACCGTCATGCGGCGAATAGAAAAGATGTGTGGAGACACAACTGAACAATTGTTGGAGGATGTTTCAAATTGTGTTGCTTTCTCACTCCAATTGGATGAATCTATAGCCCAGTTACTAGTCTTTATCCGGATGGTTTTTGAAGACTTCAGTGTTAAAGAAGAACTACTTGGAATGATTTCTTTAAAAGGGAGAACAACTGGTCAGGAAATATTCAGTTCTTTCCATTCTTTTGTGACAAAGTGTAATCTTCCATTGCATAGACTTGTTTCCATCACTACTGATGGAGCAAGAGCAATGACAGGTGAGATTAACGGTTTCATAGCCCTCTGTAGACAGGATGACGACTTTCCAGATTTCCTTTCTTACCACTGCATCCATTCACCAGCAAGTTTTGGCAAGCAAGAGACTCAATACAAAGACTGTCATGGACATCACTTTCAAAATTATAAATTCAGTTCGTGGAAGATCACTTCAAAGATGGCTTTTCAATCTTACTCTTGTTGAAGGGGCAGCGGAAATCATTTTGCACACAGATGTAAGGTGGCTAAGTAGGCACAAATTTCTGCAAAGGTTTTGTGATTTGCTGAATGAAATACGTTTTTTGAAGGAGAGGGGAGATGACCAAGCAGAGATGGAAGATGAGGAGTGGTTATGTGATCTGGCATTTCTCGCTGACTTTACAGGCAAACTAAGTGATATGAACCTTGAACTACAAGGTAAAAACAAATGCATTGGCAAGAAGATGAGTACAGTTTCATCCTACAAGAGCAAATTTGAGCTAATGATGACTGACCTTGCAAACACCACTTTTGATAATTTTCCTAATACGCAGGACCATCTGGGACAATATCCAAATTTTGTTTTTCAGAACGAGAAGTATGTGACATAAATCTGTTCTGTTATCCAGGAATTCAAAAAAAGATTCTGTGACTTCCAAAAAATTGGAACAGTTGTGGAGTACTTGTCATACCCATTCAAAGTATGGGTACGGCAAGTACTCCAATGAGTACTTGTTCAATGAGTAAAAATGACTCATTGTTCAATGAGTAAAAATTGTTCATTGTTCAATGAGTAAAAATTACTCATTGAACAAGCCATCTCTTGAAAACGAAATATTAACCCTTAAAAATGACATTTTTCTCAAGACCCATGCTGAGCAAGAATCGTTTTGGAAGCTAGTGCCTAGAGACAAATTTCCCAACTTGAGAAGATGCAGTGAATCAATACTCAACCTAAATTTAACACAAATTACTCAATAAAAGTTAAAGAAAGTTATTAAGACGGTTAAAGAAAGTTATTACTCAATAAAACTTTAAGAAAAAATGTACTTTCCATTTTCCCCTCGCAGTTCTGACTGGGTCTTCGTCTCTCTGTTTTGTTTTTGCTTAATTTGCTTAACAGCTGATCACATCCAAGTAAATGACAGAAGGTTCATTAAAATGGGAGGGGGGAATCCTCCAAATTTATTGGGTTAAAATTTAATTTGAAACTAATTTGAAAATTAATTTTCATGGTGGTAGATCACTGGCACTTTTGGCCTGAAAAAGTAGATCATGACCTGTTCAAAGTTGGACATGCCTGATATAATACATCAGCTTCTGTCATTTGTACATATAAGCTCTTTTAAATTTTACTTCACATGCACTCCAATTTATTATTAGCTGTTTTTTTTTAATCATAATTTATTGATAATAGATATGCATTACTCTGACTCATTTTTGTGCTGCTCTATGTGGGGTTATAATTGTATTCCTCCTACTCTAATGTTTTAAATTATCCTGAAATCCTTTAGTCATCTTTCTGGATACTTGTCTTGTTGTCCATTTTTATCAGTTGTCCACTTTCTCTTTCCTAATTTAACCGATCTCATAAAATTTAAACATCTTCTCATCCAGAACACTTACCCCCCTTCTTGTTCAATATAATCTCACCTATACAGACTATGGGGCCCTTTTACTAAATGGTTGCACTTACCATTCAATTAGCAGCAAACCTAAGGCACATAAAGTGCAACTGTTGAGTGCAACCTGATTGGTGGGGGGGGGGGGCAATTTCCCAGCAGTTAGCACACAATCAAACACCATAACATGTGATGCCATTAACACGGGTGTACCTGATGACATCCATAGGGCTGTGCACTCACACAAATTGCCACACTCTACCCCTAACCAGCCCACTTTGTCCCTGGCATGTGATGGCCACTTACCATACATTTTAGTGGCTGGTAGCTGGCATGCACACACATTAGCCAGATCTGGTGTTAGACATGTAGGGGCACAGGGCAGAAAGAGATGCGAGGACTCCAAAACATGCTTGCAGGCTTGCCTACTTCAGCTTTAGGCAAACTTGGGAGTCCATTTTCCTTGTTTGCCACCTCCTGGGCTACCAGTTGCTGCATGATAAAAAGCATAGTTACTCACCTATAAGAAGAACTCCGGAAACAGCAGGAATCAGTTTTCACATATGGATGACGTCCCTGATGGAACCCACTCAGGAACGCTCCCCAGCATCCAATTGGAAAGCCTTTGGGAACACTCCTCCATGCCTATGTGTCTGCCTTCCTGCCTTTACAACCTCTCTTCTCAGTTGAGTTTGTAACTGAGAAGAAGAAAGAGAAAAAGTGCCCTATAACTCCAAGGGGAGGAGGGTGGGATGTGAAGACTGATTACTGCTGTTCCTGAAAATTACCTGTTGCAGGTGAGTAACATAGAAACATAGAAAAATGATGATATAAAAAGACCACTTGGCCTATCTAGTCTGTCCTTTCATATCAACAACTACAACAGTCCCCTTTTTTCCTTTAGAGATCCTCTGTGTTTGTCCCATGCTTTTTTGAATTCAGATACTGTCCTCATCTCTACCACCTCCAATGGGAGACTATTTCCAGGAAGAAGCAGGAATGCAGTCTTCATGTATGGAACTAACTAGCTTCCAGATACCAGACTGGTATAGAGGGGAGAGTAGTGCAATCCCTGAGGCAAAAACTTGTAGCCAATGAGTTTGGAGGAGTTGTAGGCTATTGGGCTTGATTCCAGAAGCTGATACTCCCTTAATGATAGTCTGGTATTCTGCAGTAGTAAGGGATGAAGGGTAGGAGTTGAGTTAAAGTCCCAAAGAGGTGCTGGAGTATGGCCTGACTAAAGACATTGTCCCAACGGGAATCTCTGTCCGACAATAGTGGGCAGCAAAAGTTTGAATGGATGACCAGGCAGATATCCTCAATAGCTACTGAATGGAGATTTTCTAAGTTTGAATGGATGAGCGGCAGATATCCTAAATGGCTACTGAATGGAGATTTTCTATGGATATTGCCATAGCCCATACATTATGAGCAGTGACATAACCGTCCAATGAGAGTCCTGCTTGTGCTTAAGCAAAAGAGATGCAATCTGCTATCCATTTAAATAGAGTGTGCTTCGTCACTTGTAGACCCAGGTGAATAGGATCAAAGGAGATCAATAATTGAGAGGATCTTCTGTGATCTTTAGTTCTATCAAAATAGTAGGTCAACGCTCGCTTTCAGTCTAAGATGTGTTGCGCTGTCTCAGCCCGAGACACATGTGGTCTAGAGAAGAAAGTCAGGAGGATTACTGACTGGTGATGGAAGAAAGAAACAACCTTTGGGAGGAAATGAGGATGGATTTGAAGAACCACCTTGTCATGGTGGAACCAAGTATAGGGTAGATTCACCAATAGAGCTTGCAGCTCGCTGATGTGGTGATCTGAAGTAAGGTCAATAAGAAAGATGATCTTCCAAGAGAGAAACTTCAGTGAAGTAGTGGCTAAAGGTTCAAAAGATGGCTTCATAAGTTGAGCCAGAATCACATTCAGATCCCAGGTCACCAGAGGGGGCTTAATGTGTGGTTTGGATAGCAGGAGGCCCCCCATAAAGCGTGCTATTAAGGTGTGTGAGGAGATAGGTTGTCCATCCACTGATCTGTGAGAGGCTACAATGGCACTAAAGTGAACTCTCACTGAGTTAGTCTTAAGACCTGTCAAGAATAAATGGAGGAGATATTGTAGAAGTGACTCTACCGAGCAAGAAAAGGTGTCAAGTTCCTTTTGGGAGCATCAGAGGGCAAACCTACACCATTTGAATGTATAAGATCACCTGGTGGAATCTTTACATGACACAAGGAAGACATCCTTGACTGCCTGTGGTAAGTCATGGTTGACGAGCACTAGCCTTTCAGCAACCATGCTGTCAGGCATAGGGAGTGAAGATTGTGATGGAGGAGCATCCCGTGGTGCTGATAGAGGAGGTCAGGTACACATCCCAAGCTGAGAAGCTGAGTATGCACAAGGTGAAGAAGTAGAGGAAACCACGGTTGATGAGGCCAAAAGGGAGCTATGAGAATCATCGAGCCCTTGTCAGCCTGTAGCTTGAATAGCATCTTGGATATCAAGGGGATGGGTAGGGATGCATAGAGCAGTCCCTGTCCCCGATGGAGAAGGAAAGCATCCGGGGTCTGTCGGTGTTGAGATGGAACCCTGGAGCAGAAGCAAGAAAACTGTGTGTTTTGTGGAGTGGTGAAGGAATCTATGAGTGGGGTCCCCACATTTGAAAAATCCAAGCAGCCATTTCTCAATGGAAGGTCCATTTGTGCAGATGAAGGATACGGCTCAGTCTGCCTGCTAGGACATTGAGTTCACCTGGGAGGTACACCGTTCTCAGGTGGATGAAGTGAGAGATGGCAAAAGACCGTAGGCGAATCACCTCTTCGCAGAGGGGATGGTATCCCATTCCCCCCTGTTTGTTTAAGTAAAACATGGCAACCTGGCTGTCTGTATGACTATAATAGGTTGCCCTCATAGCTGGGATTAAAAAGTCCGAATAGCATTTGTCAGTGCCTGTAGCTCTAGCAGGTTGATCTGCAGAGCAGATTCTTTTGGGTCCACAGATCCTGTGTGGTCAGGTCATTCAAATGAGCCACCCAACCCTGTTTGGAAGTATCCATTAACAGGATGCATTGAGGTGGAGGCATCTGAAAAGGTGACCCGATGAGTAGGTTTTGTGGGAGACACCACCACTGAAGGGATGTGATATGTTGAGGTGTGATGTGGATCTTGTCCCTGAGATGACCCTTCACTTGTGACCTTTGAGAAGACAGTATCCACTGCACTTGATGCATTTTTTTTGAACATAGAGGATAACATGGACTGTGGAGGCTATGTGTCCCAATAGCCATAGCATGTCCCGAGTTGTTACACAGTTCTGATGTTGTACCTTTTTCATCAGCTCAATAAAGCAGGCACAGTGATTCTCTGGGAGGAAAGCTCAAGCCTGTCGAGTGTCTAGGAGTGCTCTGATGAACTCCTGGATGAACTCCAGTCATTGTGTCAGAGTGAGATGGAACTTTGTGAAGTTTATGATGAAACCCAGGTGTTGGAGCACTGTGATAGTGTGATGAAGGGAGAATGTTACCTCTTGTACCTCTTGTGGGGGTCTCCCCTGATCAGTCAGTCATCCAAGTAAGTAAAGATGAATATCCCTAGAGTGTGTGGATAGGCAGCGATGGCTGCCATGCATTTGTGAAGACCCTTGGGGCAGAGGCTAGACTAAAGGGGAGAACCCGGTATTGATAATGGTTTCCTTGAAACATGAAGTGCAGATACTGCCTGTGCAAGGGATATATCAGTAAATGCGTGTATGCCTCTTTTAGGTCTAGAGAACAGAGCTAATCGTGACTCTGGAGGTATGGCAGAAGAGTTCCTAGGGAGATCATTTAAAAATTTTCACAAACCAAGAACGTGTTTAGATCTCTGAGATCTAAGATGGGCTTGAAGCCTCCTGTTTTCTTTGGAATAAGAAAGTATGGAGAGTAGAAACTCAACTTTTCTTGAGGAGGAAGAACTCTTTCTATGGCACCTTGGGACAACAGGGTGGCCACCTCTTGTTGTAAGAGGATGCTGTGAAGGGGTTGTATGTGAAAATCCCCTGTGAAGGAGGTGGGGAGTAAGGTTTCAAAGTAAAGCTGATAACCCCTTTGGACAATTTGAAGTGTCCACTGTTCTAATGTTATGAGGTGCTACCTGTGGGCTTAGTGAAGAGGTCTGTCTGCAATGTGGAGGATATGGGATCCCTCCAGGGGTAGATTGGCAATGTTCTCTAGGAAGGAGTCAAAACCCAGGTGCAGGCTGTGCCTGTGCTGCTGGTTGAGGTTTAGGAGTTTGGAATTCTTTTAGGTTGGCTAGGACCCTGCTGTTTTTGCTCAGGTTGCTAGGCAGGATAAGGCAGGTAAGAAGGATAGTATCTCTTCTTCTTAGAATAAAAAGATTTCTTGGGAAGGGTCTTTCTGTTGGATGGATCAGCTACCTTCCTAGAAAGGTGCTTTAGGGTGAGATCATCTGTTTCAATCTCCCCTGCTTTATCCCTCTAATCCCTGTCAAAAAGGTTTTTTGCCAGTACATGGGATGTTGGCCATGTAACCTGGACTCATTGGTCAAGGTCTGAGGCCTATAACCAGGACATTCTGTGATCCCCAACACAGATTTCTGAAGCTCTGCTGGTAGACTCAAAGGCATCAAAAGCAGTCCTTGTAAGAAACTTAGAAGTGATCTGACTATGCTTAATGAGGGTCTGGAATGCACCATGCTTATCTTCTGGAAACAGGGGGGAGGGGGGGGGAGAGAAAGTCTCCAGATCACTGGTGACATCCTTCAGAAACATGCCCATGTAAAGCATGTAAGAGTTGATTCTGGAGACAAACATACATACATACATACATACATACGGAGTATTCCCAATTAGTGCTGCTATACGCCCCAATGCTAACCACTTAGCATTGGGGCATGTTGGGGGCATTCCGGGGGCAGTACCTGGGGATATCCGTGCAGTGGCGATATGCAGCCACTGCCCAGTTATCCCCCAGTGACAAAAGGTTGGTGCAGCAAAATCTGTCCTAACGTTTGCTGCAAGAGCTTACCGGGCAGCAGCTAAATATCTATGACTAGCTTCTGCGCCATGTGCGGCTGTGCAGCAACCCCCAGATATTCAATAGCAGTGGTCGTATATGGCCCCAGATTGAATATCTGGGGTTAAAGTTCACTGGCAACAGCTATGTGCTTTAGGGGTGCATAGCTATTGCAAATGAATGTTGGGTCCTTAAATCCCTCAGAGTAAATCTGCAATCTGAGCACAGAACTGCTAAGGCAAGTTAAGTACAATTCTGCTGGGATCCTGGTTCCAGTCCACACAGTTACAGCTAATGTTGTCTAGTCAACCTATTTTTAGTCATAAAGTCTAGATCAAGCTCCATTTTCCCTGATTCAGTTAGATTCACAAACTAATAGATACTTGTAAGATCAAAGTTCTACTTTTCATCTTTGTTCCTAGAAATATATTCAAACATCAAGGAGGTATTTTAGAAAGCTCTGTTCATGATTTGGACATTTGAAAAAGGGGATTCAGATGTACAAATCACAGAGACGTCCCTGGACCCATTTTAGAAACCAGGTATATAGACATCCTAGTCATAAGCATGATTCATGTAGTACATGGGCAGGAAGGAGGCTTGGCTGGGACACAGCAACAGAGAAACACATTGCAGTATCTGACCCTGGTCGTTGAAGCATCCATGCTTATACCAGCTCCAGACTACGAATAAGGGGCAAAAAGGTGCTTGTTTCATGTCTGCAATGATTCCATGGAGCAGAGCAAAATGTGTTTCTATCGCCACAGCTCATATCTTCTGACCAATGAAATCTGTATGTAAATTAATTCTCCAAACATATTACTGGCCCACCAATACATGTCTGAGTACCTGAAACAACAGGTTGAGAAGTGCAAGTCTTCTAACATTGCCACATCCCCCCCCCCCTCCCCTTCTGAACTATCCCTGCTGGCACATCCAAATATCTGGTTCTGCAAGCATACATTTTGGGGATGTTTTGTTCACATTTATGAAATGGCCTACACCATTGAATGTACCCGAGCTTGTTTTCTGCACAGGGCCCATCTCCAGAAGCAATTACTGTGATGTTCATTTTCAGGGTGGAGATGGAGTGATTTTAGAAGTCACTTATACATGTCTCTCTTCACTTCAGCTACTCCCTTGGAGATTTGCACATTCTGTTATGGACATTCCAGATTCTTCCTGGGCAGGTTGGGGACAGAGAGCGGGTGTTGACTGCATGTTACGATTAGCACAGGTGCACGTAATGCCACCTCAATGCGTGTCACTAAGGGCACTCACGTTAATTGAAAATGCTGCTGTCGTGCATAGGGAACCTTTCAGTGTAGTAACTGCAGAGACGTGCTGGGCACACCCCTGACAGTTGCACTTACCGCATGGTAGGTTTTGCTTCTGTTATGCAATAAGTGCAAAAGCTTACTGCAATATAGTAAACACACCCCTTGGAGTTTTTGATAATTTCAACTCCTTTGTTGATTCTCCACATGCTTTGGACAATTTCTCTTACTACTTAATAACTTGTGTTTCATTCAGCCCAATTGGAAATTATAGCCGTACTGTTTTTAAGTACTGTCCTGTTGGTGTTGACTCCTGGCAACCCTATGGATAGTTATCCATGTTGTGAGCATCCCCTGGGTTTTCTTAGCAAGGTGCACCCATAAGTAGATTGACAGACTCGTCTTCCATGCAGCACCTGGTATTCCAAGGTGTTTTCCCATCCAAGTACTAACAAGCCTGACTTTGCTTAGTTTCGAAGATTAGACAAGATTGGGTGCACTCAGAGTGGCATGGCAGTAATTATAGCCATGCTAATGCCATGATTTTTAAATTGTAAAATACCTGTGATTCTAACTGAATATTTACTACCATCAATTTACTATAAATGTAAATTATTTTACTTAATATAATTTTAGAAATTGATGAAACCCTCTGAATCCCTTATCTGGTAGCACATTTCAGTTACTTTCTCATGGGTCCTTTTGAGAATTTGATTACTAACATTGCCATTTTGGGAAAAGTGGGTCAAAACCTTTCAGTTTTCAGATAAGTTCCTTATACTTCAAATACAGAAGACACATTTTTAGAAAGGGTGCACCTGCAAATCTCAGTCACTGAATATTATCCATTAGTGTAAAAAGTAACAGCCTCATTTTTACATCAGAGTCATTAACTGGGCTATTCCATAAATAGCTTTTTAAGTTCCAATATGCATATTCTGTGACTCACCATTAGTCACCCTGACCTTCTGCACAGAGATGTGACAGCTGTAAGATCTGCTTTAGCTCATTTCAAGTTGATATTAAGAGATGTTCATTGCTTGTGCATTTCTGTTATATAGTAGCAAATAATTAAATTATTTCTTTAAATAATTGATTCATGTTGAATTACACTAATTAAACTATTACTCTATGATTAAAGAGTAACATATTAACAGAAAATTCTCAATGTACTACCAGAGGACAATAAGGGAGGCATCTTTGAAATGCTAGTTGGACATCTGAAAAAGGCCATTCAGACATGCAAATCATAAAGGCATCCCTGGAGCCATTTTAGAAAGCCAAATGTATACATGTCCTTGGTGCAATCACGTCCGTGTCATACGAAGGTGTGGTGGAGGTGTGGCCTGCGTGGTTCTACGCAAATGCGTGCCTGGCCCCTGGATGCTGACAAGTCCATGCTTATATCTGCTCCTGGCCATGAATAAGTAGCAAAAAAGTACATGCTTCATGGCAGCAACACTTGCACGGGGAAGAGAAAAATGCCCTCTCACCGCCACAGTAATTTTCACCAGGTCAACAAAACATGCATGTTAATTAGCAGAGCTTAATTTTACCACCCTACCATGAATATCTGAAGTTCTAAAATGGCAGGCAGGAACATGCATGTATCAAAGCAGAGCAGGAATATCTATGTACCAGGGCCGGTGCAAGGAAACGAGGTGCCCGAAGTGAACCACATCCCTTGCGCCCCTCTCTCCAGGACTGACAGCCATGGCAATAGACACAAACAGCACTGTGGCACTTACCTTCAAGCTTCGGTGCCGTGGGACTGTTTATTTCCACCGCTCTCTGACGCTTGATGCCAACTTCCTGTGCTGTCAGTCACCGAGAAGGGCAACAGCGATGGGAATGGGCATCTCTGGAGGGCCGGCATTGTAGGCAAACCCCTAGCTCACCTAATGGTAGTGCAGGACCTACTGTGTTCCCATATCTATAATTGTGCATTTCAGGGAATATCTCAATTTCTAAAAAGGGCTGCAAATGTGTACCTACCCGGCCTTACCACATGCATGAGCCTATCTCATGGACATCAGTGACATATATCTTTTGGGGTGGAGACGTATCGATTTCAGAAGACACTTACATGTGCTTCCTTTCATTGCCACTCCCCCAGTATTTTGGATGCTTTTGAATGGACGTCCCAGCTTCTTCATATAGATCTTTTCTAAAATGCTGTATTGTTCATTTTCTGGTAGCAAAGTGTTCTGTCTTTTTGGTCTCTTTCTAGAAATTGAATTCATCCTTCATCCCAAACACTCAGTTATTTCTTCTGCTATATGTATTTAGCTGAGAAGATAGCTTCCACCCTTTCTTTCTCTACCTGTATTACATGGTAGTGTGTTATGTTTACCAGGCCTTTTGTATCAAAATCTATGTTTAAAATTTCATAGAAACATAGAAAATGGCGGCAGAAAAAGACCACATAGACTATCTAGTTTGTCCTTCCATTTCCACTTTAATAGTCCCCTTTTATGCTTTAGAGATCTTCTGTGTTTGTGCCATGCTTCCTTGTATTCAGATACTGTCCCCATCTCCACTACTCCCACTGAGAGACTATTCCACACATCTACTACTCTTTTCATAAACAAATATTTCTGTATATTACTTTATGAGTTTATCTCCTTTCACTCACATTCTTTGTCCCCTTGTAGCAGAGCTGTCTTTCAATTGAAAGAGGCTCTCCTCTTGGGCATTTATACCATAGAGGAATTCAACTTCTCTATTATATCTCCTCTATCTTGCCTTTCCCCCAGAGTAAACATATTAAGATCTTTAAGTCTGTCCACGTATGCTTATAATGAAGACCTCTAACCATCTTAGTAGCCACCCTCTGCTTACATCCTTTTGAAAGAGTAGTCTCCAGAACAACTCACAATGCTCCAAATGTGGTTGTACCAGAGACTTATAAACAAACTGAACACTGTAGAGATGGACCCTAATACAGAGGCACTATCATCTCCTTTTTTCTGCTGGCTATTCCTCTCCCTATGCACCCAAAAATCCTTCTGGCTTTCACCGTCACCTTCTCCATCTGTGTAGCCACTTTAAGATCATCAGAACTAATCATGCCCAGGTACTGCACACTATACTATTCCCTTGGATTTCTGCAGCCCAAATGCATGACCCTGCATTTTTTAGCATTAAATCTCAGCTGCAAAATTCTTGACCATTCTTCAAACTTAATTAGATCCCTCCTCCTGTTATCTACTCCTTCCTGGGTGTCTACTCTATTGCAGATTTTTGTATCATTTAGAAAGTGGTAACCTTACCCAAAAGCCCTTCAATAATATTACTAACAAAGATGTTAAAAAGAATTGGTCCAAGGACAGATCCCTGAGGCACACTACTGGTAACCTCCTTCTTGTCAGATTAAGCTCTATTTACTTGTACCCTTTGACACCTCCCACTCAACCAATTTCTAACCCAGTCAGTCAATTTAAGGTCCATCCCTATGGTGTTCAGCTTGTTTATAAGTCATTTGTGTGGAACATTGTCAAAGGCTTTACTGAAATCTAAGTAAATCACATCCAGGGCTCTCCCTAGGTCCAACTTCCTCATCACCCAGTCAAAGAAATCAATCAGATTTGTCTGGCAAGACCTACCCCTGGAAAACCCATGCTGCCTCGGATCCATTGACAGACTCATTGGATTCCAGAAAACTGACTATTTTCAGTTTTAGCAGTGTTTCCAATAATTTACTCACTATAGAGGTTAGATTAACCGGCCTGTAGCTGACAACCTCACTGCTCTTGTGTATTGGGACCACATGTGCCTTCCTGCAGTCTTCTGGTACCACTCCCGACTCCAAAGAGGCATTGAAAAGGTCAGACAGTGGAGCCACTAGAATGTCCCCAAGTTCCCTCAGTATACTTGGATGTCTACTTTAAGTTTAGCTAGTTTCTCTCAAAAACAGTCTTCTGAAAATCGTTCCAGATCCCCTTCACTTTTGTTCCTATTTGTGGGTGTTTTCTGAGGTCCTGCTCCTGGCCCTTCATCTGTGAACACAGAACAGAAATATTTGTTAAGCAATTCTGCCTTACCCTCATCAGTTTCTACATATTCCTCCCCTTTATCCTTGAGTCTGACAATACCACCTTTGCCCTATCTCCTATCACTAATATATCTGAAAAAATGTCATATTCCCCCTTTTTATTGTATTGGCTATTTCTTCTTCTTTTTGTATCTTTGCTTTCCTGACTACTTTGTTAGCTTGGCAAATATAGATGCTTGTCTTCCTCTCCCTATGATCTCTTGTATTTAATTAAGGCCACCCTCTTTCATCAGCTTTTTCAGCCTTCTTTTCCTTTTACATTTATTTACCTTTCTAACAAAAAGGTTTGTTGCCCTTAAAATATCCCCTTTTGGTTTTATGCATTGCTTTTCTACATCCCCCAGATGTTCCCATCCCACTAATGACTCCTTATCCTATCTTAGCAAAGTTAGTTTTCCTAAAGTTTAAGACTCTCATTTTTTAATGGATTTTATCAGCCCTAGTCCTAATATTGAACCACACCATCTGGTAAAAACTGGATGTGAAATGATCTCCCACTATGACATCAGAAACACTTTTCCCATTGATGAGCACCATGTCCAGTAGAGGTTCTGTTACCAGTTGCTGGAATAGTTCTCCCTGTAGAGTCTAGGATCTCCATGACACTGCACCAGGGATGTGCCATAAACATCTGGCATATTGAAATCACCTATCAGTAGCACTTCTCCTTTCATGGAAATACTGTTTATACCTTCTATTAAATCCCCATCTATTTCTTCTCGCTATGAGAGAGATCTGTATATCACACCAATGCAAATGTATTTCCCATTCCCTCTTTCTAAAGCCCTGTAATTCTATAGCGTTAATATTATTCTTTACATACAGTACTACTTTTCCTCCCCTTCTTCCTATCCTGTCCTTCCAAGTCAGCCTCTTCCATTGAAGCCTCAACATGTGGGAGTCTTATTTTCCATGCTACAGGCATTTATACACACCATTTTCCAGATGTTTTATTTATTTATTTATTTAACAGTATTTCTAAACCGCCTTATCTTATTAATCAAGGTGGTATCACAGCAAACAATCGGGTAAAGTGCGAGTGTTAAACATGCAGTGAGGGAGAAATTTTAGTTGAGTGTGTGTTGTATTGTGTGCTAGATTGGTTTGAGCTATGTACAATGTGTGTTGTGTTGTGCGCTAGAGTGGTTTGAGCTATGTACAAGATGGGCTATATACAGTGATGCAAAAAACATTTTCTATACATACAGTGTTTAGGCGGTGTCATGTGCTGTTATCCATTCTCTGAGGTTATGTGATGTGGCCATAGTGTTCTCTGAACAGCATGGTTTTTAGCTGTTTTCTAAAGTCTTTGAGGTCTGTAGTTGCCCTCAAATCGTCCGGTAGTTTGTTCCATATTGTTGGGGCAGCCATGGAGAGTGCTCTGTCTGTTGTGTCCTTGCGTGTGTGTTTGAATTCACTTGGGGTGCTGACTCAGTTGTGTGTTTGTTTTCTTCTAGGATGTGTGCTGGTGTCCGGTTGTATGAGGGTGTGCAGGCTGTTGGCTGATGTGTGCTGATTTATGTTGCCCCTTTTACCTATTTCTACAGAGGTATTTAAAGTTTCACTTACCTGGGGGCTTTTGCTACCTATCCCCAACAAATCTAGTTTAAAGCCCTCTTCAGCAGGATAGCCAATCTGCTGCCTTTTTGGACAGATAGCCACCATATCTTCAATGAATGTGTAAGCTTGCATTTATGTCTGCACTTTACCTTGCACAAATTTCTGGGTTAATTTATGCATGTGTGCATGTATTTTAAAACATTTGCACAATAGTGTAAACATCTCCCTAAACCTGATTCTGTTTGGGGGGGGGGGGCACGGTGGGCAGTGGCGCTGCGTACATGTTGTAGCGCTATTCAAATGCTCAGTAGTAGCAGTCTGGGTAAAATTATAGGTAAATTGGCTGCACATCCATAATTTTGAGGCCACTTTTTAAAGGCATTTATGATACTAGAGGAGATCAAACATAAGCTTTCTTTAGAAGCTGAGATGACAAAACTTGACTTTCCTACTTTGGATACATCATGCGAAGACAGCAATTATTAGAGAAAGACATCATGTTTGGCAAAGTTGAAGGTTAATGCAAAAGAGGAAGGCCAGCAATGATATGGATCAATACAATAAAGCAGCTATAAATGTCACTCTATCAACAATAAACTGCCTGACTGAAGACCGAACATAGTTTAGCACAGCTGTCCAGAAGGTCACCAATCACACCAACTCGAAAGCACTTAACAACAACCATGCACACAATAATGTAATGCTCAGAAACAGAGTTTCTGAAAATTACTCACCACATATGAACATACAGTTATGTGTGCATGGCCAATATATGCATAAATGTACACATATGTTCAACAGTTGATCTCAGTGCCATGTGGGGTCCTTTTACTAAAATGTGGTAAGTTTTTGTATTTACCAGGCATTAGGCACAAAACCCAACGTGCAGTTAGTGCTAAAGCCGTATGGTAAGTCATGGGCATGCCCAGTATGTCCCTTGCTTTTACCAAAGGAAAAAGTCCCTTATGGCATGTTAAGTTCATTTGTAATTTCCACGGGTGTAGTTAACGCCACCTCTTGAAGTGGTGTTAGGTGCACCTGAACTAATTGCAACATTGGCAACATGGGGTAAGTCCCATGCACTAACTGTAATGTGCAGTCCATGCCCACTGTCTGCCCATAACCCATCCAGCCCACCTCTTAAAGTGATGAGCAGTTAATATAGGATTTACCACATGCTATCATGCCAGCCTGTGCTAACAGTTACCACAGACTAACATGCTTAACACACTTTATTAAAAGGGCCCCTGTGGTGTTGGTAGTCTCTATACAGTAATGCAGGTTTGGAGACCAATGTCGTACTGTAACCTCTTTTTCCTTGTCCATCCCCAGTATCTGCTATATCAACTCCAACTCATACAAAACAACGCCATCTGTAATCTTGCTCACGCCTCCCATCATGATCACATCTCTCTATTGTTAGTACATTACGATTGGCTTCCCAACAAATACCACCTGCAATACAAGTTCCTTACGCTGGTTCACTGTGCCCTTCATACCGGCCTACTATCTCTCTGACCTCCTTCTTCCCCACTGCCCTTACTGGCCCCTCTGCAGTCTCCATGCAAACCGTCTTCATCTTCCTAAAGTTGCTCAGGCCCTACTTGAAACCACCCAGTCTGCTGCCTTCTACTTCCTTGCGCCTGCCACCTGGAAAGCATTCCCTTCTGCCCTCTGTCTGGAACAGTCCTTTTCTAAATTTAAATCCTTACTGAAGAACCACCTTTTTAATATTCCCCACAATCTCCCATCCACCTAGTTTCCCCCTGTTCCCTCCTCTCCTTTTTCTCTCCCCTCCTTGGCGCCTCCTCCTCCCCCTCCCCCTTTTTCGTTGTGTGATTGGTTTTAACATTACTCTTCTTTCCTGTTTTTATTGGTGTTCCTATCACCACTGCAATTTTTAAAAACTTGTTTTTAGATATTGTGCACTGCTCTGCTGTCATCTAGAAGAATGGTCTATCAAAACCTAATAAACATAAACATACACATATGCACATTCTTTTAGATTGCAGATGTGTTAAAGTTGCATTTCACTATGCCATTTGAGATTGAATGTACCCATAGAGCGACTATTCAATACAAGGCCATAAACAGGCGTCCACGCCCAATTATCCTGAAAGTTTTATGCTTTCAACAAGTGTTGCAGATAATGAGAGCTGACAGAGCACTCACAGCTTTGGAATATCAAGGGTATAATCTCCTGCTTTTTTTCTGGACTTTGTGAAGGTGACGGTGGATCAAAGAAGGAGTCTTTTGGCGTTGCGTCCACGCTTGATACAACTGAAGGCCCGTTTTGGATTGCTATATCCTGCTCACATGAAAGTCATGCTGCACAACCAGACCGAGACTTTTGATGATTCTAGAGATTTATGTGCATTTCTGGAAGATATGGAGTCAGCGGTGATGCAGTGAAGGACATATTGTATCTTCTGTCTGCCACAGTTTTACGGCACTTGCTTTTTGAGCAGTCGACTGGCCTGAGATCGTGGAAAGGCGAAATATCCAACCAGAAGCGACACATAAGCGTGTCACACTGCTATTTCCTGAGACATTTGTACTATTTTGTCTATAAGACATTATTTCTACTTTTAAGATGGGAGGTGGGCAAAATGTGATATTCGGAGTTTTGCAGGAATGTGGGAATGTTGGGTCAATGGCAGGGCCGGATTTACCTTGAGTAAGGCCCTACGCCAACAAAAATTGTGGGCCCCCAGCAGGGGCGGCCCAAGGGGGGTGTGGGGCCTCATTTGCATAAGGGGCCTCATTTGCATAAATATTTGCATAATGTTACCATATACTAACTTTTAGTAAACGTGCCTCTTAATGAGTGTATGGATAAAGAAAGACTAAAAGATTTCTACATTACTATAATCCAGTGCCAACCCATAGCAAACCCGCCGTATCCTAACAGCACTACCAGGACTCACAAAGCACCATACTCTACCAATCAAAAGGCAACACTGCAAATATTAAACCAATACATTTCAGAGAACAACAATACATGACCTACTGGGGAAAGAGAACAAGTGGCAATGTCAAATAGGAATTATATAAACAGAACACCTCAGCTCAGTTACACATGCAGAACATAGACCATCACCAAACAAGTAATCACAATTTAGAAGCAGGAAGACAATAATTAAACTGGGAATCCCAAAAGCCAAACTTGGAATGTACAACACTGTAGAAATAAAACTATATATTAATTTGCTCTTGTACTAAACAAAGCGCAGACATTAATGATGCACATTTACCAGAGCTGACATATTCCAATTAATAAATTCAAAATAAAGAGATATTTTTCTACCTTGTGTGCATTATTTTTCAGCTGCAATTGATCCAGCTACTTTCTTCTGGTTTCTTCGTGTCTTCTGCTAACTCTCCATTGTCTGCTGTCCATTTGTCCTTTCTTCTCTCTTCTAGTTTTTTTCCATTCTCTCTCTACATCTGCTTTAACATACTAATCTTTCTCCTTTTGCTCTTTCCTCATTCCTATTTCATCCACTCAAATTTTACCCCTCCATCCTCAATCCCCACTTACTCTCCCAATACCCGGCCAATTGTAGATTTTTTATCCCTCTCACACAAAATATTTTTCCCTTCTCCATTTTACTCTTCCAGCCCCATCCCATTCTAATCCTCCCCCAACATCAGCTCCCTTCTAGTTCCAGCCTCACCCAGCATCCATTCCCTTCTAGTCCCTGCATCAGCCCATTTCCAGTCCTAGCCACCCATCAGCCCATTTCCAGTCCTAGCAACCCCCCAACCCAATACCAGTCCTAGCCCCCCCATCAACCCACTTCCAGTCCTAACCCCCCATCACCCCATTTTCAGTTTAAGCCCCCCCTATAACCCATTACCAGTCCTAACCCCCCATCAGCCCACTTCCAGTCCTAACCCCATTAGCCCACCTCCAGTCTTAACCCCCCCAGCCCATTGCCAGTCCTAGCCCCCCATAGCCCATTACCAGACAGCCCCCATCAGCCCACAGCCCATTATCAGTCTTAACCCCCCCTCATAGCCCATTACCAGTTCTAACCCCCCCAACAGCCCACAGCCCATTATCAGTCTTAACCTCCTCCATAGCCCATTACCAGTTCTAACCCCCCCAACAGCCCACAGCCCATTACCAGTCCTAACCCCATCAGCCCACCTCCAGTCTTAACCCCCCCAGCCCATGTCCAGTCCTATCCCCCCCAGAGCCCATTACCAGACAGCCCCCAACAGCCCACAGCCCATTACCCGTCTTAACCCCCCCATAGCCCATTACCAGTCCTACCCCCCAACAGCCCACAGCCCATTACCAGTCCTAACCCCATCAGCCCACCTCCAGTCTTAACCCCCCCAGCCCATTTCCAGTCCTAGCCCCCCCCCATAGCCCATTACCAGACAGCCCCCATCAGCCCACAGCCCATTATCAGTCTTAACCCCCCCTCATAGCCCATTACCAGTTCTACCCCCCCCCAACAGCCCACAGCCCATTATCAGTCCTAACCCCATCAGCCCACCTCCAGTCTTAACCCCCCAGTCAGCACATTTCCAGTCCTTGCCCCCCCCCCATAGCCCATTACCAGACAGCCCCATCAGCCCACAGCCCATTATCAGTCTTAACCCCCCCCATAGCCCATTACCAGTCCTACCCCCCCCCCCCATCGGCTCAAGTAAAATAAAATTTTAAAAAATCAAAACCGCTGGCTGCTACCAAGGCCGCGGCAGCATGGACGGTCCCGCGGGGCCCCCTCTGCCCTGCCAAATCCATCCCTCCGCGACGGCTTTGAGAGGCGCAAAGGGAGAGTGTCTCCCTCGCATCTCTGTTAAGCCCGCAGGGGCTGATGGGAAATTTCTCCCTTCGCGCCTCTCAAAGCCGGCACGGAGGGGCTCAGCCGGGGATTCGGCAGGGTAGAGGGGGCCCCGCGGGAACGTCCATGCTGCCGCGGCAGCTTTTTGTGGGCCCTTGCCAGCTCTGGGCCCTATGCCATGGCGTACATGGCGTATAGGTAAATCCGGCCCTGGTCATTGGGCCCTCCGTGTCTATCTTGTCCTAGTGGGCTCACCCGCTAAGTTTTGTATCTTATAGCCCCCCTGGAATGTTTTATGTTCTTTTTTTTTAATTTAGTTTCTTTTTTTTTTTTTTTACTAAAGTTGGTATTTTTATTGTGTTTGATCATATGATGGGGCCTTTGCTCGTTTTCTGGGCTATAGATGCAGCCATACTTTAAACGCGTTTGATAAGCTGTCCTATAGTGTTAAATGAAAGGCTACAACACTAAATTATATATTTAGTATGTTCCTTTCTGGGACTGGGTACCTAAACGTTAAGGGCATTAACTTTCGCTATTAAGAGGAGTATTTCTCTTATATATGGTAGGATAGAAACTGTTGACATCTCATTATTGCAAGAGGCAAATTTGAATGTAATGGAGTTATTGAAATTCGGCACGCCAGCCTGATTTCAAAGGACTTTCTGCTGCCCATGTTACAATCTCATTCACCCTCTTTGACTTAACGAGCTCTAATTATACACAGTAATGTGGTCATCGATCTGATTCTTGGTGGGGTCATTTTGAAGAAATATGTCTATCACTCATAAAGTAAATTATATAATAGGAATACTATCAGTGTTCCTTCAAGTAAAACATGTTCTTACTATGGATAGATCTTTAGCTCAGTTCTCAGAAAGAAATCTGCCTAGATTTGCTCCTGGGAAACTTGGGTGTGATTAAAACAGTGGGGGAAGGCGGGGAAGTAACCAGATGGTGGCAGGAAGCGCTGAGCTGTAAGCTGCATCTTGGTGTTTCAAGTGTGCTTGAGGCATGCTCCTTGCAGTTGCAGTATGGGGCGGAGAAAGCAGAAGCAGGTTGCCTTACCTCTTGGGACGGACCTGCTGAGTTCCTCAGGATAGCGAATGTTGAAAGACTGCGGCTTTTCCGCTGGCGTGGGAGCAGCGTCCTCGGTGGGGACGGCAGGAGGAGTGTCGCCTCTGAGATGTCAGGTGTTTGCCTCTCTCCGGAGCAGCACCCCCCCCCCCCCCACTATGACCCGGAAGTTTGTCTTTGGCTGGAGCTGCAATACCATTGAAGGAGAGCACAGGATGTGCTCCATGGAGTTTGATCTTTCTCCTGACATGGAGGTGCAGCGGGAGGCAGTCGTAGGAGAAGTGGAGGTTAAGTCTGCGGTTTTGCCTGTTCAGGAGGAGGTATCTCTGGGGGTTGCCATGTTGGTGAGACTGGCGGTGTTCACACTGGAAACGCTGGCAGCTTTAAACACCTCTCTGATTAAAGTTTTGGGGTCTGTGAACACTGCGCTTTTGGGGGTTAAATCTACTTGTGCTACCTTCACCAGTATGCATGAAGAGCAAGCTGGGAGAATCTCCAGGTTGGAAAAAGACGTGGGGCAGCTTCGGGACTTGGTCGCTGCTCAGATCAAGGACAGAACTGTGTCCATTAGGAAAATGGAATATCTGGAAAATCAGGCCCGTCAATGTAATCTGCGGTTTCTGAATTTCCCTAGGTCTCCTTTATTATCACTTATGGAGATGGTGAGGAACTATTTTGGAGAAATTTTGAAGATTCCCCCTGAACAATTCCCACCTATGACTAGGGCTCAGTATCTGTCTCTGGGTTCAATGGATCAGGTATCTAGTACCCCCCCCCCCCCTATTTCCCCTAGGGTGGGAGACCTCATAGAGTTTTTGGAAAATTCCCTGGAGGTTATAACAGATAAAACTACCCTTCTTGTAACCATGGCACTGGAGTCGGATAAATTTTATGTTCTTAGATTATATTTCAGGAACTTTAATGAAGTTTTTCTGGGCCCTAATGTGAGAATATTTCCTGATGTGTCTCTCTTCACAGCTGAGAAGGAAGGACTTTTTGGCCCTTCGCCCCAGGGTTTTGGCCCTAGGGATTACTTTTCAGCTAAAATTTCTGGTTAAGTGTTGTGTTTCATTTAAACAGAAAATATATTTGTTTTTGAACCTAGGCAACTTCAGGAGTTTCTGGAGGCTAGGGAGGATGTGTTGGTTGAAGTTTCTGTGCCTTCTCATTTGGCAGACTCATATGTCTCCACCTGCCATTATTTTTTTTAGAGATTAAGTAATGTAGGACCCTTTTCGGGTTCTTTACTGTCTGTGAAAAATTTTGTTTCTTAGTACTTCCCCAATATTTCTTCACTTGGGGTCTAACATTGTAAATGGTGGAAAAATTGTCTTTTCCTTTTTGCTGTATATTTCTTGTACGTATTGGAATACCCATTTTCTTTTTCATTCAATGTAATTTTTGGATGTAACATTTATTAATAATTGATAAATAAAAATAAAAAATAAAAAAACAGTGGGGGAAGGAGTTTCACTGAATAACTGGCCCATACAAGGTTCAAGATGGGTGGCGGGGGCCGTAGTTACACGTTCAATATGTAAATGAGAATAAATGTTTGTCTCATCAAAGAGATGTCAACAAACAGAGATATTTGACATAGGATTGACTTAACACTCATTTGTACTGTGCTTCAGCATAGAATCATACTGAGTGGTGCTGGGATTCGGGGCCATTCTCTCCTGATTGGGGTAGTTTTTCAATCATCAAATCGGCATTTCGTACTTATAAAGAAACTGCCAGTTTGAGGTGGCTCCATTTTGGGGAGTGGCCCTTTCCTGTTATTTCTAATTGGAAACATGCGACTGAGCTTGGTAGACATTCATGATGACGCAGTTATGTCTATGTTTCTCCGTAATGGAGTTCTGGCTCCTTTATAGCCCTTGCAGGCCTTGTAGGTTTGCAGTTTCATTTGGTTCCTGATGATCATAGGATAAGAGGAGGGACAAGGTGGGGTGGGCTGTGTTCTGTCTTTAAATATCTATGTCACAGAGAAGATTTGTATATTTTAATTTTATTGCAACCTGGTTATTTTTTTTCTGTTTTGCTCTTCTGTTTGTATTTTGTCTTAAAATATAAATTAATAAATAAAAAAACAGCAAAAAAAAAAACCACTCTTGAGACAAACATAATGTTTTAGCTGATGCATACAATGTCCAGAGATTTAAAAAAAATCTTTAAAATGATCTTGAGGGTTTTTAAATGATCTCTGAACAGAACAGGAAACTTTCATAAACTATCAAGAAATGGTGAAATGCAGGGCTCGATAAACACCAGGCACCAAGGTACCATAGCAACTAAAAAATTGGACCTGTTGCCTACGAGCTCAGATCACAAGTGAACTAGCGCTGTCTGCCCTCGGGGATCCCACCTCCCTTGGGAAGAAGTCAGGACCTGCCTGTCTACTAGGTGAACTAGGTGGATGCCTAGGGTGGCTGGCCCAGGTGGACGGCAGCAGCGGCACACATGACCAGCCACACCGCCCCTCCCCAGCTGCAACCGATTCTCTTTGGGGTTAGGTGGGCAGTGGCAGCAGCAGTATTTCCAAAAGAAGCTGGTTTTTACTGCTGCTTTCTTGCCCTGTGGGCAGACACCACCAATCTTGACTATGATTGCAGCCTTTTTCATCTCTTGAGGAGGTGGGGGGGGGGGGGGAGACAGCAGGAGAGGGGTTGGAGTGGAAGGAGGGAATAGTGCAAATGGTTGGAGGGTGAAGAGATGAATGCACAGGACGTAAAGGGCACAATGTGTATGTGCAAAAGGTTCCCTCCTCTTCCACCACACATATGCAGGCACCTCTCCCCAGCACCCCATTTCCACACCACAGGAAGGCACCACACACTGGCACCGCATCTCTGCACCACACACACATGTACCCCACCTCTGCACCCCCTCCACACACACACAGGCCTCTCGCTTCTGCAACCCTCTCCCTCCATACACATAGGTATAGCTTAAAGGTTAGCGAGGGTAGTGGGAGATGGAGGAGGAGGTGTGTGGGACCATGCCTTCTATTAGCACTGTGCACTGGCCCATTAAGAACCTGATTTATTAATGTTCTTCCCACAGACATTGGGAAAACAGCCTTAGTAAATCAGGCCCTAAAATCTTAAAAGGTAACTGGAATGCCCCTTTTTTTGGGGGGGGGGGGGGTTGGGGTATGTATTGTGACCTAGGTTTCATCTGTTGGCTCCTAGATTTTTAGGCTGGCTTCCAAGAAAATTTGTCAAGGACTGGTGTAAATATGATTAGATAACTTTTTTTTTTTTTTTTTTTTAGTGCCATCAAGTCAATGCTGCCTCCTGGGTTTTCTTGGCAAGGTATCAAGGAGAGTGGCAGGCCTTTTCTTCCAAGGTGATATAGGGTAAAGTGACTTGCTTAAGGTGTGCCAGTGGGAATCAAATGGCAATCTCTTGGTTTGTAGACCACTGCTCTAACCATTAGGCTATTCAGCCACACCTAGCTAGCTTTAATCCCATCAAAATGAACACAGCAGTGTTTTGGACAAACTACAATATTCAAATTGGGTTTTTTTTAATACAATAAGGGGCATATATACTAATATGCATGAGAGAGATCTGCATGCACGGTCTCCATTGTATGCAAATCTTTCTCATGTATATTCACTGTGGTTATCCTGAAAATCTGACTGGGTTGAGAACCCCTAATTTAGATATATAACCACAATTTATTCTAAACCTGCCTTCTCACCCAGTTCCAGCAAGCATAATTTAGGAAAGCCTGGGTGTTTAGCCTGCATCCCCTAATGCAGTACGGTATTTGTAGTCCCAGATTCTACCCACTGAAATCAGTGCTGCCAGTTCCATAATGCATCGGGATAGGGTCTTCAGAAATCTAGGACTGGCCTAATATATCCCTAGTGGAAACAGTTGAGCTGGAAGCTCTTTATCTATTTTTGAACTGCTTCAAAGCTGCTAGTTAAATTTGCTAATTTATTCTCATGCTTTATGCCCAGCTCAGTATAAATCTGAATCTCATCAGCATAGACAATAAAGTTTGCCCTGGTGCTGTAAATAGACATTAAATAACAGTGAGGACAAAACAGATCCCTGAGGACACCACATTTCAGCTTCCATGGATCAGAGATGTCTGTGCAAAGCATTATTCCCCAAGTTCTATGCTTTAGAAAAGATGTAAGCCAGTTTTTCATCTTGTCAACCACACCATGGGCAGATAGTTGATCAACTAGAGGTGTCATGGTGCTGAAGGCAGCAAAGATGTCTAACAATGCCACCAGCAACTTACTGTTGCAGTCATCCATTAAAGCAATCAATGCTGCTTCTGTACTGTGACCTGGGTGAAAACCTACCTGACAGGAATTAATGAAATTCTGATTGTTCAAGGTGCAATCTAAGAACCTCTGTTGTTAACTTACCTGAAAAGGACAAGTATGAAATCTCTCTGCATTTTGCAATAGTTAACATATCTAAAATTGTATTTCTAAGGCTAGAAGAATAACAGGCACTTCCAGCTTCTGTGGGATTGTGTCCACCTATAAAGATATATTTATTTCATATAGAAAGAGCAAGCACAGGCCCATATTCTTCAATGTACCTAGCTAGGCATGGATCTAATGGACAATTGCTGAATTTGATACCTGTCTTACAAGATCTTATGAGACTTCAGAGGCAATTTAGAATAGTTAGCTGCCATTTACACATGAACTGATTTACATATATGAATCACCCTTCAAATATTAGTAGTGGTTTTAGAAAAACATCCTGCCGAGGTGAATATTTATTTATTTTATCTATCTTGCATCCTGCCATGTCTATGAAGTCAAAGTGAGTATGAAGAAGCATGTACAGCAAGAGTACATGAAGCATTGAGGACTTTGTAATCACATTGACACACAAGTGACACACTGACAAACCAGTTGCAGTATCAATACTCTTCATACTACATCATACAAAGTCAGCCTGCTATTATTCCTGAAACAGACGAGTTTTTTATTTTCCCGGAAAAGTCATTAAGGCCAAATATGGCACGGATCGTATCAGGGAGAGCAGTTCATAACCCAGGTACGTAAAGTGAGAATTATCGGCACATGTAGGTTGATGCTCCTTGCCTGCAGGACTGGAGTATTATAGGGATCATGTCCTCCTTGACCGCTTAAAGAATATTCCTGTAACACAGTCAGTGTTCTGACAGCTTATGGGAGATTTTAAACATGGTCAACAGTACCTTACATTTTAACCTGCTAACAATGGGGAGCCAATGTGATTGTTTTAAAAATGGAGTGATGTGAGTTGTTCTGGGTTAACAAAGGAGAATTCTGGCAGCTGCCTTCTGTGCTGTTCACATGTCACCACTAGCGTGGAGTCAGCTCCTTTGGTTCAGCATTTTATTGAGAAGAATCATACACCTGCAGATATACGCTGGAGAGTTATTGATCAGGTGGCCCCCATTGTGAGTGGAATATTGGATTTTTTATTTAAAAACTGTGATCCCAATTAATTTAGAAATTGAATGGATGGCATTGATTTAAGTGGCCAATAAGGGCTTTAATTTATTGTGTGTTGTGAGTAAGGATATGTATAATGATGTCATTTCCTTCCATTTCAGTGGTGAAAAAGATGGATAGTAGTAGCAGCGTTTGAAGTAGACACTATAATTGAGGAGTATTCCCTGACACAGAAAGCACATTTGAACATCTTTCGAAACATGAATTTGTGTCAGGAGATTAGCTGTTAAGATTGCATTGGTTAGTATACTGTATGTGTGGAATTTTAAACATTGAGAAAACTATAGATTTTTAAATGACGGATCACTTATCAATAGAAACATATTTTTGTTTGGTTTTGCAATTTTACTGCACACTGAATTTATTTTTATATGTGGATGCAGTAATGGGAATTTGTTTAGAAAGTCACTATTTGGTATGTACGATATGCTAACGGACTGATGAAGAATTGGTAATGAGTGATTCAACTATGATATTTTGCTCCCAATCTGCTTTACACTCAATTTGTTGAGCATGTCTATATCTATATCTATATCTATCTATCTAATATGTATGTATTTTCTATCTTCTGCTGTGGCACAGAAAACAAAATTGTGATATGGTCTGACCAGGACAACGGGGACAGTTTGAAAGTTTCTAGAATCCTATGATCTGGCATTCCTGAAGGAACAAAAATTAAGTCTAAAGTATTTCCTTTTTCATGCTGGGTCCATTTATTATCTGCCTAAAACCCAGTGCAAATATTGCATCAACGAAGCAATTATTCTCTTTTGACTAGTGGCTGATAGTGCTCAATTATTAGTACTAAAGGGCATGATCACTAAACTGCGTTAGCTAGCTGTGCAGGGTTTAGAGTACGGCTTATACGCGTTTGGGCTGTGTGGTAGCAATTTGCACATGGCACAAAGGCAAGAATGCTAATAATCCCATGCTAGCAGCATAGTGAATGGATTAATGGAGTCAAGGCGGAGACAGGGCAAGAGAGGGCAGAGTCAGGGCATGCAGCTGAGATGGACGTGGTAGTCACATGCTAGCTACAAATCCATGCTAATTTAAACTAATCTAGAGTTTACTTTGTTTCAGTCTTTCAGCAGCTGAATGACAGCCTGTTGGGCATTTTTTCCCTTCAAGGAGTTTAAAGGCTTTTACCTATGTCTGTTGTAGATAATGTCAACACTAGTCCTTGATCTCAGGAACTTTAGTTTTGTTTTCATTAGTATTTTTATGAGTTGTATAAGTTTTTATGTATTCCTAGGCTTGTATGATCATGGCACAACTTCACTGACTTTTCAGCCTTTAAATTTAAAGGGACAGGTATCTATTTTTATCAGGTATGGTTTAAGGTAGTTAGCTTCTTTTTTTTTCATTTTATTTTCTATTTCTTTGTGAGTTTTATGTGGCACTAAAATGTCTATTACCCGCTGTTTTATAAAATGGGTGTTTTTTAGGAGCTACTGGGTATCTGAACCTTAAGGAGTAATTTTACCAATGTCTATTGAAGGTAACTGATGCTTAACCCCAGGAACTTTAACATTGGATTTATGAATTGTATACAGTTTTTAAGTAGCCCTATTCTCATCTGACCACAGTAAACTTTCACTACAATTTTAGCCTCTAAATTTAAAGGGGCAGTCACCAATTTTGGTTAGGTAGGGTTTAATGTAACTAGCTTTTTACTTATTTCCTATTTCTTTTGGTTTTTAGGTGGTGCTAAGATGCCTTTTATCTGTTTTTAAGAAACTTGGCTGGGTTTTAGCAGTTATTATCTTATCTGTTTTTATCAGTTATGCTACCCCTCAGGACATTTTAAGGGGAGTTTTTTCCTCTCTTTTCTTCCCTCTATACAGTGCCTTAGGGGAACCCTCATTGCTGCTTTATTTTTATAAATATGTTTCTTTTATGCTTCTGATGTAGACACTATGGATGTCATTCCAGAAATCGAATAAGCATTTGGACGTGTACAGGGAATGTTTTTGTGACAAAAACCTCTGCGAACATATTCCAGTACATGGCACCCATGCATGTGTATCTCGCTAACACAGTGATGCCTCCACGTATCACCAAGAGGGTGGAACGGGGGCGTGGCCAGCTGCAGATGTGTATAGCATATTCTTGAAAGTGCCGTGCATGTTTATGGCCTTCCTCACAGACGTGACCGTTATTCCTGCCAGAGCAGTGGAATAAAGCTAGTACTTAGAAAATGTTTGCTGTGTCCATTCAAGTGAGTGTGTGTTTGTGTGTGTGTGTGTCAGGTCTGAGGGTTGCACGGGAAGATCTGGTGTACTGATCTGCAACTCAGGGAGGACATGACTGCCTGGTCAGTATCTGGACCTTAAGGGTGATATCGAAGTCATACATCAGCTGTGTCAGGCACTGGGAGACATGACCGAGGTTGTGCCAACATTCCTCAGATTCTGCATGAGTCCTATATCCTAACCTAGTCCAGGATCTATACAAGCTGCAAGAGCAGTGATATATCTGGAGGCTGGCTACTTGGTATGATGGCACAAAGAAGCCCCCTTCCATGCTCACACAGATCTGACTAGAGGAGCATTGCCACAAAGCAGACTGTGGGATGGCAGACAAAGGTTTCCCCCTCATTTAGCATATGTACGAAGAATAAAATAAGGACAGGGAGTGGACATTGTATGGGACAGGCGTAGCCACATAGAGGGAGCAGCTGTGAGAAATGCCAGTACCCAGATATGTGGAGAATAGATGCCATAACCAGACAGTCATAGTCATTAGAGGAACATAGGTTTGTTGCTCAAGAATATCATGCATCCTTTGAGGAATTGAAAAGTTAGTTGAAGTTTTTGTGAGGTTGTTAAGTGTCCATACATAGCATTGTAAGGAGTGTTTTTAGAGTTGATCAATGCTGAAATAACAGAGGCAATGTTATAGTGCCAAGTAATGTGTGATTCAAAATATGTCATGCACATTTGCTAATATTTGCTTGAGATTACTTTTCAGTGCTCTGGTCATGAAAAATAATAGCATATATGGTCTAGATTGCATCAGCATTTCTGCATCAACACTATTTCTGTCTAATTTGCATCAGCAAAATACTGTCAGTGAGAGCAGCAACTTAGGAGATGCACATTTTAACCAAGGAGACGTAGCCACCAGAGCCATCCATGGGTATATCACAGAGACTAGCACAATTGGAAAAGTTCAAGATTACAGAATACAGTGAGTGGGGACCTAGATTGGAATAGGGACCTAGATTGGCCACTGTTGGAAAGAAGATACTGGACTTGATGGACCTTGGTCTGACTCAGTATGGCTTAACTTATGTTCTTATGACATACAAAACAATTTCTGCACTACCCGTGTCTGTAATATTGGTGAGGGAAGTATTTATATGTTTCACTCTATGGCCCATGCCTGCACCCAATGCAGGGTTCGCGCTTGATAGGTGCATGGGCCGACTGAACAACATGCTGGGCATGCTGCGCCAGACACATCTACGAGCCAATCCCAGAAACGTGGATGTGTCTATATCTGATGCAGAATTAGGATAGAATCAAGCCTATGCCTAATTTAAATGTGTCCACAGGAGATAACTGGCCTATATGGAATCTGCTTCTATGAGGTGTGATCAAAAACTATCGAGACTTGTGTAACAATATAACATGTCGTACCATGATGCTGTTAAGCATGCAGTGACCTAGTTATGTGCTCTGCGTGTGCAGAGTATAGCATGGCTTCAGTACACTGTACTTTTTTTAAGTGGTATGCACTGAAAATAAATGTGCAATCTGTTTTTGGTTTGTTTGTCCTTTGTTCCCAATTTTTGTGCTTTTTTGGTTCGTTTCACACAGAGTAAATATTTTTCTAATGCACATCAAAAAATTTTAACATGCAAAAATTGACTTTATTATACATTAATTTATAGGCTGAAGCATGTTAAATGGATTCTGCATGCACAATATTTTTAAGGCATTCTAACAAACTGGATACACTGTAACGAGTGCACTAATCAAAGTACCTTGTGTATTAAACTAGTTGGCTTTACTCCAGCTCAGTTCTCTTTCTGTTCCAGCTCAGTTTCTCTATCAAATATCTTGGCTTAGATATTTCAATTTGGAAGCTGTATTTGTTTTGTAGAAAAAAAAAATGGATCCTTTGCAGGTCCATGGTAGCAAGAAGAAAATGACCTGCAAGCCCCAGTATTCAGAAATATCTTTTGTCTTTTGTTTGCCAAAAACCCAGCTGTCAGCATCAAACAGATATTTTGTCTTTGCAATCTGTTGTAGATTTCCAGTATCTGGACAACTTTTCTGGATGCATACAAAAGAAGTTATCATCACCTTACATTACGAATGATGGCACATAGCGACGACTGTTTTTCTTTAGAATGACAGACAATAGTAGTGGGTGCAGAGCACAATAATTCACTACAGGATATGTAGACAAATAATATTCCAGTTCTGAGTTGCTGTTTTGCAGAGCTGTCCTGCTAAAATTCATAATCCAGTCTAAGAGGTTCATCCCATTGTGATAAAAAAGACTATTAGACATCCGCTTCATCAGACATTTCAGCTTAGCAAAGTGACATGAAAAGGCACAAGCATGTGTGCTTGACTCTCATGGCTAGAATCAAAATTCAAAATAAATTTAAGCTGTGTTTTTCTTACATGCCTGTCAGGAATAATACTTTTGGAATCACAGTTTTCTGTTGTGGAAAAATTATGAGATTTTTACATTCATAAAGCAAAATCATATTATCTCTGTGCTTCATCCATCATTTAAAACTAAAGCCAGATCATCTATTTTGAATTCTTGAGTGGCTTCATTAAAAGGAGATGGTTATAAATTATTTGATATTGCTGCTCAGAGCACTTGTTCGTTCATTCTAAGTATTAAATGGTGTCAAAGTGATTGCTTTTATGTATTTTGCATTCCATCTTTTGTCTTTCTCATATTTTTATCCACTTTGGCTTCTTCACTGCAGCACAACATACTCACCATGCAAGTGTCCAACATGTTGATTTTCCTTTTTGAAGGACACAGAAAGGGCTCAATTCATCCAATTTGAGGTTGGAAAGAAGACTGTGGCAATTAGAATCATTGGCAAATAAAAAAAGTGTTATTCACAGCTGGAACATCAGCTGTGCAGAAGACAAACTAGTTATAAATTGGGCAAAAATGAGGATACAATGAAACATTTGGGATCTGCCCCTCTCCAAGCTACAGAATGCTTTAGCTGTCTCATTACCATATGCATGAGGCTGATTGTCCCCTTTTGAACATGCAAAATCACGCAAGTAACTCAATATCAATCAAATATAGAAAAACACAGGGAAATTACATTGATGACGTAAGGTCAAGAAGGCAAATGCCTGGGCACACCTCAGTTAGCTCCAACATTCCCATGAAGCTGCGTGGGAGACCTCCGCTCGTGCTGCTCCCAGTAGGAGGAGATGCTGAGATACAGCGTTTTCAATCATGAAGGGCATGCGCGAGCTAAAGAGATGCTGGTACTTGCGACTGAAAACACAGAATCTCAGCACGTACCACCACCAGAAGCCGTGCGGGTAGAGGACTCCTGTGTGGTTGCTTTGTCATCTCTTTGCATACTATCAGATACACTTAGTCATTGTAAGATACATTTTACAATGGGACATCCAAGTGCAATCTGGGACATCAAAGTCAGAATGTCTGGGAAAAAAAAAAGCAGGCACGCGCAAGTTCAGGCACGATTTCAGAAACTTGGATGTCTACGGAGATGTCTGCATAGATGTCCCCAGAATAGCATTTCAGAACATGAATGTCTAATAGCATAATGGTTAAAATAGTGGGATAAAAGCAGAGTGGCCAGGATTCAGTTCCCAGTGTGGATCTTTGTGATCTTAGACTAGTCACTTAACTCTACACTCTCTGGATGTTTTAAGGTCAAAACAAGCACTTTCCTGATGCCTATATGTGCCTACAGACATCCCTGTAGTTCCTGAAATTGAATGGGGACATGTAAGTCCATTGCGCCTGCACCATGCCTACTTACATATCCCTGTACTGGAAACATCTGTAAAGATCATTTGTGGAATGGCTTCAGATATGTCTCTGTGATTTCAACATTCATGTCTTCAGACCTCCTAAATCATGACTTTTAAAATGACCCCCTATGGGTGTTATTTAAAAGAGATAAATGTGAGATGGATGTCTCAAAAAGCTGACATGGACATCATAACCACAGGGATGTGTAGAAGGCTATTTTTTTAACCTGTCAGATCCACATCCTCCAGCGGCAGTCATATCTAAGTCTGAATGACCCAGGGTGTTTTCTGAGCATGGCTAGGGTGAAGCAAGTGACTGCATGTCCAAGATATATTTCACATGGAGTCCGATTCTGAAAGGGGTATGTCCAAGCCATTCGAACAGGCCATACAGGATGGGCCCATTAGGACCCGATTCTGTATGGTGGGAACAAAATGTCCCCGGCACACACAGAATTGGGTCCAAGGACAGCCCAGCATGCCCCTGCCTGCCTGCATGGATGTCTTCCCTTGCAGGCACCCCTGAATCCCATACTGCCTATGGTTTTGATCCCCCTCTTCCCTGCCATCCAACCCATGGCTGGCCAGCTAAGGCCTGGATTGGGTGACAGGGACCCCCCCTCACACAGCCCAAGCCCCAGAGGGATCATCAACTCTGATCGCTGAGTCAGTACTGCTTATTCCACCTTTGAGGTAGAATAAGCAACGTGTCCCCTTTGACCTAGCAGGATGTAAAGGGCCGTGACCTGAATCGGCCCTGTACGTCCTGACAGCTCGGCCCACCCCTGCCTGCCCCTGTCCCCTTCCACCTCCCACCTGCTCTCCCCATCCTGTAGCACAATGTAGGGAGAGTAGGGGAAACAGGGTCCATATGGCTTGCAGTCCTGCAACCCACAACTCAGAATCGGGCCGATAGGTTTTGGGATGTTCTGGACACTGTATACAAATGTCCCACTTTATACCTGCTATAAATTACATATCAGGAAAGGTCTTTGCTGTCCATGCTGACTGATGTATGTGATTGTGACTGGGGGAGCTTGTACTAGAGAGGTATTGGTCTGCTTGTCATCTATGTCTATCGAGCAGTCTTTGTGGTGATTCTCCTGTGCATCCCCTGTCAGCTGCAGCCACTCCCACTGCATCCCCTGGCACTGTGTCACAGCACAATACCATTTGCCAATAATGCCAGCTGTCTGCTGTAGAGATGGAAGGATGCAGTTATGGCAGTGGTGATGAATGAATGTCTGCAATGTCACTCATGGGAAGTAGGTAGAAGATGTGATGTGAGGGCATGGTTGGCAGCATCTCCAGAGAGCTATGGACTCCAGAAGCTGCATGTGACAGGGTTTATCAAATATTACATCAGAGTTGTCAAGGGCCAAGAGGCAGCTACTATATGTCCAAAACCATGAGCACTCATCTGTCTATGATGCCCCTACTGACATTTCTTGCAGGTAACTGAGGATATTCTCTAAGGAGCTGGCTCATGACTCTGATTGTGGCATCCAGGACTGAGGAAGAGGAGCAATATAATCAATCTCAGAGCTATCATAGAATGAATGTTTGGCCAGCTAAAGATTAGTTTCAGGTGCCAGGAGAAATCTGGAGGTGAGCTACTCTACAGCCCTACCAATGTGTGTGAGATCAGAGCAGGCGACAAACCATGCTACCTGAAGACCAACCAGTTGAGTCAGATACCAAGGAGTGGCCAACCCCTAGCCATTAGGAGACAAGTAGCCATACAGGCAAGGCCTGACAGCCAGAAATGAGCTAATTGAGAGACATTTCATGTGATGGCAAGCATTTTATTATAATCATTTACACCAAAACACAAGTGCACAAGTACTGTCACCAATTCTCCTCATCACCAGCTACACAGAACACATACACTACACATCAGAACCCATCACCTACATCCCCTTATTATTTACTCTCTTCCAATCATGCTGCCTGTCTCACCCACTAGACTAATCCACAGTCCCACCTCCTGCAACACAACAGAAATCTTTCCATGGTCAGTAATCCCCCCTATCTCCCACATCTGTCATGGATCACTTTGTTCTCCCTCATTAAAGCACCCATGCCAGCATCTGATTGAAAAGAAAAGACTTATAGGTGGCATTAGAAATGCCATGGGGTAAGGATCAGCTTCACATTCACCACCTTCCATGGTGCCTAGTGAGCATATCTTCCCTTCCGTCTTCCTCAAATGCCCTTACTCCTTGCACCTTAACCTTGGCTGGATTAGAGGGACCGGGAAGGGGCAGTGGAGGGAGCAGCACTGCTGTCAGTGAAACTCAGTGTTTCATCCATCTCTTCCTCCTCTACTCCTTCCCCTTGTTTGGATCTATGGAAATCAGGAAAGCATGATATGTGACCAGAACCATGGGGTGGTGCACCCAGTATGTTGGCTGGTGGAGGGTTCTACTACTACTACTATTAATCATTTATACTGTATAATAAGTATGTAAATCACATTGTTCAATGTAAACAGTTTGTGGTTCAATGTAAACCACCTTGATTTAAGGAAAAAGTGATTTACAAATACTGTTAAATAAATAAATCTCCTCCCTCAGGTCTTGCCCCTTGCCATCTCAGGATATACTCAACTCCATGTCACCTCTGATGGCTGCAGTGTCTGTCTGTGCTGCTGGGATGACCGTATTGCCAAGTGGGTTGTTCTCAGCCCTGGTTCCATCTGTGACATTACTGTTTTCCTCAGAACCTGCAGGTATAGAGTAGGGGGCATGTGACAATTCCATCTATGCAAGTAATTGGTAGTTACTAAGGTGGTTCTAAAATTGGGTTAAGGAAGTAGTTGCTAATATTATAGAAGCCCCCTCTCTTCCAACATTTCATTACTAATGTACAGTAAATAAATTTTTGTTGAGCTTCATTCTCAACCCACGATATTCTCTAAAACACTCAAGCCACTTTACTTTTTATATCACAAACTTATAGATTTTCCAAGTTAAACACTATTAATGTCATTTCCTGGACATATTACAAAATCCTGCTTGCATAATCACACAGTTCCAACACAGTGCTTTGTTTCAGACCAAAAAAATCTCTCCACATCCTGTGTCAGGAAATCATTACTTATCTGTTCATTCAATCAAAGATGCCTCCAGTTTTAATGCAGCTCTCTAGCACTGGAATAAAATCTCACAACTCTGTCATTGACACTTCTAATTTTGGCAAGGATTCTCATGTCAGGTCCATTCAGCCATTCTATTCCAGGATCTGACGTCAGCCATCCAGGTTCTATCTACAACCTATATCCACTCTCCAAACCAAATCCTACCGCAAGGACCAATCAAACGTTTTCAAGAGGGGATTTCTATAATATTAGTATCTATGCAAGTAATGTCATAGTGCAGCTGTCCTGCCATTTCATCAATGTCTACATACATAGGAAGGATGGGGTGAGATAAAGGACCATAGTCAGGATATGTGAGAAAGTGCCAGACGTGTGTGAGTGGCATAGTCTGTGCAGTTTTGGATGAAGGGGAAAGGAAGATTTTTCCTGGTAACCCTGTGCATGCCAGCCACTGCAATGCCATCCAGCATGCCCCACCCAGACATGGATCCAGACACTATAAAACCCCCATCATCTGGCTCAATGCCCTCATACGAATTGTGCCTGCATGGTCCCAAGTCCACTGTGACTGCCCAGGCCATTTTATGATTTACATTCACACATATCTACAAGGAGCTGGTTTACGCTGAAATGCAGGGCACAGCAGAACAGACTATGGCAGTCCTGGGGGGACTGGAGCCATGTGGCAGGTGGAGTTGTGATATCTGCGAAGGAATGCAGGGGACAATAGCATGCACTGTTAATGCCATAGGCCAATGTGTACAGTTGCTATGCATGGAGGCTGGAGTTACAGCTGGTGCATATACCACAGCAAATGCTTTCAAGCAATACTGGCAGTTGGGTATGTGTCTTGCAGGTGTGTAGCACTTAATTTGGGATTGGGATATCCAGGAGCAGCTGATATCAACCCTTCTCATGGACTCCTCTTTGACGGTGGCCAGGGTACATTGCTTCAGTTCATTGAGGGCTGGAGGCTGCCCATCTGCAATTGTTGCCACTGTTTTGTTCTTTGCCCGGCATCTCATGTCTCTCCACTTGTGCTTCATCTCCTCTATGTTGCTGTTTCTGTGATATATGGCATTGTCCTCTACATGAATGGGGTGCCATAGACTCTGCTTGTAGTGTGAACTGACTTGTGCACTCATGGGACCAAACAGAACATGATGCTTTGCTAGAACCTCTTAGATCAGCATCCCCACCTCCCCTGAATAAAAGTAATCTTTGAGGGAAGATTTTTTTGGATTTTGGGGTCGTGACACTGGAACACTAGCATACATTTTGTGAGGGCATTCTAAAATTTGGTTATAAGACATGTGACTTTGCTTTCCAGGGTGTGGAAATGGGTGGGTCCAGGACATACAGGATTTAAACATTCTGAAGTCCAAAATGGCCCATTCCTAGATACATTCATGTAGTATAGATGCTCGTAGACCTGCTTCCAGAACTGATCACATGCAGATCCTTACTGACTACTGGTATGTCAAGCATGGGAATGAACTTTATTGTTCTAAGATGGTCACTGCATGCATCACACAGCTTTGCCATTGCATCCCTGTATGGAGTTTCTGGCATTGTGGGTCCTACAGCCACCAGCTCCTGTGTGCACATAAATGGTATGGGAGCTATGTTCTACTATATGTATCTGGGGCTGTTAGAGGTGTTGTATAGTGCTCTACAAAAACTGTCATGTTAATGTTTCACTCAAGGCAACTTTTGTGCTCATCCTTCTTTAATTGTGAGCTTTCAATTGATGACAGCTATTGAAAGTATGGCTGGTGGGAATTCCCAGGGACTGTTAGAGGCCATTCCAGGAACACTCCTCATAGACCCGATGACTGTCTGCAGGGTTGCTTGCTCTTACTTTTAAAACGTTATTCAAGATTGTGGGCTCTCTAACTGTGGGAAAAGGGTTCTGGGAATGACTGGGCAGGGACATTTAACAGCTAATAGGTTAACAAATTATTTTAAAACAAAAGTTATTCAGTTATATCTACAGACAATTCATCTGATAGGATTGAAATGCATCTAATTAGTGATAGCTTGGTTAGAGTAGATGCTTTATGGGATTTTATTTTATTTTATTTTTTGCTGGCATCACCATCTGATGTATGAAAATTAATAAAGGAACGTGCCTCTAGTTCTAGCATTCTCAATCCATGTCCACATTGGATCCTAAAAGATATGCTACAAAGGGTACTGTACACGATTACCTTGTTTATACAGTAAATGCCCTGTTGAAGGAGGACTTGTTTCCTCCATCTCTGGGTATGATCATTCTGACTCCAATCCCAAAAGTAACTACAGGAGATTTAGGTATCCCTGAAAATTATAGACCAATTACTAGTCTTCCATTTATGATTAGAGAATGTGAGGGATTGCTGTCTGCTTATTTAAATAAATACTCAGAGAATTCTAATATTTTACATGCTTTGCAATCAGCTTTCCATAACCAACGCAATACAGAGACAATGTTAGTAACTGTGTTATCTGAACTGCAATGAATAGTAGAGAAGCGTGGACAGGCCATTCTGATGCAAATGGATTTTTCATCATCTTTTGATATGTTGGATCATTAAATTTTATTTGAATGATTGAGTGAGATTAATATTGTGGGTAAGGTTTGGGATTGGATGAGGGCATTTTTGAAAAATCAATATATAAAGGTTAAACGGGAAAATTATTTTTCTGTATCATGGAAGTTGAAATGTGGGGCACCGCAGGGCTCTTCATTATCACCAATTTTATTTAGCATGTCTATGACCACTTTGAGGGTCAATCTGCAAGAACTGGTCTGCCTATACAGTATTACTTTATGCTGATGATATCATTCTGATCGCTCCATTTCAGATGGACCTTAAAATTGCTTATGAGAGATTAGCAAACTGTTTTAAGTTATTGAATCCTGAATGACTAGACATCTGATGAAACTAAATCCAGAAAAAAAACAAAATTACTTTAGTTAGGGCATCCTATGACACTTTTTCCAACTATTTTTCTAAAATCTGTGATATAGAAATCCCATTGTTTAAATCATTAAAATTATTGGGTATTATATTGGATTCAACACTGGCTATGGAGGAACAGGTAAAAGCTTTAACGAGGAAAGTATTTTTTTTAAATTGTGAGAGATTAGTCAGATTAGATATAATTTTGATACTGATCACTTAAAGCTTTTGGTACATGTATTTGTTGTGTCACAATTGGATTATTGCAACATTGTTTATATAACAATTACTAATTAGAAGAACTCCATGGAACACGTTATAAAGCAATTACTAATTAGAGTCGTGACCATCAAAATGTGGTTTAGACTTACTAAATTAGGCTTAGTCTCTTTGTTCTGGCTCCCCCTCATGTTATTTAGTAACTCTTCTATTTTGTTACATTGTTTATTTAGGCATTGCTAATTGCATCTGCAAGTGTTACAAAATATAGCAGCTGAGCAGGTTTTTAGTGGGAAAAGGTATTATAGGGCTGCACCCTATCTTAAAAAAATTGCATTGACTACAGATATTGGCCAATGACTTTTAAACTTCTATGCTTTGTATTTGAAAGATTACATGGTTATATTTCCTCCTACATGGGAGACATTGTATTGTTTAATACAACACTCAGACTGCTCCTATTAGGGAAGAGTTTGTCTTTGGCCATTCTGTCACTGAAAAATATTAAGTTTACGAGGTCACTGGATAAACTGTTTGCTTATGCTGCTGCTGTGGAATGGTGGGTTGCCTGCAGAGATTAGAAAACTTCAAAATTAAATGGGTTTTTGACAGTCTTTGACAATGAATTTATTCAAGAGATTCTTTGTTAGCTAAGAATCCCAATTGGGAATGAAATGAAATTGTAAATGTTGTATAGTGTTTTAAGTACCCTTTTAACTGATGTGACTTGGCTAGCACTTAGAGGTATAGCCGGGATATTAATGGATGTATTAAATTAAATTAAACTATGGGACATAGTTACACAGGGACTGTACATCAGAGGGACATTTTGAGAGATACACATGTTGCTTTGGCATTGCATGTAGATGTTATGGCCATCATATAGGATGGACCTGCATGTTGGCTATAACACCATATACATATTCTCCCCAATTGACTTCCACGCAGTTTGTCAATCACTCCAGTTTTTGATTACTATAACTTCATATACCAGGGTCTTCCTTTTAAACCCCCTACAACTAGCACAAAATACAGTAGCTAGAACCATTTTGGCAAAATCTCAGCAAACTCACATCACCCTACTCCTCAAATAGCTTCATTGGCTGCCCATCACAAGCAGGATTAAATACAAAATCATCCTAAATAACCACAAAATTATAAACAAACAATATGTTATCAGCCTCTCTCTACTACTAACAAACAACAACAACTCTGATAGACCCAGGATCAACTGTCCACATACTTGAAATACCTTCCGAGAAACCTTCATACAGCCAAAGAACCAACAGCAAGGCCTTCTCACGATACGCTCCCAACTTTTGGAACTCGCTCCCACCTCAAATAAGATCCATCCAGCTAATCAGCCAATTCTGCAAAGGTCTGAAGACTCTGCTGTTCTTAGAGTATTATGGATCAAATACGGAACAATAAACATAGAAACATGATGGCAGAAAAAAACACACATGGCCTATCTAGTCTGCCCTTCCATATCAACTACTACAAGCATTCCCTTTTTTTCTTTTAGAGAGCATCTATGTTTGTCCCATGCTTTTTTGAATTTAGAAACTGTACACAATTCTACCACTTCCACTGGGAGAGTATTCCACGCATCTACCACTCTTTCCATAAATAAATATTTCCACATATTACTCATGAGTCTATCCCCTTTCACCCTCATCCTATGTCCCCTCACAGCAGAGCTTGCTTTTAATCAAAAGAGGCTCTCTTCCTGTGCATTTATGCCACGGAGGAATTTAATTGTCTCAATCACATCACCTCTGTCCTGCCTTTCCTCTAAAGTATACATATTAAGGTCCTTAAGTCTGTCCTCATATGTTTTATAACAAAGACCACTAAACATTTTAGTAGCCACCCTCTGCACCGACTCCAACCTGTTTATATCCTTTTGGAGGTGTGGTCTGCAGAAATGCACACAATACTCCAAATGAGATCGTACCAAAGATTTATACAGAGGCACTATCACTTCTTTTCTTCTGCTGGCCATTCCTCTCCCTATGTACCCAAGCTTTCGCAGTCGCATTTCCTACCTGTTTAGCTACTTTGAGATCTTCAGACACAATCATGCCTAGGTCCCGTTCTTCTTTCGTGGACAAAAGTATGTCACCCCCTACACTCTACTGCTCTCTTGGATTGTTGCAGCCCAAATGCATGACCCTACATTTTTTAGCGTTAAATCTCATCTGCCAAATTCTAGACTATTCTTCAAGCTTAGCTAGATCCCTCCTCATGTTATTTACACCTTCCTGGTTGTCTATTCTGTTGCAGATTTTGGAATCAACTGCAAAGATGCAAACCTTACCTGACAGCTCTTCCACAATATCACTAACAAAGATGTTAAAAAGAATCGGACCAAGGACAGATCTCTGCGACACTCCACTGGTAATCTTCTCCTCAGAAAGAACCCCATTTACCTTTACTCTTTGTCGCCTCACACTCAACCAATTTCTAACCTGAGCAATAACTTTAGGGTCCACCCTAGGGTGCTCAGTTTGTTTATAAGTCGCCTTGTGGAACAGTGGCAAATGTTTTACTGAAATCTAAATATACCACATCTAGAGTTCTCCCTGGTCCAATTCTCTGGTCACCCAGTCAAAGAAATCAATCAGATTTGTCAGGCAAGACCTGCCCCTGGTGAATCCATGCTGCCTCTGATACAGTAATCCATTGAACTCCAGAAACCACACTATTTTCTTTTGCAGCACAATTTCCAATCATTTACTCAGTTAAATTAACTGGCCTGTAGTTTTCAACTCCATCCTTACTTCCACTTTTGTGTAAAGTGACCATATATGCCTGTCTCCAGTCCTCTCACACCACCCTTGACTCCAAAGAGGCATTGAAAAGGTCAGTCAGTAGAGCTGCTAGAATGTCCCCAAGTTCCTTCAGTATTCTCGGATCTCATCTGGTCCCATTGCTTTGTTCACTTTTAGTTTAGCTAGTTCCTCATGAACACAGTCTTCTGAAAATCATTTCAGATGCTCCTCACTTTTGTTCCTGTTTGTGGATGTTGTCTGAAGTACTGCTCCTGACCCTTCATCTATGAACACAGAACAGAAAAGTGGTATTGTCAGACTCAAGGGCAAAGGGGAGGAATATGTAGAAGCTGATGAGGATAATGTGGTATTTCTTAACAGAAATTTGTTAAGCAATTCCGCTTTATCCTCATCAGCTTCTACATATTCTTCCCTTTTACTCTTGAGTCTGACACCACTTTTGCCTTTCCTCCTCTCACTAACATATCTGAAGTGTCTTATCAACACATTTTATTGCATTGGCTATTTTCTCTTATGTTTGTATCTTTGCTTTCTTGACTACTTTGCCAGCCTCTCTAAGTTTTTCCAAATACAGATGCCTGTCTTCCTCTCTCTGTGATCTCTTATATTTCATGAAGGCCTCCCTCTTTTTCTTCAACTTTTGAGCTACCTCTTTTGAGAACCATAGCGGCCTAATTTTGCTTTTACCTTTATTTATTTTTATTTATTTATTTACATTCTCTTATATACCATGCTATTCTGCATCAGTGTGGTTTACATTGAACAAACTGAAATTACATTGAACAGGGCATTATAACTTGGAGATAACTATTTTACAGGGAACATGGGCTATGGAGGGTTAAGTGGCTTGCCCAAGACCACAAGGAGCACCTGTGGGACTAGAAACCCCAGTCCTTCCGGCCCAAGGTTGCTGTCCTCTAGTGGGATTTGAACCCCCGACCTTCTGGCCTGAAGTACCTTGCCCCAACCACTAGGCTACTCCTCCACTCCATATTTACCATTCTAACCAAAAGGTTGGTTGCCCTTAAAATATCCCCTTTCAGTTTTGCCCACTGTTGTTCTACATCCCCCAGCTGTTCCCATCCTGCTAACGACTCCTTGAGGTACTGGCCCATCTTGGCAAAGTTAGTTGTCCTAAAGTCTAAGACCCTTGCCTTTGAATGGATTATATCACCCTAGTCCTAATACTGAACCATACCATCTGGTGATCACTGGATGCAAGATGGTCTCACACTGTAACATCAGAAACACTTTCCCCATTGGTAAGTACCAAGTCCAGTATGGCCCCTTCATGTGTGGGTTCTGTTACCAGTTGCCTGAATAGTTCTTCCTGTAAAGAATCCAGGATCTCCTTGCTTATAGATGACATTGCAGCAGGAGTGTGTCAACATCTGGCATATTGAAATCCCCTATCAGTAGCACTTTCCCTTTCCTGGCAATGCTGTTTATATCTTTTATTAAATCTCCATCCAAGTCTTCTCCCTATGATGGAGGTCTATATATCACACCAAGCAAATGGAGTTCTCTTTCCCTCTTTCTAGTTTAACCCAAACTGCCTAATTTCTCACTTTTAAGCCCTGCATTTCCATAGCTTAAAAGTTATTTCTTACATATAGTGTCACACCTCCTCCCCTTCTTCCTACCCTGTCCTTTCTGAATAATGTATAGCTTGGTATAGTTATATCCCAGTCATGGTTGTCCATGAACCATGTCTCTGTAACTGCCACTAAATCCAAGTCAGCCTCTCCCATTAAAGCCTCAACAACTAGGATCTTATTTCCCATGCTATGGACATTTATAGACACTGCTTTCCAGATGTTGCCCCTTTTACCCATTTCCATAAAGGTATTTAATGTTTCACTTACTTAGGACTTTCTTCACCCATCCCCAACAATTCTAGTTTAAAGCCCTCTTCAGTAGGTTAGCCAGTTTGCTACTGAAGACATGTCGACCTTTCTTGGACAGATAGATGCCATCTCTGCTCTGCAGCCCTTGGAACATCATCTCACGGTCCAGTAATCCAAAATGCTCTTGATGACACCATCCATGCAGCCATGCATTTATCTCCAGGATGCAAGCTTCTCTGCCTTGGTCTTTACCCTCAACAGGGAGGATTGAAGAGAACACCACCTGCACCCCTATCTCCTTCACCCTCTGTCTCAGAGCCATGAAGTCACTCTTGATACACTCAGAGGGATACCTGGCAATATCATTTTTGCCAACATGGATGAGCATCATAGGAAAATAGTCAGTAGGCTTGATAAGCCTCAGCAAACTCTCCATAATATCTTGGATTTTGGCATCTGGCAGACAGCATACCTCTCTGGACATCAAGTCTGGTTGGCAGATGGATGCCTCTCTACCCCTCAGAAGAGAGTCACCAACCACCACTACCCTTCACTTCCTAGTGCTCACTGATTCTGCAACTTTGGGGTGCTTGAGCTCTGGTTCTTTTCTCAGCATATTGTAAATAGTTAAGCCTTTAAACCGTTTGATGTGAATAACTGTAAATAGTTAAGCCCTAAATCCTTTGATGTTGAAAAACTATTGAAGCACATGTTTTACGTAATGGTCACCTTATTGTTTTAGTGTTATTCTTACTGCACTGAGTTTTCTGGAAATTGTCTTGACAGGTAGAAAGACAGTATACAACTGATGTTAAATAAGCAAGTAAATAAATAAATAAATAAATTTATCACTAGAATAAAACTGACATAAAATCACTGCCATTTAGAAACATAGAAACATAGAAATATGACAACAGAAAAAGACCATATGCCCTATCTAGTCTGTCCTTCCATATCAACAACTATAACAGTCCCCTTTTTTCCTTTAGAGATCCTCTGTGTTTGTCCCAAGATTTTTTGAATTCAGTTACTGTCCTCATCTCTACCACCTCCACTGGAAGACTATTCCATGGATCCACTACTCTTTCTGTAAAGACATATTTCTGCAAATCACTCCTGAATCTATCCCCCTTCACCCTCATCCCATGTCCCCTTGTAGCAGAACTTGCTTTCAATTGAAAGAGGCTCTCTTCCTGAACATTTATGCCATGGAGGTATTTAAACATCTCAATCATATCACCTCTATCCCGCCTTTCCTCTAAGGTGTACATATTAAGATCCTTAAGTCTGTCCTCATATGCTTTATAATGAAGACCACTAGCCATTTTTGTAGCCACCCTCTGCACCGACTCCATCCTGTTCACATCCTTTTGAAGGTGCGGTCTCCAGAATTGCACACTATACTCCAAATGAGGTTGCCCAAAGACTTATACAGAGGTACTATCACCTCTTTTTTTCTGCTAGCCAGGGCCGGATTTACCTTGAGTGAGGCCCTATGCCAACAAAAATTGTGGGCCCCCAGCAGGGGCGGCCCAAGGGGGGTGTGGGCCTCATTTGCATAAGGGGCCTCATTTGCATAAATATTTGCATAATGTTACCATATACTAACTTTTAGTAAACGTGCCTCTTAATGAGTGTATGGATAAAGAAAGACTAAAAGATTTCTACATTACTATAATCCAGTGCCAACTGCCAGACACATTAGGAACTACTACAAACACTGCCCATTTAGAACCCATAGCAAACCCGCCGTATCCTAACAGCACTACCAGGACTCACAAAGCACCATACTCTACCAATCAAAAGGCAACACTGCAAATATTAAACCAATACATTTCAGAGAACAACAATACATGATCTACTGGGGAAAGAGAACAAGTGGCAATGTCAAATAGGAATTATATAAACAGAACACCTCAGCTCAGTTACACATGCAGAACATAGACCATCACCAAACAAGTAATCACATTTTAGAAACAGGAAGACAATAATTAAACTGGGAATCCCAAAAGCCAAACTTGGAATGTACAACACTGTAGAAATAAAACTATACATTAATTTGCTCTTGTACTAAACAAAGCGCAGACGTTAATGATGCACATTTACCAGAGCTGACATATTCCAATTAATAAATTCAAAATAAAGAGATATTTTTCTACCTTTTGTGCATTTTTTTCAGCTGCAATTGCTCCAGCCACTTTCTTCTGGTTTCTTCATGTCTTCTGCTAACTCTCCATCGTCTGCTGTCCATTTGTCCTTTCTTCTCTCTTCTAGTTTTTTTCCATTCTCTCTCTACATCTGCTTTAACATACTAATCTTTCTCCTTTTGCTCTTTCCTCATTCCTATTTCATCCAGTCAAATTTTACCCCTCCATCCTCAATCCCCACTTACTCTCCCAATACCCGGCCAATTGTAGATTTTTTTATCCCTCCCACACAAAATATTTTTCCCTTCTCCATTTTACTCTTCCAGCCCCATCCCATTCTAATCCTCCCCCAACATCAGCTCCCTTCTAGTTCCAGCCTCACCCAGCATCCATTCCCTTCTAGTCCCTGCATCAGCCCATTTCCTGTCCTAGCCACCCATCAGCCCATTTCCAGTCCTAGCAACCCCCCAACCCAATACCAGTCCTAACCCCCCATCACCCCATTTTCAGTTTAAGCCCCCCCTATAACCCATTACCAGTCCTAACCCCCCATCAGCCCACTTCCAGTCCTAACCCCATCAACCCATTTCCAGTCAGCCCCCCATAGCCCATTGCCAGTCCTAACCCCCCCATCAGCCCATCAGCCCACAGCCCATTACCAGTCCTAACCCCATCAGCCCACCTCCAGTCTTAACCCCCCCCCCAGCCCATTTCCAGTCCTAACCCCCCCCATAGCCCATTACCAGACAGCCCCCATCAGCCCACAGCCCATTACCAGTCTTAACCCCCCCAAAGCCCATTACCAGTTCTAAACCCCCCCAACAGCCCATTATCAGTCCTAACCCCATCAGCCCACCTCCAGTCTTATAACCCCCCAGCCCATTTCCAGTCCTAGCCCCCCCCATAGCCCATTACCAGACAGCCCCCATCAGCCCACAGCCCATTACCAGTCTAAACCCCCCAAAACCCATTACCAGTTCTAAACCCCCCCCAACAGCCCATTACCAGTCCTAACCCCATCAGCCCACCTCCAGTCTTAACCCCCCCCAGCCCATTTCCAGTCCTAGCCCCCCCCCATAGCCCATTACCAGACAGCCCCCATCAGCCCACAGCCCATTACCAGTCTAAACCCCCCAAAACCCATTACCAGTTCTAAACCCCCCCCAACAGCCCATTACCAGTCCTAACCCCATCAGCCCACCTCCAGTCTTAACCCCCCCCAGCCCATTTCCAGTCCTAGCCCCCCCCCCATAGCCCATTTCCATTCAGCCCCCATCAGCCCACAGCCCATTTCCAGTCTTAACCCCCCCAAAGCCCATTACCAGTTCTAACCCCCCCCAACAGCCCACAGCCCATTACCAGTCCTCCTCATCAGCCCACCTCCAGCCTTAATCCCCCCAACCCTTTTCCAGTCCCAGTCCCAGCCCATTTCCAGTCCCAACCCATTTCCAGCCCCAGTCCCAGCCCCCCCAATTACCAGTCCTACCCCCTCCCCCTCCCCCTCCCCCGGCCTAAAGTAAAATTTATTTTAAAAAAAAAACCTGCTGGCTGCCGCCGCGGGGCCCCCTCTGCTGCCGCGGCAGCATGGATTGACCCGCGGGGGCCCCCTCTGTAAGCTCGGTCCCTCCCTCCGTGCCTCCGTGTCTCCCTCCGTGCAGGCTGTTAGAGACGCGAAGGCAGACTGTCTCCTTCGCGTCTCTGTTAAGCCCGCAGGGGCTGATGGGAAATTTCCCATCAGCCCTGCGGGCTTAACAGAGACGGGAAGGCAGAAGGAGACAGTCTGCCTTCGCGTCTCTAACAGCCTGCACGGAGGGAGACACGGAGGCACGGAGGGAGGGACCGAGCTTACAGAGGGGGCCCCCGCGGGTCAGTCCATGCTGCCGCGGCAGCAGAGGGGGCCCCGCGGCGGCAGCCAGCAGGTTTTTTTTATTTTATTAAAAAAAAAAGCCTAACTACTTCAATTTTTGTGGGCCCTTTGCAGCTGTGGGCCCTACGCCATGGCGTACATGGCGTATAGCTAAATCCGGCCCTGCTGCTAGCCATTCCTCTCTGTATGCACCAAAGCATCCTTCTAGCTTTTGCCGTCACCTTTTCTACCTGTTAAGCTACTTTAAAATCATCAGACACACCCACGCCCAGGTCCCGTTCTAATTTAGTGGACAAAAGTACTTCACCCCCTATACTATATTGCTCCTTTGGATTGCTGCAGCCCAAATGCATGACATTACATTTTTTAACATTAAATCCCAGCTGCCAGATTCTAGACCATTCTTCAAGCTGAGCTAGATCCCTCCTCATGTTATCTACACCTTCCTGGGTATCTACTTTATTGCAGATTTTGGTATCATCCGCAAAAAGGCAAACCTTACCTGACGGCCCTTCCGCTGTATCACTAACAAAGATGTTAAAAAGAATCAGACCAAGGACAGATCCCTGGGGCATACCACTGGTAAAATCCTTCTCCTCAGAGTGAGCCCCATTTACCTGTACTCTTTGTTGCCTTCCACCCAACTAATTTCTTACCCAAGTAGTAACTTTAGGGTCCATCCCTAGGGTGCTCAGTTTGTTTATAAGTCGCCTGTGAGGAACGGTGTCAAAATCTTTACTGAAATCTAAATACACCACATCTAGGGCTCTCCCTTTGTCCAACTCCCTGGTCACCCAGTCAAAGAAATCAATCAGATTTGTCTGACAAGACCTGCCTCTGGTGAATCCATGCTGCCTCAAATCCTGTAATCTGCTGGACTACAGAAACCTCACTATTTTCTCTTTCAGCAGCGTTTCCAATAATTTACTCACCACCGAAGTTAAACTAACTGGCCTGTAGTTTTCAACCACATCCTTACTTCCGCTTTTGTGTAAAGGCACCATATGAGCCTCTCTCCAGTCCTTTGGCACCACTCCCGACACCAATGAGGCATTGAAAACGTCAGTCAGTGGAGCTGCTAGAACGTCCCCAAGTTCCCTCAGTATTCTAGGGTGTATCCCATCTGTTCCCATCGTTGTGTCTACTTTAAGTTGAGCTAGTTTCTCATGAACACAGTCTTCTGAAAATTGTTCAAGATGTCCTTCGCTTCTGTTCCTGTTTGTGGGTGTTTTCTGAATATGTATCACCTCCCATCTGGTAAGTGTATTGATCCTACAATTGCTCTAGAGATGTCATGGTGTAGTCAGATGGTCAAGTGTATACATTGGATTCAAACTCTCGGTGAAGGCTTCCAAGAAAGAAATAACAATGCTTTATTCTCCCTTTCAATAAAGTAAAGGGAAGGATAAGAGGAAAATAATATCTACTGTTAGGACTGATTAATGTCAATGTGATATTACAGATTACAATTTGCAATATTGCAGTAAATTTTGAAAATTCAATGAAAATGGCTGAAACCATTATGTTGATTTTTTTAAATTTATTAATTATATATAATAAATAATTAAATATGTCTTTTTAAATGGAGTGTACTCAGAATTTGGAAAAAAAACAATTAAAACAATTATTTATAAGAAGGTGTTCAAAACACTATTGCACAATAAAAGGGTAAATTATGATTTATAACAGATGTTCTTTGTTATTTCAGGAATGTTCTGCAGGAACTTCAGGAACTGCACACCATCAGATAGGTAATTAAGATTACATAACATATCAGATCAATTCCTTGTAAACTCAGATCACAATTTTTTTCTTAAAATTCTGTTGTCTCTGTTAAAGGTTACACAAAAGGGTAGAGCTCAGGTAAGTATAAATATTCTATAAATTATTTTAAACTTTCTTCAAATATCTTATTTCAAAGTCTTTCAGCTTAGGAATCATTTTACTTTTCTTTGCAGGTGTTTTGGACTTTCCAACCTCTAAAAGGTAAGTTTCTTCCTTTTAAATTCAGAATTATTTTTATTTATTTATTTGAGGTCAAATATTTTTTAAATGTGTGTGTGGTGCATCAAATACCTCTTCCCAGCACTCTTTTGTCCAGTTGCTCAGCAAGAACTCTTTGGGTAATTTGCCTCAGGCTCAGTTCCAGGATCGGCTCAGGCTCAGTCCAGCATTGATCTACCATTGCTTAACTTTAAGAACTCAGAAAAATAAGTCTATCTACCTATTCAGGCTGTTCTTCTCAGTCCCTAAGTTTAAAAATTCAGACTGAGAACTTGTTTATTTACTTAGTAACTGCCCTAAACTATTTTAAAATAAAGGATAATTAATTATAATTTTTTTCGAGAGCTGTTTTGGTTATTCCACATAATCTGTATGTTTGTTGGTGCGCTGAATCCAAAAATGACCTCCATTTTGTCATAGGACATCACGTTTCCTGACAATTTAGGTAACTATGTTAAATAAGGCAATACCTCAAAATAAATGGAAATAGACTTATAAAATTAAAGTTTTTTATTACAATATTTTCATGAAAATCCTTTTTTGAACTGAAATGAGCTCACCTACACACACTAAACTCAATTTGTCTTCCTTGTGAGGCTCCTCTTGGTGCACTTACGCTTGTGAGTAGCATCTGGAATGTCTCTCTGAAGCATCCAACAGTAGTCTGCCATCATTGTAATGCTCCATTTTCCCTGGTATCTCCTTTCCATCTCTTTAATGTCTTGGTGGAATCGTTCACCTTGTTCCTCACTCACAGCTCCCAAATTTTCAGGAAAGTAGTCAAGGTGAGACTGGAGGAAATGCACTGTCAAACTCATCAGGCAACCTAAAGCTTGAAATGTTTTCAGCATTCGTCCGACGATCTTTTTGTAGTGAGGATCTTTGTTATTGCCTAAAAATTTATGTAAGACTTCTTTAAATGCAATCCACCCTTCTTTTTGAGGATCCGTCATGGTATTGACAAACTCTTGATCAACTATAAACGTAATTGTAGATTGATTGTTTATGTTATCAGAATATAGAAAGACTAGGGGACATGCAATGAAGCTACAGGGTAAACTATTTAAGACTAATAAAAGAAAATATTTTTTCACTCAATATGTAATCAAACTCTGGAATTTGTTACCAGAGAATGTAGTAAAGGCTGTTAGTGTAGCTGGGTTTAAAAAAGGTTTGGACAAGTTCCTGGAGGAAAGGTCCATAAACCATTATTAAGAAGGGACCCAGGATATCAATGCTTGATCCAGTACAAGCATTGCGGAACCTGTATCTTTTGGGGAAACTGCTAGGTACCTATGACCTAGATTGGCCACTATTGGAAACAGGATACTGGGCTTGATGGACCTCGGTCTGAACCAGTATGGCATATCTTATGTTCTTATGTTATGTTAAGCCTTCTAATGTCTGGTCCGAAGAACACACCTTCCTTCAATTTTGCCTCCGACAGGCCTGGAAACTTGGTGACCAAGTATTTGAAGCATTCTCCATCTCTTGGAAGTGATTTTACGAATTGCTTCATCAATCCCAATTTTATGTGGAGAGGTGGTAGAAGAACTTTATGGGAAGGTACCAAAGTTTCTCGGAGGACATTTTTTTCACCGACTGTTAGCACCCTTGGCTACCAACTCTTGGTCCAGTGATTTTGTCGGTCTCGACTGTCCCATAGACACAGAAAACAAGGATATTTGGTATACCCAGCTTGTTGCCTGAGCAGCATGCACAAGACCTTCAAGTCCCCACACACTTGCCAACTATGGTCTTCATATTTAAGTTTATGAAGAACCAATTCCAAGTTCTCATAGGTTTCATTCAAGTGTTCGGAATGACCTACAGGTATGGAAGCGTACAAACCGTTGTGGAGTAAAACTGCTTTGAGACTTCTTTTTGAAGAATCTATAAAAAGATGCCATTCCTCTGAATCATATTGGATTTTAAATTGACCCATCAGACCTTCGACATGGATGCAATAAACCAACTTGTCTTCCTGGGCAAAGTAAGGAACAAACTCCTTTTCACGATGTCTGAACCACGAAGATGACACTCCTGGCAACAATAAATTCCTGCTTTTCAGCCTTGATCTGAGTAACTCAGCAGCATCTTTGGGAAGATTCAAGTCTCTTACCAAATCATTCATCTCCTCCTGAGAAAACAATTTTGGTCTTGTATCATCTTCAAAGTCAGAACTTGATTCATCATCTGGTTCAGGTATGACTTCACCTTCATCGGAGCTAGGTATCTCTTCCAAGGTAGCAGGGGGCTTGGGTACTGGTATATCTGTGCCATGGGGGATGGGACAAATTGCCGAGTGAAGATTGGGGTATGAAATGGAATGCTTCCATTTTGAATTTAACCCTTTCACATCGTATGAACAAAAGTAACAGTCTTCACTATGGTTCTTTTGCTCTCGCCATACCATAGGAATCCCATAACGGAAAGATTTTTTCTTACCCTTGAACCAGTTTCGGAGGTCCTCAACACACCGTTTGCATACTTTATGAGGCGCCCAGACTTTATCTTAATCTCCAATTTTTAGTCCAAAGTATGCAAAGTATACTTTTTTCACAAAGTCTGTAATATTCTGCTGTTGCTTCAACACTGTATATTCACCACAGATGAAACAGAAACTCTCTGGCGAATTAATACACTTTCGCGGAGTCATAACATAACGGTTGAAGAATGACGAGCTAACACAAATTGCGATGAAAAAGTGTGAACAGCCTAGAACCAAGAACCTGATGATGATTCGTGCACAAGTGTGGCATGCAGGAGAGAGCAGCTCTGTGTCTGTACACGAGACGTCACAGTGCTGGCCACGCCCCCCTGCACTGACCGGAGCTGCTGCTATCTGCCCTGTGTCTCCCTCCCACTGGATTCTTCAGGAAAGATTAACCCCTTCTACCATTAGAAGCATGAACTTAAAACTTGCTTAGCTTATGTATATATTGCTGACCATCAGATTTACAGTGCTATATTTTTTTTTACATAACTCGGACAACCCCTTTAAGGTTTTTTTTGGCATTTTATATCTTAAAGGCACTTATGTGAATTAATTAATAGTAATTTGAATTAATTAATAGTAATTTGAAAAAATTTGATAAATTTGAAGAAAATGTTGCATGTTGTGGCAAATCATGATGTCTAGGAGTTTTTTCAATATTTTATTTGTTTTCAGCACACCAAAATACATGGAAATTAGATGAAAATAATCAAACAGCTTTTTAGTTGCAGACCTGTGTTATCTCTAATTAATTTCCCCTTTCACTCAAACACACCTAAACATGCACACCATGACATTCATTCCCTGACCAGTTCCTTCCACACTACATACAGACTCAAAGGCAAACCTACCATACACATTCACAGCCAACTTTAAGCTTCTGGTTTCAAAGGTTTGTTGTTGTTAAGTGCCATTGAGTCGGTGTCAACTCCTGTCAACCCTCTGGATAGTTGACCTAAACGTTATCCGACCTTCAGACAAGCGGCTCATTGTTGATAGAGTGGTATCCATAACCGGCCTTTCTCTTTTATGGTGACTTTCTACCTTGCAAGCATTGTGACCTTCTCCAATTGTCTCTCTCTTCGCATGATATGTCCAAAGCATGAAAGTCAAAGTCTTTTCATCTGAGCTTCTATAGAAAGCTTATATTTGATCTCCTCTAGTACTGAGTAGTTTGTTCTTCGGGCAGTCCATGATATACACAGTATTTGTTGCCAGCATCATAATTCAAAGGCATCAGTTTTCTTCTTGTTCATCTTTTTGACTATCCAACTTTTGAATCCATATGACGTTAATGAAAATACCATGGCCTGGACAAGTCAAATCTTTCTTTGGAGAGAGAGACATCTCTGCTCTTCAGAATTTTGTATAGGTCCTTCATAGCCATTCTACCAAGAGCAATGTGTTGCTGGATTTCTCGACTGCTAGTCCTTTCTTTATTGATTGTTGATCCAAGTAAGTTAAAGTTGTCAACTATTTCAATTTCTTCTCCAGCAACGATAAACTTATTGATTTTGCCTGTTGTCCAGACCTTTGTCTTCTTAACATTAAGGAGCAGGCCCATTTTAAGGCTATGTTCCTTGTTCTTGAGAAGCAACTCTTAAAATATCTGTGAAGCAGAAAACTCAAGATAAAATCTTGAAGCCTGTTTCTGTTTTTATTTTCTGATGCTTTCAGAAACTATCACTGTGCCAAGATTCTACACAGTAGCATGCACAGCACACAGAACTCACTTCCCACTGACAACAAGACTCTTTAAAGTCAACCACACTTTCGATTCACTGCAGCCCCGAAGCCGGCGTGCAGGACCCGATGTTTGCCACAGGAATGTAGCTCGCTGCAGACAGGCCTCTGCTTGCAGCCCAATGCAGTCCCCGATTTCTCTCTTTTCTTAAAAAAAACCCAAACAAACAAAAAACCCCACTGTTGCTAGCTTTGCCTCCAGAGCAGCCCTAATGGGGGGAAAAAAAGAGCCTCCTAGCTGCCAATGGTAGCCCCAGCGACCTTCTTCAATCCCTTCTGGGGCCCGAAAAGGTATTTATAAAATGTTTTAACTGGGTTACATATATATATCCACATGACTTGCTATCTGTTGCTGTGTATCTGTAGTCCCTGTGCCTAAGGACTGTGTGTTGCCTTTGTTGCCTTATCTGCAGACAGGATCCATGCTGGTCAGCTGAGAGCACATCTCACAAATCTATATATGTTCCCATCCTACTGAGATCCATGGCTTTCATCCCCTGAGCACAGCCCATTGGGGAATGGTAACCTTATTTGGTTGCAGACTCACATGGACTCATAAGGGAGGTTCATACATTTGATTGTTGGTGTCTCTGATTCCTGTTTGGCAGCCACAGTGGTGGTTATGTTGGTTGTGCCTTGCATATCACCCTGGGTTGTTCCCATGTGGTGGCTAACTTAGATGTGCCCTCTATGTGCCATCTGGCCCTCGATGTGAACCTACCTCCTTCACAAGCCCTGTAATCCTATGATATGGAGTATTAGTAATCTCACTGAGATATTTCTATCCCCAAAATATATACAAAGTTTAATTACAAAACACTGTGAATATATTTACAACCATATATCCCTCTAACTAGAACCCTCACCTCTGTATATTAAGAAAATAAAGGCAGGGACCATGCAGCAGCTGCTGTACAGCCTCTGATAGGTCATCCATCTCTGCCCTTATTCTTTCCAGGTGCCCCCCCCCCATGAGGTCCTTAGTCCAGGTGATAGCACCAAAGAGGCCATGCTGCACCACCAAAAGATTTGTGGTGATGCATCATATCCCTTTAGGCCTTTTCATCTTCCCTGCCCTTTCCTCCTACCTTTTTACCCCTACCCACACCTCCCCTTACTGCATCACACCCTTCTTTCCTCCCCTTTCCCCTCCCTCCACACCCCACCTGCACCCTAATCTCCTTCCTTCCTCCTCCCCAGATCATCCAATATCATTCCCTTGCATCTGAGATGAGGTACATACTGCAACAGTCTAGGAAGTTCATCTGTTGGTTCTGGGGTAGCTATGTATCATAGTGGGTAGAGGAGACCCACCATCACCTGTTCCTCTATGTCCATGGCCTGCAATCCCCCTCTTCTACCTCCTCCTCCTCCACAGATGCATCAATTACAAGGCAGTGGCTGCTGAGGCTTGAGGAGCTGGGGGGTCACCAGTGGTATAAGGGTGCCTTCAGTGTCACCTGCTGCTCTTTCCACCTCCGCTTCTGCCTCCACAGCCACTGCTGCCTCTGCTTCCTTTGTGACCGCTGCTGCTTCTGGGGATGAAAGATTTCAGGTCACTCTAGGATTTGGCTGGTACCGTACTGGTGATAGAGTCTCTCTGTTGCCTTCTCCACATCCACTGGTCTGACCCATCCCATCAAGATGTTGGGCTTACCCAAATAGAGCAGAGGACAGCCTGACAGAGGATGATGTGTGCTGTGTTGGTCCTAGACCATTTCTCAGAGTGCTTATGAGCAGCATGTGCATAAAACTGAAGGCAGTTCTACCCCAGGCTACACTTTTGGTACACATTTATCTTTGTTTGTCATCCATTCCACATGCACAACCTATCTTGCTTGAAATTCCAAGGTAACATCTGCGTGATGTTCACACATCACTCTTCCACTCACATATGTGGCCCTGCCATGCTCTCAAACAGGGATTCCCTGTACTGCTGCTGGTTTTGCCATGACACACAAGATATTCTCCCAGTAATAATTCAACCACTTCCTCTAGACAATACCTCTAACATACTGCACATCTCCTGTCTCGATGTCTGTCATACCTTTGAATGCCCTTTCCTGATGACCTGTGCAGCAGATACCTGGCTATGAGCCCCCACTTCCCCAGAGCCACCATGTGTAATTCTCTACTGTGTCTGTGAAACACCTGAAAACCTTTTCCCTTGTTGTGCCATCCATGCCACCTGTACCTTGCCATGAACAGCCATCATCAGGAACCTCCATCATACAGAGTTTCTGCACTTGATGCCACAATGGTGCCCACATACCTTGATGCTTCTGCCATTCTCTCCAAAGGCACTGAAGAAAATGAGGACCCTTGCACCTTTTGCTCTTGAAGCACATCTTCAAGGCCTCAATATCTTGCCTTACCCAGTATGTTCTGTGAGAAAGGGAAATAAAAGGCATGCTAAGTGAAGTCATCTGGAACTCTGGCATCCCCTGTCATCCCTCTTTTACACTTCATGTGTCACACACTCTATACATCAAATCTGGGATCATGTCTGCCATCTTGTTGTTTGCCAATGGATCACATCCTGCCTTCTAGATCAATCTATGCCCACATCCCCTCCTCTCCTGCTCCTATAGAGTGTTCTGCACATTGCTCGCTGCATCCCTCTGGGTGTTGCTTTTTACAAGTCTTCCTGTGGATGCATATTTTTTTCTGTCTGGTTTAGGCTACTGTGGTTGTGACCTTTTCCCTTTATCTTTATCTTTATCTTTATCTTTATTCGCAAAGCTTGATAAACCGCCCATGCCAAGGCGTCAGGGTGGTGTACAATACAAAATAATGACTAGGCTACAGAAAATAAAGTTGGAAAAAGAACGCCATCACTTAACAGGACAGGAAAGAACAATTAAAAGACAGAGGACAGAAAAGAAGAGGACGAGTGGAGTGGGGGTGGGGGAGCAAGGGGAGGAAATACGAAGGGAAACTATAGGGGACGGGGGGCGCGGCTAGGGGAAAAGGCACCATCGGTCGGTAGAGGAAGGTCAAAGGCTTGACAAAAAAGGTAGGTCTTAAGAAGGCCTTTGAAACGGGGGAAAGATGATTCGAGACGGAGTGGTAGGGGGAGCGAATTCCATAAGGCGGGAGCCCGGAAGAAGAAAGCAGAGTGGCGAGTGAGTTCCAAGTGGGCCTGGGAGGGGAAAGGGAGGAAAAGACGGTTACCGTGAATGGAGCGGAGAGAGCGAGGAGAGGGTTGAAAGTGAATGATGTCTGCTAGGTATTGGGGGGTACTGGCATAGAGGACTCTGTGTGCAAGAATGAGCAATTTAAAGATAAACCTAAATTTAACCGGCAGCCAGTGAAGAGAGAAAAGATAGGGAGTGACATGAGACCGGACGGGGGAGCAGGTAACGAGACGGGCGGCAGTATTCTGGACTAGTTGTAAACGGCGAAGCCTGGTATACCTTGTTTCCTGGTTTCTGACAATAGCTCTGCCATTACAACCTCTCTTGCTCCCATGGACCCAAAACATGTCTCTGTTATCTTTAAAGGTATGCTGCCACCTTTCCTCTTAACCACAGAACTATTGTACTTTGTGTTCCCACTTTGGGTTCTATGCGACTGCTGCAGCTAGAACTTTCATTGTCACCTTTTGTTCACTGATCCTTAACTATCTGTGACCCCTGTTGTCAATATGCTAAGGACAGGAAGGGTGCACTGTTTCCTCTCTCTACCTGTTCCCGTCTCTCTGCACTCATGCTAGGTCTAGATCCTAGGGAATCTCCATGTCCATTGTGTTGGGCCACTTAGCAGTACTCCCATATTTGCACATTCTCCCCACTGCTGGCACATCTTTCTAGGATCCCACTTCATTAAGGGGGTCATCCCGATCCTGAATAGCAGGGGCTGGATGTCCAACATGCACGTCCAGCCTCTGCTATTCCCCTAGACCCAATGCCGATGACAGAGATCCCCGCACATACACAGGAGATGTGCAGGGAGCTCTGGATGAGGGTGGGAGGGGGAGGACCAGAGGAGGAGTGAGAGTGGGCCGGAGGAATGATCCTGACCCCGGATGTACAGGGCCAATTCCAGTCACGGTGCTGTACATCCAGGCTGGAGGAAAAGGATTGGGGACTTATTGCACCTCAGGAGTGGAATGTCACACCGTGGGAGGCAGTTGGTAGCGGTAGACCCTCCCCCCCCCCAAATGGTAAAGTAGAAGCCTCCCAGCTGCTAATAGTAGCCCCAAAAGGTTGGTTCAGGGGTTGGGCAGCAGGGAAACAGCTTTTGGGATTCAGTGGGGGATCAGGGCGTCTGCATGGCAACCCAGTGCCATGACAATGGGACACCACAGCACCGGGGATCTATGCAGGCGCTGCAGCTTGGTTGAACAGGGTGTGCATTATGCATCTGGTGGCTCAGCATTGTGGCATGTCCTGCCCATCCAGGCTGGTTGCACCCGATTCTGATCCCCCGGTGATGTATAGCCCCCGCAGGATCAGAATCAGTGCAAATCCGGCCTAGTCAAATTCTGAATGTCCAGATGGGCCCCAAATGGAATTGGCCTCTAAGGCAATAAAGTAGAACAATATAAACCATCTAGGTTATTTCATAAGGATGTGCGTTTGTGAATGTGCATTTGGCTAAAATTTAAAGCACCCACAAACTATTTGTATGCACCTATACCTATGAATTAAAGTATGTGGAATTGATCTCATATTTAAAAGAAATTATAGACTGCATACAATTCTAGCACCTTAAAATAGAATATTTATTTATTTATTTAGACAGATTTGTATACCACCTTATCCTTCAATCAACGTGGTCAAAGCACAATTGGGGGATACATTTAACACGAGGGGATATGAGACACATACACTAATACTTACAGGGAACATGAGCAATGGAGGGTTAAGTGGCTTGCCCAAGACCACAAGGAGCAACTGTGGGACTATGTGAAACAAACCTGTGGGAATATGTGAAACAAACAGGAAAATAGTCTATTTGAAAACTGTGGCCAGTAAGCATAGAAGTGCTGGTTAATGAAAGGGAAAATGTGCTAAATACAACACTGATGTGCAGGCGGCCACTGTATTCTTTAGAACATGTTAAGCACATCTTAAGAAGAAAGGCAAAATGAATTTTTGGAAATCAAGAGAAGTTATATGTAGCAGTTAAGATCTCAGTCTCACGGTTGAGGTTCACACCATACCACTTGAGAAATGAGATAAATAATCCATGAAGACCTCAAAGACCTGTTTAAGGAGCACAGCTTCCATTTGTAAGATATTCATCACTTGGACAAGAGTATGCAAAACCTCAACCACTGTGAAAACTGAAAATAACCATATTATTATTTACCACATACTTGGACAGAGGCAACCTCAACCTGGATGACAGACTATCTATCCTCTGTGGCAAGGCATTGCTACTCTCTGAATGGAAATGCCTCTATCTACTGCAACAGAGACCACAACTTGCTCCAGAATGTGTCACTGAAATCTGTAGCAGTATGTACAACAGGCTCAAGGAGCAAAGGGTCAAGAGTTCAGTGATATATTTGGCAGGAAGTCTCTTACAGGGTCACAAAGAGCAAACAATAAAAAAAGTGATCTGCAGATTTGTATAATTTAACTTTTATACTAAACTGAGAGTCTGTTAGTCCTATATAGCAAGAGGTTTTCCTTTTGCTCAGAGCTTCTGTCTGGCGAGGAGTTGGGCCTAATCCTTGACATGCAAAAAGAGCCAGCCTTCAGTTAGGATGAGCTGGGTGATCATCCAAGGTGCTTTGACATGAGTGGCATGATTGATGTTTTATTTAAAAGTAGTTTTAAATAAAAGCTGGTGAGGATCCCCAGGCTCTACCATCTTAAGTCAAAGAAGAGTTGTGCATGAGCCAGAATGCCAGCAGGAAACCTCAGACTTCAGTGGCTGAAGACCATGAGCAGCAATGTCATCTCTTAGTGAGCAACCCTTAGTTGCTGTTGCTCTCTGCTGTGAACCTCCTTGTGTTGCTGATTGCACTATCTTCTGTACAGTAAGGAGGGACCTAGGATGGAGAGAGCATGGGGGAGAGTGGGGAAAAATGAGATGAAAGAATGGCATTCCTGACAGACTCCATTTCAAAGGCAGATAATATTCTGCCTGAAAGATATCAGAGGGGTTTAGGTCTTCTTTAAAAAAAAACTAACTAATTATTAAAGGGTTTTCCTGTTCTTTTTACAAACTAATAATTCTTAAAGGTCTTTTGCTGTTATTTTTCAAAAGATAAGTCTTTTTTCTATGCTGAAAAGGGGGAATATTTTTGTGTGCTTGTGGAGTTAGGCAAGGAAGGCTCTGTCTGTTAAAGTTCATTATCTTTGTTCTAGCTACCCATTCACAGCTAACTCTTTGAAGCCACTGGCCTCATCAGATGTTAGGTCCCTCCCTACCCACCCTGACAACCACCCACCCCATATGAGCATTCTTGCTTTATAGGGCAACTCCCCAATTAGTACATACAGGGACATAGACAAGCACTGTTAACCTGATTTAAGTTTGTTAAGAACATAAGAACATAAGATATGCCATACTGGGTCAGACCAAGGTCCATCAAGCCCAGTATCCTATTTCCAACAGTGGCCAATCTAGGTCATACATACCTAGCAGTATCCCCAAAAGACAAAGGTTCCACAATGCTTGTATTGGGACAAGCATTGATATCCTGGGTCCCTTTTTAATAATGGTTTATGGACCTTTCCTCCAGGAACTTGTCCAAACCTTTTTTAAACCCAGCTACACTAACAGCTCTTACTACATCCTCCGGTAACAAATTCCAGAGTTTGATTACACGTTGAGTGAAAAAATATTTTCTCTTATTTGTCTTAAATAGTTTACCCTGTAGCTTCATTGCATGTCCCCTAGTCTTTCTATATTCTGATAGCGTAAACAATTGATCTATATTTACCCGTTCCACTCCATTCATTATTTTATAGACCTCTATCATATCTCCCCTCAGCCATCTCTTTTCCAGGTTGAAGAGCCCTAACCTTTGTAGCCTCTCTTCATAGGAGTAGCCTTCCATTCCCTTTACCATTTTGGTGGCTGTTCTAACTGTTGTTTTTTTCTCTTAAAGGACAGCTGAGGAACAGATGGGGACTTTAGTTGGTCTCTCTCTTTTACTTCAACATGTACCAAAGCTCCATCAACTAAACAATGGCTGGGAAAAATTGCATTGCTAAAGCTGGTTCTTCAATTCAAGGGTTGACGGAGTTGGAGTGTTGATACTGCAGGCTCTAGTGACTTGTGAGGAACTAGCTAAACTAAAAGTAGACAAAGCCATGGGTCCAGATGGGATACATCCAAGAGTACTGAGGAAATTTGGGACGTTCTAGTGACTCCACTGTCTGACCTTTTCAATGTCTCTTTGGAGTCAGGAGTAGTGTCAGATGACTGGAGAAAGGCACATGTGGTCTCTTTACACAAAAGCATACATAAAGATGGCATTGAGAACTACAGGCCAGTTAGTCTAACCTCTGTGGTTAGTAAATTATTGGAAAGGCTACTAAAGGAGAGAATAGTGAGGTTTCTGGAGTCCAATGGATCTGAGGCAGCATGGATTCACCAGAGACAGGTCTTGTCAGACAATTCTGATTAATTTCTTTGACTGGGTGACCAGGGAGTTGGACCGAAGGAGAGACCTAAATGTGGTGTATTTGGATTTCAGTAAAACCTTTGATGCCATTTCATGCAGGCAACTTTTAAACAAACTGAGCACCCTAGGGATGGACCCTAAAATTACTGATTAGGTTAGAAATTGGTTGAGTGGGAGGCAACAAAGGGTACAGATAAATGGAGTTTGCTCTGAGAAGAAGGAGGCTACCAGTTGTGTGGTAGCCTCCTTCTTCTCAGAGCAAACTCCATTTATCTGTACCCTTTGTTGCCTCCCACTCAACCAATTTCTAACCTAATCAGTAACTTTAGGGTCCATCCCTAGGGTGCTCAGTTTGTTTAAAAGTTGCCTGCGTGGAATGGCATCAAAGGTTTTACTGAAATCCAAATACACCACATTTAGGTCTCGCCTTCAGTTGTTGTGTGCAGTTGTGTGCTGCAGGAATCCAATTCTAGTTAACATCTTTGTTAATGATATTGCAGAAAGACTGTTGGGTAGTAATATTGTGGAAGGACTGTTAGTGATATTGCTTGTTTGTGGATGATATAAAAATCTATAATAGAGTAGACACACAGGAAGGAGTCGTTAACATGAGAATGGATCTAGCTAAGCTTGAAGAATGGTCTAGAATTTGGCAACTGAAATTGAATGCTAAACAATGCAGGGTCATGCATTTAGGCTTCAAAAATCTAAAGGAGCTGTACAGTGTATGGGGTGAGGTACTTCTGTCCACAAAAGAAGAGTGGGATCTGGGCATAATTGCATCCGATGATCTTAAAGTAGCTAATCAGGTAGAAAAGATGACTGCAAAAGCCTGAAGGATGCTTGGATGTATAGGGAGAGGAATGGCCAGCAGTAAAAAAGAGGTGATAAGGCCTTTGTATGTCTCTGGTGCAATCTCATTTGGAGTATTGTGTACAATTCTGGAGACTACACCTTCAAAATTATATAAGTAGTATAGAGTCGGTGAAGAGGGTGGCTACTAAAATGGTTAGTGGTCTTCATTATGAAGCATATGAGGACAGACTTAAAGATTTTAATATATATATTTTGGAGGAAAGGCGAGATAGGGGCGATACAATAGAGACATTTAAATATCTCCATGGCATAAATGCACAGGGGGGTCTTTATCAATTGAAAGCAAGCTCTGCTGTGAGGGGACATAGGATGAGAGTGAAAGGGAATAGACTCAAGAGTAAGATGTGGAAATATTTCTTTATGGAAAGAGAGGTAGTTGTGTGGAATAATCTCCCAGTGGAGGGGTGGTGAACATGAGGACAGTATCTGAATTCAAAAAAGCATGGGACAAACACAGAGGATCTCTAAGAGTAAAAAGGGGATTATCCATTTGATATGGAAGGGCAGACTAGGTAGGCCATATGGTCTTTTTCTACCATCAAGTTTCTGCGTTTTTAAGAAAACAAGGAGTGAGTAAGTGGAGGGAAAGAACATGTGTGATGAGTGAGGGTCTAGAGACAGTAGACCAAAGATGAGGGGAGTGAGGAAATAGAGAAAAAAGCATATTGGGTAAGAAATTTTGAGGGGAAAAAGCATGGAGGACAAGTGCAGTGGGGAGGCAAGGAGTGAGGGAAAGTAGGTGTGGAATGAGAAAGTGAAAGAATGTAGGATGGAGAGAAAGTAGGAGAAGATGAATGTAGGAGGGAGGAAGGGAGTGGCATATCTCCAAAACATACACATTCCTTCTGACACCCATTCACAACAAATATACCTATTCCTACCCACATACTTCACTCACTCCACAGCAACCTGTTTGCTTACATTTTTTTCTCCACACACATTAAACTGATAGCTAATACCTGTCATTTCTTTCTCTACATCAGAAAAATGTTCCCCTTCCTTTCTGAACACACTACTAAGATGCCTATCCACTCTTTAGTCACCTCTCTTCTTGACTATTGCAGACTCCTCCTTGCTGGTTTCCCTCTGAATCATAAGAACCAACAATTTGGAACAAGCTACCAGATGAACTTTGACTAAATACAGACATCAAAGACTTCCGGAAGCAACTAAAGAGAACACTATTCATTGAACACTATGTGGACGTCACATGATGCAAATCTACACAGACGACCAATCCCCCGCCCCCACAACTTGTATAATAGCGCATAATGTAAATAGTTCATCATGAATCTAATATACCCTAACACACTCACACACATGGAACACTGCATGACCCCCCCCCCCAAAAAAAACACATTTGTGATTGTTTGCTGTGAAAACCGCCTTGATTCAATGAAAAGGCGGTATAGAAATCCTTTTAAATAAATAAATAAAGAACATAAGATATGTCATACTGGGTCAGACCAAGGTCCATCAAGCCCAGTATCCTGTTTCCAACAGTGACCAATCTAGGTCATACGTACCTAGCAGTTTCCCCAAAAGACACAGGTTCCACGATGCTTGTACTGGGTCAAGCATTGATATCCTGGGTCCCTTCTTAATAATGGTTTATGGACCTTTCCTCCAGGAACTTGTCCAAACCTTTTTTAAGCCAGCTACACTAACAGCCTTTACTACATCCTCTGGTAACAAATTCCAAAGTTTGATTACATCTCTCTCCCCTTCAATCTGTTCAAAATTTGCTAATATTCCACCAGCCTTGATATGCTCATATAACCCCTCTTCCTAAGTCACTTCATTGGCTCCCAATCCGTTTCCATATCCAGTTCAAATGTCTCCTACTGACCTATAAATGCACTCATTATGTTGCTCCTCACTATCTTTCCTCTCTCTTTTCTCCCTACACTCCTCCTCGTGAATTCCACTCTTCTGGTGGATTGCTACTGTCTATGCCTTTATCTTCCACTGCCAACTCCAGACTTCGATCTTTTCACCTTGCTTCTCTTTATGCCTGGAACAAACTACCTGAGTCTATATGTCAGGCTTCATCTCTTCCCCTTTTCAAATCTATGCTATAAGCTCACCTCTTTGAGGTCATTTTTGTATCCTGATCCGCTTAGTCTCCTATGTGTTCTTCTTACCTTCCCTTGTTGTTTCCTAGTCCTTGACTGTTGTATTTTCTCTCTTGACTAGATTGTAAGCTCTGGCGAGCAGGGACCATCCTTATATGCATCTGTACATCCTTATATGGATCTGTATATGTATCTGATGGTGGTAGAGCCACCATCAGATATTTAAAGTCAGCGCCAGTGTCTGCAGACTCTTATTGTTGTCTATATGCCTTATACTTTAGTTTTGCCTTTACTGCAAGCTGTGTGTTTATGTTTCTGTAGGTCCTCTCTGTTGTGCTCTCTGCTGCCTCCACCCCCCCCCCCCCCCAGAAGTGATGCGGTCACATTCATGCAACCGCACTCTGAAAGGTAGATCCACCATCAGATATTTAAAGTCAGCGCCAGCAGCACCTCTCGCCGCAGCGGCGCATGGCATAAGCATGCACCGAAGGAGCGCACCTTAGGAGCACGGTGTGCTCCTTAGGTGCACTCCTTGGAGCGGCTCCGGCAGCGGAGGCTATATCTCGGCACGACTCTCTCCCTTTCAACTGTTCTGGTTGTTGCCTTGGCTGCTCACCGTTCTGTACCTTCAGTTGCACTCTCCCCTGATGCCGGTAAGTAACCATCATTTTTCTGATCTCTCCACTGCATTCACCCCCCTTTTCAACACGATCCCCCCTGATTATCTCATGGCTTCCATACCAGTTCTGTGGGGCAATCATCCACTCTGCCCTTCTTCCACCTACAAACATAATGGGTCTCTTTTCCGCTGTCTCTCAAATCTTCTCCCCTGCCCCATGTCTCCTGCTTACCTTTCCTTAGATGCCTTGTCAGCCCCGTCCCCTCCGTTTCCCTCACTCCAATGTGGCCTTCTCAACTACCATTCTCTTTGATCCAAGACTCTTCTGGTACAGGACATCATTCTCCAGAACTCTCTTGACCTTTTGCTTCTCACTGAAACCTGGCTTAAGGATGGGGAAGGTGCCCTTCTTGTTCGTTGTCTCCCCCCGGATTTTTCTGCCGTCTCAGTCCCTCGCACCGGTCGCACTGGTGGCAGTGTAGCTGCTATTGTTCATTCCGCCATCCCTTTTACACAAATTCACTCACATTCATTCACGCACAGGTGGGGAGCCAAGACCGGGGCGAGCAGCCCAGAGTGGGGAGAGAGCCAGGCGGGGCTGAGAGAGAAGGGAAGGCTGGACGCAGAGAAGAGCAACACGGCCTGCACCCGAGAGAGGGGAAAGAGACAGCCTTGACAGCCCAGAGAGCTCCAGAGCTGGAGGAGTAAAGGAATAGCAGCGAACAAGGGCAGCCAAAGAGGACAAGATCTGAGGCCCGGCGAGGGGGACCCAGCAAGAGAATATACCGGCTGGGGGAGGCTGATTTGGAAATGAAGCAGTAAAATTCAGACGGGAGGAACAGCAGAGTCAAAGACAGAGGGAAAAGATTGAGAAACGTCTAACAGCCTATACAATACCACACCGAGAGGAGGAGTTTGGTGGAAGCTGTCAAAGAAGGCACTGCCTGAAAGGGGAGCTCTCCCAACAACAAAAAAGCAAAAAAAAAAAATGGAGAAAGCAAAAAGAGAAGGGGCAGTGAAGAAAAAATTGGCGGAATTTTGGTCATCATATGCGCCATCAAAAGGAGGAAAGGAGTGTGAGAAGATGGGCAAGATGGTGGGGACCTCTCGCCAGGCTGCGAGGAAGAGACAGAAGGAAAGGAGTGCCTGGGAGTGGCGGAGAAAATTAGGCAGTGGCTTATGGAGCTAAAGGAGGACTTAAAGGAAGAAATTGGAGGAGTTAAAAATGAGTTAAAAGAGGCTATACAATCAAGCAAGACATCACAGAAATGGGAGTGCACGTGGAGGATATCGAGAATCAATTGGAACAACATGGGACAGTGGTGGAGAAAATCCAGAAGGGATGGGAGGAGATGCGGGAGGCTCAAGAGGAGCTGAAGGCGAAAATGGAAGACTTGGAGGATCGATCACGAAGATGCAACATTAGAGTGAGAGGAGTACCAGAGGAACCCAAAAATAGGAACAGTGACGAGGTGGTACAAAAAATATTTGGGGAACTCTTGAAAGAAGGGGAGTGCACAGAAGAGGAGGATGGGGAGCAGATGAAAGTAGAAAGGACCCACAGAGGGTTGGGGCCCATAAGAGATAATCGCCTGAGAGATATCATAGTTTGCTTGGCGCCCTACAAGCTGAAAGAGCAACTATTGGGAGCAGCGCAGAAGCTCAGACACTTCCAGTAGGACGGACACAAATTGGAACTGTTTCAGGACCTGTCCCAAGGGACGCTACAGCGCAGATGAGAGATGAAAGAGGTCACGGACTATCTGAGGTGGACCGACCTGAGATACAAATGGTTGTTTCTGTTTGGGTTATTACTCACAGTACAAGGGCGGTCGAGGAAAGTAAAGACAAGCGAAGAAGCCTGGAGAGCACTGAGGGACTTAGGAGCCAGTAATCTACCAGATTCGGCCCGTAGTTCAGCTAAACCAATGGACAGCAATGCCAATAACAGCAAAGCGGAGAGTTCAAGGTGGCAGAGAGCAGCATAAGGCAGTAGGAGACTGGCAAGATTGGTCAAAGAGTGCCAGCGAGGAAAAGAGAGTGAAGAGGAAGCCGGCTGAAGCAGCAGAAGGCATATAGATTTGAACCAGAGGACTTGCGTGATGGAAAAGGTTTTTGGGAGGCCATATTAAGTACTGCATGATAGGGAGGGGAGGAGGGGAGGGGGGAGGTTAGAAGGGCAAGAGAGCTTGGAAGGAGGATAGGGGGGAGGAGGGGTGGGGGCAGGTGGTGATCTAGTCCGGGAACACCGTAATGGAAGTCAGGTCTCCGGATCGGAGAAGAGGAGTAGGGGTAGGGTTGCCAACTGGCCGGTTTTCAGCCGGCCTGGCCGGTTTTTCCACGGCCAGGCCGGCTGCCGGCGCAGAGGCAAAACCGGCCCTTTAAAAGCCGGTTTTTTTGCTCTGGCCGCAAGATCGGGAGCGGCCTGAGCAAAAAAACCGGCTTTTCCTCCGCTTCAGAGGGAGCCGGGGAAGCCCGCGCGAGGTCCCGGCTCCCTCTGAACAGCCACCAGCGTGAAGAGCCTTTACCTTCACGCTGGCGGCTGTTCCTGTGAAGCCGCGAATGCTGGGAAAGGTTAAAGGTTGCCCTTTAACCTTTCCCAGCATTCGCGGCTTCACAGGAACAGACGCCAGCGTGAAGGAAAAGGCTCTTCACGCTGGTGGCTGTTCAGAGGGAGCCGGGACCTCGCGCGGGCTTCCCCGGCTCCCTCTGAAGCCTCAGACAGCCGCGATGCGGGGGGGGGGGGGGGGTCGGCAAGGACTGCATGGGCTGTGATGGGGGGGACCTGGACTGGAAAAGGGCTACGGGGGGACTTGGACTGGAAAAGGGCTATGGGGGGGGGGGGGACTTGGACTGGAAAAGGGCTAAGGGGGGGGGACTTGGACTGGAAAAGGGCTAAAGGGGGGGACTTGGACTGGAAAAGGGCTAAGGGGGGGACTTGGACTGGAAAAGGGCTAAAGGGGGGGACTTGGACTGGAAAAGGGCTAAGGGGGGGGGACTTGGACTGGAAATAGGCTGTGATGGGGGGGGGACCTGGACTGTAAAAGGGTTATGGGGGGGGGGGACAAGGACGGGAAAAGGGGTGTTATGGGGGTGGAGGGGACCAGGACCAGAAAAGGGCTATTGGGTGGGGGGGAAACTTGGACTGGAAATAGGCTGTGATGGGGGGGGGACCTGGACTGTAAAAGGGTTATGGGGGGGGGGGGGACATGGACTGGAAATGGGATGAGATGGGGGTGGAGGGGACCTGGACTGGAAAAGGGCTATGGGGAGTGGGGGAACTTGGACTGGAAATGGGCTATGGTGGAGGAAGGGGGATCTTGGACTGGAAATATGCTGTGATTAGGGGGGCTAGGACTGCAAATGGGCTGTGATGGTGCGGGGGGACTCGGACTGCAAATGGGCTGTGATGGTGCGGGGGGACTCGGACTGCAAATGGGCTGTGATGGTGCGGGGGAACTCGGACTGCAAATGGGCTGTGATGGTGCGGGGGGACTCGGACTGCAAATGGGATGTGATGGTGGGGGGGCCTAGGACTGGAAATAGGCTGTGATGGGGGACTTGGACTGGAAATGGGCTGTGATTGGGGGGGGGGAGCTAGGACTGGAAATGGCCTGTGATGTGAGGGCTAGCACTGGAAATGGGCTGATGAAGAGCTGGAATAGGACTGGAAATGGGCTGATGTGGGGCATGGGAGAATGGGACTAGAAGGGAGTGGATGCTGGGTGGGTCTAGAACTATAAGGGAATTGATTTGGGGGGAGGACTAGAATGGATGGGGAATGAGAATGGAGAGGGGAAAAAATATTTTGTGTGGAAGAAAAGTCTATGATGGGCTGGGTATTGGGAGAGTAAGAGGGGCTTGAGAATGGAAGGGTGAAATTTAAACGGATGATAAAGGAATAAGGAAAGAATTGGGGGAAAGAGCAAAAGGGAAACAATCAGTATGTTAAAGCAGAAATAGAGAGAGAATGGAAAACATCTGAAAGAGAAGAAAGGACAAATGGATAGCTCGCAGAAGACACGAAGAAACCAGAAGAAAGTGACTGGAGCAATTGCAACTGAAAAATAAAACGCCCAAACAGAAGGTAGAAAAATACTTTTTATTTTGAATTTATTAACTGGAATATGTCTGGTCTGGGAAGTGTGTATTGCTAACATCTTTGCGTTTTTGTTTAGTGCAAGAGGAAATTACTTTATAGTTTTATTTCTCCAGTGTTGTACATTTCATGTTTGGATTTTGGGGTTCCCAGTTTAATTATTATCTGACCAAGGAAGTTAGCCTACACGTATCTTCGGTAATTTTTGTGGGTGGGGCTGGGGGCGGGGCAGGGGTGGGACTAGGGGCGGAGAATGGGTGGAGCATGGCGAGCCACAGGTGTTGGGTTTTTCTCGGTGAAAAAGTTGGCAACCCTAAGTAGGGGGGGGAGAGGGAGGGGGGAAGGGAAGAGAGGTGAGGGGGAAGGGGGGAGACAGATGAGGGGAGGTTCAGAAGGATGCTAGGGGGAAGGGCAGGGGGAGGAGGGGGGAGGGGAGGGGGCAGGCAAAAAGGGGAGAGGCAGGTGGAGAACAGATAAAGGAGGATTTGAAAATTGTAACATTGAATCTGAAGGGGTTGATCTCACCCAGGAAGAGGCAGAAATTGTACAAAGAGTTGTCAAGACATAAAGCAGCGATTGTAATGTTGCAGGAGACACATTTACAAAAAAACCATGAATCATTAGTGAAACCAAAGGGGTACAGAGAGTGCATTTTTGCATCAAGCATGAGGGAAAGGAAGAAAGGAGGGGTGGTGGTTTTTATCACTGGAGAGCACAAAACTGAAGTTCAGATGGTGATGAGGGATAAGGGGGGGGGGAGATACTTAGTACTGAGGGTAAAAGTAGGGGAGGAGTGGTTCTGTGTTGTGAATGTGTATGCGCCCACGGGATCCCAGAAAGAATTTTGTGAGGAGGTAGGGATGCAGGTAGTGGTATTGGGAGATGGGGTGATTATTTGTGGAGGGGACTTTAATATACCTTGGGAGGTGGGGAGAGACACGATGAGGAAAAGGGAAGGGAGAAGGGCGGATAGACAGAGATATCATAGGTTTGTAAGGGAGAATAACTTGATAAATGCTTGGAGATTGATGAACCCGGGTAGGCGACAGTTTTCCTACTTTTCAGCAGTGCATGGAACGTATTCAAGATTAGATTATATTTGGGTTGGAAAGGAGTTGGCAGGAAGGATCAAGGGAGGAGAAATTGAGCCCATTATGTGGTCCGACCATGCACCAGTGGTTGTTCAGGTGAGGGTGAGGGAGAAAAGCAAGGGGGGGGGGCAATACTGGAAGCTCAATGAAGGCTTGCTGGAGGATGTTAGGGTAGTGAGGGAGGTGGAACAGTTAATATCAGAATACTTTGAACAGAATGGAGAGGGGGAGGTAAAAGAGGGAGTGGTTGGGACATGTTTAAAGCAGTAGTGAGGGGGGTATTGGTAAAGTGGGGGCGAGGATAAAAAGGGAGAGGGAGGAGCAAGAATTGCAGCTCAGGCGTGAACTTATGGAATTGGAAGAGAAAGATGCCCAGGAGGGTGGGGAGATATTTAGAGGAGCGGTGTTAGAGACGAGGGCTAAATTAAATGCGTTGGAGGCGGGGCGGATAAGACATAACATGCAGTTGCTGAAGCAGAATTTTTTCGAAGGGGGTAACAAGGCGGGGAAGTACTTGCCTAGGCAGTTAAAAAAGAGAAAGGAATGGAACTGTGTCATCCAGATTAAAGGCGGGGGGGGGGGGGATAGTGAGGGAGGACCACCAGATCAGAGAAGAGTTGGTAGCGTTTTATCAGAAATTATATGCAGCCCAGGCATAGGGAACGGTGGACGCGATCAATAAATATTTGAGAGATGTGGGGCTGCCAAGGCTGGAGGATGGGGAGCAGCAGAATTTGGATAGAGAGATTGAGGCAGAGGAAGTGCTGTGGGCGATCAAGGAGATGAAGCTAGGAAAAGCCCCACATCTTTTTATAAAAAATTTGGGGGTCTGCTGCTTCACCCATTAATAACAGTATTTAATGCAACGCGACGGGGGGAGAAATTAGTGGAGACGATGGGCTGGGCCGGCATTACCCTTATACATAAGGCAGGGAAAGACCCGCAGGAATGTGCGTCCTACAGGCCAATATCACTATTAAATCATGATGCAAAGTTGCTGGCAAGGATACTAGCAGCGAGGCTTAATAAAATCTTAGGTAAGTTAGTGCATGAGGGTCAAGCAGGCTTTATCCCGGGGAGGCAGGTGGCGGATAATATTAGAAAGGTTCTCAATGTGATATGGGCAGCAAGGCGTGCGGGAGAACCAGCGCTGCTGGTCTCGCTGGATGCTGAAAAAGCATTCGATCAAGTTTCATGGAAATTCCTATTTTTGGTTCTAGAAGTCATGGGGTTTGGGGCAGAGTTTGGCAATTGGATAAAAGCTTTGTATACAAGTCCCAAAGCTTGTGTGAGAGTAAATGGGGGGGGGGGGGTACTCAAGGTTCTTCCCATTGGGAAGGGTAACGAGGCAAGGCTGCCCATTGTCGCCACTGCTTTTTGTGCTCTCGTTGGAGCCGCTAGCGGCGAGGATACGGGCGAGCCAAGAGATAAAGTGGGTGCGGGTGGGTCAAAGCGAGTATAGAATGTCACTTTTTTCAGATGACATCCTGTTGACTATCACAAATCCATGGGAAACATTGTCAGCAATAATGGGTGAGATACAGGACTTTGGGAAGATGGCGGGGTTCCGAATCAACTGGGGGAAAACAGAAATTTTGAATGTAGTAGGGGAGGAGGAACAACAGAGGGAGATCCAACGGCGCTTTCCATTTCGATGGGCAAGTGGGTCAATTAGGTACATGGGGGTGCAGGTGGGGAGGACCCTGGAGGAACTTTTTGACTTACATTATAAAAAACTCTTAGGGCATCTAGAGTCACAGTTGGGGGGCTGGGGCAGGGGGTACTACTCTTGGTTTGGGCGGATGGCGATTATCAAGATGATGCTGCTCCCTCAGTTCTTGTTCTACTTCCAGGTCTTACCAATAGTGATATTGAGCGGAGTACTAAAAAAGATTCAAAGACAAGTGGAGGGTTTTATTTGGGGGTGGGGGAGTAAAAAGCCTAGGGTGGCAGCGTGGACACTGCAAATTCTGGGAACGGAGGGAGGGATGGGTGTCCCTACCTTTGCACTATATTATAAAGCAGCGCAGCTACGGCCAGCATATGCATGGTTAAGGGAGCCATTAAAGCAATGGGTGATGATGGAGGCAGCAGAGTTTGGTCCCGCAGAGCTAGAAAGGTTAATTTGGGGGGGGGGGAGGGGGAGAGGGGGGTTAATCCCTTTGTGGTGCATACCTTAAATGTTTGGCAGCAACATAGGCAGAGGATGGAGGGGAATAAGAAATGGTCACATACTATGTCACTGCAGGCGTGTTGTGAAAAGGGTGTGGGACAGAGTAGAGCAGTACTACATAGGTGGGCGGAGCAGGGGCTAAGTCAGGTGTCACAGATATTAGTGGGGAAGGAGGTCGGGGTTTTGAAGGCATTCGAGATATGTATCAATTGAGGGAAAAAGTTTGGTATGCGTATGCGCAAATGGGGTCATTGATTAGCAAAAGAAGGAGGGGCAGAGTGATGGGGAGGGAGTGGAATGGTTTGAGGGGGCATGTTTGGGTTCTATGGGCCAGAAGGGCATGATATCTCGAATCTATAAAGGGCTAATAGCATGGGGAGGCGGGAAACTGAGCTACATGGAAGCGTGGGAAAGAGATTTGGGGGTGGAATGGGAGGTGGAGGAGTGGGAGAGAGCGGCGATGGGTGTGGCCAAATTCAGTATAGCCATGGCGCTACGGGAGAATGGGTTCAAGGTGCTGAGTAGGTGGTATCTCACACTGGAGCGATTGCATAAAGAGGGGGTATCGAAAACGAATGAATGTTGGAGGCGGTATGGATGCATATGTGGTGGTCGTGCCCAGTGGTCCAAAGCTATTGGGGGAAAATTGGGGATATCTTTAGTAAAATTGTGGGTATAAATATAGTGCTGACCCCGGAAATGTGTCTCCTGCAAAAGAAGGATGGGCAGTGGGAAGGGGAGTGGAATATTATCTGGTATTGTGTTACGGCGGCAAGATGTGAAATAGCGTGGTACTGGAATAGAATGATGTTGCCATCTATGGACAGCTACGCAAAGAGATTATCAAATATGTATCTTATGTATAAAATAACGGGGACGAGGCGGGGTGTCAAATGGAGAAACGATGGGAGGGGATGTGGAGATGGCTAAGATAGAGAACGTGGAAGGATGGAGTAGTTGGGGAGGGGGAGGAGAGGGGGAAGGAGCGGGAGTGGGGGTAGGGATAGGAAAGTGATAGATGAGGTAGGTTTTAGGCAGGGGGTAGGAGGGGGTAGGGGGAAGGAAGGTAGGGGGAGGGGGAAGGGGGAAGGGGGAAGGGGAGGGCGGGGGAAGGGAGGGGGAGGGTAGGGGGAGGTTAAAGAGTACAGTAAGGATGGCGGTGTATAGGTAAGGGAAGGAATGAGAGGATGTATTGGGCCTGTTTAGGGGCATATGTTACAGGTTGTCTTACTGATGTTAATTGTAGAATGGAAAGCAATGTATTTTATTTGTTGAAGATAATCAATAAAACTTTAAAATTTAAAAAAAAAATCAATGTGGTGTACATACTGTATTCTGACGTATAGTCAAATTTTAAAGTATAGTACTCCGAGTATCGTTATGTGGAGCACAAAAATTTAACCTTCCTTCAAAAGCTGCACAGCTGATATTTTATGCGTACACAGCCTACAGAAAATTAGAGGGAACATTGCCCACACCCCACTTGTCTGATCTTCTACAATTTCATACTCCCAGCTGCTCCCTTAGGTCCATACACATCAATCGCCTTCACCTCCCTTCCCCTTCACGTGCCCATCTCCAGTCCACCCGTAACTCTGCATTTTTCTTTGCTGGCCCTGCCCTATGGAACTCCCTCCACACCTCCCTCTGTCTGGAACAAAGCTACCGCACATTTAAGGTTCAGTTGAAGACCTATCTTTTCAACAAAGCATTTGATCTACCCACCGCCCATGTTTAGTCCTGTGTGCTCTTCTCCCTTAGTCCAGTTTAATATCTGCATGTATGTCTACCCAGCTTCTCACTCTCTGTTTTGTCCTATGTGTTCCTCTCTCTTCGTCATGTTCCACCGTATATGCATGTTATGCTTGCCCTGTTCTCTCACTTTTCTGTCTACCATTGTAACTTCTTTTTCCTTTTCGGTGCCTATGGCCCAATTCTATATTATTTGAATTTGTAAACCACCTTGTTTTTATTTGAAGGGCGGTATATCAAGTGAAATAAACATAAACAAACATACAGCACTGTGTACACCTTGTAGCGCTATATAAATGATCAGTAATAGTAAATGTGTTGGCAAGAGGAGGAAGTGAAAAAGTGGTATTGCCAGACTCAAGATTGAAGGGGAGGAAACCTGCAAACTATGTAAATGCTGGGATAGGGAGGAATGGTCTAGTGGTTGGTGCAAGTTACCTCAGCCCACAGAGCCAGGGGTTTGAATCCTGCTAGAGGAGAGCAACCTTGGCCTGGATAGGACTGGAGTTTCTAGTCCTACAGTTGGGCCATGGGGAAGCCACTTAACCCTCCATTGCCTCAAGTACAAAAATGTAGATTATGAGCCCTTTGGGGACATGGGAAATACATACATTACGAGTATATATAGTGCCTGAATGTACATGACTTGTAGAAAAGTGGTATATAAGCCTAGCTAAATAAGTAAATAAAATATTCAGTGGCACTAACGCAATAGTGCTGCTGATGGATATCTGTGGGTGCTGTCGCTACATGCCCCAGTGCTAAGTGCTAAGCATTGGGGAAGGATTGTGGGTATTGTGAAGCAGAGGTGGCGCCCACTGCTAACCAGGCAGCAGTGATATAGAGACTCTGCCCAGTTAGTGAAAAGTGGGTAAAGTAAAGCATGGCAAAGACTGACCTGTCTTTACTCATGGAAGCTAACTGGGCAGCAGCTTTATATCACCGCTGCCCAGTTAGCTTCTGGGTTCTGTGGCTACTCTGGATATTCAATCCTGCTGGCCAGATATGGCCCCTTGCATTGAATATCCAGTGTTAGTCTTCAGTTTGCTGTCCATTCTGGGTCCACCAAGACCAGCATCCTGTGTGAAGCACTGGCCAGACCAGGTGATAGGATCCCAAGGAGTAGGTCCATTCCTGATAGCTGAAACCACAGGGGGATGGGGGCCTTGTGCTACTTTTTTTTTTTAATTTATACTTTATTAATTTTCAAATACACCAGAGTAAAACTATGTGTAATTAGAATACAGACAACAAAAAGGAATATATAATCATCAAAAATATCCCAAACTTGCTATAGACCTCAATATACCCCTCTATAAGGTTCCAAGAAAAAAGAAATTTTCCAAAGGTAACAACCAATAGGCTAACAAAATAGAGCTTAGATAGAACTGGTGGCAGCCGGTACGGGTTCCAAACCCTCCCCTTCCCTACTCTCAAGAAACATTTTCAATTGAGGGGGTTCAAAGAAAAGAAACTGCTTGGTATTATGAACTATTATACATTTACATGGGTATTTCAACTTAAACTGTACCCCCAGGTTAAGAGAGCGCTGATGCAAGGCCAAAAACTCCCTCCTCCTCTTCTGGGTATCTCTCGCTAAATCTGGGAAAATCAGAATCTTAGACCCCATAAATTGGGAAACATTCATCTTAAGAAAATATAAGTGCAGAACAGAGTTCCGATCCGACTCAAAGGCAAAGGACACCAGTAAGGTCGCTCTACTAGTTACCACTTCAAGCGAGCTTTCAAGGAATCCCGTCAGATCCATCTGAGCCGGGAAACCAGGCTCCCCTGAGGCTTTCCCGTCCAAAACCTCTGTTGAGGAAATAGAAACATATTGAACACGAATAATGGGGGGTAAATTCGCAGAAGGCATGAGCAGGACCTCAGTAAAGAACCTCCGAACCAGCTCCAGAGGGTCCAACAAGGGAGACCTGGGAAAGTTCAGCAGACGCAAATTATTTCTCCTTGCTTGATTGTCCAAAAATTCCAGCCGCCGTCCCATGATTGAAGCTCCTCTTGCCTGGGTGGCACCCAGGTCCTGTAATACAACAGCCTGAGTCTCCAAATGTGAAAGCATCACAGCGTGATCATCCACTCTTGAGCATTCAGCCTCAGCCTGCACCTTCACCAAACTCAAATCCTTAGTAAGAGCAGCCACAACAGGTATGAGAGACTTTTGAAGGGAAGATATGGCGTCCCATAAGCTGTCCAAAGTAACTGTTGCCGGTCTATCCAGAGCCGATGACTCGGAGGACACCAGAGAAAGAGAAGGAGCCTGAGATGAACTCTCCATACCTCCGCTTGCCCGAGCTATCAACGATAACTCTCCTCCTCCCAACGCAGCAGCAGGAACCCTCTTACTCTGGGACGGGGCAGCACCCTCCACTGCAAGCAAACTCCCATCATCCGGGGATACGCCGGCAGGCAAACCAGCCACGAAAACTCTTCCGGGTTGCGGCGGCAACTGCTGTTGGGGACTCAAAACTACCCCATTGCTCGAATCAGACAAGGACTGCGTCTGATCCGCCGAAGCCACAACAGGAACCATCGGGGGAAAGAAGCCAGGAATCACCGACTGTGATGCCGAAATGGTAGGGGTAGAGGTTCCGGGGGGTTTCTGTGTATTTTGCTTCCTCTTTCTCCCCATAACGGCGTCTCAGGCGGAGCCCGCTACCAGCCTCCCGATAGACCATAAAGCTCATCCGCCATCTTGGAACCCAGATTCCCTTGTGCTACATTTTAATGTACTGCCAGAACTGCATGCTAATTCCATGCTATCTTGGTAGCGCATGTTAGTAAACATGCTCCTAAATGCAAACTAACAACAGACAATTTGAAATTAAAAGAGGAGATAGCTCAGAGAACAAGAAATCATTCCATCTCATCTACCTTTGTATTTATTTATTTATTTATTTATATTATTTCTATACCGCACACTTAAAATCAGCACGGTTTACATGACACAAACAAATTGTACAAAGCAGCAGGCATGCGGTGTACATTCCAGAGAACAGGTTTTTACAACTTGGATTCAACGGGGCAACTAATATACACTATGTACAACTGAGCTGTGCGTCAACATACCTGTCACAGGCACTCTTTGGGCAGTTGTATTCATACCGTGGGTATGTTGTTGTGCCCTGGGTGTAGAATTGTTGTTGTTTCAGTGGAAAGAGAGAATAACCAAACACAGTTCTCACTGTGGTGCTCGTCTCTGAACACTGCCAGCAAGGAATCACCCAGTTTCGTTTTCCAGATTAAATAAATCTAACTCTTTCAACCTATCTTGATAAGTAATACCTAGAGTTCTTATCATTTCTGTAGCTCTCTACTGGGTGTTTTTCCAGTTCTTCCACATGCCAAGTCTGTATAAGAATTACTTCATAGGTCCTATGGACCCAGTTCCATAAGGCAGATAGCGGGGCAGTTCGTCCCGCCAGGATGTGCTACCCCGCTCTTGGCCTTGCCTGTATTCCACCTCCATACCCCACTGCACGCACAGAGCTACTGTGCATGCTGCAGTGGACAGAGGCATGACAGGGGTGGAGAATGGACGGAGCGTGGGTGGGGCTGACACCCGGATGTACGGGGCCACTTCTAGAATGGCCCTGTACATTTTGGGATCGCCAGGAGGATGCCATGCTTATACCACCTCTGAGGTGGAATAAGAGTGGGGCACTCCCCCAAATGTGGCTGGAAACCCCCCCCCCCCCCTCCTAGATACCAGGAATCCCCCCACAGGAGCACTGGGACATGAAGGTTGAGTCCCCGCCAACTGATCTGGGACCCAGCAGCCCCCATTGGGTTGGGTGGTAGGGACTCAGGGGTCCCAGGCTGCAGGCAGATGGAGCCATTGGGAGGACATCTCCACAGCTCTGGGAGGAGCATGCCGGACCATCTTCGGGCCCGATTCTGACAGCCCCAGGAACATTTTGCTCCTGCATTTCAGAATTGGGTCCAAATGGGCCCATCCTACTCAGGGCCGTCTGGACAGTCCGGACATGCCCATTCCGAAATCAGGCTCCACATGTAAAACGTCTACTAATTCATACCACTATCATGTAGAAACAAAAAGAATGATCCTTGCTCTGCCTACATTTCCTCACACTTAGGAGTATGTTTACTAAACCGCGCTACTGTGCAGGGCGCACTTGAGCGTGCGCTAAGGTACCTTAGCACACGCTAATGATGCGTTTTTGTGCCCCGCACACGTGCGCGCCGCACTAACGGGCCCGCTCATGTGCACGTCGCGCAAATGAGCGATAGAGGCATGGAAAGGCTCCCGGAGGGCGGAGGAAGGCTCCCCAGGGGCGGAGAGACGGGGTCAATGGGTGGAGAGTGGGAGGGGAGAGACTCCCCGCACAGGAGCGGGGCTGAAATTCGATTAAAAAAATACCGCGAGTGAAAACCTCGCGGTAGAGCCGATTTAAAGGGAAGAGAAACCATTTCTGTCAGCAATGTACAGCAAAACCAGGGAAACCCACAAAACGTGAGCAGTGTGATACATGTGCACAGAACAAAATAGCAAATAAAAACTGAAAATGACCACAACAAAATTCTAAAAAATTATAATCCAGCTGGGAAACAGTGATAGTCATGGAAAACATCAAAAATCACTCCCAAGAAAGCCCCAAAAAATAAATATGAATTTTAGAAGGGTCTACGCTCCGTCCCCATACAAGGTGAATGATCCCACAGTGAAATTGTGCAGAGCAGGGTTTATGACTCCTTTGGCCAGGTTTCCTATCTCCAGGGACTGCACTGTCTCTGTGGCCACAGTGTAGTTCAGTGAACACAGACAGTGTGTTCAGGAGCCAAAGATCACCAGTTCACATTCCAGCTGGGGCTCCTGCAAACCCAATCCCCATATTATACCCACCACTAAACCATGATAGTAAAGACCAAACATTTTTGCAGATAACATAAGCATGGTCTAAACACCTCTATTTTACCCTACAGAGCACAGACACCAAAACCATGCGCATTACCTAGACCACAGTCCCCTTAATGCAGTCCTGGAGGGCCACATATCATTCAGCTGTGATGCTGTCACCAATATAAGTTCATGTCAGCATGGTGGCAGAGGGGTACCGTTGGTGGAGGGGGAAGTGGCTGCTGCCCACAGCAGACGGTGGCCTAGCCCCCTTCACGTGGGTGCAGTGCACTCCAACAGACAGGCCCTGTCTGACAAACAGCCATGGACTCCCCAGGGAATGCACTGTTTTTGAGCTAAGACAGTGGTGCAGCAGACACAGCCAGTGCCTTTAGGACCAGAAGGTCACAGGTTCAAATCCCAGCTGGGGCTCCTGCCAACCCAGTCTCCTTATTTTACCCATGAAGAAAACATGGTAATAAAGACTGAACCATTATTGCAGAGAACATACGCATGGTTAATACGCCTATATTTTACCCCACCGAGCACCGACACCATAAACAGGCGCATTACCTAGAGCAGAGTCTCCCAAATGCAGTACTGGAGGGCCAAACATCATTCAGGTTCCATGCTGCCTCTAATAAAGATGCCTGTGCTGCATATCTATGCACCACCCCCATGGTATGCAGATGTATCTCATGCATATTCATGAGGGACAGCATGAAAACCCGAACAGTGTTTGGCACACCAGGACTGGAGTTGGGAACCTCTGCCGTAAAGCAGCAGCCAACAGGGGCAGACACACCCACACCCACACCCACAGGCCCCATTGGCTAATGCCTCCTGGAGAGACAGGACATTGGGCCCTGCGTGCATCTCCCAATACTAGCACTTGCATACCTTAGCAATGCCACCCTACACCTGGGTATACGGTACACACCTATCAAATGTTTCCTATGATTACTGGCTCATTGAGCTCCATCATAACAATCTTTCTGATGTCTGCGGTGTGTGCTTCAGGTCTGGTCTCTGACAGTGTTTACCACCCTGGGGAGTGACCCCCAACAGTATTGCGTAGCATATCCATGCCTGTACTGTGCCCAGGACTGGTGTGGTGGGCAGGGCTGCTCAACTCCTCTATAGTAGCACAATGCTGGCATAGGTGTCGGAGTGTGTGTCTGTCTATACAGTGTGTGGTGGCTGCAAACACCTTCCACAGCCCACACTTCCAGCACTGTTGCCAGTATTGGCCTGCCAATGTGCATAATGAGGAGCAAGGTACCATGGGTATAGCCCAGACAGGGTGGCCTGGTCAGGGTGCATCTGCACAGGGCATAGGGCACTGACTGGGACATTTTAGTGCCTGGCCACCACCTACACAGACAGGGTGACCTCAGTATGTCCTGCTGGGAGATCACTCTCACCCTGACTGTACAGTGATGACAGCATGGCTAGGCACCCCCATAGTGCTATATAGTATTTTTGTCATGTGATATTTATGGGTTTTCTTTTGGGGGCCTGTCACTGACTTATTTGCTTGTTGTGTGTGCTGCCATCCTAGTTCTGGGTGCATGCATTTCCACCAGGAATGTGTACTATGGACTAACTAGCAGACTGTTTGCAGCTGGTATGTGTCTTGATGGAGTGCCTTGCAGGGTGCAGTGGCTGAAGGCTTGCTGCAGGAGAATATCAGATAGTGGTGGGGTGCAGCTTAGCATATACAGGCCTAATGTCTGTCTGCTGTTGTGTTATGGATATGTACAGAGCTGCATTGGCTGCCCTGAAGGGTGTCTTTTCCACAGCAGGACCGGGGTCGATGGTCCCCTCTATTACCACCATTGCAGGGAGGTGGAATGTGGACCTGTTGATGGGAGACCCTGTTTACCACCCTCAACCCTGGAGGAGGAAGGTGGTGGTACATAATCCTCCTAGGGGTCCATAGGGGCTACACCTGACTGAGACAGACAGATTATATATATATATATATATAAGGTGCTTCTGCAGAAACTACCTATCTCACACATTAACACCGCTTTGGACCTGCATCATGGCCTATTTCTGCCATGGAAGGTGCTGTGGACCTGGTGCTGGGTGCCTCACCACACCATCAGGGTGAGCACAGTACCCGCACAATGTGATGGTGTGTAGCTACTCTGTGCCAATAAAACACACGGTCTGTACCCCCTACAAGGCCGAGGTGCTGTGGGGGTGCACATGGTCAGTTCCCCCTACCAGGCCGAGGTGTTGTGGGGGTGCATATCCCATCTTGTGTTCACCTGTGGACAGCTGATTTGCATGTGCAGTGCATCATGGGTACGGGTGTGCTAACCCTATCCTGGTGATCACAACAGACTGTCTGTGGTGACATGCAGACTCTCTGCAGCCAGCCAGGGGCTTGCTAGTAGATATAGAGCTGTAGCCCAATGGTTACTTCACTGCCTGTGAAGCCAGAGGTCATGGGTTCACACCCACAGTGGGGTTATTTGATAGGGCTGCCCAAAGCATTATCTCTTTTTAATGTACATTTTTGCTGCCAGCAAAAACACCCTCAGCGTACTGTACCCATAAGGTGCCTCTGAGGGCGCTTTATAGGGCGCCCTATAGGTCACCTTATGGTTCCCGTCCATATAAGGTGCACTATACATTATCCTGTGATGCAACTTATAGGGTGCCCTATAGGGGACATTTTAGGGTGCCGTGGCCGACAGTGCACTTTATAATGTGGCCTATGGAGTGCCTTATAGGGTGCCTTATACGGCACTTTCAATTACGGCACGTGAGGGCGTGTTTGCTGGCAGCAATTAATAAAATAAAAATAAAGAGCTGTAGGAAACAAAACGTATATTGCAAAGCTGATGCCTCAGCCAGCCTTACATATTAGGCACACTGGGGAGCAAACTCATGACCCCTGTATCAGCAGTCAGTGCCTTAACCATTGTGCTCCACTGCTGCTCCTCCTTGCATGTCAGCGCACCTACTTATGCTTTTCATTCCTTCAACTGCACAGTGCTGCCATCAAAAACAGTACTCTGACCTTGTGGTACCTCATACGGCACTCTATAAAGCGCCCTGTAAGCAACATTCTAGGGTGCCTTGGCGGACAGTGCACTTTAAAATGTGCCTTATGGGGCGCCTTATGTTAACACGCTTTGAGAGTGCGTTTGCTAGTAGTGATAATTAAAATAAAAATAAAATGCCTCCTAAAGCAATCTTCCCCATAATATGTAATGCCTCAGCCAGCCTTGTTCATTGGGCACTGTGGGGGATTGAACCCCTGATCCTTGCATCATTGGTCAGTGTCTTAACCATTGTGCTGTGGTTCTGTTCCTGTGTTTGCACCTCAGCGTGCCGCCTTATGCCGCCCAATATTAAAATGCCTCCTAAAGGAATAGCACGCCGCCTTATGCCCATCAGCGTGCCGCCCAATATTAAACTGGCTCCTAAAGTAATGCCTCAGCCAGCCTTCTTCATTGGGCACAGTGGGGGATTGAGCCCCTGATCCCTGTATCATTGGTCAGTGTCTTAACCATTGTGCTGTGGCTTTTCTCCTGTGCTTGCGCATCAGCGCACCACTTATGCTTCCCGCGCAGCTTTCTCGTGCGCTAATGTGCGGGGCACACATGGGCGCAGCGCACATTAGCGCATGGTTAATCCCGGTTTTTCTTTTTTCTGCTAGAAACACCCACTCCTTATATGGCACCCGCACACTAGCACGGCCCGCACATTACCGGGGTTTTAGTAAACATACCCCTTATTCTTCTGTCACATACTATGACCTGTCCTTATGAGATAATTCAGTATTATAAATCAATGCTATCATGGAAAAGAATCTTCTGTATGCATAATAAATTTTATAACTACAGCCATGTATTATAATGCATGACTTTAAGGTTTGTATTTCCTGATATAATCTCTTTTTTCCAGTTTAAAGCCATTATCTTGGTAAAAATTAAGAGCACGGTTCTGTTAAATTGCACATTTTCCACACGTATGTCTCATCTCATATGCCCCACACAATGCAATTTATTATATTATACACAAATGAAACAGAAGTTCAGCATTTTAAGCATTTTTCTTATTGGAACACTAGAATTTTAGAAATACTGGTTTCTTAAAAATAAATATAAGATAAAAATGATATAGGTATAAAGTGCATGCATCCGAGAGGCTAAGGTATCTGGTTGTTTTAGAACAATTTTCAGCCAGCATCTAATCATCTAGATTATGCCTGAAAATTATCCTGAATTATCTTATTTGGCTGGTCATTTAGCAGCATAATGAAAATGTATTGCTAGAATATAACCTGCTTAATTCCTTAAGCTACATAGCAGGTCTGTTAAAAAATGGATCACCTCTACTTTCCCCAGGATCTCATCTCTGAAAGTACTGTTCACTCAAATTACTGTATATGATCCACTCGGGACCAACCCGTCCACTATGTGAGCTAGGCAACTGCCTAGGGTAGCTGGCCAAGGTGGGCGGCAGCAGGGGCACACATGCCAGCAGCACCACCCCACCCCCCACCCCAGCTTCTGACAATTCCATTAGGGGGGAGGCGGTCAGCAGCAGCAGTAGTACTTCCAAAAGCAGCTGCTTTTTGCCACTGCTTTCTTGCCCATGGCAGGCCAAGTCCTTCAGCACAAATGGCCTGCCGCTTCTAACCCCCCTCTGACAGAATGGGATCAGAAATGGCAGGCCATGTGCGCTGAAGGAAATGGCCTGCCATGGGCAAGAAAGCAGCTGCAAAAAGCTGACGCTTTTGTAAATACTACCCTTCCTGAGACGGAATTGGTGGCAGCTGAAGGGAGCAACAAGGCTGGGGCTTCTTTATAGGGTGGAAGAAACCCTTGGGCTGGCCCTGGATCCACTCCCCATAACCCCCAGCAGCTCCATTCTCTATTACGCATGTGAGAAACATTGGTGCATGGCATCATTCAGCAGTGAACAGTACTGCTACCAGGAGGTCTCTCATAACCTTCCTGCCTGTGAAGAGGGAGCACTCCAAAACTTAGCTGCACATTCCAGAGGGGTCATAATAAGCTATGGATTGTGCTGGGGGTAGTGCACATTTGAGGAGATACATTTGCTTGTTCGGGGTTTCTACTGGAAGGAAAGTACATCAGTGGCTTTGAGGAAGGTAGCATGATTGACACTGGAAGGCGTGGAGTACAAATGGAGAAGGAGGAGTGGCGTCATTAGGCAGACCATCAGAGTGGGAGGGAGGGGGGTTGGAGGCTGTCATACTTTATTTTTTTTTAGATAGATTTGAAAGTAGAAAGGGGATCATTGACTCCAAGTACAGGCATAACTGGCTAGTTTTAAGTTACCAACCCTATGCCTAGATTTGAGCATCTAACTGATCTACTCCAATTTAACCCTTTCCTGGGACTGCTTGCTTTTAAAGGGAATTTATTTATTCCATTGAAAAATAAATACAAGAAATCAATGGAGATAAATGTAACAACCTAATGAAACTAGATGGCTAAATGTAACCACTAAGTCCCATTCAGTTTTGGATGGTAGCAATTTAGCTACTTTACTCCCTAGCAGAATTTATGATTCAGTAGAAGATCAATAGTTATATTACTAAGGGAATCAATTTAGAAGCCCTATTCATCAGCTTTGAGCATCGGAAAACGGGTTTAGAGATGTCCACAGCACAGAGATGTCTCCAGAGCCATTTTATAATGTAACTCTGTGGAAGTCCCAGCATGAGGATGTCCACGTCTGAACAAGGGCACGGATGAGGCATGGCTGGGGCATTTCCAGGAACCTGGACGTCCCTGCCTGATCTCAGACACATCATGGGCATCTGGTCTTGCATCTAATTTTAGACCTTGCTTCAGGCACCCAAAAAGTGTGCTCATTTTGGATGAAAGACAACTAGAGGGTATAAAGAAGAAAACACTCCATCACCCCCAGTACTCAGCACAACATCAACAGTGGGATTTGAGCTTTGGCTGCTTTGCTTTTAATCCACTACTCTAACATTAGACTATCCTAGATCTCTGGATTTTGGAATAAGGTTCTGGGGATGTCAGTGTAGATGCCCCTGAAGACATCCATATCGAGTACGTCCACGTTTGTGAAATCACGCCTGCACTTGGATGTGTCTGCTTTTTTTTCCAGATGTTCTGGCTTAGACATCCCAGATTGTATGTGGACTTCCCTTCTAAAATTTCCCGCCACATGTTCTGTTTTCCATGTGCATTGCTCAATCTACATATGGCCAATGAACTAAACCAATTTACGTTTGCATACCCATTGCCAACTGCCCTTGGAGATGGTACAGCACTTCAAACACGTGCAAAACACAACAACATAAAATCATGAATACTCATATTTTAAAGCATTTAACTCTTAGCTAATTCCCTCCAATCAAAACAGCTATACTTACAGCATCCCATCACAATGACTGATCCAACACATTCACCGAGAAAAACAACAATCTCACTTACAGCTGACTGATACACTCTTCCTTATTTAGTATGCAGCTGCTCAAGTTGGCAATAATAACTTCTAATTTTGAAAACACATGTAACCTGTCCATCGTATGCTCAATCACATAAAAGCAATACAACAACAGAAACATACATGAAACAATCAAGGTGTGCAAAGTCAGATTTGCTTCCACCATTTTGTCTAGATACCTTGGGAAAACTTTTTATTCTCAAGTTTAGATAAGGACACAACTTAGCAAACAGTATCAAAAGCTACATCAGGGATTGCCAGTTACCTTTTCTGAATGGAGACCTGGCAGTGAGCTATCCAAGTGAAATAACGTGTAATGGTACTGATGAGGAAGAACATAAGCACATGTTGTTCAACATCATGCAATCTAGTTCCATACACCCACTCTGAATAAATGAGTCTAGAAAAACAAAGGAAAGACAAAAACCATGAGACCATCTAACAAACCTGAAGGTTAAAAAGACAATGAATGATTCAGCTAAATGTGGACAATTGTTCAATGGAAAATTACAATCAGAAACATTTTGGGCCCGATATTCAAAGGCATTTTTATGGTTTGCAGATCTGCAAACTGTGTAAATGCCGTTAAGTGGGAAATTCAGCAGCACTAACATGGTTACTGCTGCTGAACATCCATGGGTGGCACCACTGAATGCCCCTGGTTAGCACTGGGGCATTCCAGGGGAGCACCGAACCATAACTGAGCAACAGAGATAGTGGTGAAAGTCAGGTGCAGCAAAAGCTGGCCTAAAGTTTGCCAGAGAAGCTAACCAGGCAGTGACTGAATATTACTGCCACCTGGTTAAATCCTGAAAATCTGGGCAAGCTGGATATTCAATGCCAGGGCTGGATATGACCCCGGCATTGTATATTAGGATTTAAAATTTGGTGGCAGTGGCTAGCCACGTTAGATTGGCTAGTCGCTGCCCCTGAATATCAAGCCCTTTGATGAAAGAAAGCTTGATTGTACCAGGCTGGATACACAGTCAGGCCCTGTGTATAACATTATATTACTATAAGCCCCAAGAAAGAGTTAATATCATTTGTAGCTCCTTATTTAATACCATCCTTGAAAACTCTGTAGAAGAAACTGGGTGAAAGGTTTTACATAACATAAACATTAGTCTTGTTATTAGAAAGATAAGTAAAAGGCAAGTTGTTTACCCAGCTTCTCAGTCTCCTAGTCTCTGGTCAGAGATATAAAACTGTCACTGTTAGGATTAATTAGAATTAAGGCCTACATAGTCATGTCTGAGAATATATGTATGTCTTTTCATGATTGTCTATGACGTGCATGCCTATAGAAAAGTATGTTATGAATATACGTAACACTAGGCGTAGAATAGAATATGTATATTATGAAAATACGTGATGTGAGATGTAGAATAATAAAGTGAAATTATGCTGTGTAATGGAATCTTTACCTATAAATAAAGTGGCCTAAAGCTATGATATCAGAGTAAACATAGGCAAAGACCTAGCTTACTCTCCCAAAGCTTTGGTGGATTTTATAATACAAGTGTGTTGTGTATCATTTACAGAATTGTGTATTATTTAAAGATTGTGATCAATTAACCTTCTCCTTGCTTTGTGTGTGGATTTCTGTGACCCAAGAGCCCTATCTGTTATAGGTGAGGGGGGGGGGGTGCAGAGTACTCTTTCAGTTGGTGCCGTACCAGATAGTTCTCTGCATTCAAGGCAAGGGCAGAAGGTGCCTGAAGATTTGTGAGTATTATGAAAATTACCAGTGATGGGTAATCTGTTAAGTAGACAGGCTCCGTCTCAGATGCGTGAGTGGCATGACAGAGCTAGGGCTTTAGTGTTTAAGAAAGGTAGCCCTTCTTATCGTATGCTTCTATTGTATGTATGAGAAGCATGGTGATGTAGCCATCAATTCTGTAGCACTTAGGGATTCAGTGACAAAAGGTAATGTGAATTTGCAGTTTCCTTGGGAGGAAACTTTCTCTGTAGATAAGGTCCATTGCCTGAGATATGAGTTAGCGGTTGAAGGTAAACCGTGCAAATGTGCTTACATGGTGGGAACAGATGGTACATGATACAAAACATTGGAATGTTTATGTTTTGAAACAAAAGATGTTTGTGTTAAGAAATGTAATTAATGACCAGCTGAGCAAGTGCGGGTCACTTGTGTAGCAGAGCTAAGAGAAAAAGAAAATGCTTAAAGAGCAACAGCAGTTAGGGGGAGTAGTATTGTGTATTTTGGTTATTTGGAATGTCTCCCAGCTCAAAGAATTGAGAGCACGTTTGAACCAAGAAACGGAAAGTGTTGTACTTGTAATAAGAATTTTAAGAATGGCAATAGGTCATAGTGTTTCTGTTTCAAAAGAATTAAGTGTTTCTGATGAACTTATTGATAAAATTGAGAGAGATTTAGACATTATGAAACTTACAAAGAGGATTGTGATCAATTATATTATGATCTAGGCTCTATTCAGGATGTTCTGCACCAGCAACATGATTTATGTTCTGCCACTGTTAAACTGAAGCAGCTGTGGGAAATGATATTGTGACTACTTAAAGAAGTGTTTGATTTGGCTAAAACGTTTCCTAACTACAGGGATAATCCTGGTAGATTTGTGTCTTTATGGTCTCAAATAATTAACAGTTATAATCCTACTTGGGCAGATCTAGATAATTTGCTCAGATCTGTTTTTTTTAATCCATCTGATTTTCATAGGGTCACTCATCCAGTTCGTGACAGACCCTGTGATAGATTTCCAAGAGAAGACTCAAAGAGATAATTTTGTTTTTGTGTAAAGAAAAATAAATTGTTAGAATTCCTTACAGTAGTATGCAAACTTGTAAAGGATTGGTCGAGATTAACATCTCTAAGGCAGGATAGGGGTGAAAAGGTTACAGTTTTTCACACTAGGTGCATGCTAGCTTTTAAAGACTATTCTGGTGAAGCAGAAGACACACCTTCAGGATTCACTAATATTTTTGTAAATGGTTTAATCCCGAGAATAAAAGAGATTTTAGAAACTTCAATAATAGATTGGCCGGCTAGAACAGCTGATGCAATTCTGGAAGAAGCTTGATACAGTGATTTGAAATTTATCAAGGATCAGCAAGATGAGCGAATTAAAATAGATGTGAAAAGACTAAATTGCTCAATCTATACAGCCACCCATGGGCAGGGGGGAGAGGTAAAAACAGAGGAGGATATGGGAATCCTCAGCGAGGGCGTGGACAGTCCAGAGATACTTGTGGTGAGACTGTCCCCGGAATCGGAATCTTGATGGTCAGAGAGCTGATTTCCCTCCTCCCCCTCCGGTAACAGCTGAATTCATTCTATCCTGGCTGAGTGGGAAGTTATATTTCCAGCTGTACTCTCTCTCTGAAATGCCGTCTCCTGCAGATGCCAGTACCATTCATCCTGCTCTTGGAGAACTTCCGTCTACCTTGTGGGCCATGCCGGGATCAAATATCGGATGCCTTTCTATCCCGCCTGTGAACATCACTGTGAAACCTGGAGTTCAGCTTCCTAGACTCAAGCAGTATCCACTGCCAGCAGCTGCCATTGAGGGAATTTGTCCTGTGATTGAAGATCTTCAGAAACAAGGTGTCATTTATTCTACAACTTCATTATGTAAGACTCCAATTCTTCCTGTACTAAAGGCTGACGGTAAGACTTATAGATTTGAGCAAGACCTGCGAGCAGTAAATAATGTGATTTTGCCAATTTTTCCCTGGGTACCTAATCCACATGATATCTGGACACAGATACCTTCAGGGGCTACCTGGTTTTCTGTTGTAGATTTGAGTTCTGCTTCTTTTTCAGTGAGATTTTGTAAAGAAAACCATTTTTTTTTATTTGCTTTCCATTTTGAAGGGTACACTGATAGTCCTGCATATTTTCACAGGCCCTATGAACTGCATTATTTGATGTACAACTCGACCATTCCTCTTTAGTTCAATATGTGGATGATTTGCTTTTATGTTCACCATGTTATGAGTTTGTTTGTCAGATTCTTTGTCTCTATTAGCTCATATTACTAATTTAGGTTTGAAAGTTAATCTGTCTAAACTGCAATTTGTATCTCAAAATGTTACTTTCCTGGGTGTTATTCTAACAACATCTGGTCGTGCAATTACCTCTGCTAGATTGAAACCTATTCTGTCATTGCCTTTTTCCAGTGACTCCAGTGTTATTGCGTAGCTTCCTGAGTTTATTAATTTTCTGTAAATAATAGCTAGCGAATTTCTCAGATCTTACTGCTCCACTTTATGTTCTCATCTTGGAAAGAAGGATTTGAAGGCCTCATTGTACCCACATTATCACAGTGGGAGGTTTGTTTTGAAAGTAAAAATTGCACTGGGAAATGCGCCATGTTTATTGTATATGATTATTCTTTACCATTCAAATTGTATGTGGCTATTTCTGATTTCTCTGCTACCTGTGTGCTTTTACAAGCTTTCCCAACTGGTTGCAAGCCGGTAGGCTATTTCTCAAGGCGATTTGATGAAGTGACTTTGGGACTCCCACTGTGTCTATGTAGTTTAGTAGCAGTGGCTTTTGCAATTGAAACTTACTGATTTTCTGGTTCTACAGCATCCTTTTTGTTCCATCTAACCAAGACTCAGCCTTTGTCCTCCACACGTTTTATTGACTTTGGAATTAGTCATTTCTCCGCTTCATGTTTCAGTTTGTACTACATCAATATGCAACCCTTCAACACTTGTGGAGGAGGATGGGTCTCATGATTGTTTCCAAACTATTTTGACATTTTCTCTACAAGATGGGCTATGCGGTCACAACAGTTAATGATGTAGTGGAAACAGCTTCTTTGCCGTTTGCCAGTGCACAGTTAGCTGAAGTGTTTACATTGACATGTGCACTTGAACTTTCCAGGTATCTTTTGGCAAATGTTTATACAGATAGTGCCTATGCGTTAAGGATTTTATGAGATTTTGGCAATATTTGGCAGCAACGAGGGTTTTTGACTTCTGCTAATAAACCAATTAAACATACTGCATACATTCACCGTTTGTTACAGGCTGTCCTCTTGCCAGAAAAAGTTGCAGTTTTGAAATGCAAAGGACATTCTTCTGCTGAAGGTTTTGTGTCAAAGGGCAACCATTTTGCAGACCACGAAGCACGGCGAGCTGTTCTTCAAGCATCGGTGTCCCCGACAGTACTGTATTTAACGCCATCTAATATGACTTTGTTTTCCCTTTCATCTTTCTTGCAGCAATAGCAAGATACTTCCTTTGAAACCCAGACTCTGACTTCGTGGGGTGCACCTGTGATGCTCAGGGCTGCTGGAAAGAGGATCATCTGCTTATTTGTCCTGACAGTCTTTTGTTTCTACTTGCCCTGTTCCTGCATCATAAGCTTTACCGCTGTGGCTATGAATTATATATTTTTGGTTCTCCGGTATCACCTGAACTTCTGTTATTTTTCCTGTGGCACAGCTTGTCTGCACTGTTTCAAGACTGGCACTGTAGGGTCAGCTTAGGGTCAGTTATTAAGATTTCTGTCTTCCAAACTCTTTTTGATTTTGCAGCCTGTTTTGCAGATCTGCCCTGTACCAGAGGAAGGAGGTGGTATTTGTCTGGTGGTCACTTGTCTATTCTCCGGATGGGGAGAAGCTTATCCCACTACCAGTATGACTGCTGGGGTTATCATCAGATTACTGATCACTCAGTTTATTCCTGTTTGTTCTTTCTTCTTGTCTGGGTTCAGCCTTTGTTGCGAGTGTCTGGGAGGGTATTGAAAATTTGATTTGGTATTAAGAGACAACTGCACACTCCTTATCATCCGTGAAGCTCTGGCCAAGTGGAACGGATGACTAGGAAACTCAAAGGTCACTTACGCACTCTGACACAGGATTGGGCTACAGATTGGACAGAAGACCTTCCCTTTGCCCGTATGGCAGTGTGTAATTCCCCCAGCCTGACACCATATGAAATAGTTACTGGACATCCAGCTACTTCTCCACATGACTTGGCAGTTATCCCAGATCCCCAATTGTTGTGCAGCAATATTTTGACTTATTGCTCACGGTTGCACTCAGTCCTGTCTGTTTCCCCTTTATTGCAAGTGAATCCTCAACGAGATGACAGAATCATCATATCCAGAATCATCAGAATCATTATATCCAGAAGTGAAGTCACCAGATTGGGTCCTGATTAAGAATTTGCATCCAAAGACGCTTCTGGCTCCCAAGTTTCTAGGACCATTTTGTGTGCTCCTGGTGGGATACTCGGCTTGTAAAGTGGAAGGACATTCTCGTTGGATACACCTTACACAGTGTAAAAAGGCTCCATCACAGACTCCAGACGGTGGCTCTCTTCATCAGTGAATCAAGAAAATACAACACAGAGACTTATTGAACATTACATTAATATTACAGAAAAGATCATCAGGATTTATGTGCTTTTTGAATGGACTAATTCTGCAAAAGACCTTTGTCCAGCATTTACACTACTGATTAGGTGGATATAGTTAGTTTGAATTAGTATTTTACTGATATATATGCAATGACCTTTTGGCATTTAACCTCTACTTTATGAAAAGTTTGAGAATTAGAGGGTAGTTATAGCTATACTATATATCTTCATCATATTAAGGAGAGTAGGTGTATTTTAGTTTGTCTGAGAACATTTATTTTTGGAGTAATTATAGTTTCAGATATTTAGAGGGTTGCTAAAAATGTTTCCGTATTTGGTCTTAGTTGTGCTGTGGCATATTATTGTTAATGAAGCAGTACTGCATTTAGAATCTTGGGAAAGTTATGGGGAATATCCAAATATTTTTGAGACACATTTACACTCAGTTACAAAACATTTTAATCTATCAAATTGGGCGGTCTGCCTTCCAACTGCCTTTAAGGTCCCCTCCAATATGTTTTATGGCTCAAGGTACAGGGAAAAAGGTAGGGAACACCCCATGGAACGTTTGTAGAATAATAATGCTACATAATTCTTCCATCTGGTATAAGAAAGCCCATGTACAGAAACCTTATATTTCCGTAGTACAATTAATGCAAGTTCAAGGGAATCAGGTGCATGATTATGACTTGTTACAGTATAATAGTTCTGGCTACCTTTTGAATGACTCAGTCCGAGACTTACCTAACTGGAGTTGCCCCTTATTAGGATATTACCATTAACGAGTGAGGTTATCAAATTTGCAGATGACACAAAACTATTTAAAGTTGTTAAAACCCAAGAGGATTGTGAAAAATTGCAAGAGGATCTTGATAAATTGGAAGACTGGGCATCACAATGGCAGATGAAATTTAATGTGGACAAGTGCAAGGTTATGCACCTAGGGAAGAACAACCCAAACTATGGTTACACGATGCAAGGTTCCACATTAGGAACCACCACCCAGGAAAGAGATTTAGGCGTCATTGTGGATACCATGTTAAAACCATCGGCCCAGTGTGCAGCAAATAGAATGCTAGGTATGACAAGGAAAGGAATGGAAAATAAAACAAAAGATATTATAATGCCTCTATATCGTTCCATGGTGAGACCGCACCTTGAATATTGTGTGCAATTCTGGTCACCGTATCTTAAAAAGGATATAGCGATTTTAGAAAGGGTTCTGAGAAGAGCCACCAAAATGGTAAAGGGATGGAAGGATACTCCTATGAAGAAAGGCTAAAAAGGTTAGGGCTCTTTAACCTGGAAAAGAGACGGTTGAGGGGAGATATGATAGAAGTCTATAAATTAATGAACGGAGTGGAACGGGTAAACGTAGATCGATTGTTTACCTTATCAGAATATAGAAATACTAGGGGACATGCAATGAAGCTACAGGGTAAACTATTTAAGATTAATAAAAGAAAATATTTTTTCACTCAATGTGTAATCAAACTCTGGAATTTGTTACCGGAGGATGTAGTAAAGGCTGTTAGTGTAGCTGGGTTTAAAAAAGGTTTGGACAAGTTCCTGGAGGAAAGGTCCATAAACCATTATTAAGAAGTGACCGAAGATATCAATGCTTGACCCAGTACAAGCACTGTGGAACTTGTGTCTCTTGGGGAAACTGCTAGGTACATATGACCTAGATTGGCCACTGTTGGAAACAGAATACTGGGCATGATGGACCTTGGTCTGACCCAGTATGGCATATCTTATGTTCTTATGTTCTTATCCCTGGGAACATAATCTATCTGTAGGAATTAAGGAAATGAACATTACTCAGTGGGCTTTGAATCATTGTACACAGAATCTAGTCTGTCCCCGCAACTTGACAATTTGGGAAAATGGATTAGTGCCTTTAAAGGGAGACTATTTTGTGTGTGTTAATCTCGCATATACAGAACTTCCCAGAGGTTGGTCAGGTACTTGCTATGTTGCTCAGTTAGATACCCCATGGCGGTTTTTACCTTACCAAAGTGTTACTTTATTATCAACCTTGAATAATTCCTTAAGAAGAAAAAGGGATGTTTCCCCTCAGGATGAAGCCATAATAGCAGCACAACAGTTGGTAGACTCTACAAGTCCTTTAACTAAATCTCAGATAGATGCATTTACAGGTACTGTTTGGCTCTCATTTTGGAGTCATAGCACCCACTAGAGAATATGGTACCCATATTATGCGATTACAGGCAGTTGTTGAACTTACAGCCCTGGATCTCACAGAGGCTATTAGCGTGTTACAAGGTGCAGTAGACAAGGTGTCCACTTATGCAGCTCAGAATTGCATGGCTTTAGACTACCTACTAGCGAAGGAAAATGGCGTATGTGGCCTAATTTCTGATTTCTGTAGCAGTATGCTTGATGATGAAGGGAAAGTAGTGAAAGGCCTACTAGATAAGGTTAGGAATCGTACATTTGTATCAAGTAGTAGTTATGAAAGTTCTTTTTCTGATTTTTTTGGTTCTGTTTCTTCTTTCTGGAATTTATTATCTAGGCCCCTGCAAGGCATATTAGCTTCATTATTTGGCTTATTAGAGATTATCATTTTAGGAACAATAATTCTTTGTGTAATATCTGCTTGCTGTAAGAAATCAGTGGAGACACTGACCCCTAAAATGATGTTACAGGTTGACCCAGAAGCTAGCTACGATCCATTTTTAATACCGATGTCTGAGTTGAGATTGGCACGAACATAAAAGCAACCATGGAACAAGTCTGATCTCTAAACTTCTGTAGCAGACTCTCCATAGTGACCAAAGACAAATCTTGCCGAAACTCTAGCCCCAGGCAATTCCTCAGAGACAGTTGGGGATAGAAAAAGAAGACAGAATACAGGTAAGAAAGGTCTTAACTGCCAGATCCCAGATGTAGGCAGGCAAAATGTTCCACTTCTGAATACACTTAGCAACAATTACCCCAAATAACCACTGACAGTTGAAGACTTATAGATTGAAATCTTGAAGGACAATCAAAAGGGAATGATACTGCTGAAGAGAAATCTGCATTTATAAGTATTTACTTCTGGGAAATTCTCTAAATCTTGGGAAAAATGGAATTCTTTGGGTTAAAGCTGATAAATCTGTGTATTTTAGAATCCAGTGTATTTGTTAACTTAGTCAGGACCTAGTATCAGTAGATAGATTCTAGTTTAAATTTAACACCTAGCAGAGAGCTTTTAATTTAAATCAAATCAGGGTATAGCATTGCATAGAAGGAAGAATAGGGCAAATATTCTGTGAGTTGAAAGAAATAAATTGTTTCTAGAGACCTTTACAAAGAGGCCTTCTAGTTAGGAGGTAAGAGATCTTGGAATTTGTTTTAAATAGGTGCTAAAGCCAGATCAAAGTGACAGATCAAAAGGGCAGTTTGAAAGGCTCCCTCTATCAAACCAAGGGCTGTGTGAATCACCCAGGAAAATGTTAACAAATTACCTTAGAAGCACAGCTCTGGGGCCTATGTAGAAATCCGGCCTTTACTAAGTGTTAATTCCCTCCCACCAACTACAGACATAATCTTAGCTTTCTAGTCTCTTAAACCTATTAAAAGGAGAGAGATGATCAAATTCACTTTCAGGTTCAGCTGGTTATCCTCACCAGGAATAGATTAATTAAGGTCCTGAAATTAATTAATCTTGAGGTGAACAAATCCCTTAAAATTAATTGGCATAGCTGTATTAGTACAAGTATCCCTAGTAACTTCAAGTAAACAATTTAAATAGCTAAACAAAAACTTAAAAGGAAGTTGCAGACAGCAGCCCAGCAGCGAGATGTCATTTGCACTGAGTGTCACATGTATGATTTTCTTCTAGTTGGTGAGGGATCTTATATGTGCACTAAGTGCAAAGAGCTCTTTGCCCCCAGTGAATGAGTCCAATCTCTGGAGGCTAGAGTTGCCGACTTGGAAGACATACAGAAGACAGAAAGGCTTTTAGGTAGGAATCTGAAATCCAGAACTTCCAGGGTAGAATACTCTGAAATGTGTCCTGTTCTATGTGTAGGACACCAAAGGCAGGCAGAGCTCTGAGACAATGGTGCAAAGAAGAGGGGTTTGGATTTGTCAGAAATGGGGCAACATTCTGGGGAAGAGAGGGGCTTTTCCAAAAGTATGGGCTCTACCTTAACTGGAATGGAACCAGGCTGCTGTCATTAACCTTTAAAAAGGAGATAGAGAAGCTTTTAAACTAGATAATAGGGGAAAGCCGACAGTTGCCCAAGAACACATGGTTGGGAAGGATGTATCCTTGAAGGATACTAGCAAAAGATTGAAGTTAGGGCATATCGACAGAGAGGTTCCAATGATGATAAAAGTAACCCAGATGCCCTTAAGTACAGAGCAAAAAGGTTCCAAATTACCCCATCAACCGATAATCAGATTAATATGAATAAAATACAACCTCTATAATGCCTGTATGAAAATGCTAGAAGTCAGAAAAATAAGATGGATGAGCTAGAATATTTTGCACTAAATGAAAGGTTAGATATGATTGGCATCAAGTTATGTGAATGGTGGTTTTCAGTTACATGTTTCTGCAGAAAGAACATTTTGAGGTGCACTCCATGAACAATGCCATTGAAAATTCTTACAGACTTCCCCAGCACTATCTGAATAGTGCAAGGAAGGAACAAGGGCAGCACATGGGCATTCTGCTTAATTGAATGAATAGTTGATGATCTTCAGCTGCTATCCATATAGCTGTACACTCCTGATCATAGAGTAAATAGCTAAGCATAACAGTAATGTTTTTAAGTTTGTAGTATCCACTGCAGTGTTTGAATCAAGTTATCAAATTTTTTTATTAAAAAGATTTAATTATGGATAGCAATGCTAAAAAAGGTATTTTGATGCACTCTGAGATGATGAGTATATCTTAGTGCAATGCCAATGGATGTGGATGTTTTACTTAGTTATTTTTGCTATGAGCAGGAGCATTGCTTAATCTCTTGACATAGATGATTAGTCTTATTTAGTAGCATCAGTTGAGTTTATGAATTGAGGGCATAATGGGGTATTCCGGGAGCAGCATCCAGCGATAAGTGGGCAGCGGCAATATTGAGCCACTGCCTGGTTATCACAACATGGCAGAAGTCAGGTATAGTAAAGACTGGCCTAACTTTCATGTCTGAAAGTAACCGGGCAGTGGATGAATATTGCTGCTGCCCATTGGCAATCCGGGCAACCCAAATATTCAATGCTGGAGCCCAGATGCGGCCTCAGCATGGAATATCTGGATTTAATGTTCAGCAGCAGTGGCTAGCTCTATCTACCACCGCTGAATATCACATCAGAGATACAGACACATTGATTACATTGTTATAGACGTGTTTGTACTTTCAGGCACTAGAGACCATTACTGGCACTATCACATGGTCTGATTATACCTTAGCAGGGGTACTGCTAGAAGGAGATGGTGCAGACCAGCATGATGGGAGATGGGTCTTAGAAAAGGCCTACATCATCTCCTCCATTTTTAGCAGGCTGTTCTTTAAGGAGCTTAAGACATATTTTGTGTCTAACAATAAAGGAGTGTGCAGACACTATAGTGTGGGGCAAATTTAAGGTAGTGGCCCAAGGATTTTTTCTTAGCGCAGCTATGAGACTTAGAAAACTTGTAGCTAGGCCGGAAATGCTCCTAAAAATTTAGGCTCAAATAAGGTCTGGAAAGACCTACTGGCTGCAAGCGAGGCTCTCCCGATAATAACTTATTGATCAGGTGGAATTTCAAATGATCCTTTTAAAATAATGTTATGATACATAAAGAATGGTGGAGTAGCCTAGTGGTTAGAGCAACAACCAGGAAATCAGAGTTTAATTCCCACTGGCGCTCCTTATGGTCTTAGGGAAGTCACTTTACACTCCATTGCCTTGGAAGAAAAAGCCTAACAATCATCACTGACTTGACGGCACTAAAAAAAAAAAATATATATATATATATATGAGCATGGTAACAAGGCTAATAAGCAGATGGTTTTTTAGCTACACAAGCAGCAGATGGACAGATATATTTCAAAAATAATAGAAGGAGGTTGGAGATATGCTTGATAAACCTGCAAGACATTCAGTTTTTAGCATCAATATATGTGAGGAACACTACCCTATGGGGTAAGCATGTGGAAGAGTTTCTTAAAAGAGTGCAGTTCTCTGCATTCTCATTGTTTGAAATGAAGGCTCTGGGTGGTCCAATTTTAGTGTCCAAAGTAGTAGCAACAGTGAAGGCCATGTGGTTGGAAAGGCCCCAGGGCAGGATGGCTTGACTGCTGAATTTTATCACCTGGGACAATTTCTCCAAATAGGTTAGAACCTCACTTCTAAGCCAGGGTATGTGGAGTATGATCTCAGTCCCTCAAATGTACTGCTAATGCTTGGTGTAGTACTTGCATCGTGCCAAAGAGTTTCCATCTGGAGTTCGTAAGATGTAACAGGTATGGGTAATTTGTCAAGATGTGCTTGGAAATTCTTCTTTATCAAGCCTGTGGCTCCCAATACAATGGGAAATATTTCTGTATCTTTCTGCCACATTTTCTTGGTCTCTGACTGCATTTCTTGGTACTTCAGAATCTTCAGCTTCTCCATTTGATTCACAAAATAATCACTTGAAACCAACACCTCAGTGCCATTCTGGTGTTTTTTTTCTTTACTACTATGTCGGGTTTCCTTGCATCCAGTTTCTTATCCGTCAGAATGGGAATGTCCCAGGTGATCAAAACATCTTCATTATCAGTAATCCCCTTAGGGTCATGATCCCAGTGCTTTTCAGGGACAGTGCTGTTGTAGTGTTTACCGAGTTTGCAATGGATGAGGCGTGCTACTTTATTGTGCCTTTCTGTATAGAAATTTTCCACCATCAGAACTTCACAGCCAGCTATGAGGTGAGTCACTACTGACAGCTCTTTCTTATAGAATCAACATATATCTGTTTTGCTAGTTTTTCAGTGCTTGTTGTAAACCATCTCATCCATAATCCTCTGTCCTGGGCTGCAACTATCAATCTCTAAAGCTTCTTGTGCCAAGCACATTTTATATCGAGGCTGGGCTCTATTCTTCGGTTACTAGATACTATTCTCAAAAGCTATTTTCCACTCTTGCCTGTACTGCTAGAAAATTAAACTTTCTGCTCCTACTTATTTATTAAGATTTATTAACCACATTTTTTGAGGAAATTTACTCAAGGTGGTGTGCAGCAAGTTATAGTGCACAGTTAGAACAGCAAGGAAAACTTGCAAATGGGCAAATGTGAATGATAGTAATAATCTGATACAGTATCACACAGTAGATGTTAAAAAACAAAACTTTTAAACATTCATATAATGGAGACATGATGCTCACAATGTCAACACAATAGAGTAGACACCCAGGAAGGAGTAGATAATAACATGAGCAGAGATCTAGCTAAACTTGAAAAATGGTCAAGAATTTGACAGCTGAGATTTAATGCTAAAAAATGCAGGTCATGCATTTGGGCTGCAAAAATCCAAGGGAGTGGTACAATGTAGGGGATGAAGTAATTTTGTGCACGAAAGAAGAGTGGGACTTGGGCGTAATTGTTTCTGATGATCTTAAAGTGGTTAAACAGGTAGAAAAGATGCAAAGGCCAGAAGGATGATTGGGTGCATAGAGAGAGGAATGGCCAGCAGAAAAAAGGAGGCAATAGTGCCTCTGTATAAGTCTTTGGTGTGACCTAATTTGGAGTATTTTGTGTAATTCTGAAGACCACACCTTCAAAATGATATAAACAGGATGGATTCAGTGCAGAGGGTGGTTACTAAAATGGTCAGTGGTTTTTGTTATAAAGCATTTGGAGACAGAAGATATTAATATGTATACATTAGAGGAAAGGTGGGATAGAGGAGATGTTTAAATACTCTGTGGCATAAATGCGCAGAAGGGTCTCTTTTAATTAAAAATAAGCTCTGCAATGAGGGGGCATAGGATGAGTGTGAAAGGGGATAGATAGACTCGGGAGTAATATGCAGAAATATTTCTTTACGAAAAGAGTGGTAGATGAGTGGAATAGTCTCCCAGTAGAAGTAGTAGAGATGAGGATAGTATCTGAATGCAAGAAAGAATGGGACAAACACAGAAGATCTCTAAAGGGAAAAAATGACTATAATATTTGATATGGAAGGGCAGACTAGATAAGCCATATGGTCTTTTCCTGCTGACATGTTTCTATGTTTCTCTTCCTTCGGTTTCCGTTCACCTCTCCTTAATCATTCATGTGTCCGATCTTGATCAACAAAGGGTTCCTGGCGTAACACTTTGTATTTCCCAGTGTATTTGTGCATTTGCCGCCTGTTTTTCCTTGCTTGCTGGTCTAATTCTTTGAAGAGTTTTTTCTGTTGTTTTGCAAATTCTGTTGCTTCCTTTCCTGTGTGTGCTTGTGGATTCTCGCTCATTCCTTCTAGTCATCGAAACGCTTGTCCAAGTTTGATGATGGAGATGGATTCTGGACATTTACTTTCATATTTCAGCACTTTTTGTGTATTTGGATCTGATGATGCTGGCAAGTAGGCCTGGGAGGCATATGATAGTAGCTCTGTAGGTGTAATCAATCTTTATAAGGCCTAGCCCTCCTTCAGCCCTAGGAATGTAGGGCCCAATTTTCAATTCCCTGGATTGTGGAAAGGCTATGCGCCTCATCGGTGCATAGCCCTCCACTCTGACCTCTAAACCTGATATTCAATGCTGTGGCGTCAGCATTGAATATCCGGTGATAACTACTGTGACAGGAAGCTGCCGGGGCTAACCGGGCAGCAGTGATATTGGATGCTGCTCGGTCAGCTTCACCGGTGAGTCTCTTAAGCTCCTGAGTTTGTACCTCTAGTAGCTGGAAGAGTGGCTGGATAAGTTGCGCCTGTCTTTCCAGGATCTGGATGATTCTCTGATCCATCGCCTCATGCTACAATCAAGTCTTCTCAGCCATCCAATGAAACAGTTCCTCTGAAGCCATGGCTGTAAAGCAAACAGAGAGAAAACTACCCAAGTGCAGATCTTTAAGAGAGTACACCCACTCTGCCTTTAGCCAAACCAACTGTCCTACCATGTCCTGTGCCCTAGATACTCATACCTTCTAGGCAGAGAGGTCTCAGCATTGTTAGTTCATTGACTTTGTTGGAATGGGCCTCTCCCCTGGATCCTGCTTGCTACTTTCTTATGGGATCAGCAGGTCTATTCTGGCATGCTTTGGAGACCCTACCACTGCCACAATTTGTTGCTTTGTCTCTAAATTCAGCAAGTAGGTGTCTGGTAATCCTTTCAGATCTCTGTAGTAATTCTCCTGGCTTAATCCACTCTCCATGAAAAATCCAGGAACCCAACTTTATTACCCACCCTCCCCCCAGCAGGAAGGTCTTTCTCTGGGGCTTACCCAAAGTCCACATTTGTTAGTACGCCTCAAGGCTGGTGTCTACCCTCCTGCCTTATGGACAACTGTCCACCCCTGGGTCCAAAGTAGCCCTCACCAGGGTCTTTTGTAACAGCACAAAAATGATTGATATGCAAATGATGTCTTCCCAATGACCTTCAGTTCAGAGACACATACATAATTAACAGTATAATAAATCCCCCCTCCTTTAAGTCTCGGATTAGGCTGAGATGTATCCCAGATGTGGAATCACCTGGGCACCCCACCACCTCCCACATAGCTGTCTGTTGCTAATACCACCCCAAGTCTGGCGGGTTATCCATTGGCTGAATGCCCAGTGGTGTTTCTTCAGGGACTAGATGTAGTTCATGTCCCAGCTCCATCTCATCCTCCCACTGGGGATCTCCTTGATCCTCCCTAAGGGGTCTATCTCCATGGGGATCCTCCCTTTTCACCTTCCTCTCATCCCAGGTGTTGTCAGGGAGCTTGGCCCTATGTTTCCTGGCTGGAAGGGAAGCAGAAGCTCAGGACCTTTCTCGGCCCCTGGGTGTCCTTGTCCTCTGCTCTAGGGGCCCCCTTCTAGATGGGTCCACAACCCCTGAGCAGAGACTGGCAGGGGACTCTGGGAGTGACAGGATGTACACCCCATCACAGATACAAATGACAGAGATCTAGAAGAGTTATGGGATGACATCAAGAACATTGTATTGGAAGAAAGTGAGAAGTCTCTACAAAAGTTGAAATGGCAAAAATGACCAAAATGAAGAAACTATGAAAACTGCCCAGAAATGCAGAGAAGATAAAGCTAGAGGGGAAAAAGAGGCAGTTACAGAACTCAACAGAGATTTCCAATGTGCAGCAAAACAAGACAAGGAGAAGTACTACAATGGCACATGCAAGGAAATAGAAGTAGAAACTATTAGAAGAAGAACAAGATCGGCTTTCCTAGAGCTACAAGAGTTAAAGAAAAAAAATCCAGCCTTGAATTGGAATGTTACAAGATGCTCAGAGATCCATGTTGAGTAATGCTGAGAAGATCAAGAAAAGATGGAAAGAATATACAGAATCATTATATGATAAATATCAAGTGGACCAACAGCTGTTTCAATCTGTACCTTATGTTCAGAAACCATTGGTGATGAAAACAGGAGTTGAAGCAATATCGAAAGCCTTATCAAAGAACAAAGCACCAGGCATTGATGGCATTCCGAATGAAGTATTACAACAACTGGATGCAGCTGTTAACATACTTACAAGGCTCTGCCAGGAAATTTGGAAGTCAATATCATTCCAACTGACTGGAAAAGATCTGTGTTTTTACCAATACTAAAGAAGTGTGATCCCTCTGACTGTGGAAATTATCGCATAATTGCTCTGATCCCTCATGCCAGCAAGATTCTACTGAAGATTATTCAACAGAGATTACAACCATACCTGGAACGAGAAATATTGGAAGTGCAAGCAGGGATCAGGAAAAGGTGAGGAATGAGAGACATTATTGTGATTGTGAGATGGGTTCTTGAAAAGACTAAAGAATACCAAAAGGAAATCTATATGTATTTTATTGATTACAGCATGGCTTTTGACTGCATAAACCACAAGAAGCTCTGGGCCACATTAAGAAGCATGGGTATACCAGAACACCTGATTGTTCCCTTGCACAACCTTTACATTGATCAAGAAGCAACAGTTTGAACGGAACAAGGGAAACAGAATGGTTTAAAATCAGCAAAGATATATGACAAGACTGCATACTTTCCCCGTCTGTTTAACCCTGGGAGTACTGATGGGGTCAAAAGTGACCCCATTGCAAGTTTCACAACGCATATCTCAGAAACTAGTTGTTCAAGCATGCAATCTTTTTATGACTTTTCACATGTCAATATTCTCTTTATATTGCACCATGAGCGGAATAATTTTCATCCTCTAGGTGACGCTAATGATGAATTGCAGCACAGAGTACCAGTGGGGTCATTTTTGACCCCAGTTGCTTATGTCTGGTTTGGATCGTGAGGCAATTTGCAGTTTTGTGAATATTTTGAACTGACAAAGGTATTTATCATTAATTATGTATCATTTATTTTTTGTACTGTTATTTTATGAAAATTACACATTTTCTGTAATTGATATCATACGTTCTCTCATTATTTCTGATGAAATCTAAAGGCTTTCAGCTCATTCATCATGATTATTGTACACCTATAGTAAAACTGCTTTGTGTTTTATTCAGCGTTATCTTTGTTTATTTATTGTAGGTTATTGTTTATGATGTCAAAACGAAAGTATTCAGCTGCCCAAGTAAGAGAAATATTGCAACGAGATGCTGACAGTGACGGCTCTGAGTTGTCTGATGATACAGCATATTCAGCAAATGAAGAAGCATATCAGCCAAGTTCGGGCGATAAATCTGATGATGACAGTCATGATTCAGATGGCGACAGCAGTTGGTCACCAAGTGAATGTGAGAGTGATGTTGAGCCGGTAACATTGCCTGCAGCAAAGAGTCAAGTTACAGGTCGAGGCAAAGGTCGAGGCTGTGTTGGACGGGGAAGAAGGCAGGAGTCCTCGGTGTCAGTATCATCTGTGAGGAATCTTAGTTGTGGTCATAGAGGAGCTAAGAGGTCAACAACTATAAGCACAAATGTTGCCACTGAAGCCTATGTATCTAAGGATGCCACATCATGGAACAGGAAACCTATAAAGCAAGCTGTTGGAAGATATGCCGGAGCTAATGTCATGCCCGTACAACAATGTCCTACAAGGTATGCTGTACGAAATGTTGATGGCCCTCTCGCAGCATTCCACTTGTTCATGAGGAAGAACTTATTGAATGAAATCGTGGAGGAGCAAACAAGGAAGACACATTTATGATGACACCTGGAAAGAATTGACAGACGGAGAATTTCAACGTTTTCGTGGACTTCTGATCCTCTCAGGGGTGTACAAGTCACGAAATGAACCTTGAAGATGGTTGTTCTGTTTTCGGCAAAAATATGGCCCATAATCATTTTCAGCAAATTTCTTGTGCTCTCAGATTTGATGATGCAACCAACAGACGTGAACAATGAGGCATGGATAAGCTTACTCCAATCAGACACGTTTTTGATAGCTGGGAAGCAACTCTAAGTGACGCCTTTGTTCCTGGTGAAAATGTTACCGTGGATGAGCAACTGCTTACATTTCGTGGCCGTGTTCCATTCAGACAATATATTCCCAGCAAACCTGGGAAATATGGAATAAAGCTATGGATGTTGTGTGACAGTGCAACGTCATATGTTCTGCGTCTTCAAGTATATACAGGAAGGGAACTCGGACAAAACAGGGAACAGAATCAGGGTGAAAGGGTTGTGATGCAACACAATGAAGGATTGACGCAAACTGGCAGAAATGTTACTGTTGACAATTTCTTCTTCAGTTTATCCCTGTCACGGAAATAGCTAGAAAAACAAATGACACTTTTGGGGACAACTCGAAAGAACAGAAAAGAATTACCTCCAGAATTTGTAACAGCAAAGGGCTGAGAGGTATTCACTTCACTGTTTGCCTTTTGCGATGACGCCACTCTGATTTCCTATTGCCCGAAGAAAGGAAAAGTAGTTGTTCTTCTGAGCAGTTTGCATGATCAAGAAGTAGATAACACAAGTCCATACAAAAAAACATGCATGATCTTGGACTATAATTCTAGTAAAGGTAGAGTAGATATGGCAGATCAAATGTTGTGCACGTATACCACAAAATGAATGACAAGACGCTGGCCAGTGACAATCTTCTACAACATGTTGGACATCAATGCTTTGAACGCCTTCATTGTTTGGATGTCACTAAATCCAGAATGGTAGTCCAAGTCAAAGCACAGACGTCGTCTATTCCTCTTCGAATTTGGAAAACAGCTGCTTCAGAGTAATTGCAGTGAGACTTCTTCCAGCATTGAAGAAGCCACTGATGCTGTTTGCAATATCGGGATCCCAAAGAAAAGGGCAAGGTGTCACTGCTGTTCCAGAGAAAAAGACAAGAAAAGCAACATAGTTTGCAAAGAACATTCAGAAATTGTCTGTGTCTCATGCAAATGACTGTAGTACTTTACTGTGTTCATAAAGTGCATGCAAAAACTGCTTTCATGGCAACTCTTCTTCATGTAATTTTAGGATAAAGCATTAAATTTCAAAACATTTAACCTTCATATAATAAATAATTAATTCGGAATAATATTTTGTCTGTCTAGTTTAAAATTTTCATGGTTAACAATTAAAATTTGTTGTGGGGTCATTTATGACCCCAACGGTATTCAGTGTATGCAAAAAATCTCGGTAATTCCAGGGTTAATTTATATACAGAACAAATCTTCAGAAAAGCAGGACTGTATGAAAACAACTGAGGTATGAAGATTGATGGAAAACTCGTCAACAACCTTCGCTAAGCAGATGATATCACATTACTGGCTGAAAGTGAAGATGATCTGAAACATTTATTTATTTAACAATTTTTCTATACCACCTTATCTTATAATCAAGACAGTTTACATTAAAACTTCAATTATTACAGAGAACCTGCAAGAAAAACAATTAAAAACTCAACCCATTACAGAATAACTTTCTTAACAATCAAAGGGGAGGCAGTAAAACAGGGAGTGCTAAAGCATAACTTATGTAGAAGGTAACATATCTGCAATTGATCATGAAGTGTGAGCATGGGATCCGAGTTATGCTGTGGAGTTAGGGGTGTTCATTGAAGTGCTCAATGAATAGGAGGGTCTTGAGTTGTTTCCGAAAGTCTTTTAAGTTTGTGGTTGTCCTTAGTTTTTCTGGAATAGAGTTCCAAAGAGAGGGAGTGCAAGTGAGAGGGCCCTCTTCGCAGTGGACGTTTTGGCCTTTGTAAACAAGCTGGGAGTAAGCATGGTATTAATGTTACTGTTTCTCTCAGGTCTATTTTTGGGTTTGGTACAGATAAGGTCCTGCAAACGTCTGGCTGTTAGGCTGTTTTTGATTTTGAAGATGGTAAGAACTGATTTGTATTTAGCTTGTGAAATAATTGGTAACCAGTATAGTTGGTACAGGAGGGGAGTTAAATGATCACGTTGAGATGATCCAATGATGGTTCGGGTGGCGGTGTTTTGGACTATTGCAGGGATCTGGTGGTTTGTTTGGGCAAATCTTGGAAGAGGGCATTATAGCAGCCCAGTGCTGGTGTTATAATGGACTGACATACTGTATGAAAATGTTCTTGACTAAGGAGAGGTTTTAATTTTCAGATCATTGCAAGTTTGCGGAAGGCAGTCTTAGAGGTCTTATTGATGGGAGCTTGTAGGTTGAGATGCTTGTCAATGATGACACCAAGGTATCAGGCTTCATCCTTTATTGTAATTTGAGAACTGGAAATTTTGATTGAGGCAGGGGGGGTGAACTCAGTGTCCTATGTGATGATGATTGCCTTGGTCCTTTTGATGCTGATGTTGAGGTGGTTGTTAGTACACCAGATTATCATTTCATGGAGGCAAGTTGACATTGTGGTGAAGTCTGGAGTGTCTAAATGAATTGGGGTGTAGACCATGATATCATCTGCATATATGGCATATTGTATATTATGTTTCTTGAATATATTGCAAACTGGTTGTACATAAATATAATAAAGAGGAGGACAAACAGCGAGGACCCTTGAGGAACTCCTTGATCTGTGTGGAAAGGAGCAGAGGTGAGGGGACCAGATTTGACTCTCTGTTGTCTGTCTCCAAGATACGATTAGAACCACTTGAGGGTGGTGTTTTGGAGCCCAGTCTTAACTAGTCGCTTCAGTAGGATGTCATGGGAAACTGTGTCAAAGGCAGATGAGATGTCAATAAAGATGAGCAAATATCCTCTCCTTATGTTGTCAATTCCTTTGAACAGGTTATCAAATAGATGAATAAGTAGTATCACTATGCTGTGATCTGGGCAAAATCCATGTAGGTGGGGATCCAGAGGGGTGTGAACATAAGAACATAAGATATGCCATACTGGGTCAGACCAAGGTACATCAAGCCCAGTATCCTGCTTCCAACAGTGGCCAATCTAGGTCATATGCACCTAGCAGTTTCCCCAAAAGACACAAGATTCCACAAAGCTTAAACTGGGTCAAGCATTGATATCCTGGGTCCCTTCTTAATAATGGTTTATGGACCTTTCCTCCAGGAACTTGTCCAGATATTTTTTAAACCCAGCTACACTAACAGCCTTTCCTACATCCTCCGGTAACAAATTCCAGAGTTTGATTACACGTTGAATGAAAAAATATTTTCTTTTATTAGTCTTAAATAGTTTACCCTGTAGCTTCATTGCATGTCCCCTAGTCTTTCTAACTGCTAATGTGGAACCTTGCATCGTGTAACCATAGTTTGGGTTGTTCTTCCCTAGGTGCATAACTTTGCACTTATCCACATTAAATTTCATCTGCCATTTTGATGCCCAGTCTTCCAATTTATAATTTAGGCTTTTAGGTAGGAAGTTGAAATCCAGAGCTTCCAGGATAGCATTCTCCGAAATGCTTCCCATTCCACACGCAGGACCCAAAAGGCAGGCATAGCTCCAGAGTCTCAATGCGTGGATGATACAATGGTGCAGAGATGAGGGTTTTGGATTTGTTAGGAACTGGGGAACATTCTGGGGAAAGGAGGGGCTCTTCCGAAGGGATGGGCTTCACCTTAACTGGGATGGAACCAGGATGCTGGCATTAACCTTTAAAAAGGAGATAGAGCAGCTTTTAAACTAGATAATAGCGGAAAGCCGACAGTCACCCAAGAGCGGATGGTTCAGAAGAATGTATCCTTGAAGGATACTACCAAAGGCAGAGAGGTTCCAAAAAAGAGTAAAGTAGCCCAAATGCCCTCGAGTATGGAGCAGACAGAGCTTAAAGATCCCAAATTAGCCATTCCTACCAATAACCAAATTAATATGAATAAAATACAGCCTCTAAAATGCTTGTATACAAATGCTAGAAGTCTAAAAAATAAGATAGGGGAGTTAGAATATATGGCAGTAAATGAGAGGTTAGATATGATTGGAATCTCAGAGACATGGTGGAAGGAGGACAACCAGTGGGACACTGTGATACCTGGGTACAAACTATATTGTAATGATAGAGCTGATCAAATTGGTGGAAGGGTTGCGCTCTATGTTAGAGAGGGCATTGAGTCAGAAAGGATTAAAGTTTTGCAGGAAATAAAATTTGCTGTAGAATCTCTATGGGTTGAAATTCCATGTAAAAAGGGGAAGGCGATGGCAGTGGGGGTGTACTATCGACTGCCCTGGCCAGAATGAACAAATGGATGATGAAATGCTCAAAGAAATCAAGGAAGCTAGCAAACGTTACAGCACAGTAGTAATAATGGATGATTTCAATTCCCCCCATATCGAGTGGGTCAGTGTCACGGCAGGATATGCTAGGGAGATAAAGTTCCTAGATGAAATAAATGATTGCTTCTTGGAGCAGCTGGTTCATGAACGAACCAGAGGGGAAGCCATATTAGACTCAGTCCTTAGTGGAACACCAGATCTTGTGCAAGAGATAAGGGTGTTGGGGCCACTTGGCAATAGTGATCATAGCATGATCGCATTTGATTTAATTAGTGGAGGAGGGATTAATTAGTGGAGGAGGGATAAAACTTCAATATATATATGTAAATAGTTTCAAATATTGATCAATTCTACCTATATATAGTACTGATTTCTGTTCATTGTACTTGATTTTAACTACCTGTATATAGTTTTGAATACTGTTCAATATACCTGTATATAGTTTTGAATACTGTTCGATGTAACTGCTTACCATAGCACTGTTTTATGTATTTATTGTTGTTTAATGTAAACCGCCACTGATCTTAGGAAGTGGCGGTATATAAGAGATTTGCAAATAATAATAATAATAATAATAATAGTAAGGAAATCCACAGTACTACCTTTTAACTTTTGAAAGGGAGACTATGATAAAATGAGGACAACAGTTAAGAAAAAACTAAAAGGAGCAGTTGCAAAGGTTAAAGACTTACAACAAGCTTGGGTGTTGTTGAAAAAAACTATCTTGGAAGCCCAGACCAGCTGTATTCAGTGCTTTAAGAAAAGTGAAAGGAAGTCCAAAAAACTGCCAGCATGGTTTAAAGGTGAGGTCAGAGAGGCTGTTGTTGCCAAAAAAGCATCTTTCAGGAAATGGAAAAAAGAGCCAAACGACGAAACCTGGAAAAAGCACAAGCACTGGCAGGTTAAATGCAAAGCATTGATAAGGCAGGCAAAGAAAGAATTTGAGAAGAAGCTTGCTGCGGAAGCAAAAACGTGTAATAAAGACTTTTTCAAGTACATTTGTAGCAAAAAAACTGTGAGAGAGTCAGTTGGTCCATTAGATGATAGAGGGGTTAAATGGGCACTAAGAGGAGACAAGGCGATAGCGGAGAGACTGAATGAATTCTTTGCTTCGGTCTTTACTGAGGAAGATGTAGGGATGTTACCCTTGACTGAAGTGGTATTTAAAGGTGCGGAAGAATTGAAGGAAATATTGATACATCGGGAAGATGTATTTCAACTATTAGATAAACTGAAGAGTAGCAAATCACCTGGGCCGGATGATATACATCCAAGGGTGTTGAAAGAACTGAAATATGAGATTGCAGACCTGCTATTAGTAATCTGTGAACTATCATTAAAATCATCTGTAATACCTGAAGATTGGAAGATGGCAAATGTAACACCAATTTTTAAAAAGGGTTCCAGGGGTGATCCAAAAACTACAGACCGGTGATCCTGACGTCAGTACCGGGAAAAATGGTAGAAACCATTATAAAGAACAAAATTGCTGAACATGTAGATAGTCATGGCTTAATGGGAGACAACCATCATGGCTTTAGACAAGGAAGATCTTGTCTTACTAATCTGTTATGTTTTTTTGAAGGTGTGAATAAACAGGTAGAAAAAGGTGAGTCGGTTGATATAGTGTATTTGGACTTTCAGAAAGCCTTTGACAAGGTCCCTCATCAGATACTTTTGGCAAAACTAAAGAGTCATGGGATAAGAGGCAGTGTACTATTGTGGATCAGGAACTGGTTAAAAGATTGAAAGCAGAGGGTAGGGCTAAATGGCCAATTTTCCCAATGTAGAAAGTTGAATAGTGGTGTACCCCAGGGATCTGTGCTGGGTCCGCTGCTTTTTGACATATTCATAAAGACCTGGAAAAGGGAATAACAAGTGAGGTTATCAAATGTGCAGATGACACAAGACTATTTAAAGTTCTTAAAACCCAAGAGGATTGTAGAAAATTGCAAGAGGATCTTGATAAAGTGTAAGACTGGGCATCAAAATGGCAGATGAAATTTAATGTGGGCAAGTGCAAATTTATGCACCTAGGGAAGAACAACCCAAATTATGGTTACACAATGCAAGGTTCCACATTAGGAACCACCACCCAGGAAAAAGATTTAGGCGTCATTGTGGATAACATGTTAAAAACCTTAGCCCCAGTGCAGCGGCCGTCAAGAGAGCAAATAGAATGCTAGGTATCATAAGGAAAGGAATGGAAAATAAAACAAAGAATATTATAATTCCTCTATATTGTTCCATGGTGAGACCGCACCTTGAATATTGTGTGCAATTCTGGTCGCCGTATCTTAAAAAGGATATAGCGTTATTAGAAAAGGTTCAGAGAAGAGCCACCAAAATGGTAAAGGGGATGGAAGGATACCCCTATGAAGAAAGGCTAAAAAGATTAGGGCTCTTTAACCTGGAAAAAAGACAGCTGAGGGGAGATATGATAGTGGTCTATAAATTAATGAACGGAGTGGAACGGGTAAACGTAGATGATTGTTACGTTATCAGAATATAGAAAGACTAGGGGACATGCAATGAAGCTACAGGGTAAACTACTTAAGACTAATAAAAGAAAATATTTTTTCACTCAACGTGTAATCAAACTCTGGAATTTGTTACTGGAGGATGTAGTAAAGGCTGTTAGTGTAGCTGGGTTTAAAAAAGGTTTGGGCAAGTTCCTGGAGGAAAGGTCCATTAACCATTATTAAGAAGGGACCCAGGATATCAATGCTTGACCCAGGACAAGCATTGTGGAACCTGTGTCTTTTGGGGAAACTGTTTGGTACGTATGACCTAGATTGGCCACTGTTGGAATAACCTTGGTCTGACCCAGTATGGCATATCTTATGTTCTTATGTTCTTATCATTGCAGATATTTTAATAGCAACTGAACAAGGTGATTTTGAAATTGGTCTACCTTGATTAGATCTGGTTCATCGTCCAGAGAGAGGTCACTGATGATATATATGAAAGATACTACTCCTACTACTTATCTTTTATGCTAGGCATACATAGCGCTTTGTACATACATTACATATATAGCACAATCCTTTCTCCAGAGGGTTTATAATCTACTATTACAGACAAACAGAACAACAGGGGATTAGGGAATAATTAAGGTAAATTATTAAAATGTACATGGGTGTAGGGGGTCAGTATCCAAAGCAGCTTTATCAATGTAGTGAGGCAGGCTAAAATGCAGGCCTTTTTTAGAACATAAGAACATAAGATATGCCATACTGGGTCAGACCAAGGTCCATCAAGCCCAGTACCCTGTTTCCAACAGTGGCCAATCTAGGTCATATGCACCTAGCAGTTTCCCCAAAAGACACAGGTTCCACAATGCTTGTACTGGGTCAAGCATTGATATCCTGGGTCCTTTCTTAATAATGGTTTATGGACCTTTCCTCCAGAAACTTGTTCAAACCTTTTTTAAATCCAGCTACACTAACAGCCTTTACTACATCCTCCGGTAACAAATTCCAGAGTTTGATTACACGTTGAATGAAAAAATATTTTCTTTTATTAGTCTTAAATAGTTTACCCTGTAGCTTCATTGCATGTCCCCTAGTCTTTCTATATTCTGATTACGTAAACAATCAATTTACGTTTACCCATTCCATTCTGTTCATTAATTTATAGACTTCTATAGAATTTATAGACTTTTCTTGTGGCTAAGGCCAAAAAAGTCTTTGATTACCTGTATTGGGATTATATGAACCTGGTGTTGCATAAGGCAGGATTGGGGGAAAACATTAGGTTGTATACAGTAGGCCCTGGGCATGTATTTGAATAAATGGAAAGAACTCTAGGATGTTGAAATTGGACAGCGTACACTTCAGGGAGCCTTGTCGTCCCCCCCCCCCCCACACGGTTATTTATTTAGGCAATGAAGCCTTTGGCCATGGGAATCAGGGCAGATACTAATAAAGGTAAACAGGATGGATCAATTGAGCACAAGATATTCTTATTTGCTGATGTTTTATGGCTTTAACAGCCCTATTGACTACTCTCTCAAGTGTGGTGTAGTTTCTTTCCATTTGCAAGCAAGCAACAGGATTTAAGGTAAAAATGAACAAGTGTGAACCAGACTTTTCAAGGATGGATGACTGAGAGTTTCCCCTTTAAATGCACTGAGACTGTTTGGCTAGAGAGATTGGGCACTTAATAGTATTTTTTTTTGTTTTTCCTTTGTTATGATGCAAAGTTCCATGGTACGACCGCACTTTGAATATTGTGTGCAATTCTGGTCGCCTTATCTTAAATAGGATATAACGTTATTAGAAAAGGTACAGAGAAGAGCCACCAAAATGGTAAAGGGGATGGAAGGCTACTCCTGTGAAGAGAGGCTTCAAAGGTTAGGGCTCTTCAACCTGGAAAAGAGACGGCTGAGGGGAGATATGATAGAGGTCTATAAATTAATGACTGGAGTGGAACGGGTAAACGTAGATCGATTGTTTACACTATCAGAATATAGAAAGACTAGGGGACATGTAATGAAGCTACAGGGTAAACTAAGACAAATAAGAGAAAATATTTTTTCACTCAACATGTAATCAAACTCTGGAATTTGTTACCGGAGGATGTAGTAAGAGCTGTTAGTGTAGCTGGGTTTAAAAAAGGTTTGGACAAGTTCCTGGAGGAAAGGTCCATAAACCATTATTAAAAAGGGACCCAGGATATCAATGCTTGACCCAATACAAACATTGTGGAACCTATGTCTTTTGGGGATACTGCTAGGTACTGTCATGCTGCAGGAGCTGATGGAAGCAAAGATGCAAGAAAAAAAGCTGTTTTTCATAATATAAAAGATGTGCACGAGATGCAATTCCCGCACAGAGCAGCTAGAGGGAGCAGGCGTGCGCTCACAGAGGCTGACTGGACACACCTAGCTAATCAACACCACCTGACAAGCAGCCCAGAAAGCTCAAACACAGGAGAGCTTTATAAGCAAGAGGCTGGAGACTGGAAGGGGGGTGGAGATAGAGGTGGACCGGAGAGAAGCAACAGGAGCAAAGCCGTGCGAGAGAAATATACCAAGAGCAGGGGCCAAGAAGAAGGAAGCACCAGGAGCATTGAGCTAAACCCTAGGAGTGAATGGAAAAGCAATGCTGAGCACAGGAACAGTCACTTTGGGAAGCAGAGCAGTGCTGAAGGAAGAAGCCAGAAGTTAGGCTTGGAAAGAGGCCTGCGCTTACCGGAGGAACCAGTGACCAGACTGAAAGGTAACAAGAGCTTTCAGGGAAAAGACTGGCACGAGGATTGTGTCCCAGGAGAACTACTGGAAGGAGAAAGTTCCTGTTCTACATGCTGTTGGAAGCCAAGGTATGCTGACTCTGTTTTTAAGAGAAAAAGCTCACCTCATAAGTGCCCTTTTAAAAGCAATGCTCTTTTTAAAGAAAGGAAAGTAAACCTACCTTGTATAACTCAGATTTTAAAAGCACAAAGGTAGACCACGCTCACTTGTGAACCTTAGAAGAACTCTACAAACACCCAGAGAATAAGAATAGCGACTGGCCAGTTCCAATAGCCAGAGAAACCCCAGATACAGAAAGGGATAACTCTGACTCAGAGCCGATGCAAGTGGAATTTGTGGAGCCTAGTCTTTTGTCTCAAGAGGAGATGGACTGTTCTCTATGCGTTACAAGCAGTATAGAATCACTGTTAGACCTGTAAATAATATATGCTGACTCCAGAGTGTTACTTGTATGCTAAAAGGAAGAAGAGTATTGAAACGCTTGAGTTACTCTAGGATGCCTTAATTAATCCTTGTTACAACTGTGAAGCATAACAGTTTTTCTTTACCATGAGTTTGTTTCATTCCTGAAGTAAAGGACATTTTCCTCTATGTTGTGACCCACCTGAATCTTTTGCGTAAAGGGAAATAAAAGCCTATGTTATCCTTTTACTCTGCATTCACAATTTACTTCTTAATAGGAGCTGAACTACTAAGACCAGGCTGCACCTGGCTCTTAAAGGAACCTCCTCTCATATAAAAATATCTTTGTGTCTAACCTACCCCTATGACCGCTGGCCACTAGAGGCGGTACGCGACAGTACGTATGACCTAGATTGGCCACTGTTGGAAACAGGATACTGAGCTTGATGGACTTTGGTCTGACCCAGTATGGCATATCTTATGTTCTTATGTTCTTATTGCTGATTTTCTTGTTTGCTCCTTTTCTTTTCTTGTACAAGTGTATCATGCTTGGAATATATCTGTAAATTGATAAATATAAAATTAAAATAAAAAAATGTGCTGAGAGAACTATAAAGTATTTGGGAGTGTATCTTATGTGGGAGCCAAATTCGATGTCTTGTGCTTAACTTTGAAAAGCTTTTGCTGATCTTAGACGGTCTTGGATTTGTGGCACATTTTGCACATTTCCTGGTTTGGAAGGGTGGCATCTGCTAAAAAGAACATTTTGCCGCGGTTGTTGTACATATTCCAGGCCCTGCCTATTGTGGTTCTCAAGAGAGCGCTAATACAAATGCAATAACACATTTTTCAGGTCATTTGGCAGTATAATATACCCTTAGAATAGCTAGGGGAATCTTCTTCCAAAGTATTAGGAAAGATGTGCTGGCTGTGCCCACTTCTTGTTATATTACCAAGCCTATCAGCTTTGGTCAATCATTTAGTGGAGGGCTATGTAGGGCAAAGGCTCTGGCTGCAAATACAGCAAGTCACTATTGGCAATCTGCCTCTGGGTTCTCTGATATAGACACTGAAACAGTATAGATCATATAGGGATGGGCTCTCAACCATTTTTGGACCATACCTTAGGGGAACAGAGTGGTGGGTAAAGTGGATGATCATTTTTCTACTATGCTACCTATTCAACATAATCTGATTCTTCATGGGGAGATGCAACAGCAAATGTTTCAAAACTGGCGAGAGAGAGGCTTGCAGTATTAGGGCGAGTTGATGGACGGGGACAGGTTTGGCGTTTTGCAGAGTTGCAATGACAGTGCAAGCTTACAGGGACACATCAGTTTATTTACAGACAAATAATACATTTTCTCACTAACAGGGAAATTAAGCAGCAGTTATTCAATGAGGTTTCCACATTTGTAGACTTGGCAATTCATTGAAGCCAAGAGTTTATGACCCTGTATTCGTATTTAGCAAAGGCAATTGGGTGGGTTGATAAGTATAGGAGCAGGAGCTGAGGGTGAACTATGATGGAGGCTATCCTGTATTGAAGCTCTTCCAAAGGTCTTTTTGGTCATGAGCATAAGAGAGAATAACTACAGTATAAGGTTACATGTCAGTAGTATCTGATCCCAGCGAGACTGAGGCATATTTTCCTGGATTCTTCAGATTGATGCTGGAGAGGTTGTGGTGGAAAAAAGGCATATAGTCCACATCTGGTACAGCTAAGATTAAGGTCTTTTGGAAGATGGCGCAGGCCAGAATTAACCATATTTTGGGGGTGGATCTCTTATGGAACCCAGGCATCATTTTGTTAAACATAAAAGTGAATGGAACCCTGAGACTCCAGCAACTTATGGTAAATCATTGTCTCAATGCTGCTAAGCTGGTGGTCGCCACCTCCAGGAAGGAACCTTGGGCACCTTCTGAACCCTGTTGGCTGGCTAAATTGTAGGACATCAGAAATATGGAAGTTTAACAGCTACCAGGAAGAAGCTGCTGAATCAGTTTAATAAGTTATGAGAGCATTTTCACACAATGTATGGCAGAAATGATGGAAGAGTGCTTATCTGTCTTTCTTAGATTTGGTCATGAGAAGCCAGCTGTGGATGGGTATTAGGAGTTAGGAAGGCAGGAGGGTATTATTTTCCAGAGACATATTGCAGTAGTGTGAAGGAAAAAGTCATGTCAGGGGAATGCTACTCCAGGTGAGATGATTTCTCACTTTTTGATGATTACTGCTTGGGTTAGAAATTGGTTGTGTGGGAGGCGACAAAGAGTACAAGTAAATGGAGCTCACTCTGAGGAGAAGGATGTTACCAGTGGTGTGCCCCAGGGATCTGTCCTTGGTCCAATTCTATTTAACATCTTTGTTAGTGATATACCAGAAGGGCTGTTGAGTAAGGTTTGCCTCTTTGCAGATGATACCAAAATCTGCAATAGAGTAGACACCCAGGAAGGTGTAGATAACATGAGGAGGGATCTAGCTAAGCTTGAAGAATGGTCTAGAATTTGGCAGCTGAGATTTAATGTTAAAAAATGTAAGGTCATGCATTTGGGCTGCAGCAATTCAAGGGAGCAATACAGTATAGGAGGTGAAGTACTTTTGTCCACTAAAGAAGAGCGGGACTTAGGCGTGGTTGTGTCTGATGATCTTAAAGTAGCTAAACAGGTAGAAAAGGCAACGGCAAAAGCTAGAAGGATGCTTGGGTGCATACGGAGAGGAATGGCTAGCAGAAAAAAGGAGGTGATAATGCCTCTGTTTAAGTCTTTGGTGCGGCCTCATTTGGAGTATGGTGTGCAATTCTGGAGACCGCACCTTCAAAAGGATGTGAACAGGATGGAGTCGGTGCAGAGGGTTGCTACTAAAATGATTAATAGGCTTCATTATAAAGCATATGAGGACAGACTTAAGGATCTTAATATGTACACCTTAGAGGAAAGGCGGGATAGAGGTGATATGATTGAGATGTTTAAATACCTCCGTGGCATAAATGTTCAGGGAGAGAGCCTCTTTCAATTGAAAGCAAGTTCTGCTACGAGGGGACATGGGATGAGGGTGAAGGAAGATAGGTTCAGGAGTGATATGCAGAAATATTTCTTTACAGAAAGAGTAGTGGATCCATGGAATAGTCTCCCAGTGGAGGTGGTAGAGATGAGGACAGTAACTGAATTCAAAAAAGCATGGGACCAACACAGAGGATCTCTAAAGGTAAAAAGTGGACTGTTGTAGTTGTTGTTATGGAAGGACAGACTAGATAGGCCATGTGGTCTTTTTCTGTCATCATGTTTCTATGTTTCTATTACGTAGACCAGTTATTAAAACTCATACAACAGTGAAGTTGGGCTCAATCCCTTCCAGCCTAATTTGCAATTGATGTTTATTACATTTGATATACTGAGGGGAATTCTAGAAGAACCGTCCAAGTGTAATCTGAGATGTCTAAGCCAGAATGTCTGAAAAAAATACAGCCACATCCAAGTGCGGATGTGATTTCACAAATCTGGATGTGCCTGATATGAATGCCTATGGGGGCATCAACGTAGACATCCCCAGAATGGTATTAAAACCCCCCTCCCCCCAGACATCTAGGATAGCCTAATGGTTAGAGTAGTTGGCTAGAAATAAGGCAGATAAAGTTCAGCTCTTGCTGTTGTTGATACTGTGCTGAGTATTGGGAATGAATGAGTAAAGTCTTTTCTACACTTACTGGTTGTTTTTCAGATTAAAATATGTTATAGATGCTTGTTTATCACTATTCATGCCTCCAAGCAGGTCTAGGGGTAGATGTGATGCTGGATGTCCATAATATTTCTGTGATCAAGTAGGGACATCCTGGTCTCTGGCAAAACTCCAACCATGACTCCAGGTTCCCAGAAATGCTCTGGCGATGCCTCCTCCATGCCCCTGTTCAGATTTGGAAATCTTCACGCTGGGGATGTCCCTAGATCCAGCTTCTAAAATGACTCTGGAGACGTCTTTGTGCTTTGAACATTTCTAAGCCAGCTTTCAGATGTCAAAAGCATGAATAAGGCTTCTAAAATGACCCCCATGGTTTCTAAATCCAAATATTAAGGTGTCTTTCAATTTATTTAGCAAGATTTTTATACCACCTTTCACCGGGTCAAAACCTTTTACAATGAACAATTTGAACAGAATTACAAGGAACGATTAACTACGAGTGTGACAAAAAAGAAACAAAACTGTCCCATAAATGTTTTATTACAAAATCTACAGAGAATTTACACATTGTCCCCTTCAAAGTAATCTCACCCAGAGATAATGCACTTCTGCATTCGCTTCTGCCATGTACGGAAGCACTCAGTAAAGTCCTCCTTCTTGAGGTCCCTCAGCTCCATCATCACAGTGGCCTTGATCTCTTCTACAGAGGTGAAATGAGTTCCTTTGAGCACAGTCTTCAGCCTGGGGAAGAGCCAGAAGTCGCACGGTGCGAGATCTGGGGAATAAGGAGGGTGGTCAAGAGCTGTGATCTGTTTGTTAGCCAAGAACTGCCTCACACTGAGCACGGTGTATGCGGGCGCATTGTCGTGGTGGAGCAGCCTGACTTGTCTCTCCACAGAGCCCTCCTGCTGCGCCGAACCCGGTCATGGAGGCAATTGAGAACCTGCTGGTAGAAGTGCTGGTTGACTGTCCGACCCTCAGGCACAAACTCATGATGGACCACTCCCTTCTGAGGCCAACATGACCTTGATCCTTGATTTGGACATGCGCGCCTTCTTGGGTCTGGGTGACAGTCAAGGGTCATACTGGAAGAACCAAGTCTCGTCTCCTGTGATGACTCTGTCAACGAACTCTGGATCTCGTATATACAGTTATGCATAAAATGTGCATTTGAACAGTAGAGTATAAAATTTACATTTTAACAGTAGAACATGGCTTTCAAGGTCAAATAACTATGTACAGTGGGTTTTAGTCACTTTGCTTTGCACAGTTTGGTTTCAGTCAAATGGTTATCGGTTGGGGGGGGGGTGATAAACATAATACAACATTGAAATGCAAAATAACATAAATACATGTGACCAAAGGAGAAACCCTATAAGAGCTACAAATAACATCAGGAATATCACGTTGTAGGGTTACAATCTTGAAGAAGAGTGAGACACAATATGGTAAGATTTAAAAAATCCACCTAAGGGAGTACATAGATTTAGAACATTGGTAAAAAACAGACATCATCCCCAGAATAGTACTGGGGTCATCTTGCTAAGTTTCGTGAACTTGATTAATATTTCTTTGGGACAAAATGTTTTTGTTGTTGAATTGAAACAGCCTGTTATTAGGCTGGCTTTAAAAAGCAGGGATTGATTTGAAGCAGTTGGCAAATTTATAGACCTATTGCAAATTTTTTGTTGTTGTCAAAACTGATTAAGCAGGTATTGTTGCAAGAGCTTCAATATTTTTTAGATTCTGATTTTTTTTTATGAATATCAGTTTGGCTTTTGTGTAAGCAGAGGTATGAAAACGTTGTTGATGTCTGTTGTTAACTGGTTGTTTGAGATTGGACAGGGCAGGATTGTAATAGTGGCATTTATTAACATTGAAGCTGCGCTTGATTCAATGTCACATTCTATATTATTTGGTCACCTGCTAGAACTGGAATTGGTTTTTTTCTTATGCATCAGAGAGAGGACAAAGTGCCTGATATTTGAAAGACATTTACATGGTTTGCAGCCCAGTAAACCATGTAAATGTCTTAAATGGGGATATTCAATGGCACAATTAGTGCCGTTGAACATCTGCTCCTAACTCCCCTATGCATCCCAGTGCTATCCGGTTAGCATCGGTTCATGTTGGGGGCATTCCAGGGCAGAGCAGAGACAGAGACAAATGCTAACTGGGAAGCAGTGATATTGCATGCTACCCGGTTAGTGATCTGTACCTTAAAGAGAGGCAAGGAAAACCCTCATCTATCTTTAAGGCGCAGGAGCTAACCGGGCAGCATGCAATAACGCTGCTGCACGGGTAGCTACTGCAGCTTCTGGTGTCTGCAGCGATCCCCAGATATTCAATGCCAGGGCCTCATATGATCCCAGCATTGAATATCCAGGGTTAATGGTCAGCGGGCAGGGCTCTGCGCCATAGGGGCACATAGTCTGCCCAATCCAATGTTGGGCCGAAAGAGTATATATAGGCAATTCCTTTTTTTGTTGATTTCCCATATGTTGTAGATTACCTCGAGGTTTGCTGCTGTCAGCAATTGTATTTAACATTTATTTGCTACCCTTTTGTCAGTGTTTGAGGAAAATAAAAGTTATAGGATTTATGCAAACAGCATTGTGATAATTTTGTCTGCTATAGATTTAGTTGCTATTCTCCATCAGATGCCTGCATTAATTGAGCCAATAAAGAATGACTTGCATTACTTGTACTTGCCTTTGAATGTTAGCAAGACTGAAATTTTAAGTGTCATGCAAAATGGATTTGTCTGTCCTACATTCAAGAATACCTTTTCCTATAGCTGTTTGTTAGCTTGGTGTTTTTCTTGATTCTACGTTATCTTTGTAAGTCCATATTCAGGAACTAGCAAAAAAATAAAAACAACCTTTTTTTTAGCTTTGTTCATTGTGCCATTTTAAATCTTTTTTAGAGGTGTCTGGTTTTAGAGTAATTTTGCAACAGCCTGTCCTTACTGTAATGGATTACTGCAATTCTTTGTTGTTTGGATTATCATTAGTGGTGGTATGATTATTGCAGATGGTGCAAAATACAGCAGCATGATTATTAACTGGATCAAAGATACCTGATCATATTAGCCCTTCACTGGCTTTCAGTTCAATCATGGATTCAGTTTAAAGTGATAATGAGTTTATTTAAAGTGTTACAACTGGGGCAATAGATGGAGCAACAAGAGGCTGTCCTGTATTGATGGACTGCATCTCTCTTTGGCATGCAAAGGGATCCTAAGTGAAAAATTGAGGCGATTTTTGGACCGGCATTTAAACTAGAACAAGGGGATAATAGATGGAAGAAAACAAGCTCAAGACGTCACCCCCAGCAAAAGCAGTACAATAAATGTGAAACTAGAAAGTATCATCTTTGTAACTCACATATCAATAACAAAGGGGAAGAGGAGTCGAGAATAAAATCCATGCAAAACATAATCAAGACATACCAAACATTGCTGGAAGGCAATGAACACAGTTCTTACAGTCTAGGCAGCAACGTTCCTCACTTGGAGACCCTGATAGTGGAAATGGACTTGGACATTGTGACTAATACAGAAAAGTTGTTTTAATGAGTCTCATGAATGGGATTTAGCCATAGCTGGGTATAATCTATTTAGAAGGGATAGTCAGGGCAGAAAAGGAGGAGGAAAAGATCTCTATATAAAAAAAACTATATTAAAGCATCTGAAGTGCTGGCCCTCCACTGCACGCCTACTTATTTGAAATGGACAACCAGCATGTTTCATTACATAGAAGCCCACCCCCCTTTATGAAATACCCTGACCTGCACATCCAAGTGCCCTGTCCTGTGACCATGCAATTCAGAGATGTCCACATTTCTGAAATGGCCTACAATCATGCACATATATGGCCTTGCTATCTGCACAAACCCATCACCAGAACTGGTTCCTGGAACGTTCATCCTAGACAGCTTTTTGAAAATTCCACTTTACATAACTATGTTACGGTGACTGGGGATTTTTTGGCCCATTTCTTTGTCAGAGGGTAAGCGTTCCTTGAGGTCTTAAGAGCAAGGTCTACTGAAAATCTCTGCACCTCTGCAGACATTTGAGTTTAAATATATAACAGATCCTTGTCTCTGCCTGGTCCATTTATTTGGAATTGACTTCCTGTTATGATTAGATTATTGAGGGCATGATTGATTTTAGGAAAAGGTTGAAGTCATTTCTTTTTACACAAACCTTTCCCAATAATGGTTTTATTTGAACTACATTCATTCATTATGTAATGTTTATATGTGCTCATGAGTATGTCTCTGGTTTCTAGATTGGTGTAATGTAAAATTATGTAAATAAATAAATATTGGGAACAAGTGGCTGTGTTCACTCCTGGAGAACCAAGAGTGTCGCTTTACTCTGATCCAAGTTAAAAGAAAGAATTCTATAAGGAATTAAAGATGCTGTTCTTTAGGGAACACTTTGGAGCTGAAACACAACATATGCAGACCTGATCAAGGATGACTATTCTACAGAAGGCCACTTTGTAACAATAGATCAATACAACCGAGTTCAAAGCAAGCAGCCTAAGATCAAAAGAATCATAGCACAGATTCAGTAACACCCTCTTATTGTTTTATTCAGTGGTTATCCATGTTATCTCTAAACATTTAAAGTTAGCATTGTTAATTGTAAACCATTTTGATTCAAGATAAAGCGGTGTATAAAAGCAAATAAAAACATAAGAAATTTTGTTAACCAATGCCAAGGAAATAAAGGCAATCCTACCTCACAAACAGAAGCCCCATCCTGAAACAACAAAAAAACAAAAAAGTAGAGGGATTTAGGAAGATCTGCTTACTAAAAGTATATACATCATGGGCAAAACCTTTTAGTGATAAATAACTTATCCCTAGCCTTGCAGCCTCACCACATTCATAAGCACAACAATATTGCAATGAAAGCATCTCAGTCTTTGGTAGGAATACATGGCCACAACTTTATCATCACATGCCACCTTGTAATGTGAATGTAACCAGCATAACATCAACACCATGCAACTGCCCCAGAGACCATCGGTAATAATGCAGCATGATGCCCAACCTCGAGACTGTAGGACCAAGGCATTTTCAAATTAATATGTCCAAATAAGCACCCAGTCTCTGCCTCATCCTAGCAAGAAGCTCAAATGTCAGAGTGATAGCAACCTATCAGATTGGAAATTCTTGGGTATACTTTTGCTTTGATGACTGGCCTCTTCACCTTGATAACACCAAAGATAGCTGCCTCCACCTTCAGTTTGGTTAAACCACTGTGGCAACCATAACACATGTCTGAAGAGAACACAAAGAACAAAGACTGATTAGAAAGAGGATGGATAGGCTGCTGAAATGGTTTACAACTTCTGACTTTCTCAGCAACTACAAAAAAGGCTTCAAAGCCACTTCAAGATGGTGATAAAGAAGCAAGACCCAATAATTGCCCACCAATCAGGCTGAGCTCTTTCAGTGTGCACCAATGATGCCTGGCTGCAACAAAGGACCTTTTCTGAAAAGGGAAGGAGTGTCCTCTGATCATATCTAGTGGGTGTGGCTTTGGCCTGACAGGTTACAGGAAGATCAGCATAGATAGACATTGGCAAGAAAAGGCTAATTTTTCCAGACAGGTAAACTAGCACAGCACAATAGCAAAACAAGAGCTGTCAGTATCTCCATCTGCTTTTTTTCTGTTTGTGTTTAAACTTAGGTGGGTAACTTTGTTAGCAAAGTTACTCGTGTGAGTCCATGTGCATGTACCCATGAATAATTACAAAGAAAGACACATCATAAGACTCATATAGCATTCTGACAGTCTGTTACTGTCAATAATGCATAAAAAGGAATATGCAGCCTCATGCATAATAAGATACATGTTTTAACAGAGGGCTTGATTATCCTTATTCATCAAGGTCAGTGAATAACTTCTGACTGTCATTATTTTTTACGTATCTGAAATCTGAGTGATTCAAGTCCACAGTCATTAGGCAGTGCCTTGGGATCATTGTTGTCAAAGAGAAGGAACTGTGACGGGCTGAAACTAATTCTTAAATCCTAGCTGAAATCCTTATATAGTTAAACATTTCATAAACTGCTTTCCTATGAGTCATCCCAAGTGGTGTATGAGTTAGTACTACTGTATACAAATTGCAGGATCTGAGGCAGCGAGGATTTACTAAAGGCAGGACTTGTCAGACAAATCTGATTAATTGCTTTGACTGTGTGACCAGAGAGTTGGACTGAGGGAGCACTCTAGATGTGTTTTACTTAGATTTCAGCAAAGAGTTTGACATGCTTCTGCATAGCTGACTTATAAATAAATTGAATGCCATAGGGATGGACCCTAAAGTGGCTGACTGAATTAGAAACTGGTTGACTGGGAGGTAACAAAGGACAGTGGCAAATGGAGTTTACTCTTAGGATAAGTATGTTACCAGTGGTGTGCCACAAAGATCAGTCCTTAGTCCAGTTTTTCTAAAGGTTTTTGTAGGTGATATTACAGAAGGCTTGATAGGTAAGGTTTGCCTCTTTGTGAATGATACCAAAATATGGAATATGGTAGGCACCCTGGAAGGTATAGATAACATGAGGGGTCTTTTGAAGCTTGAAGAATTGTCTTCAGTTTGGTAGATGAGATTTCATGCTAAAAAATGTAGAATTGTGTATTTGTGCTGCAAAACTCAAGGGCGTGTTACTGTTTAGCATGTGAAGTACTTCTATGTATGAAAGAAGAGCAGGACCTGGGGGCAATTGTATTGAATGATCTTTACAGTAAGTGGACAAAAGGATAGAAAAGATGACTGCACAAACTAGAAGGAAGCTTGGGTGCACAGGGGGAGGAATGGCCAGCAGGAAGAAGGAGGTGATAGTGCCTCTGTACAAGTCTTTGGTGAGTCCTCATATGGAGTACTGTGTGCAATTCTGGAGACCACTCCTTCAAAAAGATATAAACAGGATGGAATCTATGCAGAGGGTGGCTACCAAAATGGTCAGTGGGCTTCGTCTTAAGACATAAGGGGGACAGAGTGAAAGATCTCAATATGTATACTTTGATAGAGAGGCGGGAGAAGGGACATATGATTCTAGAGTTTGATAGGTTAGGTTTGGATGGGCCAACATTGAAATACCTCTGTGGCATAAATGCACAGGAGAAGAGCCTCTTTCAATTGAAACCTTGGACATAAGATAAAGATGAAAGAGGATAGACTCAGGAGTAATCTAAGGAAATATTACTTTATGGAAAGTGTAGTGAATGCATAGAATAGCTTCCCAACAGAGGGGGCAGAGACAAGGGCTGTTTCTGAATTCAAGGAAAAATAGGATGAGAACAGAGGATCTCTAAAGGAGAGGAGGGGATTGTCGAGCTTAATATTAGGTATGGATGGGCAGACTGGATAAACCATATAGTTTTTATCTGCCTTTCTTTTTTATGTTTCTATGTAATAGAAATATACACTAACAAAATATAATAGCCAAGCATAAAGATGTGGGAAATGAAAATGAACTGAGAATACAATCATGTTTTTTCATTGTGTTTTTCAATGTTGGGAATTTTAAAGATAAAGTACAGCATTTTAGACTATTTCACTGTTATGGAAAATCCAAACAACAGCAAAATAATAATTGTAACATAATAGGTAGAATATTAATTAAATAGAAACATGGAAGGTAATTTTATAATGAGGCAGTTGGACAATCGAGGCACAAATGAACGTTTGTGCTTGGTGCTACATATTTTTACTCCTCACCTATTTAGTGAGGTCTGCTTATCTGTCTGCATTGTCTTTGCTGATGAAATTGGACCAGGGGATGACAAACAGGACAATTGCCCTGGGCCCCCAATGTCACAGGGGGCCCCAAGTGTGCCTCATGCTGAAGAAGGCATAGCCTGCAGCTGTGCTCTGGGGCCCCCTTACCATTCTTTGCTCTGGGCCCCTGCATGTCTAACACCAGCCCTGTATCAGACATTTACCAAACCATTGTCTGCTGATGTGGCAAACAAATAACATAATCCTCTGAGTCTGGAAATGAGAGGGTAAACCATTCTAATTAGAAGTTGTATGTAAAAGGTAGTTTGTATGTTTACAAAGCAAAGGTGAATATGCAGCCTACACCTGATTTAGCAGTGTGGAGGCCGCGTGTCAGGAAAAGAAAGCAATTCTAAGGGGTATGTTTACTAAACAGTGCTAATGTTCCTGGCGCTAGTTGCAGAGATAACGTGAGGAATGCCATATAAGTTGGTGGACGTTCCGGCGTAAAGGACAGAATTGCGGGGTATCGTGCGATAGAGGGTGCCCTGGCCAACATCGCGCGATAGATGCGCCATAGCACATCATCGCGCAGTAACCCTACATTCGCACACTGACCTGTGAGCAAAGGACATGAGAAGTAGCACACTGGCTAATACAATGACTGCTGATACCACAGTCATGAGTTCAATTCCACAGTGGTGATATGTGAGCAGGCTGTCTGAGCCAAATTCTTTTCCCGCCTGTAACAGTCAGACACATCCCAACTTCCTGCAGTGTCCCCCCAAAAAACGCTCACCACTGTGCCCCAACCTAAATCACGTTCTAGGGTGCACCATAAGGCACATCATTAAGTGCCACGGGAACCAAGGCAGGTCAGAATGTGGCCCAGAGGGCGGCACGAACAGGTGATTCCCTCCAAGGCATCATATAGGGCGCCCCAGAAGCTGTCCAAACACAAGGTGTTGCAACAGATGCCCCAAGCATGTTAAAGTGACCAAAGAAACGTTTGCCAAGGGCAGTAAGGTGCACCAACCTCACAAGCATGAAATGCATGGGCCAAACACAGATGTAACCCTAACACTGCAGAGAGCAGTAACGGAAGCCAATGAAGAAGGGATGTAAAGAGGTAGATGTGTGAGGTGATGGACCTGCCATATCTGCGAGCAGACCATGTGGTAGCTGGTAAAATGGACAAATATATCAGGGGCAGCTGTACCGATGCACAGGATGATGGTACTGTAAGGTGCAATAAGGACAGTGTGAGGCAGAGGATGGGAATACGTGTCCAGCAGAGGAACCAGAGGTGGCAGGAGAGGTGCAATGACAGGAGGACAGAGGAGTAGCAGTGCCATGTAGAGCACACACAGGAGAGGTAAGAGCCACGATGCAGAAAAGGGTGCCAGTGCAGGACATGGTGTAGCAGCCTGCACAGTAGGGCTGGACGCCACAGAGCTTGCAGACACAGATAGACCGCCATAAGGATGTTTGCTTACAGTGATGAGTGTATAATGTGCCAGCAGCACAGATAGGACTGTAACAGGAATGCTACGTATGTGTGGACAAGAGGCATAAAAATTCAGAACAGAGAGGAACCAAACCCATGACCAATAGCACAAATGGCAATGCACAAACCAGTAGGCTACAACACCAATGTGAGTGTCACAGCAAAGGCTGCATACAAGAACACTGGAGGGTACCACATCAAAACACAGCTGGCTGCCAGGATAGGGCAACCCCAATAGTAACAAAGATGCACATGCAGAACCAGTGTGTACAGCTCATATCACAGTCAGTAATTGGGACGACAGCCACATATAAACACATGCACACACACACACAATGAAATGTGGTGCAGTGGACACAGCATGCAAAAGAGCAAAGAACCTAAACCCAATGGCCGGCAGGGGATGCTCTTTGGAGCAGGCCAAAAAGGGGAACAGAATGGAAAAGGAGCATGTGAGACATGAACCTACAAACAGACATGGACCAGATCACATCAACAACAGCAATGCCAATCCCCCAAGCCGACATGGACAGTACAAAGAAAGAGTCAGATGTAATAGCTAATATGTGATGGATAGGCTGCTTCAAGGGCATACTGTGGTGTAAAGTGAAGAGATATCATCAGGCAGCTCCTGGTCAGGTTAGCACAAAACAAGGACAAAAAGAAGTAACATGTGGGACCTGAACCTGCAACTGATGGAGCAGAAACACATGCCCGCAACCCCTATCCCAAACCACCACAGCAAGCACAACCCAAATGTGTCCCCTCAAAGGGAATGTCAGTATGGAAACCCTTAGCACCCTGTGATGTGTCAGATGGCTGCCACATAGCCAGCTGCCACCGTACAAGGATGTGAGCATAGGTGGGTCATGTACATTACCAGAACATAACAAAAGACATGTGTCAGTGTGGTCAAGCAGCAACAGAGAGTAATAGTGGTCAAACACATATGTTTAATTTGGTCAATCAGTAGACATGTCGTATATACCACCTATCATCATATCAAGTTGGTTGGCTTACAGTGAACAAACTAAAAACACATTGAGCATGCCAGCTACCCACATGTCACCTCAAAGTCACTGGCACGTCTACAGATGATGGGCAGGAGAGAGAATGTGCCGAAGCTGTATGGTGTGTACTATGCAGTATCCCCCCACCCACCACATGTTGCTGCACATCCCAGATGCCCCAGTCACACGTAGACACTAGGTGGTGCATGATGAGGGACCAACACACATCAGTCAGGAATTGTCCCCAAAAACATATCCGTCTGCCAATACTGGTGGCAAAAACCTGAAAAAGCATAAGTAGCAACATGTAAGCAAGTGTAAACACAGATATAGATATAGATATCACAGCTGCCCCAGGATGCATGATATAGCAATGAAAGTGTCACCAATGTCACCCAAAACAAAAGCCAAATGCAAAATGAGGATAAAGTAACAGGTACAAGAGGCACATGATCCCAGAGAAAACCAAAAAATGGACCTCACAGACATGCAGAGATATCACCCTGCAGCAGGTCCCCTGCAATGGGTGGTGTGGATAAATGAACCGTACACATAGAACACGGTACATGGGATGCAGAAATGAAGGATGTAAACAGACAATCACACTGCCACACTGCAAATGTCATGGGCGAAGGGGAGTGGCGTTACGTCAGGGGACAAAGAGGACTGTGCAGACATGCAATGCTATGTTTGTAAATCAATGTACAACAGCACATCTGTACAGTAGCCAAACACAATGACCTGTATATGGAGTGTGAAAGAAAGGTCAAACATGTGCCAGTACCCCACACAGAAGCCACATTGCCCCATGCTCTGGTGTACCAACATATTCAGTCACATGCACATGCACCATGTATGGTGAACCATGACACAGTAATGACCTACATGCACTGTAACTCCCTTGGTGAGGGCAAACATCAATCCTAAATGTTGGCGGATATTAAACTGGTGGGGTGGTAACAACTGTGTCAGGCCGACATATACAAGAGTACGTATATAATGTTGCCCCTGTGCCACACACATGGCTGTATGCCCCCGTGACCTCAACAGATGAGGATATCTTGCAGTGCATGTTACACACATGGCCAACACACACTACGACAAGTTCAGATGGATAGAGAACATACAGTGACTATTCCAGTCCGTGATGCACCCATATGGACCAGTACACAGTGTCCACAGTGCAAAGGGCGTCTGCAACCCCACATGTCCTGTTAAGACTGTCCGTGAATCACTGGGCATGCATAGTCAAGTGTGATATCCCAATGTGCCACAGTATCCGAACGGTCATGTGTGTATCTCGCAATCAACAGGACACCCAGCCAGACCACGGTAACAACAGTGTGGTGGACAGGCCTGTCATACTTAAAGTAGCAGTCCAACAGTAATGCTCATCATAGGCATGTGTCCCACTCGCACAGTCAAACATCCGATGGCACCATTTCCCAGAGATAGTTAAATGGTTTTGGTGTGTCCTCCAACAGGTGGGTGATGTCGCCCGCAGATGCACGTAAGTAGATGTGCTGTGTGTGATCGCTGCCCTGTGTCAGAATAAGGACAAACACTGTCATGGTATGCTGGACGCAACAGCAGGGCACATTGCAGGGAGTCAAACATCAGTACCAATGTCATTAAATGGCACACAGGCAAACATAATATGATTACAACACAGAACACTGTGCATGTTGTGGACATCTGGAAATGAAACCACAGGCGAGTGTGTCCCATGGATATGGTCATGTCCATGCCCAAGTAACACAGGTGTATCACAGCTGCACCCCATGTCCATCAACGCTGGTGCACAGACACCCAACAGGAAAGGTGCATGAAACAAACAGCAAAACAGAAACATATAAAGGCTGATGTAACACCCAAATGATCCAAGGTGCTACCTACTGTGTGTCTGCAGCAAATGTCTGCTTGGGATCATCACAGGCAGGCAAAGTCCACAACACGTCTCAATAAAGGCAGAAGATGTCATCAACATGTGTCAAATAACCATGTCCCCATGTCTATTTGCTGTTGCTGTATTTCCAAATTATGGTGATATCTGGGATACATAAATGCTGTTGTGCAGTGGTCTGTCAATACACATGAGATAGGTCAACCTACAACACACAGCACATGCGCACACTGTGCACAAGGTTAACACTAATAAGGTAGAGATAGCACACTCACCACTGCTCCACAAGTGTGCAGACCCTGACCACCACATGATAGTGCAAACTGCATGCACACTGTATCATAACAGAGCCACCCACAAACACAAACACATACACACACACACACACACACAGCATGAGAAGGTGAGCGTGGCACCAGTAACATACGGCCTGTATGTGCACAATGGGCAAATAGTGGAGATAAAGGCCTGGCAAATGCTATGATACACTGCTGATGGCCGATGCTACAATGTCATGGAAGAGTGTAAGTGGGACCCACCACCAGAACACCTAGGACCTGTAGACACACGCAGCCCTGCTGGATGTGTCCCAGAGACAGTGCCAGACAAGACAAACTGTGCATGAACACATGTGGATATGTGTCGCCAACATAAACATATGGGGTACCGGGGAGCACGATAAATAGTTCATCCACAACATATGTGCAGTAGACAGATAACCTGTGACATGTGTTGCTCCTGACTGTCCACACACACAAATCACCCATTCCACACGCAGGACCCAAAAGGCAGGCAGAGCTCCAGAGTCTCAATGTGTGGATGAGACAATAGTGCAGAGATGAGGGTTTTGGATTTGTTAGGAACTGGGGAACATTCTGGGGAAAGGAGGGGCTCTTCCGAAGGGATGGGCTTCACCTTAACCGGGATGGAACCAGGCTGCTGGCATTACCCTTTAAAAAGGAGAAAGAGCAGCTTTTAAACTAGATAATAGAGGAAAGCCGACAGTCACCCAAGAGCACATGGTTCGGAAGAATGTATCCTTGAAGGATACTACCAAAAGCAGAGAGGTTCCAAAAAAGAGTAAAGTAGCCCAAATGCCCTTGAGTATGGAGGCGATAGAGCTTAAAGATTCCAAATTACCCATGTCTACCAATAGCCAAATTAAAATGAATAAAATACAGTCTCTAAAATGATTGTATGCTAATGCTAGAAGTCTAAAAAATAAGATGGGAGAGTTAGAATATATAGCACTAAATGAGAGGTTAGATATGATTGAAATATCAGAGAAATGGTGGAAGGACCAGTGGGACACTGTGATACCTGGGTGCAAACTATATCGTAATAATAGAGCTGATCAAATTGGTGGAGGGGTTGCTCTCTATGTTAGAGAGGGCATTGAGTCAGAAAGGATTAAAGTTTTGCAGGAAACAAAATTTGCTGTAGAATCTCTATGGATTGAAATTCCATGTAAAAAGGGGAAGGAGATGGCAGTGCAGGTGTACTATCGACCGCCTGGCCAGAATGAACAAATGGATGATGAAATGCTCAAAGAAATCAAGGAAGCGAACAAAAGTTACAGCGCAGTAATAATAATGGGTGACTTCAATTACCCCGGTATCGACTGTGTCAGTGTCATGGCAGGACATGCTAGGGAGATAAAGTTCCTAGATCAAATAAATGACTGCTTCTTAGAGCAGCTGGTTCATGAACCAACCAGAGGGGAAGCCTTATTAGACCTAGTCCTTAGTGGAACACCAGATCTAGTGCAAGAGATAAGGGTGTTGGGGCCACTTGGCAATAGTGATCATAGCATGATCGCCTTTGTTTTAATTAGTGGAGGAGGGATAGGAAGGAAATCCACAGTACTACCTTTTAACTTTCGAAAGGGAGACTATGATAAAATGAGGAAAATAGTTAAGAAACAACTATAAGTAGCAATTGCAAAGGTTAAAGACTTACATCAAGCTTGGGTGTTGTTGAAAAATACTGTCTTGGAAGCCCAGACCAGCTGTATTCCACGCTTTAAGAAAAGTGGAAGGAAGTCAAAAAACTGCCAGCATGGTTTAAAGGGGAGGTCAGAGAGGCTGTTGTTGCCAAAAAATCATCTTTCAGGAAATGGAAAAAAGAGCCAAACGACGAAACCTGGAAACAGCACAAGCACTGGCAAGTCAAATGCAAGGCATTGATAAGGCAGGCAAAGGGAGAATTTGAGAAGAAGCTTGCTGTGGAAGCAAAAATGTGAAATAAAGATTTTTTCAAGTACATTCATAGCAAAAAACCTGTAAGAGAGTCAGTTGGTCCACTAGATGATAGAGGGGTTAAAGGGGCACTAAGAGACGACAAGGCGATAGTGGAGAGATTGAATGAATTCTTTGCTTTGGTCTTTACTGAGGAAGATGTAGGGATGTTACCCATGGCTGAAGTGGTATTTAAAGGTGTGGAAGAATTGAAGGAAATATCGATACATCGGGAAGATGTATTACAACTATTAGATAAACTTAAGAATAGCAAATCACCTGGGCCAGATGGTATACATCCAAGGGTATTGAAAGAACTGAAATATGAGATTGCAGACCTGCTATTAGTAATCTGTGAACTATCATTAAAATCATCTCTAATACCTGAAGATTGGAGGATCGCCAATGTAACACCAATTTTTGAAAAGTGTTCCAGAGGTTATCCGGTAAACTACAGACTGGTGAGCCTCACGTCAGTACTGAGAAAAATGGTAGAAACTATCATAAAGAATAAAATTACTCAGCATGTATATAGTCATGGCCTAATGGGAGACAGCCAACATGGCTTTAGACAAGAAAGATCTTGTCTTACTAATCTGTTATTTTTTTTGAAGGTGTGAATAAACAGGTGGACAAAGGTGGGTCGGTTGATATAGTGTATCTGGACTTTCAGCAAGCCTTTGACAAGGTCCCTCATCAGAGACTTTTGGCAAAACTAAAGAGTCATGGGATAGGAGGCAGTGTACTACTGTGGATCAGGAACTGGTTAAAAGATAGAAAGCAGAGGGTAGGGCTAAATGGCCAATTTTCCCAATGGAGAAAGGTGAATAGTGGTGTACCCCAGGGATCTGTGCTGGGTCCGCTTCTTTTTGACATATTCATAAATGACCTGGAAAGTGGATTAATGAGTGAGGTTATCAAATTTGCAGATGACACAAAACTATTTAAAGTTGTTAAAACCCAAGAGGATTGTGGAAAATTGCAAGAGGATCTTGATAAATTGGAAGACTGTAATGAAATAAAAAAAGTGAACCAAAACCAAGGATTGTATACCCCCAAAGCCCCCAGTTTTTTGTCGGACAAACTTCCTCTCGCCGAAGCTACCAACCGTGAAGCTGCGGCATAGGAGAAAAAATGTCCATTTTAATCAAAATGCAGTTGAGGGGATAGGCCGGTTAATTCACCCGTTCAAAAACCCCAATAACAAATCTGCAAGTTATCAGTTATCTTTTATCTGCAAATAACAGCAAAGTTATCACTTGCAAATTTTGGCGAGGACACTGAGATTAGTGATGTATGCATGACACAGTCCTGCGTTTCGGGTATTTACATTTCATACACCCTGCTTCAGGTAAACTTGCCATCACTCAACAAAAATGCAGATAAGTGATAACTTTGCTGTTATTTGCAGATAAAAGATAATTTCATAACTTGCAGATTTGTTATTGGGGTTTTTGTCCAGGTGAATTAACTGGCCTATCCCCTCAACTGCATTTTGATTAAAATGGACATTTTTTCTCCTATGCCGCAGCTTCGCGGTTGGTAGCTTCGGCAAGGGAAAGTTTGTCAGACAAAAAACTGGGGGCTTTGGGGCTCACAATCCTTGGTTTTGGTTCACTTTTTTTATTTCATTATATTTTGGAGCTTGGTGAACTTTTTTTTTGGCTGATGAGGTTAATTTTTGATGTTTGGTTTTCCTGATACCTCAAGTGTTGTTTGTGACCATGACTGACTCGATTCCAGATACTTTTACCTACTCGGATCAACAACGGGACAATATAATTCAGCATGTGACTTTGTTTGAAGAGGGTTTTCAACTCCAGGAGGACTCGGATATTCTTGAGGAATTACATAAAATGCAAAAGTGCTTCATCCGAGCTCAGCTCCATGGGGCGTATCTTACTCAGTATTTACGTTCCCAGACGATCCCTCGGGGTCTACGAATCAATATACCTCCTAAATTGTTTTCGGATGAACAGGATTTTCTCCTTAAGTGGAATGGTATTCTTAATAAATGTGCCTTTGACCTGATGACCCTGTTGGTGGAGCGGACTACCACGGACGAGGAGGTCATTTCGGCGCAGTTGACTGAACTTCAGGATAAATGTAAGATCTCCTATGAATCTGATACATTCCAAACATCAGTTTCAGAGATGGACTCTAAATAAGCGTTATTTAGGGACAATTTGAGGAACTATACGATTCGTAAGTTTAAACGTGATCAAAATGATTACCAGAATGAGCGGGTTTATTCCTGGATGGTAAAATCTGATCTTCCTGTTGTTAAGAAAGTTTCCTTTTCTGAAACCTCTGGTACGTCAACTGATTTTGAGGGTGATAATTTTTGAAAAAAAGAGAGAGATAAAATAAGAGTCTGTGGAAAATAATAATAAAAAAACCCGTGGTAAGAGTAAATCGCAGAAGAACAAATCTTCCTTTAATTATCACTGTGATTTATATTCTGATTTTGGGGAGAGCTTCTCAACGGAAGGGGGTTTTCCCCGGGATTTTCAAGATGGCCGGCATCGGGGCTTGACCCTGCTCCGATACCAACAAGGCCAATGGAGGGGTCCAATGACCAGACAGCATCGAAAACAACATTTTTCAACCTCAGTGGAAGACTTTTGACACCTGCTCAGTTGGGGGTCTTATCTCTGGGACTTACGTTTGTTCTTACGGTCCCCTATGACTCGTTTGGAGTGCGAGTGGCTTTACAGAGATTTTTCCGTAAACTACAAATTCGGTTGTTCTTTTCTGATAAATCCACAAATGATGATTCTGTTATATATAAGAAATCTTCTAGTTGGATGCCCCCAGGGACGATGGATTTGATTATTTATACTTTTCAATCTCTGGTGTTATCGGATTTGTAAAAAATGGAACACGGAACTTTTAAATCTCGCTGTAATTTATCTAAAGCATACAAGTCAGCCTTAATGGAACTGATGCTTGATCGGGACGTGGCTATACGCACTGCAGATAAAGGAGGTGCTACGGTTCTTCACTCTCGTCAGCAATACCATGCTCATATTTTGTCCCAATTATCGGATACTTGTTATTATCGGAAGTTATGTCAAGATCCTACGGCAGAGTTTCAAATAGAGATACAGGGGATATACCAACAGGCTCAATCAGAGGGTTGGCTTTCTAAAAGGGAATGTAAATTTTTAATACAGGATCATCCTAGGATTCCTGTATTTTATACAGTTCCCAAAATTCACAAATCTCTAACGGACCCTCCAGGTCGCCCTATAGTATCTTGCTGTGGCTCAGTGCTGGAGACTTTAAATTCAGTGATGTTTTTTTGCAACCTTTAGCATCCAAGGTCCCTTCCTTTGTTCGGGATACTTCTCATTTTTTATTAATGCTTCAATCAGTTTCTACTCCTTTAGTTAATGTTTGGCTTGCCACTTTAGATGTTGTAGCATTATAATCTAATATATCACAAGAGCAGGCATTTAAGGTGATTTCTAATTTGGATTTGTCCTTACCGGCTCGCTTGTCTCAACATTTTGTGTTGTCTTTGTTATGATTAGTTCTGGAAAGGAATTATTTTTTGTATGAGGATTCTTTCTACCTTCAGATATTTGGCATTGCAATGGGTAGCCCCTTCGGTTGCCACTCTTTTTATGGCTGATTTTGAGTCTCGCTTTGTATACCCATCTCCATTTTTCCCAAATGTTTTATTGTGGAAAAGATTTTTAGATGATATCTTTATCTTATGGAGGGGTGATTTGACTGACTTACAATGGTTTGTTGATGATTTAAATTTACAGGATCCCTATATAAAATTTACCTTGAAATTTGACTCTCATCAAATAGAGTTTTTGGATATTTTAGTAAGTTTACAGGATGGATTATTATCTACCACTCTTTTTAGAAAGCCTGTTCAGAGGAACACTTTATTGACCTACTCGAGTTTTCACCCTATACGTTTAAAGAAGGGCTTACCCTTTGGTCAATTTCTGAGGCTCCGAAGAATTTGCTCCTCTGTGTCAGATTTCAAGATAGATGTGTTTGAGTTGTCTCAACGTTTACGTGATCGTGGTTATCCTTGTATTGTTATTAAAAAAGCTTTCAAATGAGCATTGAATAACCATAGAGAATGGCTCCTTTTAACTTCACGACAAGAAGTTAAGTCTGATAAAATTGTGGGAATGTTGACCTTTAGCACCCGGGCTCAATCGGAGAAAGCTATCTTACATAAACATTGGAAAGTGCTTTTGGTGCATTCATGTTTTTGTAAACAATTATGTGTAGCTTTCACTCATGGAAAGAATCTAAAGTGATAGACTGGTTCATACAATGTTACAGTCTCCATCTTCTGTTGGTCGAGATGGTCATTCTCCATGTGGCACTTGTGCTTATTGTTTTGGTTCAATGATGGGTGTCAACATACATTTCATGCAGCTTTGTACTCTGGTGATTTCAGTCTCCAAAGGTAATAGGACAGTTTACAAGATGAGATTAACTCTGACCCCCTGGTGATTTCAGTCTCCAGGGCCTGTCTGCAGCCCCTCCTTGCTAAATCAAGAATGGCAGACCTCAAAGGGAGTGGCTAAAAACAATAGCAGACCTCAAGGGGAAGTGCTGGAGAGGATTCAATTCACTATAAAGGACAGAAACACTTCCTCTTGCTCTCTCTCTCTTCCACTATTCATCAGAAATGAAGGACAGGAGGCTCTGATAATCAATTCTCTCCACCCCTCCCCCACCCTCTCTCTCTCTCTTGCCATGAGGCTCTGACCCACATGTTCTGGCCTCTCTCTCTCTCACACTTCACACATGCACATGCACACACAGATTCATTGATGCACACTGAAACAGCTCTGTAACAATCACTATATACCTCTGTTCAATACCTATGTAATAAGCCTATTTCTACATAAAAAAACTTTCTCCAAGCCACACCTGTTTGGTTGTTTTATTACAAACCCTACTGCCTCTGTGAAGTGAAATGAACCCAGGACCTAAAGGAGAGTAACTTGACCACATCTTACACTTTATGGGGGCTATACGCCTACTTCTCCCTCAAGCCCCCTATGCCTATGACACACCCTATGAGCAATGCATACAAGCTACTGACAAACAAAAGAATACTAAAGTATGCATAGTTGGACTTAGGAATGGGAAGAATACAGATGAATCACAGGAAGAAAATCATGATAGTTTATCTCAGCCAGAACCCAGCAATAATCAGGATCTCTGTCAGGAGGATAATTCAGATGACTTAGACATGGCACCCAGTACTGAACTCAAAGCACCAGTTAAAGTAATGTTGCAGGAAAATTTAAAAGATAGAGATATAGAAAAATAGTTGAGAAAATTGGCCCTATGCCTCTTAATGTAAATCATTGGTGTAAATGGGCGACTGATATTCTGATTCACTGGGGTCTAGTGAAATACAGAAGAAAACAATCAGACTTTGATAGACTTATGCATTTGGCTCTGGGGCCACACTATTATAGAGTTGGCTCTCTCACTCACCCATACCAGTTGGTTAAAAGGGGTACTGAGAAACTATTTCACTGTTCCCCAATGCAAGTATTTAAAATTATTTCACCTCTACCAAATGATACACTGGAACAGTTTGCATATAGAGCCTGGATTTTAAAAGCAGTTCTTAATGAGCAGGAGTCCTGGCCCAGTGCAGAAGATTATGGGGAGAACAAGCATAAGGCATTTTTGTTAGAATTTCTATCCCCTGAGATTACAAAACACCTTCTGTTATTTTCTGAAGACCCTGAAGCAACCCCTTTTGATACTTTAATGCTCAGAATTGGGTCTGTTTGGAAGACCCAGCCCTCGCAAGTCATTACAGTATCAGAAGCACGGAAGTGGCAAGCCAAAGGATCCTCTCAGTACATAAGAAACACAGACAGAGGACACACACCCAAGTGGCAAGCCGAGGGATCCTCTCAGTACACAAGAAACACAGACAGAGGACACACACCTTGGTGAGGACAAAGCAGAGGTACTTTTAGAAACTCCTCAGGTTACATCCCCTTTCAAGAGCTCAAAGCACAGAGAGATGGGCTAGAAAAGGAGAAAACTAAATGGGAACAAGACAAACACATACTGCAGATAGAAATAGATAAATTAAAACAGGACATACAAGCAGCTCAGGACAAACACAAGGCTAGTGCATAGGGGTGTCCAGACCTTCTGGGTTCAGATATCAAAATGTCTCAAGCCTTCATAGCCCAGCCTGCCTCCTTTATCTCAGCAGAGGACTCAATTCCAGAGCCTCTGGATGATGAAATGGATACAGGCCCAGGACACAATTTAAGGCTTGTAACACCCTTGATACTGGACTCTTGTGCATGCCCCAATGTTATCAGTAGAATAGGGGGTCAGGATAAACTAGCTTTGATTGACACAGGGGCTGGAATTAGTTTTACAAACAGAGCTTCTCCCACTGCAGATCAGAAAAATATGGAAATTTATGAAATTCAAGGAATTAATGACACAGCTTCCAAATGTGTGGCTATCCCAGTTAAATGGGGTATCCCTGTGCACAGTGAACCAAACAAGGAAATGTTAGAAACCACTGCCTCCACTATAGTGAACACACCAAAAGAAATAATTGGAATTGATGTTCTCAACCAGTTAAATTTGGTGGTGGATATGGCTAATCTTAAATTGTGGCAGTATTCAGGAACTTCAAGTGCTTCTAAAACTTTAGTGCATGAAGTCATTCCCATGCAGTTAGCAACTCAGTGCACCAAGGCAGCTCAGCAGTATGATCTGTGTGTAATTCCTTCAGAGGTGGCTGATATTCCAGTCTGGGCTCAAGACAAGTTAGATTGTGGGAAAATGCACACAGAAATACTGTTGGAAGGCGAGGATCCTCCACCACAGAAACAATACCCAGTACCTCATCAGGCTATAGAACCAGTGACTAAAATTGTGAAGATACTGGAGGAGAGGGCTCTGATTAGACCTATTTCTTCCACATGCAATTCACCAGCCTGGCCGATAGTTAAACCGGGGGGGGGGGGGGGGGGTTACTTCAGGCTCACTATGGACTTCCGTGCCCTGAATCAAGTTTCAAAATCTGTAGTGCCCGTGGTAGCCTCATACCCTGAAATGATCTCTAAACTGAATCCCAAATGTAAATTTTTCTCTGTTTTAAACATATCCAATGGGTTTTGGAGTCTGCCCCTGGCCCTTGAGTGCCAGTACAAAACAGCCTTTCAGTGGCTGAATAAACAATATGCATGGACTGTGCTCCCACAGGGATATAAGGATTCCCCCTCAATATTTCATAAATACATGCAGGAATCCCTATCACTATTGTCTTGCAGAGATAATATAATTCAGTATGTAGATGACATTCTGATTCAGTCTGAGAATGAAGCCGTACACTGGAATCATGTAAGAGAAGTTTTAAAAGCCCTCTTACAAGCTGGTCTTAAAGTTAATCCTGCCAAGGCTCAACTGTGCAAATCACAGGTTTCCTTTTTAGGGGTTACTATTGGCCAGGATGGTAAATCTGTAGAATCTCAGAGGATTAGAGCTGATACAGAAACTTCCACTTCCTACAGATCAGAAATCACTCCAGTCATTTCTAGGGCTCACTGGTTTCTGTCGTGACTTCATGCACAATTATGCTGAAGTGGCAGCTCCACTTTACTCCCTGCTAAAAAGTAAAAGTTATGTTTGGGAGGAAGGACATATAGAAGTTGTAACTAAATTAAAACACATTCTGACTTCTGCTCCTGTTTTTGCACACCCAGATCACACACAACATTTTTTCCTGTACCCTGTAGTTGGAGAGAACAGTATAGGTGCAGCTCTAACACAACGCTTAGGAGGAGTAGATCGCCCTATCGCTTTCTGTTCCAGAGTTCTCACTTCTCCTGAACTCAAAATGGGAAACTGTGAAAAACATGTACTGGCTTCCTATGCTGCTATGCAGAAATTTACATACATCATTGGTGCTCAAACCACATACATATGCAGCCATCACACCCCCCTCAAATTCATTGTAGAAGGAAAGTTAGCATGTAGCAAGATTAGGACTGAGAGAATAGTCCAGTGGACTCTCATGTTGCAAGCACAGAATGTAAAGTTTGAATTGTTGAAAGAACCTAACGTGCAAGTGGCTGGAATCTTGCTGGAGGGGCAACCTCATGACTGTCAGTCCTCACGCAGTGCCCCTAATCACATGATCTTTAGGGAACTAGGACTAGACAAAATGTCACCTTTTCTTCCTACAGTATATATTGATGGTAGTAGCCAATGTGAAGGAGGCAGGCGACTAGCAGGTTTTGCAATTGTACAATTGGACCCAAATAACCAAGTGGTACTGCAAAGACAGTATTCCTGTGGGTCAGCGTCAGCACAGTACTGTGAGCTGGCTGCTTTTGTAGCTTGTATGCAACAATATCAGGATTCACACCCAGAGATACAAATCATTTTAGATTCTGATTATGTCTTTAAAAGTGCCATTGCCCTGTTACCCTGGTGGCTGGCAAATAAATTTAAATCTACAGATGGGTCCACAGTGAAAAATTCATCACTGTGGACTATGGCACAAGAACTGAGTGAGAAGTTTCAGAGAGTACATTTAGTTAAAGTAAAGGCACATAGGAAGAAAGGCCCTTTAGTGAAAGGAAACACATTAGCAGACTCACTAGCCAAGGAAGCATGCCATGTAGGCCTCATATGGCCCTGGTATGAGCAGACACGCATGGTTGCTATTGCTACACGTTCCACAGATTACGATCAGATAATGCCACCAGATTACTTTGTAGCACTGCAGACAAAGGACCCTGAGCTTTCCAATCTAAGGAAGCTTGTGCAGGACGCCCCAGATAACCTATATCAGCACACACCCTTTCTCACACTCGCTATAGAGAAAGACATTCTATGTGCAAAAAGAAAGGAAGGCTTGGTTATAGCTATCCCTAGAGCTCAAGGTAAAGAATGGATGCATTGGTTTCATGGTGCAGGTCCTATGGGACACCCTAAAGCAGAAGAAATGCAGACTATCCTCAATAGGTTGGTATGGTGGCCAGAAATGAAACATGATATACAGGATCATGTTTCCTCCTGTGTAATCTGTGCTTCATTTGGGAGGCAACCTAAAAAGAGAAGGGGACAGTTAATGAGAGCACCTCTTCGTGGCCCATTTGAGAGATTTCAAATAGATCATGTGGGCCCTCTCCCATTGACTGCTAGGAAAAATAGATTTTTACTGACTGTTGTTGATTCCTTTTCTCATTGGGTAGAAGCATTCCCTGTCCCAGATCAAACTGCTCGAACCACTGCAGAAATCCTAACTATGCAATTTTTTACACGCTGGGGCATTCCCAAGACTATTGATTCTGATAATGGTCCTGCATTTGTTTCTCAGCTCATCAAGGAATTGTTTGATTTTCTAGGCATAGAACAACAACTCCACATTCCATACCATCCTCAGGCAGCAGGGCAGGTAGAAAGAATGAATCAAACAATTAAGGTCCACCTCAGCCCTATGCTTAATCTGACCGGGAAAAATTGGGATCTGGTGCTCCCTTTAGTCCTTATGCGTATGAGAGCTAATGTCTGTAAATCCACAGGTTTTGCACCCTATGAAGCCTTAATGGGAAGGCCAATGCAACGGTGGGAAAATATGCTGAGTCCTTTTCTTCCAGAGGACCAGACCGTAATTCTCACCAATGAGTGGATGAAATCCCTGCAAGAACATCTAAAAGAAATTCAGACCTCTGTGCTAGCTAACACAGAAAAAGCTAGAGATTATTTGCAGGAGGTACATGCAAAAGGTTCTGATTTAAGACCCCTCAAGGTTGGGAGTAAAGTGATGATTCTGAGACCTAGATCAAACCTCCCCTTTGTAACTGCAAAGTGGGAAGGACCATACTTAGTTACTGATACCTTAGGCCCAAGCCTATACCGAATCCTAATGCCTGACAACCAGCAGTACTGGAAACACATCACCCAGTTAAAACCATATGGGTAATACGTGTTTTATCAGTCTTTGTTTTCAGGTACCACTTGAAGATAGCACGGACAGCTGCTTTCTGAAGACAGCACGGACAGCTGCTTTCTGAACAAAAGTCGCTTGAGGACGGTAACTAGTTACTCCTGCTGTACATGTGTTTAATAGTTCTGTAAATAAGTAGTATAAATTATTATTATTATTATTATTTTTTGTTTTGTTTTGTTGTTACATAGTATAAGTGGGGAGCATTAGTTTACTCCCTAGTAGAGTGAAACAAGTTTGCTTTTATTATGTCTCGGTTTCCTGTTGTTCTTGTATCTGCTCTCTTCTACTCAAGTCTCATTACAGGAACTATCATCCGAATATGCACGATTGGCTGGGCTAACTCCACAGGTGGAGTGTATCGCTATCAAGAAATACCCCCACCTTTCCTGGAAGGAAAGGATCTGGCCATCCTGAGTTTCTGTTCGGTACAGGACAAGCCAGTGTTCTATTCATTAAACATCACTCAAGTACAGTGGGAGCCACCAGTTTCCACTTCTCTAGAAAGGACACAAGAATTGAGGGCATGCCCAGAACGTTACTTTCTAGGTCCTCCTGCTTTGATTTTGTACAATATTTCCTGTCAGGACAGAGGTACCTGGAAAATAACTTATACATGGGTTGTGAGTGATCAACAGCACATCACTGAGACTTCATTCCTTTTGGATGTATATTGTTTACCTACCACCCCTCATCCCACCCCTCCCACCACTTCTGCTCCTCCTGTACTCTACCTTTCTGATATCCACCCATTTCAGGAAGGACATCCCTTTCAGATTAAATATGATGCACCACACGATGTTTTATATGATGTGGAATACCATTTTCTTACTTGGCATCTATTTCCCAAATTGTTTCTAGTTACTCACAAATATCCAAATTGCTCTCAGTTTGTTGCCAACCACATACTAATGCTCAATACTTGGTTTGATATGCAGTCAGTAACACCCCGAGCCAAGCAATTTCGACACAAGCGTGAATTAATTGATACAATTTTAGGTGGCACAGGGACTGCACTGGGTGCCCTTAATATAATTGATATAGAGGTGCTCCGTAATAAAATGGGATCCACTGCTCAGCATGCTGCTGATGGTTTTACCTCATAACATATTATTAATGAAGCTTCCTCTAAACTGTCCAATGTAGTTGTAGATACCTTTGCTCTTATATCTCCCTTTATAGAACAGAAAATTGTTACCTTAGCACATGCAGAATATAGATTGGGAAAGAATATTTCCTGGGCTCTTGCCTGTGATCAAGTACAGATCGAGCTTATTACTATACTAAAGGAAATTCTGATCACTGCTAAGTTAGGACACTGGCCACCATCTCTCATTCATATGGCTAGTACCAAAATATCGGAATTTGCTATAGCTCACCTTGATAGGTGGACAGTTAGTGTTCCCATTTGTTCACCACAAGGCTGCTCTATCTGTACTTTGATCCCATGGTCAGGACAACACACAGTTATTTATCCTATTGTTAATATTGGGGTGCAGTTTGATAATTTGCTTATGTATCCTGTGGACCATCTCACATGGGTGCAGCCACTGGACGACACCTGGACTTCATTCAAGCCGATGGACCCCAGTTTGTGTGAGCAGACTACATTTCAGTTCAAGTGTCAACCTCACCAGTTTAAAGAGGCTGACACCTCCTGCTGGAACAATTCCTCCTCTTGCTCCCTGACTGTTAAGCTCTCATATGCCCTGACTACCTCACACAGTTTGTATTACCTTGGAGCTGGACACTTTTGTTTTCATCTGTTCTTTCCCCAGAATGTTTCTTTTTCGATTGCTCCCAGAATGCATGACATTTGCCTTCCCAAGAACACTTTGTTGTACAGTTCAAACTATTTACCAAACAATACCTGGTGCAGTTATACACCACTGCTCTCCCTCACCATTAATGGGACAACTTATTCCACACCGCTGGTTACCAATGACTCTATGGACATTCCAGACTTTATCTCATATGCTGTGCATCCCTTACCACTTGTCATGGGAGAAGAGACACTACATAAACTGCTCAACTTTACAGAACTCCATGCCTATATTGATCACTTTAAAACAACATCCACTGAAGTGAATCACACCATCGCTTATGAGAATGGACACATTCAACAAATTGTAGGACACTTGCTACAAGATGCTCATGTGTCTGTGTGGGAATTGTTATTTGGTTACTCACCTACTGCTGATCATGTCTTTAATGTTTTTATTCACCCTATTATTATTTTAACTGTTGTACAAATATTGCTATGCATTATCGTAATGTTCCCGTGCTATAAGATGAAACAAATGTAAATTTCCTTGCAGCGCACGTCCTATAGAACATCAACAACATTTTAAGGTAGTTACACTGAACTTCTCCAGAATCAACCCCTACATCCAGGCTAACTTGGCCTGCTAATTTGGCTAATTTGGCATTTCCTATTACACTGAATACCAGAGTCAGCTGCAGTCTAGTATTGCTTCCTATCCTCACTCATAGCATCCTGGTACCTTTTGGCTTTAGCCTCCTCAAAAATTCCTGCAGCCCTTATGCACTGTTCACTCTCTCTAAGACGGGCACGGAGGTAGCATATTGGGTTCCACACCCCAGTAGTGGCTGCTCTACCTAAGACACGAGGTTTGGACTCATAAGGAGACTTATTTATCTCTAGAACACTAGAGACAGTACTGTGCAGGACAGGGGACCTGCTAGACATAGCAAGGTATTTAATACAGGAGGTATTAGACAAGCTGCCTACTATCATGTAATGGCAGCTGGGACAGGTACCACAGGTTTGCTTCCACCATTTCCAGGCACAAATAATAAAGAAAAATAAAAAAGGTGTGGGAGATGTCAGCATACATTTCATGCAGCTTTGTACTCTGGTGATTTCAGTCTCCAAAGGTAATAGGACAGTTTACAAGATGAGATTAGCTCTGACCCCCTGGTGATTTCAGTCTCCAGGGCCTGTCTGCAGCCCCTCCTTGCTAAATCAAGAATGGCAGACCTCAAAGGGAGTGGCTAAAAACAATAGCAGACCTCAAGGGGAAGTGCTGGAGAGGATTCAATTCACTATAAAGGACAGAAACACTTCCTCTTGCTCTCTCTCTTCCACTATTCATTGGAAATGAAGGACAGGAGGCTCTGATAATCAATTCTCTCCCCCCTCCCCCCCCCTCTCTCTCTCTCTCTTGCCATGAGGCTCTGACCCACATGTTCTGGCCTCTCTCTCTCTCTCACACTTCACACATGCACATGCACACACAGATTCATTGATGCACACTGAAACAGCTCTGTAACAATCACTATATACCTCTGTTCAATACCTATGTAATAAGCCTATTTCTACATAAAAAACCTTTCTCCAAGCCACACCTGTTTGGTTGTTTTATTACAAACCCTACTGCCTCTGTGAAGTGAAATGAACCCAGGACCTACAGGAGAGTAACTTGGCCACATCTTACAATGGGTACCACATGGATGGACCCGTTGACTAAAGAGACTTGGACATTTAGTTGTACCACTACTTGTCTGTCAACTTTTGTGGTCTACTTGATTTGTTGCCCGTGTGGGTTAACCTATGTGGGCCGCACTAGTCATCCTTTGAAGACACGCTTGGCGGAACATGCCTCACAAATTCACATTGGTGTCCTTTTGGCACCTTTAGTTCAACATGCTTTGGTGTGTAATCATAAATTTGAACAGTTTACTTGGAGAGCTATCGACTGGGTTTCACCTCACGTTTTGGGGGGAGATTGGATTTATAAGTTGCAATACACTGAACAACGATAGATCTTCCGATTAAAGACATTATCCCCAAGGGGTTTAAATATGGAGTTGGACTGGCACAGCGTATTGTGACTGCTTTTGGATTGGAGGGAGAGGAGTTTCTCCTTTTCTGGATTTGCGCCGCGATAGTCATGTGCCTGGTGTTACGTCAGTGTTCGGCATTTAAAAAGGGCGTTCCCCTTCCTCTTTTGGTTTGGCATTTTTGTTGAGTGATGGCAAGTTTACCTAAAGCAGGGTGTATGAAATGTAAATACCCGAAACGCAGGACTGTGTCGTGCATACGTCACTAATCTCAGCGTCCTCGCCAAAATTTGCAAGTGATAACTTTGCTGTTATTTGCAGATAAAAGATAATTGATAACTTGCAGATTTGTTACTGGGGTTTTTGTCCGGGTGAATTAACCGGCCTATCCCCCCTCAACTGCATTTTGATTAAAATGGACATTTTTTCTCCTATGCCGCAGCTTCATGGTTGGTAACTTCATCGAGAGGAAGTTTGTCCGACAAAAAACTGGGGGCTTTGGGGGTACACAGTCCTTGGTTTTGGTTCACTTTTTTTATTTCATTATATTTTGGAGCTTGGTGAACTGCTTTTTTGACTCATGAGGTTAATTTTTGAAATTGGAAGACTGGGCATCAAAATGGCAGATGAAATTTAATGTGGACAAGTGCAAAGTTATGCACCTAGGGAAGAACAACCCAAACTATGGTTACACGATGCAAGGTTCCACATTAGGAACCACCACCCAGGAAAAAGATTTAGGCGTCATTGTGGATAATATGTTAAAACCCTCGGCCCAGTGAGCAGCGGCGGCCAAGAGAGCTTAGAATGTAGTCCAACTGCTAACACAGATGGTCTGGGCAGAGGACAACAGCGGGAGGAGGTGATTAATGTAGGCAGGTTTGTTAGGCTTAGGTGATAAGGTAGGCTGTCACACAGGATTTTGGATGGTTGTTAAGGGTGGCTGCCCTGAAGCCACAGGTAGTTAGTTCCAGGCGTTGGGTGCTGCAAGGTGACAGGTGTGTGGTCCCACATAAACAGTGGGTGAGTGGCCCATAGATAGGGCCAGCTGGCTTGATGTGTGGGGATGGCATTTGGGGGATATGAGGGGATTGAATGGATCGTATGCTCTGATGAGCAGGGACTGTGTGTTACAGGTTTCGGTATGGCGATGCATACAGATGTTAGCACTGTTTACATGCTCAGTAGTATTAGTATTTGTAGTACTTGGGTTATGCGGGTCAAGGTATAGGGCAACCACAGTGTGAATCCATGTATAGATCAGCAGGTGCATCTTGAACTCGCCTGGGGCCTGTGAGGTGTCGTGGCAGGTAGAGTGTTATTGTCATACTGTGGCTGTTGGTAACTTAGTCATGCAGCGCAGTGTTGAATACATTGCGACGGACATAGATGATTTCGAGGCAGATCAGCAAGGTGTAGGCTACAGTGACCAGGTTGTTGGGTGATGGAGGGGGGCATTAGTGCTTTATGTGTGTGTTCTGGGTGGACGGCAGGGACATTGCTGATGTTATCTAGGGGGACACTGCAGGCCTTAGCTACATGATGGGTATGTGTGGGGATGGGGAGCGAGGAGTCATAGAGACATGTTACCTTGACAAGCCGTACCAGGTGATGCATAGGGTGCATACGCAGAGTCATGCACCGCACATGCGCAAGACGTTATGTGTCTGCGCATGTGCGGCACATGGTTCCATGGCCGTCCCATAGGCGCCAGGGGTTAGCAGAACCATACAACACACATGCACATGCAGACTACGTATTTGCAGTGTGGAGGCATACACAGCTGCGGTGTTAGCCCACACCATACCATTTGGTACGGCTTGCGCTTATCCTGGCGCAACACATGCGCAGACATGTACACGTCTTGCGCATGTGCAGTGCACGGCTCTGCGTATGCACCCTATGCATCACCTGTGTGCATGTGCAATGCGCACACACACGCACAGACGTCCAAAAGTCCATAAATCATGGCGCACACATGGTACACGCTGAGGGGTTAATGCTGGCGAGCGAGGTTGGAGGTGTGTGTTATTGGTGTTGAAGCGAGAGGAGGGTGAGAGGCAGGTTAGGCGTGGAGAGTGGCAGGGTTGGTGAGCGGTGAGGGAGGGAGGTAGCTGGGTTGGTGAGTGGTGGGGGAGGTGAGTGCCAAAGGTGGTCGGTGGTGGTGGTGGTGAGTGGCTGGGCTGGTGCATGGTGGAGGTAACAGCAGGCAGGGCTGGTGAGTGGCTAAGGTGTTGAGGGTGGGTGAAGGTGATGGGGGAGGGGCAAGACCACAAGAGGTAAGACAGGTCCGGGATGCAGAGGGAGTACAGGGAGAGCAGGGACATGCTGCGGCAGGACACGATAGGTGGGGTGTCCGGAGAAACGGCAGGGCCACAGTACCCAGAGATGGGAGGGTTGGAACACCCTGCGTCTGAGGTTGCCAGCCCATCGGGTATGGCTGGCACCACCCAGGAGTAGCCTGAGGAGCATACCACAGGCAATCGTAGGCGGACACCTGTGCCGGATGGGGAGAGGAAGAAGGCGATATGGTTTAGTCAGCAGGAAAACCACAACCTGCCTGCAAGTGTCCTTGAACACTATGAGGAGCTGTATGGGTGCATGAGCTCATGCACAACAGTTAGTGTACGGACCCAGGTATGGGTGGAAGTGCAGGGGGCCATGGAACAGGCTGGGGAGCCACCAAGGGACCTTGACAGCCTCCATAAGAGGTTTAATGATATCAGGTGGGGGTCCATGCACACATGACTGCAGAATGCTGACATGCTAGCGGCACTGGCGGGGCGGCCCCTTCATCCTCAGCCTCATGCCCCTGGAGCAGCAGCTGGCTTAGCACCTAGGTCCCATCTATATCCATGGCCTCTCACCGGCGCTGGACATGGCTGATCCCCAAGCAGGTATGTTCGGGACATGCAGCACACATACAGCTATCTACCACACACACGCTGGGCATGCCACGGGGGGTAGCGGGTCCATGTCCTAGGAGCAGGTGTGTCCGACCTAGGGAAACATATACCTGAGTCCACATTCCCCATTAGTGTTTGCACGTGGACATTATAAGGGATAGAGTCAAACCTCCTTCCCAAAACTTTCCACATATCTGTCTGACAGAATGAGCTCCCTCCCATCACCCATTTTTGCCCTGGGCAGATGTAGGCATGGATATAGGTCAGGATGTCCTGGACATATCTGAGATGCAGTGAGGACATCCAAGGTCGGGGAGTAACCCACACATGTGTACTCCACGCTCCAAGTCAGACTTGGATGTCCACACCCCAGATGTGGGTTAGGCAATGGGGCATTCCCATCAAATGGGTTAGTTCTGTGCATACAATGCGTAGTGGAGGGGGTACAGGGGGTGAAGAAGGAGCAAACAGGAGAGTTCCTGTCCCCATGGCTGACCAGGTAAGAGAGACAGAGGAACGCAAGGGCTATATACACAAATATGTGTCTACTTTACAATGTGCCCTACGTCTCTGTCTGTGACACCCCATATCTACTTTGTAACTTGTTCCCCCCCCCAGGTAACATCCAGGCCATCGAGGCAGCTGAGGAGGACAGTGGCGGTGAGCCAGAGCCTGCGGAAGTTGATGAGGCAGTGCATGCAGAGGTTGCCATCAGCGATGCCCCAGACACCCCATGGGCCGAAGTGCTGTCTGAGGAGGTGGTCACCTAGGAGGATGAAGGGTCACCCCTGCAGAGCGGGGGTGAGCCCCACATTGCCACCGCCAGGGCCTGCCAGGAGCTGTGGGCACAAACGGCATCCGCACACAGGGATGCTACAGGTAAGCAACTGGCAGGATGGTTGCATGTGCTGTTGTGGCACACCAACACCCAGACACAGCGGTGGGGCCACACATGTGCACGATGACAGTGGGCCTCCACACATACATATGCCCCCCTGGCCATGCCTGGGGTGGTTGGTGTGGCTCAGTGAGGAACAGGTAGGTCATACATGCTGGGGTCTGGGCAACAGATGTCTCACAGGTCACCTTGTTCCCCTCCCACAGGCACTAACCAGGCACTGATTGGTATACGGATGGAGATGCATGGCCAGCAGCAGCTCCAGCGTGCCCAATGCCTGCCGGTGCGGGCCCTCATGCGGGCGGTGTGTGGGCTCTGCAGGGACACCAGGGAGCACATCCAGGAGACATGGCAGCTGCGAGGGACTGCTGTGGATATCACAGCTGGCATAGGCTGGGTGGTGGATGCCCTCGAGGCCATGGCGGGACATATAATGTGGCCTGCAGTGGTACCAGAGGCGGTGGTGGCAGGAGCAGCAGCAGCAAGGGGTGTTGGGGGATGTGGGAGGGGGCGGGAGCGTGGGCGTGGGCAGTCACGCAGGCCGTAGGTGTGTGAATGCAAGTTGGACTGTAAACCACATTAAATGACACATTACCTTTGTTCACCGATGTGCATGTGTCCTTCCTTTGTGTTGGGGGTTCCCTGAGTGGGCTGTCTCAATTGGGGTTAGCATGATCACCTGTGCTCTACCATGTCACAGGCTGGTGGGGTGTCTGCACCAGCATCAGTCATTACAGAGTGGTAATGACTGTGTCCCATGCACCGTGCCATGTGTTCACGACCATACATATGCTTGGTGTTACACCCTCACTCCTCCTGCCACCTGCTGCACATGTCTGATTGTTCAGCCCACATTGTGGGGTATGTCCCCCCTCTGTCCCCGCATATCATCCACATCAGACTATCTACATGGGTGACCCGTCTGTCAGACACACACCAGGGACATGGTGGCATACTAAACGCACATGCTTGGCGGGCAGACATGACGTACAGATATACCTAGCTACTGGCAGTTGTTTACCCCCCTCCAGTGCTTGTAGTGCGCCGCTGCTCCTTTACCCCACCAAACCCCATCTTAGTGCGTCCCACTGACTAATGCACTGACTGACACATGGGTCCCTGTATACATCACATATGGGTATGGTACCACATCTCATATGGGTATGGTACCATACCCACACCTCCTCACCATCCTATCATGTGCTGCACCCCTGCTACAGACTGACTATCTGTGACAACGTGCCTGTGTCCATGTCTGGTGGATGGTGCAGCACATGTTTACATCACGGTTTCAGCAGGGGATATGTCCGTCAGTGCACATAGCACTCAACACAGTCTGTTGTGGGGCAGGGACAATGTATGTACACATAACCAGCCTATACCTCCTCAACAACGTCCTAAATCACTCCATCTCCTCTGCCTCTGCCTACAACCCGATTCCGATCATATGAGGCCAAGATAGGAGTCACTACAGTAACACACACCACACACCAACAGAACCCCCACAGGACCCTCACCCATACCTAATACACGTACCACTCCAATACACCATAAAACCCAAAGGGGAGCAACACCAAAACCCACGCAACCTGAAATGTGCCCTCATGTGTCCCATGAGGAAACTAGAAAGAAAATGGCAACGGACACGGTCCTCATCAGACCAGACAGCCTACAACTCCCACCTGCGGACACACCGGGACTTAATATCAACAAAAATGAAAGAACATCACTCTGAACTCCTAAGCAGATTGCTTAACAAGCCACACGAGCTGATCAATATAGTAAAGACCTTAACGAAGGAACCCTCATCCTCCCAACCAGCCATGATACACTCCCAGGACTATGCAGACTACCTGCAGGCCAAAACCAATAAGGTCAGCAAAGCCACCCTGTCCAGTCCCAGTAACAACCCACCCCAGTTTAATACACTTACCTCCCTCAGGACACCATCAGCTGCAAATATAGAAGACATCATCGCTGGCATCAACGCCACTACCGCTCCAAACGACCCCTGTCCAGCACTCTGGATAAGATCACTACGTAAGGAAATCAGCCCTATATTAGCCAAGATCATTGACCTGTCCTTCGCTACAGGAATATTCCCCTCTTGCCTCAAGCAGATGTCAATCCGGCCCCTTCTGAAGAACACTAAACTAAATTCCCAGAAGGTAGAATCATACAGACCAATATCGAGCATCCCGCTGCTAGCAAAGATAATCGAGAAGGTAGTACAGAGACAAATACAGGACCACACTGATGCTACAGCTCCCCTTGACCCAAGCCAACATGGCTTTAGGGAATCAAACGGAGTGGAAACTCTCCTCTCCACACTCATCAACACATTGATCATGGGGATCGACAACATCAAACAAGGATTTGCATTAATTTTTCTAGATATTGCTGCTGCATTTGACTCCGTAAACCATGAGCAACGCCTGATATGCCTTCAGGATAAGGGAATTAACGGCTCAGCATGGAGTTGGTGCAAATCCTATCTATCGGACAGATGGCAACATTTAAGGACAGGATCCACAACTTCCGAGTCTTTCCAACAAAAACATGGTGTACCGCAGGGCTCCTCACTCTCTGCCCTCCTATTCAATATATACATGCAACCTATCTGCGAAATAATCCACTCATTTAACATATCATGCTTGATTTACGCAGATGACGTACTACTCTTCACTCCATTCACGATCGACCATCCGGATTTCTCCCAACTAGCAAAATGTTTCGAGGCTATAACCGATTGGCTCCACTCACAAAGCCTCAAGATAAACTTCAGTAAGACGGATGTGCTGTTCATTACAAGAAATCAATCCTTCTCACCACTGCCTACATTAAAGACAAGAGACGCTGAACTCCCAAGTAAACACAGCATCTGCTACCTAGACGTCATGCTAGACCAGCAGCTCGAATTTAAAACGCATATCAGCAACACCATCAAGCAAATTTACAACAAAATATGAACATTGCGACATCTCCGACCCCTGCTGCAACCAGACAACTTCAGAACAGTTTCTCAGGCATTAGTGACCCCTCACATTGACTACGCCAACGTAATCCTGCATGGCCTACCCAAAAACAGGCTAAACCCATTACAGATGGCAATGAACGCAGCTGCACGCTTCCTGCACAGAACCTCCAGAAGAGATCACATCACCCCAATCCTAAAGGACTTACACTGGCTGCCAATCTACTGCTGACTCACCTACAAAGTAGTCCTGATGACCTTCAAAGCCATTTATTTATTTATTTAACAATTATTTCTATACCACTCTTTCACAAGTATCAAGTGCGGTTTACAATGAACATTATGTTATATGGTATGGAAAGTATCATACCAAGTCATTTTACATAGAACAGGTGAACTAGGTACAGGTAACAGGATAGTATTTAAACAGTAAATTATTAGAACGTTAAACTATTAGAACATATGTACATAGTAGATATTTACAATTGTCATATATCGCTTGTAGGTGTAAACATTAATTTAATCTTCAAGGCACGTAGTTATATAATGGTTGTATTTGTTAGTTAACCTGTGTCTCTTTGTGTAGTCTGGCTAGTTTCTGCTCCTTTGTTATAGTGTAATGAGAATAAGTGGGTTTTCAGTTTTTTTCTAAATTCCTTTATGTCTGATAGTAGGCGAATGTTGTCAGGAAGGTTATTCCAGAGGATAGGTGCTGAATGAGAGAAGGCTCTCATGTTGGTTTGTTTTCTAGCTTTTGTGTAGTCTTTTGGTACTGCAATAGTGTTTGTGTTTCTACTCCTTTGTGATCTTTTATCTATTTCTACATTGATGAGTGTATTGAGTACTGATGGCGCTAAGTTATTTATTAGTTTAAATGTAGTTAGTAGAATCTTGTATTTTATTCTGCTGTGAATAGGTAGCCAATGGAGTTCAGCCAAGGTCGGTGTGATATGTTCGATTGAGCTTATATTCATTATTATCCTTGCTGCTATGTTCTGAGTTAGTTGTATCTTTTTAATGTTTTGCTTTGTGATGCCATTAAGGATTAAATTTGCAAAATCAAAATGTGGGGTAATGATAGCCTGAATTATGGTTATGAAGTCTTGTAAGTGAATTAAAGGTCTTAGTTGTCTCAAGGTCTTAAGTTTGTAGTGTATGTTTTTTGTTAGATATTTTATATGTGAATCCATGTTAAGCTTATTGTTAAGTATCACACCTAGGTATTTTATTTCTTTTTTTATGTTGATCTCATGGTTATCAAGTGTGATGGTGCTTGGAGGTGTGTATGTTTGGTTTTTAGTAATATATAGTACGTCAGTTTTTGAGAAGTTAATGTGTAGGTTCTGATCGCTGAGCCATCATATCGCTGAGCCATCAACAATATATCCTCCGCCTCCCTAATGGACTTACTCCACCCCACTCCAGCAAATAGAGCAAGGAGAACATTTGCCACCAATACTCTACAGACCCCCAATGAAGTAACAAAATGCACCCAGGCAATGAAGAACCGTGCCTTCATGTTCTATGCTCCCAGCTGCTGGAACGCACTCCCAACCACCGTCAGGGCAATCACGGATCTTGCCCAATTCAGAAAAGCACTAAAGCACCATCTCTTTCTCTTACACTACTCACAACCCAGCAACTTAAATTCACTCACCATACACCCTACTAGACAATTGTAAGTTTCAGACAACTCTTGTATAGACAGTCATCTCATGTTTATATTGTAGATAGTTGTAGATAGCTGTAGATAGCTCCCCCAGTTGTAAACCAATTTGTATCACCCGTTCAATGTAAGTGCATAACAGTCCCCTTGTTCTGTACAAAACTGTTATCTGTAAACCACACTGATTTTAAAGAGCGTGGTATATAAAAGCAATAAAATAGATAAATAAATAAAATAAAATACACACTGAGACATGCACACAGGTGGCACACTCACCACTACAGCATGTATGTACAAAGGACACATAACCATTGCAGAATGTGGCTGCCTACACAGTGTTTTAATAAGAGTATGTGTTGGTAGGTGCCATACAAACATTAACATTTTGAACAAAACACCACTCTCCCACAGGCGGATCAACTTTATAAACTGTTTCACATTAGGCATTATCCCAGCATGGACATCCGTCTCCAACGTTAGTGGGGACACAGTTTGCTCTTGGGGTTGCAACTAGGAGATGGCCACAGCTATAACTGTGGGTCACACACCCAGGGGCCCGCCGTGGGGGTATGGCTGGGGGTGTGCCGTGAAAATGCCATGGTAATGCTGGTGGCGCATCACCTAAGCCATACCCTGCACGACAGCTGTCAGCTGCCTGATAGCCTGGCCATGTGCGCCCAGGGTCCGCATAACCGTGCCCATTGCCACACACAGGAGACCCACACATTTTCCACCAGATCCACACCATGTGGCTGTGGTCTGGCTGGTGGCATCTGCATGGGTCCTGTGCGTGGAAATGTGTGGGGGTCCCACACCTGGCCTGACACCGTGGCCATGCACATGGGGCAGGTGGCAGGGGCCCCCAGTGCCATGTGGTGGCATGCGACCGCCCTCAGGCACAGGATCCTCCTCCCAACCCTCCATGCCCCACCCACTCTCCCCATCCTGGCCGCTCCCCTCACTCTCCCCGCCACCCTCCTCGCCATCCCCCTCCCCCTGCACCTCCCCAGCACCCTCCACCATCCCCTCTTCCCACCCCTCCCCACCCTCCATGTCTTCCTCCCCCACATCCATGGCATCCTCCGCTGCTGAAGGCATGTCCTCCACTGCGGGACCTCCAGTGGTCGCGGGGGGCTGCCCCCAGATTGTGTGGCTGCAGAGATCCCCTCCCCAACATCTGCAGCCTCTGTGGAGAAGGCAGAAATGAACAGGGCATCATGCATTTGTTACGGCACAGACACATTGTGTGTGGCATCACAGGCTACCGTGCCACTGGGACATGGTGTGGCACAATTTATTTTATTTATTTATTTAACAGTATTTCTAAACCGCCTTATCTTATTAATCAAGGTGGTATCACAGCAAACAATCGGGTAAAGTGAGCATGTTATACATGCAGTGAGGGAGAAACTTCACTGAGTGTATGTTGTGTTGAGTGCGAGATTAGTTTGAGCTATTTACAAAGTGCGCTATATACAAAGGGGCCAGAAAACATTTTCTATACATACAGTGGTAGGAGGTATTTATGCATTCTCAATGCATAGGCTGGGACACTCACCGTCACCCATGGCCATTGCCTCCCGCTGCATGCGGCGGAGGTACTCAAGGCATTGTAGCCGCATCTCTCTGCCCTTCTTCTATAGGTCCTCTACCTGGGGGGATAAGCAATGTTTGCAAACATTAGTGCCCTGTATCCCTGCCCATGGCAAACCACATGACACACATGTCTGCGTGCAATGGTGGCCGCTCCTGCTATGGGCAGCAGGTCACATACCTGCTGTTGGCAGCACCACCTGCATATGTGGACGTGAGGCTGGGCATTTGTGTTGCGACACCTACGTGCCCAGTGTACTGCCTCACAGACACCCCATACCATATCCCTGCCATCTCCTGGCATGACATGTGGGCAACATAGCATGTAGAGCATTGCAATTTTGGTCTACAGGGGGTGTGACTCCATACACTCAGCAGTCCAGCACACACCTCAGTGTTGGGCAGGCTGTTCCACATCAACAGGACCCATCACCAAGACGCATGGACGCTGATGCAGCCTCTGTGGTGCATGCTCAGACACCTGGGGGGTGGGGGGGCTGGGTACCTGCACCAGCATCAGCTACCATTACACTGGGATGCTTGTTGGACCACTGGAATCTTGTGTGCTGCCTCCTGGTGATGTGGCGGAACTGGGAACCTGCAACACAAACAACCACCATAACACCAGGATGTAGAATAGACCTGTGCCAGCTGGTATGATGCCTCCTGGGGTTAGGGCAGAGCTGGGAAACTGCAACAACAGCAACCACCATAACACCAGGATGTAGAATAGAGCTGTGTCAGCTGGTCTGATGTCTCCCGGTGTTAGGGCAGAGAAAGGAAACTGCAACAACAGCAACCACCATAACACCAGGATGTAGAATAGACCTATGTCAGCTGGTCTGATGCCTCCTGGGGTTAGAGCAGAGATGGGAACCTGCAATCAAACAACCATCATAACACCAGGATGTAGAATAGAGCTGTGTCAGCTGGTATGATGCCTCCTGGGGTTAGGGCAGAGATGGGAAACTGCAACAACAACAACATCCATAACACCAGGATGTTTGATACACGTCTATGTGCAGGTCTGTGAGCGTTCAGGGCCAATGGTAATGTTCCACACATCAGCAACACCAACTAACATACCACCAGGATGACTGCTGGACCTCTGTCATCAGATCTGATGCCTCCTGGGGATGGGGCAGGCCTGTGGTACTCCGACTGCAGCAGCTACCAGTGCACCATGATGACTATTTGACCTCTGTGATAAGGTCAGATCTCTCCTGGAGATTGGCCAGAGCTGGTAATGTGTCATAGCATCAGCCACCATGGCACAGGGATGCCTAATATAGCTCTGTCATGGGGGCTGCAACTCCTGGGTGTTGGGCGTGGGTGTGCGCTGCAACAGGAGCAGCTTACATCACAGCATGCTACCCTCTGCACCTCTGATTTCGTGTCTATGCCTCCTAGGGACTGGCATACATGCACAGAGCAACATACACAGATAGCTTGATCACAGGTTTGCCCACATACACGTGTCTCACACGTGTGGTGCATATCTTATGTGTTTTGGTTGCTGGATATTGTGTTGCACACCTTCCATTTAGTGACCTGTCCCCATACACTTACCTCACGCGGGTAGTCTGCTGCACGGTTAAAACGCCTTGTGATGCGCACCCATGCCCTCCTTATGCATTCCAGATCCTGGCGTTTTATGGCGCCTGGGAAGAGGCGCGGCTGCCTGGTGCATATTAGGGCTGCCATCTCTCATAGATCATGGCAGCTAAAGGCTGGCTTGTGGGATCGCGTTGCCATTTTGAGGGATGCCCATGTGTTGATGATGCACACATGCACGCTGCGCATGCGCAGTATCATGCATATGCCGTGCCACACACTATTACACCGCGCACACGATGTGCACATGTCATGGACGCCACATGGAAAAGTATCTCTGGGGCTGCATAACTACAGGTTGGATACTGAGATTGGTGGCTATGGTGGCTGGCTTTGGTTTACAGCATTGCATTACTTACGCCATTTGGCCTGGGCCGTATCTGCTGCGCTTCAGCTGTGGGTGCCTTCTGATGCACTTTCGGAGATGCAATGCCATGCCAAGCCTCTCCTTTGAGGCACGGGACAAAGGTTATAGTGTATTTGGCTTGTATCACTGTTTGTGGGGATGTGTCTGACTGTTATTAACACTCATCTTACTGTTAGTGCAGTGGGTATTTGAACCCATGAGCAGTGGCTCTGAAGGCATCATATTAACCAGTGTGCTATGCCTCTTCTCATAGCACAGGCTGACTACATGATATCATGATATCATGATATCATAGCAACTTCAGGTCAACCCAGTAAATGTCAGCTGTGCTTACCGGGATGGGGTAGACCCACAGCTATGGCACTTTACAGGGTACCTTAGGTTTCCCTGCTAAGGTGATGGGTTTTTTTGGGGAGACACACTGATATTTGCTATGGGATATGTGTGCACCATTCTAATGTTGGCGGTGAAACCCCCAGCCATAACATGAGCAATGCCATATAGGGAGGTCGGCGTGCCAGTGTCCACATAGCATGCACTGTTTATCGCAAAATAGGGGGCACGCTGGCTGTTTACGCACGGTAACCTTAACTTCATGGTAGCGCTATGAGAAGGTGTATAGAGCTGTAGCCTACTGGTTAATACAATGACCAACAAGCCAGAGCTCATGGGTTCAATCCCTCAGGGGTCTCATCTGCTATGGCTGTCTGAGGCAATCTCTTTTGCTGCATGTAACAGTGTGACACATCTCTACAATCTGTGCTGCCAGCAGAAACACCATCACCTCATTGCCATCACTTACTGCACCTTATAGGGTGGGGGGATGTCTGGACCCACATGTGGATTAGGGGGCAGCGCCTACAGACCCACCCTCTTGGGGCCAGGATTTGCCTCCAACAGCCCCACACTCTACATCTTTGCAATGGCAGCAGTGGAGTGACATGATGAATGGCTGTGGGACCAGATACCCCAGTCCTGCAGGGGAGAGGGCGCCCTCCAAAGCACTGGATGCAGATCTGTTTGTATCACACAGGGCACTAGCAGTAAGCCCGTATATGCTCAAATGCCCCCCACCACCATCTGACATGCACCAACAGTGGGCAGTGTCAGTCTTCCCCCTGCAAGGTGCTCCAGCCATACACATGCTAACTGTAGAAGGTCTGCTAGCTAGTATATAGTGCATGCCCCTGGAGAAACTGTGTGCACACACACCAAGCAAGTATGTCAGTGATTGGACCCCAGAACAGGGAACCCATAAATATCACCTGAAAAACATACTATATAGCACTATGGGGTAACCTAGCCATGCCATGGTCACTGCTCAGTCAGGGTGAGAGTGACCTCCCAGCATGACATGCTGTGGCCACCCTGTCCATGTAGGTGGTGGTCGGGCACTACAATGTCCCAGCCATTGCCCTATGCCCTGTGCAGATGCATCCTACCCAGGCCGCCCTGTCCGGGCCATATCCACAGTACCTTGTTCCTCATTATGCATATCGGCAGGCTAAAACTGGAAACAGTGCAAGCATTGTGGGCTCAGTAAGATGTAGGCAGCCACAACACACTGGGTAAACATACACACACTCCCACACCTATTTCAGCATTGTGCAAGGATAGACGTGGTTTGCAGCCCTGGCCACCACACTAGTTCTGGGCACAGTGCAGGCATTGCTATGGTACTCAATACTGTTGGGGTCACTCCCCGGGGTGGTAAACACTGTCTGGAACATACACTGAACCACACTCCACAGATATCAGAAAGGTTGCTATGATGAATCTCTGTCAACAAATTGTGTTTAACATAGGATGTGTTATCTGACATTGATCATAGCGACCTTTTGATATATGTGGAATGTGTTCCAAAGTTTAGAACGGCATTGCTAAGGTATGCAGATGCTAGTATTGGGAGATGCTAGTCTGCGCAGGGCCCAACGGCCTGACTCTTCATGAGGCGTTGAATAGTGGAGCCTGTGGGTGTGGGTGTTTGTGCCGCTGCTCTAGGGCAGAGGTTCCCAACTCCGGTCCAGGTGGGCCAAACACGCTTCAGGTTTTCATGCTGTCCCTAATAAATATGCATGGATACATGTGCATACAATGGGGGTGATGCATGTAAATCCATCTCATGCATATTTATTAGGGACATCCTGACAACCTGAATGGTGTTTGGCCCTCCAGGACTGCAGGTGGGACACTCTTCTCTAGGGATTGCACATGTTTATGGTGTCTGTGCTCTGTAGGGTGACATATAGGCGTTTATGGCATGTTTAATTTCTCTGCAAGAAAGGTTCTGTCTTTATTACCACCGTTTACTACTGTGTAAAATATAGGGACATGGTTTGCAGGGGCCACAGCTGGTACTTGAACCTGTGACCCTCTGCTCCTGAACACACTGGCTGTGTGTACTGCACCACACAGGCAGATCATTCCCTGGGGATACCATGACTGTACGTCAGACAGATCTTGTCTGTTGTAGTGCACGGCACATAGGGAGGAGTAGCCTAGTGGTTGGGGCAAGGTACTTCAGGCCAGAAGGTCGGGGGTTCAAATCCCACTAGAGGACAGCAACCTTGGGCCGGAAGGACTGGGGTTTCTAGTCCCACAGATGCTCCTTGTGGTCTTGGGCAAGCCACTTAACCCTCCATTACCCATGTTCCCTGTAAGTATTAGTGTATGTGTCTCATATCCCCGCGTGTTAAATGTATCCCCCAATTGTGCCGTGACCGCTTTGATTGAAGGATAAGGCGGTATACAAAACTGTCTAAATAAATAAATAAAAATAAATAAAAATACCTAAACAGGGCTTGACCATGGTCTGCTGTGGGAAGCTGCCACTGCCCCCTCCACCACCAGCACCCCTCCAACCACTATGCTGACATGCCCTTATGCCGGTGGTGCCGGTGGTTCTGGTGGTGCACAGTCCCAGGACAGCCAGTGTGCTGGTAGGCAGCTGCCTATGGTGTGTCTTCTCAGGTGGGGGTGCCTACATGGACATGCGCGCTTCCCCCCGGCACCGCCTGCCAATGTTATGTGCCCTTGGGGGTACCTGCTAGGTAATATCCCCTGGGACACTGTGGGACACACACTCATGCCCATGTTGGACCCTTGTCAGTTGCTGTCTTGCTGCTTTATATTTTCGGCATTCCTATGTGCCACCTAGGCATCTACCTAGTCCGCAATGTGCCCCAGCTGGACCACAGCATGTGCCGCCTGCAGCCCTCTGTATCCCATTTCCAGCATCAGTACAGTTGCTCTGTCCTACGTGCCCACTCTGCTGTTGCTGCACATTTGCACGCCATAACAAAACTGCCCAATATAAACGACAAAAACCCTGATCACCGCTATTTTAATGTGGAATCGTTCACTTTGTAGAGGGACAGAGAATAGACCCTTCCAAACATGATATCTTCTTTTTTATGCTTTGTCAGTAGTGTTGCTTTATGTTTCTCATTAATATCTCTATTGGCCAGCTTGGTTATTGGGATTTCAAATGTGGTTCTGGTCATTTTATCTGTTTCTTTGCTTTTTTGGCTCCTGCACATGTATCACTACTATTACGTTTTTGGGTTTCCCTGTCTTTGCTGTACATTGCTGACTGAAATGGTTTCTCTGACCTACAAATGTGCCCTGACGCTAATTTTCTGAGCTTCATTTCACGGCATTAGTGTGCAATGAGCCACTCCACGCCCACTCTGCGCCCATTTACCCCTTCTCTCTGCCCCTGGGGAGCCTTCCTCCACCCTCTGGGGGGGCCTTGCTCCACCCTCGGCGTACCTTACCGCCACAGCAGACATTATCGCGCGATACTTGACGTTCTCGCATGGTAATGCACCATTATCGCATGATAATGTTGCCGCTGTGATGTTAGCGCTGTTTAGTAAACATATCCCTTAAAGACTGTTGTCTAATGTTCCATCCAGGCTCATTTCAATCTAACTGAAAATTATATTTTGCTTATAACATTCAATATGTTTAATGTTGTACTCTATAATTTGTTTAAAATTTAGTGAAATCCAGAGAAAAACAACACTTGACTTGTTTTTATTTAAATTATGGGTGTCTAAAAATGAAGATATGACAGGTGTCATAATAAGAGGCACAATTCATGCCTACAAATATCTCTGCATCTGGCAGTAGCAGCCGTGTGACTGCTTAAACCATGAATCTTCAGAATGCGAACAGCTCTGGATCCTCAGAATAGCCTGCATACCAAACCGAAACTGAGATGGAAAGAGAAGGCATAAAAGAGACGAGGGGAACTTACTGGATTCCTCAGAAAAGGGAATGGTAAAGCATTCCAGCTATTGGAAGTGGGAATGCTGGTTTCCTATCTGGGTCTAAAAGGACAACTTGTTCATAATAGATACCCTCTCAATAACATCAATCCTTCTCATTTAGAGACAAAGCAGCTTAAAACCACTAATTGGCCCTTGGGCAAAATATTGTGATGGCCTCCCTTTAACTGTTTTTCATATTGGACACTTCCTGCTGATACCCCCCCCCTCCCCCAATCTTACACTCTACACCCAATCATTGGCATGTGATACAAATAGCTATCTAGATAAATTTAGGTGAACTCAAGGCTGTTCAGAAAAGGCTGTTTAAAATGTATCTTAATAGGTATCCCTACAGAGACAGCTCTGATGTTCTATGCGTATATTCAGAGTTGCTTGTTATCCGGATTACGACACCAAATATATGTATTATACTGTATTTAACTGCTGCAGATGGTGTTTATAAAAACTGTTGACTGTGGCTTTTAAATATCAGCTGGAGTGTATATTGGTGTTTCACAGTGAAGGTGGCATTAGTGAGTATCTTTTCCAATGGAATCAAATACTTACATTAGGGCATTTTAATTATGATAAAACAGAGGCAATGTTTGTTACTAGAAACCCCAGTTTCATTCCACCGCAAACTATTAACTTACTAAATAGATCCATTGTAGTTAAGAATGAGGTCAAATACCTAGGCATAATATTGGATAAGGCTTTGAACCTTAAATCTCATTGCTAGAACTGCAAACAAGGCCTATCATCGTTTAAAGATTATTAGAAAGCTAAAGCCATTACTCCATCAAGACCATTTCCGTACAGTGTGTCAAGCACTTATTACCCCCCTCCTAGTTCACGGAACTTTGCTGTATCAAGGCCTCCCACAACAAACTTTACACTCTCTCCAGATGGTTCAAAATACTGCTGCACGCATCATCACTGGTTCTGCAATAATAGATCATATCTCCCCTGTCTTACAGCAATTGCACTGGCTTCCAGTAAATGTCAGATCTAAATTCAAACCACTCTTAATTATCTTTAAAATATATGATCATCTATAGGCAGATGCACTACAGAGTATTATAACAAGGGATATTATTAATAGACCAAAAAGAAGCAACAATAATAATGACAATATAACTGGCACTCCTGCTGAATATTGTAAGACCAAGCAAGCGACTTCAAAAAGAGCTCCTTCATTACTAGCGTCCAGACTTTGGAACTCTCTCCCAATGGACCTAAGGACTATGAGTGATATTAAAGATTTCCGTAAGGCCCTAAAAACCCTGCTTTTCACAGAAACATGAGTTAGAAAACAATCAATAGTTTCTACCAATAGGTCTACTATTACATTAACTCGTCTTAGTTTTGTTTAGTGTTATGTATAAAGTTTTATGTACCTGATGTTATTTGTAACCTTCCGTTTGTAATGTGACCACTTTGCAGGATAAGGTGGGATACAAATCTGTCTCAATAAATAAATAAATACATTTGAGGGGTCAAGAGTGCTGAAAGCGTACAAAGACAGAGTGGAGGATTCATGGGAGAGAAGGGTAGGGTGAGAGTATTGCAAATGTTTTTGTTTTCTTGTCCTGTAGTATAAACACCTTTATTTTTGCACTGAGGGTGTTTTATTTGTATTTATCAATTAAAACCTAAAATCAGAAGTCCTATTTATAGACTATACACATATAATAAGTCAGGAAATTTGTATAGTGGGGGTAATTTTTCATGGGGTATTTTTTAATGAGAAAACACATGCAAATAATTTTTTTTTGGGGGGGGGGGGCATTCTCAGTGGTGGAAGCCCGTCCAAGCAAAGCAGCTGGCCATCGTCACTTTCAATTAAATCCGGATATTCACTGCCAGAGTCATATCCGGCTACTAGCATTGAATATCAAGGTTGGCAAGATAGCAAATTAGCTATCAGATCAGTGGTGATATTCCGCCACTGGCAGGATAGCTAAATCAGCTAGAGTTAGACCAGCTCTTTTTGTCTTAGCTTCAGCTGCTTTAGGTTAACTGGCCAGTGGCTGAAAAATGCTACTACACAGTTAGCCTTTGATGCCACCCCTGCTTCATCCCCAGAATGCCCTAGTGCTAAGGGATTATGTCAGGATGTTCAGTGGTACTGAGAGAGCATATTTAGTTATGTGCATCTTAATTTCTCCCCCAGTAGCAGTAGCATGGCTAGCAGATCCACTACCCACATTACTCCCTTTGCAAATGGCCCTCTTGGTGTCACTTACCAGGTCATTCCGAGCCACGAATAATGGGGATGAAAGCCCTGTTGGGATTCCATTCCTGCTATTCAGCCTCTCTGCTGCCCCTATGAACTTCCCCATACGTTTTATGGGGAGGTTAAATGGGGGCGGGAAAGGGGCGTTGTGGAGTTGGAGTTAGGATGGACAGTGGGCGGTCCGCAGCCCCAGACGAACAGGGTGCTGATTCCAATGCTGGCTCTGTATGTCCGGGGCTGGAACACTGAATGGGGAACGTATTCCACCTCTGAGGTGAAATAAGTTCCCCTAGTCAGAGGGGAACAGCAGGCCCAGGCGGCAGAGGAAGGAGGAAGGGGTAGCGGAAATGCCCCGCAATCCTACCCTGGACTTGGGATGCCAGATTGGGGGTCAGGCTGTGGGGAATGCAAAATCTGTTCTATGGCTGGGGATCACGGCTCCATTGCCACAGCAACTGGATGCCATGGTGCCACGGTTCCATTCAGGAGCCTTGACTGAGTTAGCCGGGCAAGACCTGTACGTGCAGGCTGACTGGGATTGGGGTCCAGGCCTGCGTGTACAGGCCTGGATGCAATTCTGATCCCCCGGAGCTAGATGTGCCCTGCGGGTTCAGAATCCCGTCTATTCATCCAGTTCTGACTGGGTGCAAGAGGGCCGGGACATCCAGGATAGAATCGAGCCCTTACTGTATGTGCACAGCTGCCTCACAAGTTAGGCTGACTATTATAAAATTATATAATAACATAAGTGATATACTGGATCAGATCAAGGTCCATCAAGACCGGTATCCTTTTTCCAACAATGGCCAATCCAGGTCACCAGTACCTGGTAGGTTCCCAAGAGGCACCCAGGTTCCACAATACTGGTCCCAGGACAAGCAGTGGATTTCCTGGGTTTTCTTTTTTTTTTTTTGTATTTATTTTTTATTGAGATTATACATATACACCAAGAATAAACCAAGCATACATCGAATATGAAAGTACATCAAAATAATACGGTCTACAAAGAAATTTGAAACACTTGGTATAGACCCCAAAAATATAAACCACTATAAGGTTCCAAGAAAAAAGAAAACTTTTTATGGAAATAAGAAAATAAAGACACCGAAGGACGTCTAAGAGAGCTTAGATATTAAAAACTTAGATATTAAGTGCGGCAGCCGGTGCAGGTTCCAAACCACCCCTCTCCTTACCCTCTATGAACAATCTTAATTGAATGGGTTCAAAGAAAAGAAACTGTTTAGAATTATAAACAACTACACATTTACAGGGATATTTCAATGTAAATTGTGCCCCCAAGGCGAGTGAGCGCTGGCGCAAGGCCAGAAACTCCCTCCTCCTCTTTTGGGTATCCCTTGCCAAATCAGGAAAAATCAAAATCCTAGAACCCATAAATCGAGAGACATTCATTCTAAGAAAATATAATCGCAATACAGAGTTCCGATCAGACTCGAAAGCAAAGGACACCAGTAGAGTAGCTCTACTGGTTACCACCTCAAGCGAGCTCTCCAGAAAACCCGTAAGATCCATCTGAGGCGGCCCTCCTGGCTCTACCGGGACTCTCCCACCAAACTCTTCTGATGAAGAAATAGAAACATATTGAGCCCGAACAATAGGAGGTAAGTTCTCAGAAGGCATAAGGAGAATCTCCGTAAGATACCGGCGAACCAACTCTTTAGAATCCAACAATGGGGATCTAGGAAAGTTCAGGAAGCGTAGATTATTCCTCCTCGCCTGATTGTCCAAGAACTCCAGACACCGTGCGAGAATCAAATTACCTTTAGCCTGGGTCACCCCCAGGTCCTGCAACTCCACAGTCTGGGTTTCCAACCGGAAGATTCTCTCAGCGTGCCCATCTACTCTCAGGCTCTCGTCAGAACTCTGCAGCTTCAACTGAGATATATCCTTGGAAAGTACAGCCACTACAGGTAAGAGGGACTGTTGAAGGGAAGATATGGCGTCCCACAAGCTCTCCATCATAACCCTTGCTGATTTTTCCAATGCCTGCACCACGGAGGAAACCAGAGGCAGAGAGGAGCCCAAATTCAATAGCTCTGACTCACCGCCTGTTACTGCCATCTGCAACACCCCTCCTCCAACGGACAGAACAGCGGAAGAACTCTCTCTCTGGATCGAGGCGGCACCCCCCACTGCCGATGGACTCCCGCCATCCGGGGCCAACCCAGCAGGCAAACCAGCCTCCGATACTCTTCCGGGTTGTGGCGGCAAGGCTTGTTGGGGGCTCAAATCCACCCCATTGCTCAGGTCAGACGAAATCCCTGTCTGATCCGCCGAAGCCACAACAGCTGCCATCGGGGGGAAGAAGCCCGGAATCACCGATTGAGACGAGACAACGGCAGGAGTAGAGGTTACGGGGGGTTTCTCTGCACGTTGTTTTCTCTTCCTCCCCATAGCATGACTCTAACCGGAGCAGGCTAAAACACCTCCGACGGAGCCAAAGCTCATTCCGCCATCTTGGAACCCAGCTCTCTCTCCTGGGTTTTCTTTAATAATGGTTAATACACCTTTCCTCCAGGAACTTGTCCAAACCTTTTTTAAACCCAGCTACAGTAACAGCTTAAACTACATCCTCCAGTAACAAATTCCAGAGCTTGATTACAGGTTGAGTAAAAAAATATATATTTTCTCTTATTAGTCTTAAGTGGGTTGTATTGTAGCTTCATTGTGTGTCCTCTAGTCTTTCTGCTTTTTGATAGCATAAATAACCAATCTACATTTAGCTATTCCACACTATTCCAAAGGACTGGAGAGTGGCTCATGTGGTCCTTTTACACAAAAGCTGAAGTAAGGATGTAGTTGAAAACTACAGGCCGGTTAGTTTAACTTCGGTGGTGAGTAAATTGGAAACACTGCTGAAAAGGAAAATAGTGAGGTTTCTGGAATCCAGCAGATCACAGGATCTGAGGCAGCATGGATTCACCAGAGGCAGGTCTTGTCAGACAAATCTGATTGATTTCTTTAACTAGGTGACCATGGAGTTGGACCGAAGGAGAGCCCTAGATGTGGTGTATTTTGATTTCAGTAAAGCCTTTGACACTGTTCTTCACAGATGACTTATAAACAAACTGAGCACCCTAGGGATGGACCCTAAAGTTACTGATTGGGTTAGAAATTGGTTGAGTGGGAGGCGACAAAGAGTACAGGTAAATGCAGCTCACTCTGAGGAGAAGGAAGTTACCAGTGGTGTGCCCCAGGGATCTGTCCTTGGTCCGATTATTTTAACATCTTTGTTAGTGATATAGCGGAAGGGCTGTCAGGTAAGGTTTGCCTCTTTGCGGATGATACCAAAATCTGCAATAGAGAAGACATCCAGGAAAGTGTAGATAACATGAGGAGAGATCTATCTCAGCTTGAAGAATGGTCTAAAATTTGGCAGCTGGGATTTTATGTTAAAAAATACAAGGTCATGCATTTGGGCTGCAGCAATCCAAGGGAACAATATAGTATAGGGGGTGAAGTACCTTTGTCCACTAAAGAAGAGCAGGACCTCGGTATGGTTGTGTCTGATGATCTTAAAGTAGCTAAACAGGTAGAAAAGGCAGCAGCAAAAGCTAGAAGGATGCTTGGGTGCATACGAAGAGGAATGGCTAGCAGAAAAAAGGGAGGTGATAGTGCCTTATAAGTCTTTGGTGCGACCTCATTTGGAATATTGTGTGCAATTCTGGAGACCGCACCTTCAAAAGGATATAAACATAATGGAGTCAGTACAGAGGGTGGCTACTAAAATAGTTAGTGGTCTTCATTATAAAGCATATGAGGACAGACTTAAGGATCTTAATATGTACACCTTAGAGGAAAGGCGGAATAGAGGTGATTGATTGAGACATTTAAATACTTCTGTGGCATAAATTCACAGGGGGAGAGCCTCTTTTGATTGAAAGCAAGTTCTGCTATGAGGGGACATGGGATGAGGGTGAAGGGGGATATATTCAGGAGAGATATGCAGAAATATTTCTTTACGAAAAGAGTGGTGGATCCATGGAATAGTCTCCCAGTGGAAGTGGTAGAAATGAGGACAGTATCTGAATTCAAAAAAGCATGGGACAAACACAGAGGATCTCTAAAAGAATAAAAGGGGACTGTTGTAGCTGGTATGGAAGGACAGACTAGATGGGACATGTGGTCTTTTTCTGTCATCATTTTTCATGTTTTTCTATGTTTCTATGTTCAGCAATTACTTTCTAAGCTCCAAATAAGCTAACATGCAAGGCAGGCATGAAAGTGTTAAGCGAGTTCACAATTCCTGAATTATTTCAGTGAGCAGATAAAGTTGTCTGACCTTTCAGACTTTCATTTCAGTGGAATGCCTGAATCACTAATCTTGCTTCTGTACCATAGGGAGGAAAATGCTTTCATTTCTCTTCCCTTAGCCCACAGGTAAATCCTTTCCTGTTAGCATTCACTCATCAGTTTTTTTCTTCACTGTAGTGGTTTGAAGTACTTGGGGGCATGTTTACTAAACATTCCTAACGTGCGGGGCCGCGCTAGTGTGCCTGTGCCATATAAGGAGTGGGCGGTTCAGGCAGAAAATAGAAAAAAAATGGTAGTAAGCCACCGGACGTGTGTGCGTCGCGCTAATGTGCGGGGGTCGACATTAGCGCGTGGAAAGGCAAAGTGGCGCGCTGCTGAGTATACAAAACAACAGAGCCGTGGTACAACGGTGAAGACACTGACCAATGGTGCAGGGGCCATGGGTTCAATCCCCCAGTGTGTGCAACGACAAAGTTCAGCTGAGGCAGTAACTGTAATGATTAACATTGTTTTAGGAGGCAAATTAATTTGGAACCGCATAAGGCGGCGCACAGTTATTTTTGGGCAGCAGAAGGCGGCGCACTGGTCCCCTTGGGCGGCAGAAGGCGGCGCGCTGATGCACAAGCACAGGAACAGAGCCACAGCACAATGGTTAAAACACTGACCAATGGTGCAGGGATCAGGGGTTCAACTCCTCACAATGCCCAGTGAAAAATGCCTGCTGAGGCAGTATGTATTATGTTGTGGAGTGCTGTAGGAGGCTGTATAATTTTATTTTGTCATCACTACTAGCAAACGCACTCTCCCAGCATGTTAACATATGGCGGCCCATAAGGCACATGTTACAGTGCACTGTTCGCCAAGGCACCCTTGAATGACCCCTATAGGGCAGCATGTATGTTGCGACACAGGATAATGTATAGTGCACCCTATAGGGATGGCAACCATAAGGTGGCCTACAGGGCGCCCTATGAAGCACCCTCAGAGGCACCTAATGGGTATAGTAAGCTGAGGGTGGTCTTGCCGGCATAGACATATGTACAGTAAATAAAAATAAAGCTGTGGACAGCCCTACCAAAGGGCCCCACTGTGGGTTTGAACCCATGACCTCTGGCTGCACAGGCAGTGATGTAACCATTGCGCTACAGCTCCATAGCTGTAAGCAGGCCCCTGGCTGGCTGCAGATAGCCTACACGTCACCTCACAGACAGTCTGCTGGTGTCAACAGGATAGGGTTAGGCCACCCGTACCCATGATGCACTGCACATGCAAATTAGCTGTCCGCAGATGGACACACGATGGGGAATGCACCCCCACAGCACCTCGGCCCTGTTGGGGGAAGTGACCGGGTGCACCCACACAGCACCTTGGCCTAGTAGGGGGCACTGACCAGGTGTTTTACTGGCACAGAGTAGCCACACACCGTTACATCGTGCGGGTACTGTGCTCACCCTGAGTGTGCAATGAGGTGGCCAGGACCAGGTCAACAACACCTGCCATGGCTGATGGAGGCCAAGCGGGCGTTCCATAGCAGTGTTAATGTGTAAGATAGCTAGTTTCTGCACAAACACCATGGATATCCCTGTCTGCCGCCATCAGGCACCCCCCCCCCAACCCCGTGGCAGACATGGTCCCCATCAAGGGATCCACACTCTACCTCCCTGCAAAGGTGGCAGTAGAGGGCAACATCAACCCCAGTCCTGCTGAGGAACACCACCACCCCCACCCCCCAAGGCAGGCAGCTCCATACACAGCCATAACACAATAGCAGACAGACATAAGCCCAGGGTATGGTAAGCTGCACTCCACCACCAGATATTCCCCTGCAGCAAGCCAACAGCCACTGCACCCTGCAAGCCATTATAGCAAGACATTTACCAGCTACAAACAGTCTGCTGGTTAGTCCATAGTGCATGTTCCCAATGGAGATGCATGCACCCAGAACTGGGCTGTCTGCATACACAGCAAGCAGATAGATCAGTGACTGGGCCCCAAAGAGAAACCCATATCTATCACATGAGAGAACTACTATACAGCACTATGGGGGGGCCTAGCCATGCTGTGGTCACTGCACAGTCAGGGTGAGCGTGATCCCCCAGAAGGACATGCTTTGGCCACCCTGTCTGTGTAGGTGGTGGCCGGACACTACAATATCCCAGCCAATGTCCCTGCCAGGGCCCTATGCCCAGTGCAGATGCATACTGGCCACGCCACCCTGCCCTGGCTATACCCATGGTACCTTGCACCTCATTATGCACATTGACTGGCCAATACTGGCAACAGTGCTGGCAGTGCAGGCTGTTGAAGGGGCTTGCAGCCAACACCCACTGTATAGACAGACACACACTTCCACACCTCTGCCATCATGGTGCTACGATTGAGGGGGTAAGTAGCCTTGCCCACCAAACCGGTCCTGAGCACGGCAAGGCATGGATATGGTACGCATTACAGCTGGTGGTCACTCCCCAGGGTGGTAAGCACCGTCAGAGGCCAGGCCTGGAGCATGCCCCGCAAACACCTAACAGATTGTTTGGATGGGGTCAACTAGCAGTATGTACGTAACGTATGGATAACTGCCTGCCTGTGCTCCTAGCAAACGTCTCCGAGCTGTGTACCGTATACCTCAGGTGTAGGGTGACATTGGTAAGTTATGCAAGTGCTCGTTTTGGGTGCTGCATGCACGGTCCAATGTTCTGCCTTTCCAGGAGACATTGGCCAATGGGGCCTGTGGGTGTGGGTGTGTCTGCCCTTGATGGCTGCTGCTTTACGGCACAGATTCCCAACTCCAGTCCAGGTTTGCATCACACTGTTCGGGTTTTCCTGCTATCCCTCATGAATATGCATGGGCTACATCTACATGCCATGGGGGTGGTGCATAGATATACAGCACAGGCATTTGTATGAGTGTCAGCATGGAACCTGACTGGTGTGTGGCCCACCAGGACTGCATTTGGGTGATTCTGCTCTAGGTACTGCCCCTGTTCATGGAGTCTGTGCTCAGTGGGGTAAAAGATAGATGTCTTACCATTGCATATGTCCCCGCCATGAAAGGTGTGTCCTTACTATCACTGTTTAGTTGTGGGAAAAATATGTGGGCAGGATTGGCAGTAGCCCCAGCTGGGCTTTGAACCTGTGATCTTCTGTTCTTGTATGCACTGTCTGTGTGCACTGCACCACTGTGTAGCCACAGATTGGTTGGATTCCCTGGACTGTCCATGACTGTGGATCCGGCAGGACCTGTCTGTTGCAGTGGACTGTGCCAGCCTGCACATGGCTAGGCCTCTGTCTTCTGTGGTTAGCAGCCACTGCCCCCTGCACCACATGTACATGTCCGCCAACATGCTGGCATGAACGTCTCTCAGAAAAAGCAGTTGACCTGATTGCAATGTGGCAGTATGGGACTGCATTTGGGGGACTTGGCTGTAGGTAATGCCCATTGTTGTGGTGTGTGTGCGGTGTTGGGTAAAATATGGGTGTTTTCCCCATGCATACAGGGGTGTCTGCGCTATCTTTATTTAGTGGTGGGTAAAATATAGGGACTGGGCTGGCAGGTGCCCCAGCTGGGTTTTGAACCTCTGCCCTCTGGTCCTAGAGGTAATGACTCTGTCCGCTGTACCACACTTTGGCCACAGAGACAGTGCAGCCCCTGGAGGCAGTAAGCCTGGCAGGATGGAGTCACAAACCCTGCTCTACGCAATTCTACTGTGGGCATATGCACCCTGTCTGGTGACAGACGTGCACATAAACCCCGGAAATGACCACGGGAAATGTGGGACGAAATATCACCACGCTGGGCAACAGTGATATTAATGGGCAACCATAGCAAACACTCCCAGGAAAGCTCCAAAACGTGGAAATGTTTTTTGGAAGAGTCTCCTCTCAGTAGACCCTTCCAAAATTCATTTCTTTTTTCTGGAGCTTTGCTGGGTGTGATTTCTGTATTTGCCCATCACTATAACTGTTCCCCAGCTGAATTACTCTTTTTAATGGTTCTGTTGTGGTCATTTTCTATTTTTATTTTCACTTTTGTGCTGTGCACATATATCACACTGCTCACGTTTTGCTGGTTTCCCCGGTTTTCCTGTACATTGCTGACGGAAATGGTTTCTCTTCCCTTTAAATGCTTTCTACCGCGAGTGTTTCACTCGCGGTAGTTTTTACATGCAAATTCGGGCCCGGTACTGTGCGGGGAGCCTCTCCCCTCCCACTCTCCACCCATTGACCCCGTCCCTCCGCCCCTCCGGAGCCTTCCTCCGCCCTCCTTTCGCCGTTCCACGCCTCTATCGGACATTTGCGGGCCCGCACTTGTACGGGGCCCGTTAGTGAGCCGCGTACCTGTGCGGGGGTGACACGCACGTGTGCGGGGCGTTTAAACGCGTTTCTGCGCGTTTCAGTGCCGCGTTGCCGTGCGCTATTTTGCGGCGCGCTATTTTGCGGATTTTAGTAAACATGCCCCTTGGAGGAAAAGTTTTGCAATCAAGGAATAGGCAATTCTTTTAGAGTACATGATTAGATCTGCTAGATGAGCAAAAAAGCTTTTTCTAGATCTTAATCCTTTCTGAATTCTTAAAAGTTGTGCATATTAAAGCATTGAACCTCATGTGAATTGCTAATTTTGAATTTAATTTAATTTAACTTAATGCAGCCTTTTTCTAACCCACTCATTCTATTAGCTCAGGTCAGATTACAATTCAGTAAAAAGATACATAAAACAAAATTGCAGAGTACATAAAACATAAATTAAGTTCAATTGTAACTGAACAATTCCCAGGATATCATTCCAGGATATCAAAACCCAGTCAATCACTGATATTAAAATATTTTACAAAGAGTCAGCATTTAAAGATTTACCGAATTTTAAAGCACATCATTAGAGAAAGACATCATGCTTGGCAAGGTCGAAGGTCAACTCTGGAGACAGTTCATAAATAATCTTAAAGGTTAGACACCGCAGTTTACAGTAAACTCTTCTTAAAGCTCTAAACCTGTGTTTTTTAATTTAATCCCGATGTACCCCCTAGCCAGTCTGATTTTCAGGATAGCCAAAATGAATATGCGTGAGATAAGCCAGACCGAGGAGGGCGGGTACACCAGGACTAGCTCGAAATATCCCATGTATGATTTTATGTGCGTATAAGGTAGGCATTTCCAGGGTTTACATGTATATTTTCTAAAATGCAAATTGCAGACACGTAACCCAGTAAACGTACACATCTTTATTTACTCCAGCTTTGGAGCAGGCATAAATATATACATGTGCCTGCAACTATATGGTGCAGAAAATAAGCAGCAATTTTAGAAGGGAAAGTATGCATGTATTTCCTCAATGTAAAATTATTGTACCTGATATTGAGTTGTGCAGGCTATGTGCCTCTACTGCGCATAGCCTTGCCCACTGATCCTTAACCCCGGACAGTCAATGCTGGGGTCATATGAGGCCCCAGCTCCGAATATCTGGGGATCACCCCAGAAACTGGAAGGCACAGTAGCTGACCAGGCAGCAGTGATATTGGATGCTGCCCGGTAAGCTCCTGCACCTTAAAGATAGGCAAGGATTCTCCTCACCTATCTTTAAGGCACAGATTGCTAACCGGGCAGCATGCAATATCGCTGCTGCCCGGTAAGCTTTGGTCACCACCTCTGTTCTGCCCTGGAACACCCCCAACACACCTCAATGCTAACTGGATAGCATTGGGGTGCATAGGGGAGTTAGGAGGGGGTATTCAATGGCAATAAGTGTGTAAGTACCATTGATTATCCCCATTTAAGGCATTTACATGGTTTACTGGGCTATAAACCATGTAAATGCTTTTTGAATATCGGGCCCATCATCATTTAGTTGTATTTTAGTGGCATTCACTTATGCAACTGATTCTAAAGGCAATGATGAATACAGTGGATGTACATTTGTTTGAAAAAGTATAGGAATGACAATGGCTTTTACTATGTCATTTCGGGGCATATTTACTAAATTGCGGTAATTGCTTTGCAGTTACTGCGCAGCATATGTAAAAATGCCAAGCAGTAGCAGCAAAAATATTGCAGTATCTGTAGGAGGAGTGTCCAGCTGCAGTCCTGCAGATACCACAGAGGATTGTCAATTATTGCATGACATGCAATCTTTGCTGTGAGAATGGTGCCATTTTGAAAAGTGCTATCTACAGATTTGGGAGCTCTCTTGGGTGCGGGGGGGGGGGGGGGGGGAGGAGACCAGCATGGTGACTATTGTCATTGCCATAGATTGGCAGATCTGCGGTACTGGCAATGTTGACATGTTTGGGGTGCCCAATCAGGACCAGGGAATCACATCTGGCCAAAGAAACTGCTGCTGATTGACAATGACCGTGTTATGGCCCAATCAGCATCGACTGCAGATAATGCTATTTTTTGAGGTGTCATTATCTGCAGCCTCGATCAGGCTGATTTGGGCAGCCATTGTGCGACAACTGTTCATGCAGTGGCTGCCTAACTTTCGCACGCCTTCTCCCTTCTCCAATCCTGCCTCCTTCCAACTTCTCCAGACAAAATGCAGATATCACAGACAACTGACTGAAATATCTGCATTTTGACGGCATCAGCTGTCACAGTGGCAGTAACTTTCCTGCATTACTTCCACGATGATAGCTAACACACCTTATTAGCATACTCCTTCATGTCAATTTTAACTCAAAATGACAGGAAACATCCAAAAAACTTCCCCCTGTCAATAATGAATTGGTAAAAAATTCCCTCATTGAGGACCCATTATATTCCAAGCATTAGCTCTCCAAATTACCTTATGAAGAACAGTTACATCATGGACATTTATTGCACATTACTGTACAGTAGTGCCCACTATTGCTGATTAGTGCACCCTATTTCTCAATAGTCTGCACTACTGCTTAATAATGTACATTGTGTGCATTATTGAAGTAAAGAACTAGTGGATGTGGAATGATGCTGCAAAGAGGTAAACTTAAAAGCAACATCAGGAAATACTTTTTCACGGAAAGGGTGGTGAATGACTGGAATACCCTCCTGAAGGAGGAGGTGGAAGCATAATCAGTGACAATATTCAAAAAGGTGTGTGACAGACGCAGATAATCACTACATAGCTAGAGGATAGAATCAAAGCAATTGTATATAACTTCATAAATAGAGAAGGCAACCTGCCTGGAGCAAAGGAGGAGTAGCTTGCACAGAGTGTCAGCTTACAGCTCTACAATTCTAGTCACCATATAGGGCAGACTAGATGGACCATGTTGGTCTTTATCTGCCATCATTTACTATGTTACTATGAGGCACATTTCACAATGGGATGTCTAAGGGGTATGTTTACTAAAGGGCGCTATTTGCGCTGCTGTCACGTTATCGCATGATAAGACGCCTTATCACGCGATAATGGCGCTTTACCGGGCGATAAGGCGCCTTATCGCATGTTAACGCGCGCAGCGGCGCAAACGAGCGCTGAAGGTGGAGAAAGGCTCCCTGAAGGCGGAGGAAGGCTCCCCAGGGGCGGAGAGAGAGGGTAAATGGGTGGATAGTGGGAGGGGATAGGCTCCCTGCATACTAACACTGTGAAATCCGAGGCTGAAAACTAACGCCAGTGAAACCCTGGTGTTAGAGCTGATTTAAAGGGAAAAGAAACCATTTACGTCAGCAATGTACAGCAAAACCAGGGAAACCCACAAAAAGTGATAAGTGTAATACATGTGCACGGAACAAAAGGGCAAATAAACAGTGAAAATGAACAGAAGAAAATGTAAAAAAAATAACCAAGCTGGGCAATAGTGATATCAAAGGGAAACATCAAAAAACACTCCCAAGAAAGCTCCAAAAAAAGATATGAATTTTGGAATGGTCTATGCTCCATCCCCATACAAGGTGAATGAGCCCACAGTGAAATTGCACTGAGCAGGGTTTTCCTCTCCATTGGACAAGTTTCCTATGGCGTGCACATGTTCTGCAACAGCAGGGCGGGCATGTTGGAATGGGCAACTGGACAGATGCTGGAAAAGGGGACACAGAGGGCTGCAGGCGGCACATGCTGTGGTGCAGCTGGGCCACAGTGCGGACTAGGGTGATGCCTAGCTGGCCCATAGGAATGCTGAAACAGTAGAGCAGCCAGACAGCAACTGCTGAGGGCCCAACATGGGCACGAGTGTGCTTCCCATGGTGTCACAGGGGATAGTACCCAGCAGGTACCCCCGATGGCACGGAACATTGGCAGGCGGTGCTGGGGGGAAGCGTGGACAGCTATGCAGGCACCCCTACCCCAGAACCCGCACCATAGGCAGCCACCTACCCGCACACTGGATGGCCTGAGAATGCACACCACCAGCAGAAGGGCATGTCAGCATGGTGGAAGAGGGGTACTGGTGGTGGAGGGGGCAATGGCAGCTGCCCAGAGCAGACCATGGCCTAGCCCTGTTTAGGTGGGTGCCATGCGCTGCAACAGACAGGCTCTTTCTGACAAACAGTCATGGTATCACCAGGGAATGCAAGTCTCTGTGGCAAAACAGTGGTGCAGTGAACACAGCCAGTGTGTTCAGCAGCAGAAGGTCACAGGTTCAAGTCTCAGCTGTGGTTCCTGCCAACCCAGTCCCCATATTTTACCCACTACTAAAACGTGGTAATACAGACAGAACCTTTATTGCAGATAACAGAAACATGCCCAATACGCCTACATTTTACCCTACAGAGCACAGACACCATAAACATGTGCATTACCTAGAGCAGAGTCTCCCAAATCCAGTCCTGGAGGGCCAAACACCATTCAGGTTCCATGCTGCCTCTAATAAACATGGCTGTGCTGCATGTCTATGCACCGCCCCCATGGTATGCAGATGTATCTCATGCATATTCATTAGGGACAGCATGAAAACCCAAACAGTGTTTGGCCCACCAGGACTGGAGTTGGGAACCACTGCCCTAGAGCAGCGGCCAACAGGGGCAGACAGACCCTCACCCACAGGCTCCATTATCCAAAGCCTCCTGGAGAGGCAGGATGTTGGGCCCTTCGTGCATCTCCCAATACTAGCACTTGCATACCTTAGCAATGCCACTCTATACCTGGGAATATGGTACACACCTATCAAAAGGTTGCTATGATTACTGGCAGATAGCAATTCCTAAGTTAAGCACAATTTGCTGATTGAGCTGCATCATAGCAACCTTTCTGATGTCTATGGAGTGTGCTTCAGGTCTGGTGTCTGACAGTGTTTATCACCCTGGGGAGTGACCCCAACAGTATTGCATACCATAGTCATGCCTGCACTGTGCCCGTGACTGGTGCGGTGGCCAGGGCTGCCAAGAACCTCTATATTTGCACAATGCTGGCATAGGTGTGGGAGCGTGTGTTTGTCTATCCAGTGTGTGGTGTCTCTCAACACCTTCCTCAGCCCACACTGTTGCCAGTGTAAGCCTGCCAATGTGCATAATGAGGAACAAGGTACCATGGGTATATCCTGGACAGGGTGGCCTGGCCAGGATGCATCTGCACAGGGCATAGGGCAATGGCTCGGACATTGTAGTGCCCGACAACCACCTGCACGGACAGGGTGGCCACAGTATGTCCTGCTGGGAGGTCACTCTCACCCTGACTGAGCAGTGACCACGGCATGGCTAGGTTCCCCCATAGTGCTATATAGTATTTCTCTCATGTAATATTTATGGGTTCCCTTTTGGGGCCCAATCACTGACTTATCTGCTTGGTGTGTATGCTGACATCCTAGTTCTGGGTACATGCATCTTCTCCAGGAACATGCACTGTGGACTAGCTAGCAGATGGTCTGCAGTTAGTATGGGTCTGGCTGGAATACCTTGCAGGGTGCAGCGGCTGGAGGCTTGCTGCTGGAGAATGTCAGATAGTGGTGGGGGGCAGCTGAGCATTTCCAGCCCTACTTTCTGATTGCCTTTGCTTATGGATGTGTGCAGATCTGCATTGATTGCCCTGTAGGGTGTCTGTTCCCCAGCAGGACTGGGGTTGATGGTCCCCTCTACTGCCACCATTGCAGGGAGGTAGAATGTGGTGGATCTGTTGGTGGGAGATCCTGTTTCCCACCCTGAGCCACAGAGGGTAGGGTAGGGTGGGGGTACATAATCTGCCTATGGGTCCAAACACCTCCCCTCCTTCCCCCCCCCCCCCCCCGTGCTTCTGATACAGTCCATCTTGCTTCCTTTTTTTCTGGAAAAATCCAATCTCTCCACACCTCCTTCCCCTTGTGTCCACCTCCCCTCCCCCTTCCTCCCAGACCTTCCCCAATACCTGGCAGACTTTTCATCCAATCACACTGACTAAGTTCACCAAGGTCACCATCTCCTCCAGCAAGACCACATGTCCATTCGACCCTCTTCCTTCCACCTGGCTCTTGGATTCCTCTCTTACATGGTTAACCTACATTCTTCATATATTCAATACTAGTCTTTCTTCCGGCCTTTTTCCTACTGCTTGGAAACATGTCCTCATTCAACCCTTACTGAAGAAACCTTCCTTTAACCCCTCCGTCCCAGCCATTTGGCGTCCCATCTCTAATCTCCCTTTCCTCTCCAAAGTCCTGGAGAAGCTCATCTTTTCGCAAGTTTCCACTCACCTCGATTCCACCCTTTCCCTTCACCCCCGTCAGTCTGTCTTCCATTCCAGTCACAGACCCAAAACCATTATCCTCTCTTTCCTGAATGAAGTTCACCAATCCCACAACCATGGTGACTTTTCCCATGCAGTTTCCTTTGACCTGTCCTCTGCTTTTGAAATAGTTGACCACCACACTCTCCTCACTCGTCTTTCAGACCTTGGGATCCATGGCATCGTTCACCTTTGATTTCGCTCCTTTCTTTCATCCCATATCTTTGCTGTCAAGACCAGTTCCACCACTTCTTCCCCTTCCCCTCTTCATTGCAGTGTTCCCCAGGGATTGATCCTTGCCCGCCTTCTCTTCAATATTTTTCTTGCACTGCTTTCCCTGATCATACAGCAGTCCAGTATCTCTGGGTATTACTATGCTGATGATATCCTCCTCCTGTACCACACCAGCTCCCTCGCCCCTGACCTCAGAGCTCTTAACACGTGCCTTACTCGAGTCATCTCTTGATATGGTATCAATTTCCTGCACATTAATCCCTCTAAGTCTGCTGTCCTCTGGTACTCATTTGGTGCTCCGTCACCCACTGTATCACCTTTTCTCTCCTCCATCCCAATCCCTCTTGTTTCTACTCTCTAGTATCTTGGAGTCACTCTAGATTCCTCACTTACTTTCCACCATCATATTTCCCTGCTTACTCACTGCTCTTTCCTCTCGCTCCACCAGATTCATGCCATTCGGCCCTTTTTCTCCCCAAACTACCTAGTCACCCTCGTTTTGTCCATTGTCATCTCCAGGCTCAACTATTGCAACACCATCATAGCAGGCTTCCCTCAGTATCAGCTCCGTCAATTACAACTCATCCAAAATACAGCTGCATGTCTTCTCACCCACTCCTCCTCATCCGATCACGTCAGCCCCCTGCTCATTGGTCTCCATTGGCTTCTGGATAAGTTCAGGTTTGTTTACAAGGTACTCACTATCACCCATACTGGTACCCCCCTGTACCTGGCTGACCTCATTCATCTCCAGCCCTCCCCTCATTCCCTTTGCTCTGCCCTTGGCAATCATCTGCTCCTCCCCTCTCCCACCCAGGCCAACCTAGAGCTCACTCACCATTACTATTTATTGGCCCCTGCCCTCTAGAATTCACCCCCACACACCCTCCACATGGAACTGTCTTTCCCCCAATTCAAGAAAAAGCTTAAAACTCACCTCTTCCACGAGGCATTTGACCTCCCTGACCCCTAATCTTCCTCCCCTCCCCCCTTTGCCTCCGGCCTCTCCCCTCCCCTTCTCCTTTCTCTTGTGTTTGGAGCTCTGTATTCTTTCTTCTCTCTTTGTCTCCCTGTCTGTCGCTTTCCTGTTTGAATACTGGCATTCCTTTCTTTCTTTCTTTTCAGTTGCAGCCTGTTTTAATTGTACACTGCCCTGATGCTTGTGTCTGGGCGGTATATCAAGCACAAAAATAAAGATAAAGATATAAAGACAACACAGTGCCTACCTAAAGCTTTTTCAGAGTAGGATGATCACTGGACCTTTTGAAATATGTTTTTGAGAAAATGATAGAAGAACTGGAGGAATGACTGCTTATTGAAGAACTGTTGCTTTTTATCACATCCCTGACTCAGATAAGTTCAAAACACAATATTGTGCCGGATGATGGTGCTGCTGATTTTTTGATCTATCACTAGTGGCTTCTTTAGCTGTAGCATATCTGAGTTATTTTATGAACTTGAGAGTAATACAAGCAACCTTTTGAAGTAACTAAAGAAAAAATAGCACAAAATACTATCTTCATATATATTTTTTTTATCTATGAGTACCTGGATTATATATATTAAGGGGCATTCCGAGCCACAAATAGTGGCATTGAAAAATGTGGGCCGGACATCCAGCCCATGCCTAACTCCCCAGCCCTATTCTGCCAGCATTGCTCCCTGCATGTAGATGGTCATTGTGTGGGGAGCACTGTATGTGGGTGGGAGGGGGCGGAGCATGTGTGGACCGGGGTGTGCTACAATGAATTTTAATTGATAACCAGGAACATTTTAAACTAAACAGACAAAATATTATTCCGAATTAATTATTTATTATATGAAGGTTAAATGTTTTGAAATTTAATGCTTTATCATAAAATTACATGAAGAAGAGTTGCCATGAAAGCAGTTTTTGCATGCACTTGATGAACATAGTAAAGTACTACAGTCATTTGCATGAGACACAGACAATTTCTGAATGTTCTTTGCAAACATTGCACTTGCAGGAGGTGCAAACTATGTTGCTTTTCTTGTCTTTTTCTGTGGAACAGCAGTGACACCTTGCCCTTTTCTTTGGGATCCCGACATTGTAAACAGCATCAATGGCTTCTTCAATGCTGGAAGAAGTCTCGCTGCAATTACTCTGAAGCATCTGCTTTCCTAATTCCAAGAGGAATAGACGACGTCTGTGCTTTGACTTGGACTGCCATTCTGGATTTAGTGACATCAAAACAATGAAGGCGTTCAAAACACTGATGTCCAACATGTTGTAGAAGATTGTCACTGGCCAGCATCTTGTCATTCTTTTTGTGGTATACGTGCGCAACATTTGATCTGCTGTATCTACTCCACCTTTACTAGAATTATAGTAAAAGATCATGCGTGGTTTTTTGTCTGGACGCGTGTTAGCTACTTCTTCTTGATCATTCAAACTGCTCAGAAGAACAACCACTTTTCCTTTCTTTGGGCAATAGGAAACCAGAGTGGCGTCATCGCGAAAGGCAAACAGTGAAGTGAATACCTCTCGGGCCTTTGCTGTTACAAATTCTGGAGGTAATTATTTTCTGTTCTTTTAAATTGTCCCCAAAAGTGTCATTTGTTTTTCTAGCAATTTCCATGACAGGGATAAACTGCAGAAGAAATTACAGAAATTGTCAACAGTAACATTTCTGCCAGAACGCGTCAATCCTTCAGTGAGTTGCAGCACAACCCTTTCACCCTGATTCTGTTCCCTGTTTTTTCCGAGTTCCCTTCCTGTATATACTTGAAGACCCAGAACATATGACGTTGCACTGTCACACAACAACCATAGCCTTATGCCATATTTCCCAGGTTTGATGGGAATATATTGTCAGAACGGAACACAGTCACAAAATGTAAGCAGTTGCTCATCCACGGTAATATTTTCACCAGGAACAAAGGCGTCACATAAGAGTTGCTTCCCAGGTATCAAAAACATGTCTGATTGGAGCAAGCTTATCCACGCCTCGTTGTTCACGTCTATTGGTTGCATCATCAAATCTGAGAGCACAAGAAATTTGCTGAAAACAGTTACGGGCCATATTTTTGCCGAAAACAGAACGACCATCTTCAAGGTTCCACAACTGAACTATGGATTTTTTTTGTGACTTGTACACGCCTGAGAGGATCAGAAGTTCAAGAAAACGTTGAAATTCTCCGTCTGTCAAATATTTCCCGGTGTCATCATAAATGTGTCTTCCTTATTTGCTCGTCCACATCATGATTTCATTCAATAAATTCTTACTCATGAACAAGTGGAATGCTGCGAGAGGACCATCAACATTTCGTACAACATACCTTGTAGGACCTTGTTGTACGGGCATGACATTAGCTCTGGCATATCTTCCAGCAGCTTGCTTTATAGGTTTTCTGTTCCATGATGTGGCATCCTTAGATACATAGGCTTCAATGGCAACATTTGTGCTTATAGTTGATGACCTCTTAGCTCCTCTATGACCACAACTAAGATTCCTCACAGATGATACTGACACCGAGGACTCCTGCCTTCTTCCCCGTCCAGCACAGCCTCGACCTTTGCCTCAACCTGTAACTTGACTCTTTGCTGCAGGCAATGTTACCGGCTCAACATCAGTCTCACATTCACTTGGCGACCAACTGCTGTCGCCATCTGAATCATGACTGTCATCATCAGATTTATTGCCCGAACTTGGCTGATATGCTTCTTCGCTTGCTGAATATGCTTCATTATCAGACGACTCAGAGCCGTCACTGTCAGCGTCTCATTGCAATATTTCTCTTACTTGGGCAGCTGAATACTTTTGTTTTGACATCATAAACAATAACCTAAAATAAATAAACAAAGATAAAGTTGAATAAAATGCAAAGCAGTTTTACTATAGGTGTACAATAATCATGATGAACGAGCTGAAAGCCTTTAGATTTCATTGGAAATAATGAGAGAACATATGATATCAATAACAGAAAATGTGTAATTTTCATAAGAGTACAAAAAAATAAATGATACATAATTAATGATAAATACCTTTGTCATATCAAAAAATTCACAAAACTGCAAATTGTATCATGATCCAAACCGGACGTAAGCAACTGGGGTCAAAAATGACCCCACTGGTACTCTGTGCTGCAATTCATCACTAGCGTCACCTAGCGGATGAAAATTATTCCTCTCATGGCGCAATATAAAGAGAATATTGGCATGTGAAAAGTCATAAAAAGATTGCATTCTTGAACAACTAGTTTCCGAGATACGCGTTGTGAAACTTGCAATGGGGTCACTTTTGACCCCATCGGTACTCCCAGGGTTAAGCCAGAAGGATGGTTGGATCTACAGGGAGAGGAATGGTCAGCAGAAATAAGGAGGTGATAATGCCGCTATAAATCTCTGGTGTGATCTCATTTGGAGTATTGTGTGCAATTCTGGAGGCTGTACCTTCAAAAGGATATAAGCAGGTTGGAGTCAGTTCAGAGTGTGGCTACTAAAATGGTTAGCGGTCTTCATTATGAAGCATATGTGTACTGACTTAAAGATCTTAATATGTATACTTTGGAGGAAAGGCAGAATAGGGGAGATTTGATAGAAACATTTAAATACCTCTGTGGCCTAAATGCACAGAAGAGTCTCTTTCAATTGAATGCAAGCTCTGTTCCAAGGGGACATAGAATGAGGATAAAAGGGGATTGACTCAGGAGCAATATGTGGAAATATTTCTTTACGGAAAGAGTGGTAGATGCATGGAATAGTCTTCCAGCAGAGGTGGTAGACACAAGGACAGTATCTGAATTCAAAAAAGCATGGTACAAACATAGAGAATCTCTAAGGGAAAAGAGGGCACAATTGTAGTTGATATGGAAGGGCAGACTAGATACTGTAGGCCATATGGTCATTTTCTGCCTTCATGTTTCTATGTTTCTATCTGAGCAATGGGGTGCACTACTGAACAATAGTGGGCACTATTTGAGCAATAGGACATTACTATGGACAGCATTGTCCCCAAAAGTAAACAAATATGAATAAAATGAAAATTTCCATGGAAACGAAACTATACAAAACATTTTGGTCTGCACACCCCTATTGAAAACTGTGTCAGCAAGAGGTAAGCCTATATCCGCCTGTTGCCTCAGCAGTATGATCTTTTAGGGGTTTCTGGTGAGTAGAAGGTGGATAAGAGTGGGGAATGGATTGCTGGGCAGCTTTTTAATTAAAATCATGTGGATGAGAAGGGAAATTATTTTATTCAGGTGAGTGGGAGGGAGGCAATTGCAAGGCCAGTGAGGAAAGTGGAGTGTAAAATCTTTCTTAAAACTGCCTGGATGAAATTTGGCTAACCAGTTTTGACCTACAGTTAACCTAATTTACCCTTTCTGGGCCAAGAATTTTAAAGCAACTAAATTTAAGAATCTGCAGTTAGCCAGATAGCCCATTTAAAAATGTCTTCCTTGTATTCTTGCATGTAAAATAAACTAGTCTTGAAATCTGTTAGCATGTGAGCCTTAGAATTAGCATGTACACACATATAAATGAAGGAAACTAAAATGCAAATGAGTCTTTAGGGTACAGTACATGCCAAATAGAATGGTATACTCTCCATATGCTTTTTAACGTGTACACATCAGTGCTAATTTCAAGCACCTAGCTTGGACCTGGTAACTTTTGAGCTCATGTGTTATTGAAAGGTTTCAGCTAATAGGATGCAATGGAGATTACAAATGGAGGTGGTGGGGTTACTGATGCTGCAACAGGAAGCATTATGAGATTTGGAACACAGAACAGAGGAGAGAATGAGGAGAGAGAATGACAGAAAGGCTTTTGAGATTAGATAAATTATTTTCAGTTATGTAATAAGTAATGTCTGCCAAACAGAATTTTAGAAGTTGAGATATTTGATACAGAAAATGGTACATTCTCTTTAAAAACAGTAAAACAGAAAGGTTGCTGACCTAGTACCTTTGAGATCTCTGTCCTGTCATTCTTGAAAGAAAAAGAGGACAGCAGCATGATTCCTACTGAACCATTTTAGTCGAAGGATAACAAGAGTCTTGAAGGACTAACCAAAGGGACTGCTACTAGAGAGAGTTCTGCACTTGTAAGTATTTACTTTTGGGAAATTCTCTAAATATTGGGGAAAAGGGAATTCTTTGGATTACAAGATGATTAATCTGTGTAATTTGGAATCCAGTGTATTTGTTTACTCAGTCAGGGCCTAGTATCAGCAGATAGCTTTTAGTTTAAATTTAAATCTCAGCAGGCAGCTTTTAGTTTAAAGTTAAAACTCCGCCAGAGCCTAGTATCAGCAGAAAGCTTTAATTTAAATCAAATCAGAGCATAGCTTAGCATAAAAGGAGAAATAGCAATGAATTGTTTCTAGAGATCCTTACAAAGAAGCCTTCCAGATAGGGAGCAAGAGACCTGTGAAATTGCTTCAAATAGGTGTTAAAGCCAAGTGGCAGATCAAAGGGACAATTGAAAGGTTCTTTCCATCAAAGCAAGGGCTGTGTGAATCACCCAGGAAGTTGTTAATTGATTATCTTAGAAGCACAGGTCTGGGATCTGTGTAGCAAGCCAGCCTTTACTAAGTGTTCCTTCCCTCCCTCCCATACTGATTCCCACCACCCCATGCATAATCTTATCTTTATAGACACTTAGATTTATTAAAGAGGGAGGGGTATTCAAATTCACTTTCAGGTGCAGTTGGTTATCCTCACTAGGAATAGATTAATTAAGATCCTGAAATTAATTAATCTTGAGGTGAACAAAGTCCCTTAAACTTATTTGGTATAGTTGTATCATTTCAATTATCCCTAGTAACTTCAAACAAACTTAAATAGCTAAAAAAAACCCCTTAAAACTAAGATGCCGACAACAGTCCAGCAGAGAGATGGAGGCCATCCAGTCTTTTGCCTTGAGTGACACATGTATGATTTTCTCCCAGTTGGTGAGGGGGTCATACATGTACACTAGATGCAAGGAGCTATTTGCCCTCAGAGAGTGAGTGTGATATTTGGAGGCTAGAGTAGCAGACTTGGAGGACATAAGGAAGTCAGAGAGGTACATAGATGAGACCCACCTACAGTCTGGCACCCTCTATGTTCCCTTTGAGGAGAGAGGTCATGTGAAAGGAGAATATTACCTTGGTGAGGCAGGAAGTGATCCTCTAGCTAGGATCTGTCCACCAGGAGATGTAAAAACCTCTTGCACCGAAGAGGTTTCTCCAGGGCCATGTGCCAATGAGGGAAGGGTTAAGACGGCCATTATAGTTGGAGATTGATTATTAGGCATGTGGATCGCTGGGTGACTGGTGAGAATTGCCTGGTAACATGCCTACCTGGTAAGAAGGTAGCTGACCTCACGTGCCACCTAGATAAGGTTTTACATAGTGCTGGGGGTGAGTCTGGTGTCTTGGTATATATTGGTACATATAACATAGGAAAATCTGGGAGAGAGGTTCTGGAGGCCAAATTTAGTTTTTTAGGAAGGAAATGGAAATCCAAAACTTCCAGGGTAGCATTCTTTGAAATGCTTCCCATTCCCCATGCAGGACCCAAAGGCAGGAAGAGCTCCGGAGTCTTAATGCATGGATGAGACAATGGTGCAAAGAAGAAGGATTGGGATTTGTTAGGAAATGGGCAATATTTTGGGGAAAGGAGAGGCTCTTCCAAAGAGATGGGCTCCACTTTAACTGTGATGGAACCAAGCTGCTGGCATTAACCTTTAAAAAAGAGATAGAGCAGCTTTTAAACTAGATTATAGGGGAAAGCTGATGGTCACAGAATTGGGCCCAAGGATGGCCTGGCATGCCCCCCAATACCTATGGGGGCACCCTCCCCGTAGGCTCCCCTGGCTCCTGTGGCACAGATTCCCCTCCTCCCCACTGCCCGATACACGGCTGGCTAGCCGGGCCTGGATCGGGTGGCAGGGACCCCCTGCACCTGGTCCCAGCCCTGGGGGGTATCTCTGGCCCCATTTGCACCATTTGTGCTGATTATTCCACCTTGAAGGTGGAATAATCAGCACATCCCCCCTTGACCCCGCAGAACATGAAGGGCCATGACCTGAATTGACCCTGTACATCCTGCCGCTTTGGCCCGCACCCGCACCTGCTCTGCCCAGACCCTGCCCACTCCCGCCCCCCGCCGGCTCTCCCCATCCTGCTGCTCTAGCCATGTGGGGAGAGCCAGAAGGGTAATAGGGGCAGCCCTGCAGGACCTGTCTCAGAATCGGGCCCAAAGTTTCTAGATAAAATGAATGACTGCTTCCTGGAGCAGCTGGTTCTTGAATCAACAAGAGGGGAAACTATTTTGGACCTGGTCCTTAGTGGAACACGGATGTGGTACAGGAGATAAGGGTGTTGTGGCCACTTGGCAGTAGTGATCATAGCATAATCACATTTGATTTAATGAAAGGAATTAGGATGGCAAGGAAATCCACAGTACTGCCATTTAACTTTCAAAAGGCATGATAAAATGAGGAAAATAGTTAACACAAAATTAAAGGAGTAGCTGCAAATGTTAAAGATTCATTTATTTAGCTGTGCTTTTAAACCACTTTTTGCCGGGTCAAAGCGGTTTATAATCAACTGAAGGGTACAATAAAAAATGGAGTAAGTGAGTGCATAAAGTTCAAATGCACAAGCGCAGGCTTGCTGGGTGCTCTTGGTTTTCGAGTGGGGGATGATCAGGGTGTTGCTGGTTGATTGACAGCTGGCTCTGTTTGGTTGGAAGGGGTGGAGAAGGCTGAGAAGGTGTGAAAAGGATAGGCCCATGAGTGTTTTGTAGGTCATCATCAATGTTTTGTATTTGATGCCCTGCTGAGGGAAAGTCAGTGGAAATACCTGAGGATGGGGGTTATGTGTTCATTTTTAGGGGCTGCCAGAAGGGCGCGTGTGGCTGTATGGAGGGCTGTACGTAGTAGGAGGGTGGTTGATTGTGGGAGGCCTTGGTAGATGGAGTTGCAGTAATCAAGGATTGGAAGGATGGATGCTTGTAGTGCTGATCTGAAGTCTGGGGGGTCTAGCATTGGGCGGAGGTGTTGGAGGGTGTGAATCTTATAGAAGATTGAGTTTGCCATTTTCATCACTTGTTGTTTGGAGGAGAGGTTGTGGTCCAGAGTGATGCCGAGGTATTTTATTTATTGTTGTACTTTTATGAGAGTGCTGTTTAGGCTTATGGTCATAGGGGGATTGAATGTACTATCTTTGGTGATGAAGAGAGCCTCAGTTTTTTTGTAGTTGATAGAGAGGTGTTTTTTTGTGAAAAACTGTGAGATTTCAGAGAAGCAGAGCTGTAATTTTGTGAGGGTGGGTTGTTTGGTGTTGAACGAGGTATAGATAAGGTTGTTATCAGTTTAGAGGTGGTAGAGTAGGTTGTGGGACTTAATAATCAAGCAGAGTGGCTGTAGATATATGTTGAAAAGCAGGGCAGAGAGGGTAGAGCCTTGTGGGACTCCTTGGGTTTGAGTGAATGGGGTGAAGGAGACATCACATATTTTGATTTGCTGCTGGTGGTTGGACAGGAAGGACTAGAACCATTTCAGTACTGTGTTCTGGATTCCAATTGATTGGAGGCATTGGGGGATAATGGTGTGGCTTACTGAGTTGAATGCTGCAGAGAGATCATGGAAAACTAGGATAAATCCTTGATGTGTTGACTGGATGCCTTAGGGAGAGGAGAAGGGTTTTGGCTCTGTGTTGAGGGCATAGGCCATGTTGTTGGGGGTCAAGTGGGCATTGGTTTCAATGTGATCCTGGAGTTGTTGGCATATTGCTTTTTCCATGATCTTGGCTAAAAGAGGGAGGTTGACAATGGGTCTGTGTTTGGTGGGATCTGTTAGGTCAAGGTTGGGTTTTTTTGAGGATTGGATGGATAGAAGCAGACTTGAGGGTGCTGGGCATGAGTCCTTAGGTAAAGAATGTTTGGATGAATTTAGTGATGATGGGGCTGAGCTCTGTTTTCATTGTCTCGATCCAGGTTACTGGACATGGGTCAAGGGCGGAGGTGGTGGTGTTGAGTGAAGAGATGATGGTTTCAATGTGGCTTGTGCTTATTGGGTGGAAGGTCAACCTTGGTGGCATAGTGATAGGTGATTGGGGTGAGGGTAGATCTTGCATCTGGAGTCAGTTGGATCACTGGATGATATAGGGGTAAAAGGGGCACTAAAATTGAAAACAAGGCCATAGCGGAGAGACTGAATGAATGCTTTGCTTACTGAGAAAGGTGTAGGGAAGTTACCTATGCCTAAAATAGTATATAAAGGTCATATATCAGAAGAACTGAAAGAAATATCGATAAACCAGGAAGAGGTATTACATAAACCAGGAATAGGTATTAAATTGAGGAGTAGCAAATCACCTGGACCAGATGTTTTACATCCAAGGGTGTTAAAAGAACTGAAACATGAGATTGCAAACCTCCAATTTTTAAAAAAGGGTTCAAGGAGTGATCCTGGAAACTACAGACCAATAAGCCTGATGTCAGTACCAGTCAAAATGTTAGAAACCATTATAAAGAATAAAATTATTGATCATGTAGGTAGTCATGGTTTAATGAAAGAAATAACATTTATTTATTTATTTATTTATCTATTTCTTCTATACCGCCCCTTCCAGAGATCAGGGGCGGTTTACATGGAACAATTTAACAGTTTTGTATACGTTCGTATAACAGTACATTGAACAAGAACTTTTTAACTTTTTACATATAACAGAACAGTAAATTATTAAAACTATTTACAAGGTGTATAACTTGATCAGAAGTTTCTAACTTTTTACAGGGAATAGGCAGCGTGCTGACATTTCTATTTACAGGTGTTATTTACAAAAAGGTTAGGATACAGTGTAGTGAATTCACTATTCAAGTGTGTGTGTGTGTGTGTGTGTGTGTGTGTGCGTGCGTGTGTGTGTGATGGAATTTATTTCCATTTTTCGTGGGTTTTTTGTGTGTCTTTGGGAGAACTGTTTGAGGGGGGCTGTGTATGTTCAGTTAATTGTGTTTTTGCAGGTTTTTTTGTTTGTGTGTCTGTGGACGCTGTGTGGCTGGGCTTGGAGGGTAGGGGATTCCGAAGTGTTCGGAGAATAGGTATGTCTTGAGTTCTTTCCTGAATTGAGAGAGGTCCTTTATGATTCGGATGTCTATTGGGAGGTCATTCCAGAGTGTGGGAGCGGTGAATGTGAAGGCTCTGGCACTGGTGGATTTTTTAGTCCTCGTGAATGTTTTTGGTAACTCCAGTGAGAGGGTTGCATTTAGTCTTCGGGCTCTTGAATCATTTGGTGCGTGAAGGAGTGTGGATAGATGGGAGGGGGCAATATCGTTTAGTAGTTTGAATGTTGTTAGTAGTGTTTTGTATTTGATTCGGTTATTTATGGGGAGCCAGTGTAGTTCTAGCAGTATAGGGGTTACATGGTCCGCTAGGCGGGCTTTAGTGACTACTTTTGCACAAATGTTCTGTGCTCTTTGTAATAAGTAGATATTCTTTTGTGGGAGGCCAATTAGGAGACTGTTACAATAGTCAAAGTGAGGGGTTATGAGTGAACTGACAACTGATCTAAAGTCATGCGTGTCAAGAAGGGGCCTTAAGTGTTGAATAGTTTTGAGTTTGTAGAATATAATAATAACATAACATAAAAAAATCAACGCTCCCAAACCAAAGCTAAACTCAAACACTATCTCCAAAAAATTCTAATGTTTCCAACAAATATTCCACAAGGCAATAAGACCTCAGGGTGGCTAGTACCCCACATGCAGCGAGAAACTCACTGTAGGGAATAGCTGATGCTCACATCATAGGTCTAGCCTTTCCTAATTCCTCAATATAGACAATACCACTATCCAATTGTACACCACATCAAATTCACCCTGGGACCATACAATGGCACAATACAGATTACAACAACACAGACAATCTACCAGTCATCCATCCATTTTCACACACACTGCCCCAAAGCATCAGAATTAATCAAAACATGTATAATATGCAGCACAGGAACAGTCAGGAAGAATCCTACAAAGATAAAAAATATAATCAGTATCCAAAGTCAAGGAAGGACCAAAAAAGCCCTTATAAACTTATCTTATCATATCGTAGTTCTCCAATGTTCTGCTCTGCAGCTGCCTCAATCATTCAGCTCATTAACAGCCTCCATGGCAGCATGAAACATGATGAACAGCAACCGGGAACACTCCCCAAAGTGTATCTTAGCGGGGAAAAAACTGCACCTCTTATAAATTTATAACCAGATAAAACCCTACAAAAGCTTTCGTTTCGCCAGGTACAGGCTTCTTCAGGGGTTAAGATTCCACGTCTTCACTACAGATCAACTGAACCCGCCATGATGTGAGCATCAGCTATTCCCTACAGTCAGTTTCTCGCTGCATGTGGGGTACTAGCCACCCTGAGGTCTTATTGCCTTGTGGAATATTTGTTGGAAACATTAGAATTTTTTGGAGATAGTATTTGAGTTTAGCTTTGGTTTGGGAGCGTTGATTTTTTATGTCATTTGGAATTGCTCCCATACAGCTTTCTTAATGGTATTTAATGAAAGAAAGCCAACATGGATTTAGCCATGGAAAATCTTGTCTTACTAATCTTATATTTCTTTGAAGGTGTGCCTAAACAAGTAGACAAAGGTGAGACGATTGATATATTGTATCTGGATTTTCAGAAATCTGTTGACAAGGTCCCTCATGAGATACTCTTGGTGAAATTAAAAAGTTATGGGATTGGAGGCAGTGTAGTACAGTGGATCAAAAACTGTTTATAAGATAGAAAGCAGAGAGTAGGACTAAATGGCCAGTTTTCTCAATGGAGAAAGTTAAATAGTGGAATGCACCCAGGGATCTGTGCTGGCCTGCTGCTTTTTAACATATTCATAAATGACCTGGAAATGGAAATAATGAGTGAGGTGATCAGATTTGAAGATGACACAAAATTATTCAAAGTTGTTAAAACACAAGAGGATTGTGAAAAATTGCAGGAGGACCTTAATAAACTGGAAGACTGGACATCCAAATAGCAGATTTAATTTAATGTGGACAAGTGAAAAGCTATGTACCTAGGAAAAAACACACCAACTACGATTACATGATGCAAGGTACCACCTTAGACACCACTACCCAGGAAAAAGATTTAGGCGTCATTGTGGATAACACATTGAAACCCTTCACCCAGTGTGCAACAGCAGCCAAGAAAGCAAATAGAATACCAGGAATCATAAGGAAAGGCATGGAGAAAAAAACAAAGGATATATAATACCTCTGTATCATTCTATGCTGCGACCACACCTTGAATATTGTGAGTAATTCTTGTCGCCGTATCTTAAAAAGGATGTAGCAGAATTAGAAAAGGTACAGAGAAAAAAGCCACCAAAATGGTAAATGGAATGGAAGAATACCCCTATGAGGAGGAACTTCAAAGGTAGATATCATAGAGTTCTATAAATTAATGAATGCAGTGGAACGGGTAAACATTGATCAGTTGTTTATGCCATCAAAAAGTAGAAAGACTAAAGGACATGCAATGAAAATAGTAATTACACTTACCTGGTAATTGTAGTTCCTTGAGAGACGACAGTTTAGTCCTCCACTTCTGGGTAGTGCACCTCCTCCTGCAGCTGGAGACTGGACCAATCAAAACTTGACATCACTGGTAGTAGCATGCTGACACTCCATCTCAGCCCCAGTGAACTATTGACAAAGCAGATTCAACAGAGCAACAAATAAGTAGCTTATAGTCTATCATAAACTTAACTCAGCAACTAAACTTTTTTTTTTTTTAAATGGAAACGATGAGATGTCCCTGAAGAAAGATTCACTCCTCCTGCCGAGCCACAGACAGCGAGCGAGAGAGGAACCCACCTCCAGAGAGTAGGTCAAAGGATAGAGTGGCAAGGAAAAAAAAATACTCACCTGTAATATCGCCCCACAGTACTGAATGCGTGCCGATCTAGCGATGAACTCGAAAGGCGGGAATGAGGACTAAACTGTCGTCTCTCAAGGAACTACAATTACCAGATAAGTGTAATTACTATTTCCTTATCGTTCCTCCAGTTTAGTCCTCCACTTCTTGGATGTAACAGCAGTATTAACGGGAGGGAGCCTGCCAGCCGGCACGCAACACCGCTGAACCAAAACCAGCATCCTTTGATGCCAACACGTCCAGCCGATAGTGCTTACTGAACGTATGCAACAAAGACCACGTCGCTGCTTTACAAATGTCTATCGGCGGAACGAGACTGTGCTCTGCCCAGGAAGCCGCCTGCGCCCTAGTAGAATGCACTCGCAGCCCTAAGGGAGCCGGGCGTCCCTGCAAGAGATAAGCAGAGACAATCGCCTCTTTAATCCACCTGGAAATAGAGGCTTTTGCCGCCGCTTTGCCTTTCCTGGCACCCCCAAAAAGCACAAATAAGTGATCCGACTTGCGGAAGGACTAGATGACCGTTAAATAACGACACAAAACTCTCCGAAAGTCTAGTCGACTAAGACCGCGGTCAGAAGACTGCTCCCCTGCCGTCCGAAAAATGGGCAGCTCCACCGACTGATTGATATGAAAAGGGGAAGCTATCTTGGGAAGAAAGGAGGGCACCGACCGGAGCACCACTTTCTGGGAAGAAAAAGATAAAAAGGGTTCTCTACATGACAGCGCCTGGAGCTCAGAAATACGCCTAGCCGAACAAATAGCTACCAAAAACACCGTCTTAAGAGTGAGATCTTTCACGGAAGCTTGAGTCAAAGGTTCAAATGGAGACCTAACAAGCGCTCTCAACACTAAGTTGAGATCCCACTGCGGAACCGAAACCCACCGTGCCGGGCGAAGCTTAGAAACATCCGTAAGAAAGCGTAGGACATCGACATGAGCTCCTAGGGCCACCCCTTGTACTTTACCTCTGTAGCAGGCTAAGGCCGCCAACTGCACCCGTAAGGAACTAGCGGCGAGTCCTTTATCGAAACCATCCTGCAAAAAATCCAAAACCACCAGGACAGAAGCCGTGGCTGCGCGGATTTGATGTCTCGAACACCAGTCCTTGAAAATCCGCCAGACGCGTACATAAGCGAGCGAAGTTGAACGCTTACACGCCTGAAGCAAAGTTGTTACCACCGACGTGGAATAACCCCTTTTTCTTAGCCGAGCCCTTTCAATGGCCAAGCCTTAAGCGAGAATCTCTCCACTCGAGGCATCAGAAGCGGCCCCTGGAAGAGCAGATCTTGGGACAACAGGAGTCGCCACGGCGTGCCGTTCAACAACCTTATGAGATCGGCATACCACGGGCATCTGGGCCAATCCGGCGCAATCAACAACACTCGTCCCCTGTGCGCTTCGATGCATTGAATCACTCGCCCGATGAGAGCCCACGGGGGAAAGACATAGAGAAGCCCCACCGACGGCCAGGGTCGGAGAAGGGCGTCAATCCCCTCTGACATGGGTTCCCGCCTTCTGCTGAAGAACCGAGGTACCTTTGCCGAGTGAAAGGTGGCCATTAGATCCATGACTGGGGTTTCCCAACGAAGAACTAGCTGCTCGAAGACTGATGGATGCAGCTCCCATTCCCCTGCATCCACTCGAACTCTGCTGAGGAAATCCGCCTTTACATTGTCTTTTCCGGCGATGTGTGCCGCCGATATCGCCTGCAACCACGGTTCTATCCAGGAGAATAGCATTCGGGCTTCTTCCTCCAAGGCCGTGTTCCCTGTGCCGCCTTGCCGATTTATGTATGCCACAGCTGCCGTGTTGTCGGATAGCACTCGCACCGCACGGTGCTTTACTCGTGTTTCGAAGCTGCGAAGAGCGAGAAACACTGCTCTTAGTTCCAACCGGTTGATCGATCAGCCGCTCTCTTCCGGAGACCAAAGCCCTTGAGCAAAGCTGTCCCCGCAATGCGCTCCCCAGCCCGCTAGACTTGCGTCCGTTAAGAGAGGAATCCACTGAGGTTGCTCCAAAGGCATCCCTGCTCGTAAGCAGGATGGGCGCAACCACCAACTGAGATCCCTCCGGACGAGCAGCGGACAAGGAAGCCGTTTGCTCAAAGCATCGGACTGATTGGACCAGCGGCGTAGCAAAGCTCGCTGCAGAGACCTCATATGAAACCTGGCCCAAGGAACAACTTCCAGCTGCCATGGTGCCCAGGACCTGAAGGTATTTCCATGCCGAAGGAGCTGAGAGGCTGCGGAAGGCGCGTACGAGACTGCAAAGGGCCAAGGCTTTTCGTTCCATTGGGAAAACTGCGCCCCTCTGAGTATCGAACTGTACTCCCAGGTATTCGAGAAGTTGCGTCGGGCAAAGAGAACTCTTGGACGGATTGACCACCCAGCCTAAAGACTGGAGCAAAGCTACCACCTTTTCCGTGGCTTCCACACTCTCTTCCCGGGACTTCGCCCGAATCAACCAATCGTCGAGATAGGGATGGACTAAGACCCCCTCTTTCCGCAACGCCGCTGCTACCACCACCATTATTTTGATGAGCACTCGCGGTGCCGTCGCCAAACCGAAGGGGAGGGCCTGAAACTGGAAATGCCCCCAGGGCAGCGCAAACCGCAGAAACATCTGATGGCATTTTCTGATGGGAATATGGAGATAGGCCTCGGTGAGGTCGAGAGATGTCAAGAACTCTCCTTGTCGCACTGCTACAATAACTGACCGGAGCGTCTCCATTCGAAAATGTGGCACATTGAGACAGCGATTTACGCCTTTGAGGTCCAGAATGGGCCGCAGGGAACCTTCCTTCTTTGGCACCACGAAATAAATGGAATATCGTCCCATGCCATATTCCGCCGCGGGGACGGGAACAACCGCTCCCAACCGCAGAAGGCAATCTAGGGTCTGTCGTACCTGGCGCGTCTTTTGAAGACCTCTGCAGGGGGAAAGAACAAATGAGTCCAAGACCGGTCTCGCAAAATCTAGGGCGTAGCCATCGCGGATTATCTCCAAAACCCATTGATCGGACGTGACTTGGGTCCAGGCAGAAAGAAAACCTTGCAGCCGACCTCCTATCGGTTGAATTCCTGCCTGGACCCGCCGCCCTTCATTGCGACTTTCGAGCCGCTGCGGAGGTTGCCCCTGTAAAACCTCTATTTGCACCCCAGAAGCCGCGAAACCCCTGGGTTCTAGACAGAAACCTTCCCCTTTGGGATCCGGCAAAGCGGGGAGAGCGAAATCTCCGAAAGTCTCTAAACTGTCCCCGAAAGGCCGCTGAAGGCCTTCCGCGCTTTGGTTTATCCTCCGGCAGACAGCCACCTTTAGATTCTCCCAGATCCTTCACCAACTTATCTAGATCCTCTCCAAACAACAGCTTTCCCTTAAAAGGAAGCTTGCCGAGCCGAGACTTAGAAGACCCGTCCGCAGCCCAATTCTTCAGCCAGAGGTATCTGCGCACCACCACTAAGGAAGCCATACTATTCGACAAGGCTCTAATAAGGTCATAGTGCACATCGGCCAGATACGCCGTCCCAGATTCCAAACGCTGCAGCTCGCGCACCTCGTCCAGGTCCACCGACGCCAACTGCCTTAGGTGTTGGACCCAGCGAAGACAAGCTCTTGCTACCCAAGCTCCACAAATCGAATCTTGTAAGGCAACTGCATCCGCCTCAAAAGACTGCTTCAACAGGCCATCCATTTTCCTATCAGACGCCTCTTTTAAAGCCGCACTGCCTTCTACAGGAATTGTGGTCTTTTTAGTAATGGTGGAAACTGCCGCATCTACCTTCGGGGAACGGAATCTCTCCTTGTCCTTGTCCGCCAGGGGATACACCTTATGCATAATCTTCATACCCTTCAGACCGGATTCTGGGGAATCCCACTCAGTCTGAATCATCTGGTCTATGACCTTGTGGATAGGAAAAGCCACCTGCGTCTGAAGCACGGCTTGAATAATGGGGTCCGCACCATCCTCCTCCACGACCGGCTGATCCGCTGTAAGTCTTAGCGTTTGGAGAGCCTCCGAAACTAGGGCCGAGAGCTCTTCTCTTCAAAACACTCGGATGATCCTCGCTTGATCCTCCGGTTCCAAAATTTCTCCTTCCTCTAAATCATCCATCTCAGCGTCGAAATCCAAGTCCTGCTCATCCCCCTCCTGCCAGTTTCCCTCAGCCAGGTAGGGATCAGAATTCCGCGGTCTCTTGATTGTCCTAGAAGTTAAGCGGTCGTGGTCCATTACTGCAGTGCGTGCCGTAGAAGAAGGGACAGGCTGGGACCCCAAACTTAACCCCTGCCATCTGCGGCAAAAGGCCTGATGCATCAATAAAACGAAATCCGTGGAGAAATCCTCTAAAGGCAACTCTCCACTCAGGTCCGCCGGCGCCCCAGCCATTGCATCTGGCGGAGCAACTGCACCTCCTACTTCCGTTGTGTCACCGTCGGCCCCCACTGGAGTCCCGTGCGAAGTGGAAGCCAGGACATTATCCAACTGCTGTTCCATCTGTGCAGAAACTGATGTACAGCGTTTGCAGACTCCTGTTTCCACACTAGATCCTTTCCGAGTGCCACTGATGACACACTGGGCACTGGAAGACATGGACTCCCAGCCTGAGGGAAACCCCCAATTCACCGGCCTTGCAAAAAACAAGATCAAGTTTAATTTTTTTTTTTTTTGTTCTTCCCCTCTTTAGTTAGCTGTTTTTTTGTTGTTGTTTTTTTTGTTTGTTTTTGTTTTTTAAACTGCAATGGAGTAGAGTCTGTAAGGAAATGAAAGACTCTAAGAGGCTGTCAGAGATCAGGAAGCCCGGCAGGACGGTAAAAATAAAAAGCAAAGTGACGGAAAGAAAATGGAAACCAAAGAAATAAAACAAAGGCAAAACCAACAGAAAACCAGGAAAGCAGGACCGCAGGCCACAGCCCGCCGAAAACCGCCGCTCTAGAGACCGGCGGCAGCACAGCGTGCCTCGAAAACTGTCAGCCGCGCGAGCTCAAAATGGCCGCGGCGCTTCACAGGAGATTGTTTTATGGAGCGAAAAATCAGGGGCCAGACTGACCGCACATACGGCGATCTGCGACGACTGAGGTCCCCCCTCCCGAATCCACCCCTACGGAGCTTAGAGTACCGAGGGGAAAGAAACGGAGCCGGTCTTTAAAAACGAAGGCAATCACTGCACCTGTGACCGAGGAGACCGGAGCAGGCAGCGCACTTCAACAACGCTGAGGAGCCTAAAGATTACTTTGGCAGCGTTGTGCGGCTCGAGGAGCTCTGCCCCGAAGAGTCCTGGGACAGAGACCCTGCAATAAAGAAGGGAGAAACCTTGACCGGGCTGTGGCTGGACAGGTGAGGAAAGCCCCAACGGATCTCACCCTGCTCCTAGCCAAACAATCTCTCCAGTTTAAACTATGTAGTGCTGTCTTCAGAAGTGAAGAGTAAACCCCTTAAATTTAGCCATTCAGAGTAACTAGGAGTCATCAGAAAGAAAGAAATCAAAGCAAGTATGCCAATTAAGAAATTTGATTAGCTAGCTATGTTGCTCCTTATCTGTTTCTCCAGTGAGCCCAGCACCTAGGCTCACTACGTCCTCCTGCTGCATGAAGACTGGACACACTGGGGCTGAGATGGAGTGTCAGCATGCTACTACCAGTGATGTCAAGTTTTGATTGGTCCAGTCTCCAGCTGCAGGAGGAGGTGCACTACCCAGAAGTAGAGGACTAAACTGGAGGAACGATAAGGAACTACAATGCAACCCATTTAAGATTAATAAGAGATTTTTTTTTTTTACTCAATGCATAATCAAGCTCTGAAACCTCCCCCCTACCCTCCCCCTCCCTTTCCACATCCTCCCCCCTTCCCCCTACCCCCTACCTTCCTTCCCCCTACCCCCTCCTACTCCCCTCCTAAAACCTACCTCATCTATCACTTTCCTATCCCTACCCCACTCACGCTCCCTCCCCCCTCTCCTCCCCCTCCCCAACTACTCCATCCTTCCACGTTCTCTCTCTTAGCCAGCTATTACCTTTAAAAAAGGTTTGGACAAGTTCCTGGAGGAAAGGTCCATAAGCCATTATTAAAAAGGACCTGGAAAATCCACTGCTTATCCTAGGATGAGCATTGTGGAACTTGTATGCCTTTTTGGGAACCTGCCAGCTACTTGCAACTTGGATTGGCCACTGTTGGGAACATATACTGGGCTTGATGGACCTTGATCTGACCCAGTATGGCTTTTCTTATGTTCTTAAGATTAAAAAACATAGTTTTGTCCAAAATCAAAATCCTAGAAATAGTCAGAAAGGGAGGAGGGAGGAGGGAGGAGTGGCCTAGTGGTTAGGACAAGGTACCTCAGGCCAGAGGGCCGGGGGTTCAAGTCCCACCTGGGGACAGCAATCTCAGGCTGGACGGACTGGGATTTCTAGTCCTATAGGCACTCCTTGTGGTCTTGGGCAAGCCACTTAACCCTCCATTGCCCATGTTCCCTGTAAGTATTAGTGTATGTGTGTCATATCCCCTCGTGTTAAATGTATCTCCCAATTGACTGCTTTGACCCGGTGAAAAGCGGGATATAAATACAGCTAAAGAAAGAAAGAAAGAAACAAAAATAATTAGCCAGTAAAATCTGGGGTGAGAAAGGTATGAGTCCATTCATCCCATTGTAGGCACTTATTGAACAGGTGGTGACACAGAATAGATCTATAATTTTGCAAGGGAAGAAAAAATAATTATCCATCCATAACCTGCCCAATTCCTACCTCAGTATGTAATTAGTACACAAATTTGTGCAGACTAACTGTCATTCTTGCACAGTTAACAGTTACTGCACTCATGCCCTTAGAGGGGAATTTTAGAAAATCATCCAAGTGCAATCTGGGATGTCTAAGTCAGAAGATCTGAAAAAAATGCAAGCACGTCCAGGTGCAGATGTAATTTCACAAACCTGGAAATGCCCAATAGGTATGTCTGCAGGGGCATCTACTTAGACATCCCCAGAACCATATTTTAGAATCTATCTATTTAAAACAGCATAATGGTTAGAGTAATAAGTTAAGTAGAGGACAGCCTGGGTCCAAATCCTGCTATTGCTATAGTTGAAACTCTACCAAGGATGATAGAGTGCTTTCTTCTCTGCACAGTCTGGATGGCTTTCTAATGATTGCTTATCACTTTGCATGCCTAGACTAGGTATAAAGTTAGGTGGAACACTGGACGTTCATGATGTTTCTGTGATCAGGCAGAAGAGTCCTAACCATGCCTCTAGTTTCCTGGGTATGCCCTGGCCACATTTCTTCCATGCCCCAATTCAGATAGCCCCACAACTGTCTTCCAAAATGGCTCTGGAGACAGTCTCTGTGCTTTGGATATCTCTATGCCTGTTTTTGGATGTCCAAAGTACAAATAGTGTTTCTAAAATAACCCTCTTAATAAGCAAGTCCCAATGTTTTAATCTAAAGCACCAGAAATGTATATCAAGTCTAAGTTCTTTAGGCAAAGTGCTCCAGAATATTGAGGTTGTGCACTGAAATGTACCTCTTGGCTGCAGATTAGGCTGCTCTAGGGAGGGCTAGTAGTGGTTCTTGGGCTTTTCTCAGAGGCCTAATAGAACAATTTAATGAACTTCTTACCTATGGATCTATGTAAATAGTTCAACCTCTGTTCTTTGTAATATGTTGTGTTAAATGTAAACCACCCCTGATCTCTGGAAGGGGCGGTATAGAAGAACCAAATAAATAAATAAAATAAATAATATATGCAGGTATAAAGCAGTAAAGTGCTCTAATGGCACGTTTGAACTGAATTTGATATAAGGAGCCAAGGTAAATCTCTCATTTCAATATCTGTATTTGTCCCTAATTTCAAAACATTTTATTTTTTGAGATGGAAAGCATGTTTTATAGCTGGAAAAGAGCTCTTATAAAATGTTGCTGCTAAATATGTGTTGCTATGTACTGTACATGCACCTGCAAAATCATGTGTACACATAAGCATAATGAGTAGGCATTCTCAGAAACATAGTTTGAGCGGGTTTGGGGCAGAATTATGAGATACAAAGGTATTTTACAAATATAAATGTCTGCTAGAACATTCGAATGTTACTGACTGTTTCTGAGTGGCCATTTCATAAAGGTACATAGATGCCTTTAAAACAATCGGTATAAAAGAAACAGCTTTTTAGACAAGCCCATTTTCTCCAATAATATTGTGAATTCTTACTTAACAGAAATCCTTATACTAAACAGGAGGAGCTGGAGAACAACAGGAGTCTCCTGCACCATAGTGGGACATCAACATGCTGGAGCACTTCTACTTTCTACAACAAAGTCACAAAAGTAAAAAAAAAAATCTGCTGTGCCTACTTTTATTATTATTATTATTATTTTAGCTCTATAGGATTCATAGTGATGTATGTGTTGATCAGTGGATGTCAACCAAGTCCTTTGGAATTTCTCAGCCAGTCTGGTTTGCAAATATCCCCAATGAGTATGCATGGGATAGGAAGTAGGAAGGAGGGGGTCATGGCTTATCAGGGGGGACTAGATGCCAAGGGGGGTATCAGGTAGGAAATGGATCTTGGAGGGTGGATGATTGGGGGGGATGACCTTGGCCCACTTCAAGCACTTATTCATACCATGAGGCAGCGGTAAAACACTCCATCTCCATGCCCTACCCACAATCCCCTGAGATCTGGGCATGGTGTGGATCACCACATTTAAGTAGCAGCTTTCTAAAACCACATTTGCATGTATATTCCAATCTACATGTTTAAATGCTGCTATTTACACATGGCACTGTTTCTAAAATAACCCCAATGTATCATCTCATTGCTATGATTAGTATTTAAGTATTAGGAGTGGCCTAGTGGTTGGGGCAAGGTACTTCAGGCCAGAAGGTCAGGGGTTCAAATCTCACTAGAGGACAGTAACCTTGGGCCAGAAGGACTGGGATTTCTAGTCCAACAGGTGCTCCTTGTGGTCTTGGGCAAGCCACTTAACCCTCCATAACCCATGTTCCCTGTAAAATAGTTATCTCCAAGTTATAATGCTCTGTTCAATGTAATTTCAGTTTGTTCAATGTAAACTGCACTGATGCAGAATAGCACCGTATATAAGAGAATGTAAATTAAATAAATAAGTTGCCTATCATCATGTTTGCTTCACTGGTCTAATTATGTATTGCACTGTAATTTGATTATTTTACTATTGCTATGTATTGGTCATGTTACCATAGTTATTTTTCAGTGTAAGTTGTTTTGTCAAGCTACCGTAAATCTTGTACAATTTCTTGGGTGAATTTCTTCATGTAGGCAGTTAATAAATCTTAATAATTAAATAGATTTTCCTGCTAAAGTTGATAGAAGTGTGAACTTTCATTTGTTGTTAGTAAGTGGCCTGGTCATTGAGCTGATATTTAGATAAAAGGTATCATCTTTTGTAGTTGGAGGTATTCTTTGCAACTCCTGGAAGCCAAGCACCAAGACTCAGAACATGTGTCTGGTCTTCAAGCAGAACTGGCAGCTAGGAACCCTGGAAGATGGAACAGTGCAGATGGTACAGAAAGGACTGAATCCAGGCCAGTCCGTAGTGCTTTATGATCTCCCCTCAGTGCCAGCCATCCAGTTACTGACGTTGTTGCCTTTACTCACATCTTCACTGCCACCATCCTCCTTAGCTGTTGTAGCCATGTTCATGTTCTGTCACAAAAGAGAGGCAGCATGAAATCTGTCTACCTTTTGGAAACCTGACAGGTACTTGTGACATGGATTGGTGACTGTTGGAAACAGGATTCTGGGCTTGATGGACCTTTGGTCTGACCCAGTATGGCATCTCTTATGTTTTTATGTCATCCTGTAACTCTTTCCTGCCTGAGTCACAGGCACTGGCCTCATCATTCAGCCAAGATCCACCTCCAGTTCCTCTTCAAACAGTCATCTACTAATAATGGCTTTAAACTAGGTACCTGACTGATGGATTAACTCAGGGCCTAGACCAAGGCTTCCAGAGTTGCAACACCATCTACATTGCACCTGCAGATGCCATTGCCACTGATTCCCCAGAGGGAAGTATGCTGTGGTTCCATTTCATGGGCATTTCCAACTGCTTATTTCCTGTTACTCTAGATCCCACCCTTCGTCCTAACTATTTGTGTTCTAGAACATCAGAATAACCCGGGGAATGAAGCAACTCTGAGCATTCCACAAGAAGAGAGGTTAATGCGTCAAGGAATCATGCCTAACCAGCTCAAGAAGTCCATAATTAGACCGATTCTAAAGAACAACTCACTCAACAAAGAGGACCCAACATCTTACCGCCCAATCTCCAGCATATCTTTCCTGGCAAAGATCATTGAAAAAGCAACCCTCATTCAACTTCAAGACCACCTCGATGACCATGAAACCCTTGACAGTCAGCAATACGGTTTCAGAAAAAACCATGGGGTCGAAACTCTTCTATTGGCCCTGCTTAACAACCTCCTCAAAGGCCTGGAAGACAGAAAGAAAATGTTTATTCTTATTTTCATTGACATCTCTGCCGCTTTTGATACTGTCCATCATGGAATCCTCCTTAACAAGCTGGAATCAATTGGTATCTTGGGAACCCCCCTGAAATGGTTCTCCTCTTACATAACGAACAGAACGCCGCAAGTACAATTCAACAGCGAAAAAGCAGAAGCCTTCTCTCAAACTCAAGGCATACCGCAGGGTTCGGCCCTCTCGGCACTACTTTTTAACATTTACATGCAACCCCTCTGTGGCATTTTCAGGAAACATGACATCAATTACCACATCTACGCAGACGATATTATGCTGTACACACAATTAGATGCCGCAGACCCTAATATAATCAGCTCGAAACTTGCCTGGGCGAGATGTTAGGATGGTTACAACAAAACAATATGACGATTAACCACAAAAAAACTGAAGTGATGTACATATCCAATAAACCAGACTTTGAACCTCCTCCAACAATCACTCTGTGCAACAACACTTACAACACTAAGAATGAGATCAAATATCTGGGAGTCACACTGGACAGCAAACTTAAGATGGAAAAACACCTGAGCAAAACCAACAAGGCCATTTTTCACAAACTTAGAGTGCTACAACCCCTGTGGAATATACTTGAACCATGTGATTTCCAGTCTGTTGCACAAGCACTCATTATGCCTCACTTAGACTACTGTAACGCCATCTTACAGGGTCTGCCAAAGAAAACGATCAATATCTTGCAATTGGCACAAAATGTGGCGGCGAGGATCATCATGCGATCAAGCGTTACTGAGCACATCACACCCGTATTGATTGAGCTACACTGGCTACCCATTGCTGCCAGGATACAATATAAAGCATTGGTAACAACATTCAAACTCATACATAACCTAGCCCCATCATTCCTCTCCACCCTTATCTGCACGCAACCTGCCACCAGAGACAGGAGAGCTATCAACTCAGACACGCTACAAGTTCCAAACATCATCAGACATGTAAAAGCCAGTACTAGCTGCAGAGCATTCTCATTCTATGCCCCAACCTTATGGAACCAACTACCACATGAGCTGCGAGCAATTAAAGACATAGTTGCTTTCAGGAAAAAATTAAAAACGCATCTATTCCAATGTCACTACAACCAGATATGAATCACAGTGGAATAAAAGACGAAATGAATAGTTATATGTAAAAATATAAATATGAAAACTACAATCTCTTTTGTAAAATATATAAATATGTTAAGGCCAATCTTTAGACCCTATTCTGTGTGATGTGTTTTACCTCTGTACTATGTATATATGCCCCAACATTTCTGTCTTGATTTTTGACAAATCCCAAAGTTGTAATCAAACCGCTACTGATCGCTGGAAGTAGCGGTATATAAGTGTTTACTAAATAAAATAAAATAATGCCCCAGGCCTTAAGCATAACCAACCTACCTCTCCACCACTGCTGCTTCACACTCCACAGCCTTCTCCTGCCAGTGAGACAACAGATTCAGGGATTACTTATTTCAAGAGGTCGAGTAGTTGGAGGCAAGCCTTCAGTTCTGGAAAAAAACTCAAAAATCTGAAACATCTGGTGACTTACACATACTGTTGGTATTTCCAGGTTCAAATGGCCTTACATTCTAAGAGCAAGATTTACTATCCTGCATTAATTCATTAACATATAACATACATATTATTGTTATTTAATGCAGGTCTCACTTTGTCAGTGGAGTCTATTTACTAACAAAGTACGTTAAATACCAATAAAGGGTTTCCATGCAATAGCATAGTCTCATTAGTAGGAACTGAAGGAAACAAAGGTTAGTTGGGGTTGGTGTCTCCCTTCTGAGCAGGGCAGAGGCTTCCAACTGCTGATCAGACATGATGTCCTGGGAGCTGTGCGGTCTGCTAGATGCCACAATTCAAATTGCTATGGAGAATTTTCCAAGACTTATCAAGCCTATTAACCATTCTCCAATGCCCCTCATCCATATCAGCACAAATGACACTGCTATGCATCCCTCCAAACATGGCTCTGAAAGAGAGGGTGAAGCTGATAGATGCATAAGTACAATCCTCCTCAGTCCTCCCTATTGAGGGCAGAGGCTGAGGCAGAGAATCTCGCATCTGGGGATGAATGAATGACTGTGCATGGTGGTTATCGAGAATGTTTCAGCTTCCTGGACTGAAGAGCAAACATGACATTCATCTATCAAAGAATGGGGTGCAGTGTTTTCTGCAGCAGATTGATTAACCTACTAATAAGGGCTTTAAACTAGGTACCTGGCTGATGGGTTAACAAAGCCTCCAGGAAAGTATTCCATGCTCCACTACTTACTCTTATTTAGTCTGTAGGGCTGAGCTCATGTGTTTTCACTAATGTGGAGGAGTGGCCTAGTGGTTGGGGCAGGGTACTTCACGCTAGAAGGTTGGGTGTTCAAATCCCGCTAGAGGACAGCAACCTTGGGCCAGAAGGACTGGGGTTTCTAGTCCCACAGGTGCTCCTTGTGGTCTTGGGCAAGCCACTTAAACCTCCATAACCCATGTTTCCTGTAAAATAGTTATCTCCAAGTTACAGTGCCCTGTTCAATGTAATTTCAGTTTGTTCTATGTGAACTGCACTGATGCAGAATAGCACCGTATATAAGAGAATATAAATAGATAATGACATAGGGGTATGTGTACTCTGCCATGTTATCGTGTAATAAGGTACCTTATTGCACAATAATAGCGCTTTATTGGGCACAGAGGTACCTTAGCACGTGATAATGCGCATAGCAGCGCAAATGAGCATTCAGGGCAGAGAAAGGCTCCCCAGGGGCGGAGAGAGGGGGTCAATGGGTGGAGAGTGGGAGGGGAGAGGCTCTCTGCACACTAACGCTGTGAAATCCGATGCTGAAAACTAACGCGGGTGAAACCCTGGCGTTAGAGCTGATTTAAAAGGAAGAGAAACCATTTCTGTCGGCAATGTACAGCAAAACCAGGGAAACCAACAAAAAGTGATAAGTGTGATACATGTGCATGGAACAAAAGTGCAAAATAAACATTGAAAATGACCCCAACAAAATATTAAAAAAACATAACCAAGCTGGGCAATAGAGATATTAATGGGAAACATCAAAAAACACTCACAAGAAAGCTAAAAAAAAAAGATATGAATTTTGGAAGGGTCTACGCTCCGTCCCCATACAAAGTGAATGATCCTACAATGAAATAGCACTGATCAGGGTTTCCCTCTCCATTGGACAGGTTTCCTATGGCGTGCACATGTTCCACAACAGCAGTGCAGGCATGTTGGAATGGGAAAACTGGACAGATGCTGGGAAAGGGGACACCGAGGGCTGCAGACGGCACATGCTGTGCTGCAGCTGGGCCACAGTGCGGACTAGGGTGATGCCTAGGTGGCCCATAGGAATGCTGAAACAGTAGAGCAGCCAGACAGCAACTGATGAGGGCCCAGCATGGGCATGAGTGTGCTTCCCACAGTGTCACAGGGGATAGTACCCTGCAGGTACTGTGGGGCCTGGTACGGCACAGAACATTGGCAGGCGGTGCTGGGGGAAAGCGTGGACATCTATGCAGGCACCCCTACCCCAGAACCCACACCATAGGCATCCGCCTACCCGCACAATGGATGGCCTGAGAATGCGCTCCACCAGCACCACCAGCAGAAGGGCATGTCAGCAGGGTGGCAGAGGGGTACTGGTGGTGGAGAGGGCAGTGGCAGCTGCCAAGAGCAGACCTAGCCCTGTGTAGGTGGGTGCCATGCATTGCAACAGACAGGCCCTGTCTGACGAACAGTCATGGTATCCCCAGGGAATGCACTGTCTCAGTGGCAACACAGTGGTGCAGTGCACACAGCCAGTGTGTTCAGGAGCTGAAAGTCACAGGTTCAAGTCCCAGCTGTGGTTCCTGCCAACCCAGCCCCATATTTTACCCACTACTAAAACGTGGTAATACAGACAGAACCTTTAGTGCAGATGACGTAGACATGCCCAAAACACCTCCATTTTACCCTACAGAGCACAGACACCATAAACATGCGCATTACCTAGAGCAGAGTCTCCCAAATACAGTCCTGAAGGTCCAAACACCATTCAGGTTCCATGCTGCCTCTAATAAATGTGGCTGTGCTGCAGTTCTATGCACCGCCCCCATGGTAAGCCGATGTATCTCATGCATATTCATTAGGGACAGCATGAAAACCCGAACAGTTTTTGGCCCTCCAGGACTGGAGTTGGGAACCTCTGCCCTAGAGCAGCGGCCAACAGGGGAAGACACACCCGCACCCACAGGCTCCATTATCCCAAGTCTCCTGGAGAAGCAGAATGTTGGGCCCTGCGTGCATCTCCCCATATAGCACTTGCATACCTTAGCAATGCCACCCTAAACATGGGAAAACTGTACACAGCTATCAAAAGGTTGCTATGATAACTGGCAAATAGCAATGCCTAAGTTAAGCACAATTGGCTGATTGAGCTGCATCATAGCAACCTTTCTGATGTCTGTGGAGTGTGCCTCAGGTCTGGTGTCTGACAGAGTGACCCAACAGTATTGCGTACCATAGCCATGCCTGCATTGTGCCCAGGACTGGTGTGGTGGCCAGGGCTGCCAAACACCTCTATAGTTGCACAATAATGGCATAGGTGTGTGGAGTATGTGTCTGTCTATCCAGTGTGTGGTGGCTGCCAACACCCTCCACAGCCCACACTGCTAGCACTGTTGCCAGTATTGGCCTGCAAATGTGCATAATGAGGAGCAAGGTACTGTGGGAATAGCCTGGATAGGGTGGCCTGGCCTGGATTCATCTGTACAGAGCATAGGGCAATGGCTCGGACATTGTAGTGCCCGGCCACCACCTACACGGAGAGAGTGGCCACAGCATGTCCTGCTGAGAGGTCACTCTCACCCTAACTGGGCAGTGACCACGGCATGGCTAGGTTCCCCCCATAGTGCTTTATAGTATTTCTTTCATGTGATATTTATGGGGGGGTTTTGGGGGGCCCAATCACTGACTTATCTGCTTGGTGTGTATGCTGCCATCCCAGTTTTGGGTACATGTACTATGGTCTAGCTAGCAGACTGTCTGCAGTTAGTATGTGTCTGGCTGGAACACCTTGCAGGGTACAGTGGCTGGAGGCTTGCTGCTGAAGAATGTCAGATAGTGGTGGGGGACAGCTGAGTGTTTCCAGGCCTACTGTCTGTCTGCCTTTCCTTATGGATGTGTACAGATCGGCATTGATTGCCCTGTAGGTTGTCTATTCCCCAGCAGGACTGGGGTTGATGGTCCCCTCTACTGCCACCATTGCAGGGAGGTAGAATGTGGATCTGTTCGTGGGAGATCCTGTTTCCCACCCTGAGCCACAGAGGGTGGATTGGGTGGTGATACACAATCTGCCTATGGGTCTAAACACTCCCCCTCCCCCTTCCCCTTCCCCTTCCCCTTCCCCTTCCCCTCCCCCCTCTCCCTCTCCCCCTCCCCCCTCCCCCCTCTCCCTCTCCCCCTTCCCCTCCCCTTCCCCCCTCCCCCCCCCCCTCCCCCCTTCCCCCCTCCCCCCTTCCTCCCTCCCCCCTCCCCTCCCCCCTTCCTCCCTCCCCCCTCCCCCCTCCCCTCCCCCTCCTCCTCCCCCCCTCCCTTTCCCCTCCTCTCCCTCTCCTCTCCCCCCTCTCCCCCCTTCCCCTCCCTCTCCCTCCTCCCCCCCCCCCTTCTCTCCCCTCCCTTCCCCTCCCCCCTTTCCCCCCCTTCCCCCTCCCCTCCCTCTCCTCCTCCTCCTCCCCCTTCCCCCCTCTCCCCCCTCTCCCCCTTCCCCCCTCTCCCCCCCTTCCCCTTCCCCCCTCTCCCCCCCTTCCCTTCCCCCCTTCCCCCTCCTCCCCCTTCCCCCTCCTCCCCTTCCCTCCCCTCCCCTCCCCTCCCCTCCTCTCCTCTCTCCTCTCTCCTCCTCCCCCCCACCTACATCATGTGACCAGGCCTTGGGGGGGGGCGGGGGCGGGGGCGGGGGCGGGGGGGGGCGGGGGCGGGGGGGGGGCGGGGGTGGGGGCGGGCCTGGGGGGGGAGGCGGGGGGGGGCGCGCGCTGGGGGGGGGCGCGGGGGGGGCGGGGGCACGGCGGGGGGGCGGGGGCACGGGGGGGCGGGGGCGGGGGGGGGGGGGGGGGGCGCGGGGGGGGCGGGGGCAGCTGAGGGCAGCTGAGCTTTTCTAGGCCTACTGCCAGTGCCTTATATGATGCGGACAGAACTCATTGACTGCAGTGTAGGGTGCCTATTCCCCAGCAGGACTGGGCTTGATGGTCCCCTCTACTGCCACCATTGCAGAGATATAGAATGTGGATCTGTTGGTGGGAGATCCTGTCCCCCACCCTGACCCACAGAGGGCGGGTTGGGTGGTGCGGTGCTACATAATCCACTTTTGGACCCAAACAACACCCTTTTCTTCTAAACTGTGACCATGGCAACCACACAGGATATGCACTATTCTGGGGGGGCATCATAGTCCAGAAGGGCTAGACGTAACTGGGACATACAGATGGACACAGGTGTGTCTGTAAGGACTACCTATCACATACTGGCACTGATGGGAACCTACAACACAGCCTATCTCAGCCATGTTAGGTGCTGCGGACGTGGTGCTGGGTGCCCCACCTCACCCTCAGGGTGAGCACAGGAACCGCACAATGTCACAGTCTGTAGCTACTCTGTGCCAGTAACACACACGGTCAGTTCCCCCTATCAGGCCGGGTTGCTATAGAGGCGTATACACTATCTTGTGATCAGATGTAGGTTGCTGATCTTCATGTGCAGTGCATCATGGGTACGGGTGGATTTACCCTATCCTGGTAACCACAACAGACAGTTTGTGTGGTGACTTGCAGTCTTTCTGTAGCCAGCCAGCAGTGTGTTAAACACTATAGCGATGTAGCCCACTGGTTATGTCAATGACTGTGGAGGCAGAGGTCATGGGTTTGATCCCACAGTGGTGTTATTTAATAAGGCTGTCTGAGGCTTTTCCTTTTAATTTAAATCAGTGCTGCCAGCAAATACACCCTCACAGTGTCGTAACTTAAGGTGCCTCATAAGGCGCCCTATAAAGCACCCTATAAGGCACATTATAAGGTGCCTTGGTGGACAGGGCACTTTATAATGTGCTCTATGGAGTGCCTTATAGGGCGACTTATGCGGCACCTTAGGTTATGGCACTGTGAGGGTGTTTTTGCTGGCAGCACTTATTTAAATTAAAAGGAAATGTCTCAGATAGCCTTCTTACATAACACCACTGCAGGAACAAACCCATGACCTCTGCCTCCACAGTCATTGCAGTAATCAGTGGGCTACATCTTTATAGATTCTAACACTGTGCTGACATGAACTTAGGGTTAACGCGCATTAACGTGCCACGGCGCCCGCTATCGCGTGATACCGATTCCTTGCAACCTTCCCTCCGGAACGCCCACTAACTTATATGGCATTCTTCACATTAACACTGCAACTAGCTACGGTAACATTAAGATGGTTTAGTAAACATACCCCTTAGACTGAGGGAGAATACTAGAAGTGGAGTACGTATATGTCAGCAAAGCCTTTGGCACGGTTCTGAGTACCCTTAGGATGGGCCCTAAAGTGACTAGGTTTGAAACTGAGTTGAGTGTGGGGCATCACAAAATAGTGGTTAATGAAGTTCATTCTGAGGATAAGGATATTACCAGTGGTGTGCCACAAGGTTCAGTCCTTGTTCTGGTTATTTTTAAATAAGTTTTTAAATGATATTGCATAAAAGCTGGCAGGTAAATTTTGCCTCTTTGTGGATGACACCAAAATCTGCAATACAGTAAAAAAACTTGAAGATATAGATAATATGAGGAGGGATCCAGTGAAGCTTGAATAATGGTTTAGAATTTGGCAGCTGAGATGTAATTCTAAAAAAAAAATCAGGGTCATGCTTTTTAGTTGCAAAATCCCACAGGACTGGCACGGTATAGGGAGTGAAATACTTCAATGCACAAATGAAGAGTAAAACTTGGGGGTGATAGTATCTAGTGGAGTGGAGGAGTAGCCTAGTGGTTGGGGCAAGGTACTTCAGGCTGGAAGGTCAGGGGTTCAAATCCCACTAGAGGACAGCAACCTTGGGCCGGAAGGACTGGGGTTTCTAGTCCCACAGGTGCTCCTTGTGGTCTTGGGCAAGCCACTTAACCCTCCATAGCCCATGTTCCCTGTAAAATAGTTATCTCCAAGTTATAATACCCTGTTCAATGTAATTTCAGTTTGTTCAATGTAAACCACACTGATGCAGAATAGCACAGTATATAAGAGAATATCAATAAATAAATAAACAATCTAATGATCTAATGGTCAAACAGGTAGAAAAGGTGATGGCAAAGGGCAAAATGATGCTTGGGTACATAGGGAGAATAATCATCAGCAGGACAAAGGACCTGATAGTGCCTTTGTTTAAGTCTCTGAGAGACTTCATTTGGAGTACTGTGTTTATTCTGAAGACCACACCTTCAAAAAGATATTAACAGGATGGAGTAGGTGCAGAAGATAGCTGATAAAATGGTCAGTGGTATTTGTCATAAAGCATATTGGGGTAGACTTAAAGGGCCCAATATTCAAAAGATATTTTCATGGTTTACATGCCAGTGAACCGTGTAAATGCCTTAGATGGCGATATTCAACAGCACTTACACAGTTAGTACCATTGAATCTCCCCTCATAACCTTGCCCTGACCATACTGATTTCTGGAAAAAACTCAAAACCCATCTCTCCCAAGAACACCTTTCCCTGCCCCTTTAGCCCACAACTCTTGAGTACACTTCACTAATTAACTTGTAAATATGTATATAGTTCTGTGTTGAATCATGTTTGCTTATATTCAAAATGTTCCATTCTATGTACAACAGATGTGACATTCTGTTATGTTATGTTCCTTGTAAGCCGTCTTGAATTGTAGAAAGACAGTATATAAAAACAATAAAATAAATAAATACATTAAATAAATAACTTCCCTATGTGCCCCGATGCTATCCGGTTAGCATCAGAGTGTGTTGGGAGCATTCCAGGGTAGAGCAGAGGCAGTAACAAGCACTAACCTGGCAGCAGCGAAATTGGATGCTGCCCAATTAACTTTCTGTGCCTTATAGAAAGGCAAGGAAAACCCTCACCGATCTTTGAGGTGCAGGAGCTAACTGGGCAGCATGCAATACCGCTGCTGCCCGGTTAGCTACAGTGCTCTTGTGCTTTACTGTATATTGACTGTACTACCCATCCTTTAATAACACGGCTAGGGGAACATGCTTCCAGAATTCAGACATCTTATTTGTTCAGCCCCTGTGGTTGAACATTTTCTATCACAGGGCCACACATTTTCTGATCTACGATGGAGAGTCATCGATTATGCTCCTTGAAACCATCATGGAGGGGATCGTACCTATGGACTGTAATGGTTGGAACAAAAGTGGATTTTTGTTTCAAATACTGTTAGCCCCAGTGGTTTAAACATAGAAAATGAGTGTCTGAGTCTTATCTGAGCCTTAACCTATCACTACAGGGCTTCCCCAATTCTGTCGGGTATTCCCTAGGTTCTGATTGGTTATTCTAAACATTATTGTCATCTGTTGCAGCCTATAAAATGCTGTGCAGGCACTTTCAAATGTTTGGCAGTTGCAGCAACAGTTCTTTGTTTGGCAGAGTGTTTGGTGATCCTGCTGAAGAAACACTGACCACACTTGATACAGAGCCAGGAGCGGGCTCGAAACATGCATGTCATGTGATACAGAACTTGGAGGATCATTTTCATGCCACAAATTTCCTTTTACGCTGTTTGGACTGCCTTTCAGATAAGTGAAGATGTTTTAATTTAGATTTGAATAAAAAGGGATATTATGTTCATCCGAGAGGGAGAATGTTTGTACCCCTCTCCTGACCTTCTGGACCGACAAAAATGATAGTGTGGTGCACAGCGCACAGGGTGATCTTTTCTTTTGGCTTGGTTAGCTACTGAGGCTACCAGCTTTTGTGACAATCCCCGGATATTCAATGTCGGGGTCACATATGACCTCAGCATTGAATATCTAGGGTTAACTGTTGCCATAAGAACATAAGAACATAAGATATGCCATACTGGGTCAGACCAAGGTCCATCAAGCCCAGTATTCTGTTTCCAACAGTGGCCAATCTAGGTCATACGTACCTAGCAGTTTCCCCAAGGGACACAGGTTCCACAATGCTTGTATTGGTTCAAGCATTGATATCCTGGGTCCCTTCTTAATAATGGTTTATGGACCTTTCCTCCAGGAACTTGTCCAAACCTTTTTTAAACCCAGCTACACTAACAGCCTTTACTACATCCTCCGGTAACAAATTCCAGAGTTTGATTACACGTTGAGTGAAAAAATATTTTCTTTTATTAGTCTTAAATAGTTTACCCTGTAGTTTCATTGCATGTCCCCTAGTCTTTCTATATTCTGATAAGGTAAACAATCGATCTACGTTTACCCGTTCCACTCCGTTCATTAATTTATAGACTTCTATCATATCTCCCCTCAGCCGTCTCTTTTCCAGGTTAAAGAGCCCCAACCTTTTTAGCCTTTCTTCATAGGAGTAGCCTTCCATCCCCTTTACCATTTTGCCAGGCAGAGCTACGTGCCATAGGGGCGCATAACCTGCCCAAATCAATATTGGGCCCAAAGATCTCAATATGTTTACTTTGGAGAAAAGACGAAAGAAGAGAGATATAACAGAGACATTTAAATGCCTATGATGACAGCAAGTGAAACCACCCAACACTCAAAAGAAAACCAGTGTAAAAAAAAAAAAAAGTATTTTACACTGGTTTTCTTTTGAGTGTTGGGTGGTTTCACTATTTAGTATAAGCTCATTTTGGAAGGTTTAGTTGTTTTCATTGCTATGATGACAGCAATGCAGCCTCTGCTGCTGTTTCTACTGCCACCACTACCACTGGCAGGAAGTGTCAGAGGGGCCAGCACATAGCCAGTCTACAGTGTGCAGTGTGCTGCAAGGCTTCCTGATGCACTGAGTTTCACTTTTTGAAGCCTGGGCTCAGCTGGAGGATGGAAGTAAAGGGACCAAGGCAGCAACAGCAGCACTAGGAGGAAATGATGGGTGATGCTGGCCATTGGGGGAAAGAGAAGGGAAGGAGATAAGCTGGACATTATGGGGGTGAGAAGGAAATGGTTCTGGACACCTAAGGGTGAAGAGAAGGGAAAGAGAGCTGCTAGACACTTGGAGAGCAGAAGAGAAGAGAAAGAGAGATGCCACACTGGGAAATACTCGACACCTGGAGGCGGGAAGAGAAGAGAAAGAGAGATGCTACATGGGGGGAGGCAGTAGGTTTGGGGAGATGCTGGACTGTGGTTAGGAGGGGGGAGGTGCAAGGTTGAAAGTTTGCCTAGGACGTCAGATACACTTGGACCAGCCCTGAGTGAATTGTAGAGTTTAGTATTTAAAATGATTGTGAAGAGTGGATAGGCCATATGGTCTTTATCTGCTGTCATTTTTCTGTTTCTTTTAGCAAATCTATCCCCAAGCTTGTAACTAAGTTAATGGAGGATGATATGGCAGGGGTCTTACGTGCAGGCCGATCTGAATTGGGTCCCATCCCCATCAAAAGCCTCCCTGTACGAACAAGGAGTTTGTATGGGGAGGCTTAGACAGGGGGTGGGAGGGGGCATTGTGGAGGCATAGTGAGGGCAGGCAGTGGGGGATACTCAACCCCAGACATACAGGGCCTATTCTGAAGTCGGCCCTGTACGTCGGGGCCTCGGATTTAGACAGGGAATGGCAGGCCAAGGCAGCGGCAGAGAGATGAGGGGTGCAGGGGGGCCATGGAAGGCCAAATCGGGGGACGGGCTGCAGGGAAAGAAGATTGTGCTTGATGGCAGGGAATCGCGGCTCCTGAATGGAGCCATGGTGCCATGGCAACAGGACGCCATGGCACCGTGGCTCCATTCAGGAGCCTGACTGAGTTAACCGGGCAGGGGTTTGTACATGCAGGCCGATCTGAATTGGGTCCCAGCCTGCACACACAGGCCCTAGACTAGATTCTTATCCCCTGGGCCTCATCTAGCCCCTGCGGGATCAGAATCAGGTCTGCCTCTGTGCGTCCCGATTCAGATCAGATGCACAGGGGCTTGGATGCACACATTAGAATGTGCCTCCACGTGTGTTTCTATTTTCTGTGTGCATACGATGTGTGTGTGTGTGGGAGGGGGGATTTGTGGTAGGGTATATGTGCACATTGCAGGGTGGAATAGGGTAAAGTACAGTAAACTCTATGGGGAAAGGAAAATATTGTGTCTGACTGTAACCCTCTTTGAACTACTACTGGAGCATGAACTAAACACAAGTCAATAAGAATAAGAAATAGAATAAGGTATACATGAGAACATGTATGATAGGTAGAATGGGGTGGGTAGGGTAGGGTAGGGTAGGGTGTGAACATGTATATGTGAGTTGATGAAGTAGAGTAGGAGAAGTGCTACTCATAGGTGATTTCAATATGCCAGATGTTGACTGGAACATCCCTGGGCATTTGCGAGTGGATGTGTGTGGGAGAGCAGGGAGAGGTGTGTATGTGCGATTGAGGGCTGCTGGGTGTGCGTATGTAGGTCGGAGCATGGTGTGCACATGTACATGAGTAGGGGGGTGGGGTGAGGTTGTGCATAGACCATGTATAGATAGTGTGCCTATGGACACACAGGCAGTCTGGCCATCTTCCCATCATACACTCTCAACCTTCCACCCTCTTACACTCTTCCCTCCTGCCCCCTCCCCCATATTATATCTCCCCATTTCTCCTATAACTCCTTCCCCACCCTCCATTCTTTCTACACATCTCTTCCCCGCTCCTTACTTTCTCTCCTTCTTTTTCCTTCACCCTCCTCTCCTTTCTCTCTCACTCTTTCCTTCCTTGCTTTCATCCCCTTCCCCTAACTTCTAATCTTTTTCATTATCTGCACTCCACTCCTCTGCTGGTTGAGGGTGGGGTACAATCAGCAGCAGGTATGAAGATACTTCTAGTAATACATGGAAGAAACTGCACAAGGTTTTGGGAGGTTTCTTTCTTTCCTATAATATTTCCCCATACTCTTTTTTTTTAAATTATGGGGGTTATTTTAGAAGCCCTAGTCACAGTTTGGACATCTGAAAACATGCATGATGTTTCCAAATTTTGAAAACATCCCCAGAACAATTTTACAGGGCCATGACTTGAATTGGCCTTGTACATCCTGCTGCCTTGGCCCTCCCCTACTCTGCCCAGTCTCCACTTCCTTCCACCCCCGCCAGCTCTCCCCATCCTGCTACTCTAGCCATGCAGGGAGAGTCGGAGGGGGAATAGGGGCAGGATGGCTGAAATGTTTTCTGCATGTAAGTTGTTTTAGTGCACATTTTTTATGTTTATAGCATTACCAGACCTAAACTGCAAACTAAATACTCATCAATACAGCATAGAGAGAGAGAGAGAGAGCAAACTGCAGCTAATATGCACAGAAACATTAAAATAATGAATGTAAAAAGATACCCGGAAAATAACAGTAGCAAAGCATAAGGCTAGTGAGGTCAGATATGAAAATATTCAACATAGACAAAACATACTCCTTCATAATATGCAGTACACAAAGCCTCATCCTAGCAAAGCAGGGGGTAAAAAAGCCTCCATTGTAAGCAAATCTCTCTCATGTAGTCATTGTGGCTATCCTGAAAACTTGATTGCCTAGGTGTCCCAAAGACTGGGTTGAGAACCCCTGAACTAGACCAATTCATTTTCTAATATAACACTGACATTTTAAATCAATCATTGAAAGCCAGTAAGGCTGAGCAATATCCACAAATTCTTTGTTCTTTAAACAGTAATAAATGACAGGCAATCTTTTCTTGTGGACAATGTTGCTTCGCAAATATAAATGAAGATAAAGCCAAGACACGATGATACATACAATGGAACACACATATTTGTATTAGAAAATAGATTTCTGAAACATTCAAGAAAAAAGTTAGATTTGACTCTTGCTATTACGTTTTAAGAATTCATCACTAATAAAATCAGTTGTGCCCTGTGGACATCTCGAACAGTTGGATGCCAAATCCAAAGATCATTGTATTATTATATAGAGATTCTGATTTAGTATGCTTTTTAACATATTCATAAATGACCTGGACACCAGGGGAATAACCAGTGGGGTTATCAAATTTGCAGATTACACAAAACTATTTAAAGTTGTTAAAACCCATGAGGATTGTGGAAAATTTCAAGAGGATCTTGATAAATTGGAAGACTGTGAATTTAAATGGTAGATGAAATTTAATGTGGACAAGTGCAAAGTTATGCACCTAGGAAATAAGAACTCAAACTATGGTTACACGATGCAAGGTTCCTCATTAGGAACCACCACCTAGGAAAAAGATTTAGGCATCATCGTAGATAACATGTTAAAATCCTCGGCCCAGTGTGCAGCGGCGGCCAAGAGAGCAAATAGAATGCTAGGGGGTATGTTTACTAAACCGTCTTAATGTGCGCTCTGACACGTTAGCGCATGATAAGGCGCTTTATCACGTGATAATGGCGGGTTACCGTGCAATAAGGCGCCTTATCGCGCACTAACGCACTCAGCGGCGCAAACAAGCGCTGATGGTGGAGTAAAGGCTCCCTGAAGGCGGAGGAAGGCTCCCCAGGGGCAGAGAGAAGGGGTCAATGGGTGGAGAGTGGGAGGGGAGAGGCTCCCTGCACACTAACGCTGTGGATTTCGGGGCTGAAAACTAACGCCAGTTAACTAACCCTGGCGTTAGAGTAGATTTAAAGGGAAGAGAAACCATTTCCGTCAGCAATGTACAGCAAAGCCAGGGAAACCTACAAAAGGTGATAAGTGTGATACATGTGCACAGAACAAAAGGGCAGATAAACATTGAAAATGACCTGAACAAACTGGAAAAAAACAAAACCTAGCTGGGCAATAGTGATATCAATGGGAAATATCAACAAACATTACCGAGAAAGCTCCAAAAAAAAGATATCAATTTTGGAAGGGTCTATGCTCTGTCCCCATACAAGGTGAATGAGCCCACAGTGAAATAATGCTGATCAGGGTTTGCCCTTTCTATTGGACAGGTTTCCTATGGCATGCACATGTCCCGCAACAGCAGGGTGGGCATGTCGGAACGGGAAACTGGAAAGATGCTGGAAAAGGGGACACAGAGGGCTGCAGGCGGCACATGCTGTGGTGCAGCTGGGTCACAGTGCTGACTAGGGTGATGCCTAGCTGGCCCATAAAAATGCTGAAACAGTAGAGCAGCCAGACAGCAACTGATGAGGGCCCAATACGGGCATGAGTGTGTTTCCCACAGTGTCACAGGGGATAGTACCCAGCAGGTACCCCCAACGGTACAGAACATTGGCAGGCGGTGCTGGGGGGAAGCGTGGACATCTATGCAGGCACCCCTACCCCAGAACCCACACCATAGGCAGCCGCCTACCCACACACTGGATGGCCCGAGACCACCAGCAGCACCAGCAGAAGGGCATGTCAGCATGGTGGCAGAGGGGTACTGGTGGTGGAGGGGGCAGTGGCTGCTGCCCACAGCAAACCATGGCCCAGCCCTGTTTAGTGGGTGCCATTCACTGCAACAGACAGGCTCTGTCTGACAAACAGTCATGGTATCTACAGGGAATGCACTGTGTCTGTGGCAGCACGGTGGTGCAGGGCACACAGCCAGTGTGTTCAGGAGCAGAAGGTCACAGGTTAAAGTCCGAGCTGTGGTCTCCACTAACCCAGTCCCCATATTTTATCTAATACTAAAATGTGGTAATACAGACAGAACCTTTATTGTAGATGACGTAAACATGCCCAAAACACCTACATTTTACCCTACAGAGCACAGACACCATAAACATGCACATTACCTAGAGCAGAGTCTCCCAAAAGCAGTCCTGGAGGGCCATACACCATTCAGGTCCCATGCTGTCTCCAATAAATATGGCTATGCTGCATTTCTATGTACCGCCCCCATGGTATGCAGATGTATCTCATGCATATTCATTAGGAACAGCATGAAAACCCGAACAGTGTTTGGCCCACCAGGACCGGAGTTGGGAACCTCTGCCCTAGAGCAGCGGCCAACAGGGGCAGATACACCCGCACCCACAAGCTCCATTATCCAAAGCCACCTGGAGAGGCAGAATTTTGGGCCCTGTGTGCATCTCCCAATACTAGCACTTGCATACCTTAGCAATGCCACCCTAAACCTGGGAATACGGTACACATTTATCAAAAGGTAGCTATGATTACTGGCAGATAGCAATTCTTAAGTTAAGCACAATTTGCTGATTGAGCTGCATCATAGCAACCTTTCTGATGTTTGTGGAGTGTGCTACAGGTCTTGTGTCTGACAGTGTTTACCACCCTGGGGAGTGACTCCTACAGTATTGCGTACCATAGCCATGCCTGCACTGTGCCCAGGACTGGTGCGGTGTCCAGGGCTGCCAAACACCTCTATAGTTGCACAATGCTGGCATAGGTGTGGGGAGTGTGTTTCTATCTAGTGTGTGGTGGCTGCCAACACCCTCCTCAGCCCACACTGCTAGCATGGTTGCCAGTATTTGCCTGCCACTGTGCATAATGAGGAGGAAGGTTCTGTGGATATAGCCTGGACAGGGCGGCCTGGGCAGGATGCATCTGCACAGGGCATAGGCAATGGCTGGGACATTCTAGTGCCCGGCCACCACCTACACAGACAGGGTGGCCACAGCATGTCCTGCTGGGAGGTCACTCTCACCCTGACTGAGCAGTGAGCACGGCATGGCTAGGTTCCCCATAGTGTTATGTAGTATTTCTCTTAAGTGATATGTATGGGTTCTTTTTTCTGGGGCCTAATCACTGACCTATCTGCTTGGTGGGTGTGCTCACATCTTCTCCAGTACCATGCACTATGGATTAGCTAGCAGACTGTCTGCAGTTAGTATATGTATGGCTGGAACACCTTGCAGGGTACAGTGGCTGGAAACTCACTGTGCTTGCTGCTGTAGAATGTCAGATAGTGTGGGGGGGCAGCTGAGCATTTCCAGACCTACTGTTTGTCTGCTATTGCCTTATGGACGAGCTCAGATCTGCATTGATTGTCCTGTTGGGTGTCTGTTCCCCAGCAGGACTTAGGTTGCTGGTCCCCTCTACTGCTACCATTGCAGGGATGTAGAATGTGGATTTGTTGATGGGAGATCCTGTCCCCCACCCTGAGCCCCAGAGGGCAGGTTGGGTGGTACTACATAATCCGCCTATGGGTCCAAACCAACCCCCCCCCCCTCTCCTCTGTGACTTAAATCATGTGACCATGGCACCCACACAGGATATGCACTATTCTGGGTGCATCATAGTCCACAAGGGCTTGACCTGACTGGTAAATACGGATGGACACAGGTGTAGCTACAAAGACTAGCTATCGCTCACTGGCGCTGATGAGGACTTGCAGCATAGCCTGTCTCAGCTAAACCAGGTGCTGTGGACATGGTGCTGGTCGCCCCACCTCACCCTCAGGGTGAGCACAGTACCTGCACAATGTGACGGTCTGTAGCTACTCTGTGCCAGTAACACACACGGTTAGTTCCCCCTACCAGGCCGAGGTGCTATGGGGGTGCACACCCCATCTTGTGATCATCTGTAGACTGCTGATCTGCATGTGCAGTGCATCAGGGGTATGGGTGGGTTAACCCTATCCTGGTAACCACAGCAGACAGTTTGTGTGTTGACCTGACGTCCTTCAATAGCCAGCCAGGGGTTTGTCAGCAGCACTAGAGATGTAGCCAACTGGTTACTTCACTGTCTGTGGAGGTAGAGGTTGTGGGTTTGATCCCACAGTGGGGTTATTTGATAGGGCTGTTTGAGTCATTTTCTTTTTTTTAATTTAAATTGGTGCTGCCAGCAAAAGCACCCTCACAGTGCTGTAACCTTAAGGTGCCTCATAAGGTACCCTATAAAGCTCCCTATAAGGCGCCTTATAAGGCGCCCCATAGGGAACATTATAGGGTGCCTTGGCCATCAGTGCACTTTATAATGTGCCCTCTGGAGTGCCTTACAGGGGCCTTATGCGGCACATTAGGTTACGGCCCTGTGAGGGTGTGTTTGCTGGCAACACTACTTTAAATTACAAAAACAAAATGCCTCAGACAGCACTGATTTAAAGTAAAGGGTAATGCCTCAGACAGTTTTACTCATTAAGCCCACTGGGGGATTGAGCTCATGAACCTTTCACCATCAGACAGTGTATTAACCATTGTGCTACAGCTCTGCTGCTGTGTTTATAGGTCAGCACGCCTTCTTAAGATTAATGCGCGTTAATGTACCACGGCTCCCTCTATCGCACGAAAAGGTACCTTATCAGATGCTAACCCAAAATGCTACTTTAAGACCCACACGCCCACTCCTTTTATGGCATCCTGCACACTAACGCCGGCTGCACATTAAGACTGCATAGTAAACATACCCCTAGGTATCATAAGGAAAGGAATGGAAAATAAAACAAAGGATATTATAATACCTCTGTATCATTCCATGGTGGGACCGCACCTTGAATATTTTGTGCAATTCCAGTCATCGTATCTTAAAAAGGATATAGCGTTATTAGAAAAGGTACAGAGAAGAGCCACCAAAATGGTAAATGGGATGGAAGGATACCCCTATGAAGAGATGCTAAAAAGGTTAGGGCTCTTCAAACTGGAAAAGAGATGGCTGAGGGGAGATATGACAGAGGTCTGTAAATTAATGAATGGAGTGCAACGGGTAAACATAGATCGATTGTTTACATCATCAGAATATAAAAAGACTAGGGGACATGCAATAAAGCTACAGGGTAATCTATTTAAGACTAATAAGAGAACAAATATTTTCACTCAACGTGTAATCAAACTCTGGAATTTGTTCCCGGAGGATGTAGTAAAAGCTGTTAGTGTAACTGGGTTTAAAAAAGGTTTGGACAAGTTCCTGGAGGAAAGGTCCATAAACCATTATTAAAAGGGACCCAGGATATCACTGCTTGACCCAATACAAGCATTGAGGAACCTGTGTCTTTTGGGGAGACTGCTAGGTACTTATGACCTAGATTGGCCACTGATGGAAACAGGATAATGAGCTTGATGGACCTTGGTCTGACCCAATATGGCATATCTTATGTTCTTATGATCTTGCTTGTCTATCTAAGTGCTTTGGAGGGAACAAAATCAGACAGCCCGTGGTGCCAAAGTTTGCAAGTAAGCATCATGGGGTTGTTTCAATCTTTTGCCACTGCTGTAGGGTCTGGAGAGGGGCAACAGAGGAGGCAATGAGGGGCAGGCAACCATACAGAAGAGGAGGGCACAAGGTATGAGGTTCACTTAGGGCACGTCATCTCCTTGCACCTGCCCTGGGAGCAGGTATGACCTTAGATGCAACTCTGAACCTCCAGGTCATTTTTTTAGATCAGGCAGTGACATCCATGTTCTTGAGGAAGCCTCCACCACACCCTTTTACGATTTGAACATCCACAGACCTGGCTTCTGAAATGCCTCTGGAGATGTCTCCATGCTTTGGAGGTCTCTGTGTCTTATTTCAGACATCCAAAGCATGAATAGGGCTTCTAAAATAACTCTCATATTATCATGGCTCCTGAGTCTCCAGATTTCCTTTATGAAAGAAAGTTCACTGCAACCCCTTTATATTAATCTCCAAAAATTAGCCACATAAATGCTACAAAACAGTACAATACAAACTGGGTTTATCCAGCTGAGTTGACCTTCAGGATTTGGTTCTCATGCTAACCAGAATTTCTTCGCTTTTGCTGTAATTCAGTATTTTAATACCACCATTCCTTCCTTGCATTAACAGTTCATTACTGTCAATGATGAGTCACCTCCAATAGTAGTAGTGTTCACTACAAACTCCTGCTACCAACCATTCACTTTACTCTTGGGAGTCCTTATATTTACCAAAATTATTGTCTTGCAGATTATGTCTTTGCAATTGAATGGGGTGCACAAATACCTCAAGCAAAATGCTAGCATATAAAGAATGTGTGTATTTTTTTTAAATATGCACATAAACCTTTACTTTGCTGCACTCCACCTCAGTCAACTCCCCTGAAAATGCCTACTCTAAAATCACATACAAGTATACACCTAACTGTACCACATGCACTTTTATACATAAGATAATTTATAAGGGACCTTTTATATACTTACACATGAAACATCTTTTTTTAAAATTTTATGTTTATCATGAAGCATCTTTTACAAAATTACCTACAAAAGACCACAAGGGTAGATGATCATACCAAGAAATTTTGTAGCATTTTGTCTATAACTGAATCCAAATTCTTCTATTTTCCACTTGTACACACAAGGAGTCCACCAGCACCAATAAGTCTGATGAATACTCTCACTAATAAAACCCCTCTAACTTTGCCACTATGGTATTCACCATCAGGATGACAGCACCTAGAGTGACCCTTCTTGAACCTCAGCTCTTCCATGGGTTCCTTGAAGGGCTTCAGGATTTCAATGACGTCAGACTTATTTATGCTCCAGAGCACTTTTGATTGATGGGTTGATTGATTTGCATTTAGCTCACATCTTTCTAGTGGTAGTTCAAACTATATAGGTATTTCCTGTCCCCAGAGTGCTTACAATTTAAGTTGTCAGCCCTCTTTCAACACTGATCGTAGTGGCATGTTTACCAAAACACACTATCCAGTAGTTCAGTTATTAGCAGGCAGTTTGGGTACTATGTTAAAAAGCAGCACAGGCCCCCATGCTAAAACTCCCATGCTACCTTGGTAGAGCTCATCTGGGAGGGAACAGGGTGGGATGGGATGTTCCCATCTCAATGCTGATAGTGTGTGTGTCTGAAACCCATGCTGCCTGCACGTGGAATAGGGTTGCCAACTTTTTCACCGAGAAAAACCCGACACCTGAGGCTTGCCATGCTCCACCCATTCTCCGCCCCTAGTCCCACCCCTGCCCCGCCCCCAGCCCCACCCACAAAACTTACCGAGGATACGTGTAGGCTAACTTCCTTGGTCAGATAATAATTAAACTGGGAACCCCAAAATCCAAACATGAAATGTACAACACTGGAGAAATAAAACTATAAAGTAATTTCCTCTTGCACTAAACAAAAACGCAAAGATGTTAGCAATACACACTTCCCAGACCAGACATATTCCAGTTAATAAATTCAAAATAAAAAGTATTTTTCTACCTTCTGTTTGGGCGTTTTATTTTTCAGTTGCAATTGCTCCAGTCACTTTCTTCTGGTTTCTTCGTGTCTTCTGCGAGCTATCCATTTGTCCTTTCTTCTCTTTTAGATGTTTTCCATTCTCTCTCTATTTCTGCTTTAACATACTGATTGTTTCCCTTTTGCTCTTTCCCCCAATTCTTTCCTTATTCCTTTATCATCCGTTTAAATTTCACCCTTCCATTCTCAAGCCCCTCTTACTCTCCCAATACCGGCCCATCATAGACTTTTCTTCCACACAAAATATTTTTCCCCTCTCCATTCTCATTCCCCATCCATTCTAGTCCTCCCCCCAAATCAATTCCCTTATAGTTCTAGGCCCACCCAGCATCCACTCCCTTCTAGTCCCATTCTCCCATTCTCCCATGCCCCACATCAGCCCATTTCCAGTCCTATTCCAGCTCTTCATCAGCCCATTTCCAGTGCTAGCCCTCACATCACAGGCCATTTCCAGTCCTAGCTCCCCCCCCCCCCAATCACAGCCCATTTCCAGTCCAAGTCCCCCATCACAGCCTATTTCCAGTCCTAGGCCCCCCCCCACCATCACAGCCCATTTGCAGTCCGAGTCCCCCCGCACCATCACAGCCCATTTGCAGTCCGAGTCCCCCCGCACCATCACAGCCCATTTGCAGTCCTAGCCCCCCTAATCACAGCCTATTTCCAGTCCAAGATCCCCCTTCCTCCACCATAGCCCATTTCCAGTCCAGGTCCCCTCCACCCCATCACAACCCATTTCCAGTCCATGTCCCCCCCCCATAACCCTTTTACAGTCCAGGTCCCCCCCCCATCACAGCCTATTTCCAGTCCAAGTTTCCCCCCACCATTAGCCATTTTCTGGTCATGTTCCCATCCACCCCAATAACAACCAATTTCCAGTCCTTGTCCCCCCCCATAACCCTTTTACAGTCCAGGTCCCCCCCCATCACAGCCTATTTCCAGTCCAAGTCCCCCGCCCCCTTAGCCCTTTTCCAGTCCAAGTCCCCCCCTTAGCCCTTTTCCAGTCCAAGTCCCCCCCCCCTTTAGCCCTTTTCCAGTCCAAGTCCCACCCCCTTAGCCCTTTTCCAGTCCGTCCCCCCTCTTAGCCCTTTTCCAGTCCAAGTCCCCCCCTTAGCCCTTTTCCAGTCCAAGTCCCCCCCCTTAGCCCTTTTCCAGTCCAAGTCCCCCCCTTAGCCCTTTTCCAGTCCAAGTCCCCCCTTTAGCCCTTTTCCAGTCCAAGTCCCCCCCCTTAGCCCTTTTCCAGTCCAAGTCCCCCACTTAGCCCTTTTCCAGTCCAAGTCCCCCCCCTTTAGCCCTTTTCCAGTCCAAGTCCCACCCCTTTATCCCTTTTCCTGTCCAAGTCCCCCCATTAGCCCTTTCCAGTCCAAGTCCCCCCCATTTTGCCCTTTTCCAGTCCAAGTCCCCCCCTTAGCCCTTTTCCAGTCCAAGTCCCCCCTTACCCTTTTCCAGTCCAAGTCCCCCCTTAGCCCTTTTCCAGTCCAAGTCCCCCCCTTAGCCCTTTTCCAGTCCACGGCCCCCCACCCCCTTAGCCCATTTCCAGTCCAAGTCCCCCCCCTTTTCCATTCCAGGTCCCCCCCCCATAGCCCTTATCCCGTCCAAGTCCCCCCCCCCCTTAGCCCTTTTCCAGTCCAGGTCCCCCCATCACAGCCAATGCAGTCCCTTGCCCCCCCCCCGACCAGCATCGCGGCTGTCTGAGGCTTCAGAGGGAGCCGGGGAAGCCCGCGCGAGGCCCCGGCTCCCTCTGTACAGCCACCAGCGTGAAGAGCCTTTTCCTTCACGCTGGCGGCTGTTCCTGTGAAGCCGCGAATGCTGGGAAAGGTTAAAAGGCAACCTTTAACCTTTCCCAGCATTCGCGGCTTCACAGGAACAGCCGCCAGCGGGAAGGTAAAGGCTCTTCACGCGGGTGGCTGTTCAGAGGGAGCCGGGGCCTCGCGCGGGCTTCCCCGGCTCCCTCTGACGCGGAGAAAAGCCGTTTTTTTTGCTCTGGCCGCTCCCGATCTTGCGGCCAGAGCAAAAAAACCGGCTTTTAAAGGGCCGGTTTTGCCTCTGCGCCGGCAGCCGGCCTGGCCGTGGAAAAACCGGCCAGGCCGGCTGAAAACCGGCCAGTTGGCAACCCTAACGTGGAACAGGTAGAATGGGTGCAGCTAATGCCACCTCAGTTGGTGGCATGAGTTGCTCCTGTGGTGGGTTTACTATGGCAACCCATGGTAATATCAGGAGGATGGCTGTAACCCCTCCCCCCCCAACAGTAAACGCAAAGGCCTGCACTAGTAACAAGGCCCATACCTGTGTTACCAGCATGAGTTAGTAAACATGCCCCTTAGGAGAGAATACTGAGGTTTCTGGCATCCAATGGATTGCAGGATCCAAGGCAGCATGGATTCACCAGAGGCAGGTCTTTTCAGACAATTCTGATTGATTTCTTTGACAGGGTGACTAGGGAGTTGGACCGAGGGAGAGCTCTAGATGTGGTGTATTTAGATTTCAGTAAATCCTCTAAAACCCATTCTGCACAGGCAACTTATAAACAAATTGAGCACCCTAGGGATGGACCCCAAAGTGACTGACTGGGTTAAAAATTGGTTGAATGGAGGCAACAAAGAGTGCAGGTAAATGGAGCTCACTCTGAGGAGAAGGAGGTTATCAGTGGTGTGCCGCAGGGATCTGACTTGATCCAATTCTGTTTAACATCTTTTTAGTGATATTGCGGAAGGGCTGTCAGGTAAGGTTTTCTTGTTTGCGGATGATATCAAAATCTGCAATAGAACCCAGGAAGGAGTCGATAACATGAGGAAGGATCTAGCTAAGCTTGAAGAATGGTTTAGAATTTGGCAACTGAAATTTAATGCTAAAAAATGCAGGGTCATGCATTTAGGCTGCAAAAAATTCAAAGGAGCTGTGCACTGTAGTGGATGAGGTACTTCTGTCCACAAATGAAGAACAGTACCTTGGCATAATTGTGTCTGACCATCTTAAATTAGCTAAACAGGTAGAAAAGGCAACTATGAAAGCCAGAAGGATGCTTGGATGTATAGGGAGAGGAATGGTCCATAGAAAAAAGGAGGTGACAATGCCTCTGTATAAGTCTCTGGTATGACCCCATTTGGAGTAGTATGTGCAATTCTGGAGACCACACTTTCAAAAGGATATAAGCAGGTTGGAGTCGGTGCAGAGGGTGGCTACTAAAATGGTTAGAGGTCTTCATTATTAAGCATATGCGGGCAAACTTAAAGATCTTAATATGTATACTTTACAGGAAAGATGTGACAGGGGCAATATAGTAGAGACATTTAAATACCTTCATGGCATAAATGCACAAGAGGGCATGAGTTCTGTGGCCTGTAAGATGCGGCAGGGCTACCTGTTCACCAGTTCATTCAAAATATTGGCACCAGGTAGAATTTTACCTGTCAGATAAGTTAGTGGATCATTTGGTAGCCCTCTATCAGATGCCACTAGAAACTAGAAAGATAGAAACATGATGGCAGAAAGAGACCATATGGCCTATCTAGTTTGCCCTTCCATATCAACTACAATAGTCCCCTTTAGAGATCCTCTATGTTTGCCCCATGCTTTTTTGAATTTAGATACTGTCCTCATGTCCACCACCTCCACTGAGAGACTATTCCACACATCTACCACTCTTTTCATAAAGAAATATGTCTGCCTATTATTCCTGAGTCTATCCTCTTTCACTCTCATCCTATGTCCTCTCGTAGCAGAGTTTGCCTTCAATTGAAAGAGACTCTCCAAAACCACACATAGAGGAGATGGGAGGAGCCAAGCATCAACCCACTCCTTGATAGCCTGCCACCCAAACTGTCTCCCATATCTGCTCAATTTGTGTTCTATCCCAGCCTTGCAATCCTTCCACCCCCAAGCCTTCTACAAGCCAGTCTACAAATCAGTGCTTCCAGCCGCTCCCCCTTCCCATCCCACTGGTCACTGCCCCTGGGAAGGGGCTCAGCCGTGTTATACGGTCCATGTTCTAAATAAAAAGGGCCCCTCTCTATATTTATGTAAGGTTGATCTTTGCAATATTCAAAAGCACTTTTGTAACCAGGATCATTTGCTGGCCACATAAGGGCCTTATTTTTAAATGTGAGCACAGACAACAAATACAACTTATCTATGTATCCAGCCAAAATGTATCTGTTCAAAGTCGAATAGTCATGTCTAAATGCAGAAATGCTGTTATTTTCAGAGTTCAAAGTTGAGCACATATTATTTTGCTCATAATATACATAAAATGATATGGATAGTATCCATTTAACTTTATTTATTTTATTTATTTATTTATTTAACACATTTTTTAATACCACTCTATCATTTATTCCTAGCAGTTTACAGTTTAACTTAAACTAGACAGAGTACATTAAACATTGGTGATACAACTTGGATTTTACAGTTAACATTTAAGATATAGGAGTAATTTGAACATTTGAGGCATGAAGGTATACCTGTGTGCATAGGATATGGTGTCAATCTTTGTGGGATGGTGTTATGCAACAGTTCCATAATGTTCTGTGTACAAGAAGACCTTTAATCTTTTCCTGAAGACATGGGTATTACTCATGGATTTTAGGTTTTCCTAAACATAGGGCCACTAAATATTTACTGTAGAAATATCCATATCCATATTCTGTTAAGATACAAACTTAACATATTTAAAAAAAACATACTGAAGGTCCGTGCTGTTCCTTCAGCTATAAGTATCTTCTCTGATAGGATACATTTACAGAAAGACTCTGGTAAAGCGAGGAAAGCAAAGCAGAACATGAGTTAGAAAGGATGAGAAGATTAGTGAGAAAAAAAATCTTAGCTTCTAGTGTGCCTAAGTAATGGAAATTGGATGAAATTGGAAGCATATTTCCTCCAAAATTAATCCACCTGTAAATGCTTTCAGGGAGCCAATTTTCCAGTAGCAGTCACAGAGACGATCCTGACTATAGTGTGTCTCAAGCACACTTTGAAATTCAGACTTGCATAGTATACAAAAGACCAGAAGTGCTCTTTGAGAAAGTGAGCTACTAAACTAAAGATGCACATCAGAAAAAAGAGATACCTCAGTAACAAATGTGAGTTATTATGCCGAACTGGTTCTCATCTCTTTTCAGCAGTTCTCATGAACTGATAGAAGATCTTGTCACAAACTTATTTCCAGCTCATTTTCCTATTGTCTATTCTTATTTCCTTTCATTCGGTGTCCATTGACTTAATGTCATGGACGATCCGATCTCTTCATGATTAGTAGTACGCATGCTTCTGAACAGAAAGAATAGATTTCTAGGGAGTCCTCCAGGAGAAGGATACAATAACAAGATACATTAGGAAGAGAAGGCATGAATATTTCCTAAGAAGCTGGTAGCTTGGGCATCATCATTCCTTTATAAATTACAGCTATCAAATTTAATTGCCCCGCTTAATAGAGTTTTGATGAAAAATATAGAGGTAATTAGAAACCTTTTTATAATTGATAATTAATTTTGAAATTGGCTAACACATGCAGACACATGGAAGGGATTATCCAGTAACACAAAATAATACCCTTAGATTTGTTCAATTTTGCACAGTCTCTTTCCAAAGCCTAATGGGACTATTTCACTTCACACTGATGGGGGGTATATTTCATGAGAACAGTTTGACATCTTCATTTATCTTAAGTACTAAGGGGTATGTTTACTAAACTGCGGTAACGTTACGGACCACGCGTTAGGTAACTTTAACGATTGTTAGGCAATGGTAACACGTGGTATGTAACGTTAACGCGCATTAACATTACCTAATGCACGTTAATGTTACCTAACAATCGTTAAGGTTCCTGGCTGCGGTAAACACCGCAGAGGGTGGAGAGAGGGTGGAGAGAAGGAGTCAATGGGCGGGGAGTGGGCGGGGAGAGACTCCCTGCACACTAACGTGCTGAACTGAAGGGCTGAATCCTACCGCGAATGAAAACCTGCTGTTAGATGCACATTTGCAGGAGAGAGAAACCATTTCAGTGTCAGCAATGTACAGCATAAGCAGGGAGCCCAAGAAACGTGATAGTAGTGCTCCATTTTCAGCAACAGCATAGTTCTCAAGTATGAAAGGCCACTATGGCGATAGTGCAAATGGGGCATAGGGGGCTGCAGGCGGGACATATAGTGGGGGCAGCTGGGGCACAGGGTGGACTAGGCAGGAGCATAGCTGGCACATAGGAACATAGAAACCAAAAATCAGCATGACAGCAGCTGTCAAAGGCCAAATACAATCCACCTACATCTACCTGATCCACCCGAGCTAACAGTTGCCAGGGCACTGACCTAACATCCCCTCAGCCAACCCTCCCCCAAGCGGAAGGGACAAACTATTGGTAGGCGTTGATGGGGGGATGTGAGGATGCTCATGTATGCCCCCTGCCTCAGACCCCGCTCCCTAGGCGACCACCTAACCACACAGTGGATGGCCTGGGACTGCACACTACCAGCACCGACAGCATATGGTCATGTCAGCATGGCAGGGGTGTGTGTGCCCATGCTGGAGGGGGCAGTGGCACCTTCCTGCAGTGGACCTAGGCCATGCCCTGTACCAGTACGTGGTGTGCAGTGCAACATAAAAGTTCTGGCTGAGGAAAAGTACAGGCAGCCCCAGGGACTACCATGCACATGCGATGCTGTACACCCAGCCAGTGTGTCCAGAAGTTGAAGATCACAGGTTCAAGTCCCAGCTGTGGTTCCTGCAGAGCATGTCCCTATATTTTACCCTACAATACAGATACAACAGCTACATGTGCAAAACCCAAAGCAGTGGTGAACAGGGGTACAAACACCCACTGCATATTTCTATCTAAAAATAACCACTGAACAGTTGCACCCCAGCACAGAACAGCTAAAATGCTAAAGGCTCCACAATCCAAAGATGCATGGAGAGTCAGGCTGTTGGCCCCAGCATTGAGCTGCAGTTATCACCAGAGCACTACTACTACCTCCTGCACAGTTTAGCAATGTCGGCACTGTGTTCAGGACCAGTGTGGTGGGCAGGGTTGTAAACCACCCCTATCTTTGCACAATGCTGCAATAAGAGTGTGTGTGTGTGTATGTCTATCCATTCTTCTGTGGCTGCCCACCCCTCTCTGGGCCCCAAATGTCCCACTGTTACCAGCGTTAGCATGAATATGTGCATAATGAGGAGCAAGGTGTTGTGGGTATGGCCCGGACAGGTCAGATTGGCCAGGATGCATCTTCACGGGGTGTGGAGCAATGGCTGGGACACTGTAGTGCCCAACTACCACCTGCATGGACAGGGTGGCCACAGCATGTCCTGCTGGGAGGGCACTCACTCTAACCGAGCAGTGACCATGGCATGTCTAGGTTCCCACATAGCACTCCACACTGTCTGCTTCTAGTAATACTTTTGTGATCCTAGTGTTGGAGTCCTAATTATTGAGATGCCTGCTTGGTGTACACAATTCCTCTGTGAGCATGCACTATGGACTGGCTAGTGGGTTATCTGCAGTTAGACTGTGCATGGTTGGAGCACCTATAGGGTACTATCTGACTGTGCTGTCTGCTGGTGACTGGCAGTCAATGGTGTAAGGCAGTTGGGGTTTTCCAGACCTAACTCCAACATTTCTGCTGGTCTGCCATTGTCACAGGTATAGCTCTGGCTCACCAACCCTGGAGGGCTGTCTTATGCCAGCAGGGTGGCGATTGCTTCACCAGGGCTGGGGCACCTGTTCTTTACCTACATAAAGGGTGATGTGGGCCCCTTGGTGCCTGTAGTGTATACCACTTTGACCTTATAAAGGCACTGCTATACAAGTCTAGAAACCCCTCTGCCCTGATAACAGGTGCCCATATCAGCCAGACCCTAACACGAGGTACACCCTAATCTGGGTGGTGTCTGATCCCAGAGGGCCACATGTGACTGCAGGACACAGATGGACACCCAATTACCTTCAGCTGCATTACAAGGAACACCTGTCACACACTGGTAGTGATGGGGATGTACAGCAGGACCTATCATGTACTGCAGACCTAGTGCTGGGCACCCATCCTAACCCTCAGGGTGAATGCAGAACCTGCACAATGGCATGGTCTGTAGCTACACTGTGATATGTACACAAGAGGCAAGAAGCGTGTGGTGGTCAATGGATACTTTAATTAAATAACCCTCAATGTGTTTTGGCAAACGCCTTCCTCAAGGGGCATGCAGTGATTAAATTGATACGTTGCGAAAACTGGTGGTAATAATTTCTTATTGTTATTCTTCCTTTATTACTGAAATTATTACCACCAGTTTTCGCAATGTATCAATTTAATCACTGCATGCCCCCTGAGGAAGGCATTTGCTGAAACGCATTGGGGGTTATTTAAAGTATCCATTGACCACCACACACTTCTTGCCTCTTGTGTACATCTCACTGTTCCAGCAAGAGTGGTCTGCTCTTCTTTGTGTTTGACCTGTAGCTACACTGTGCCAGTATCACTCATTGTCAGTTCTTCTTTCCAAGCTGAGGTACCGGAGAGGTCCAGACCCCATTTGCTGATCAGTTGTAGACAGCTATTCAGCATGTGCATTGCATCATGGGTACTGGTGGGGTTACCCTATCCTGGCACTCAGAGCAGACAGTTTGCGTGGTGACCAGCAGTCCTTCTGTACCCAGCCATTGCTATGACATACACCACAGAGGTATAGCCTACTGGTTAATACAATGCCATTCTCATCAGTGTTCATGGGTTCAATTCCTCATTGCTCCTTCCTGTCTTACTCAAATCATATGCATACCTGTAACAGTCATGTTTTTGCAGATCTGTGCTGCCAGCCCATAATACCCTCGCCACAACTGTCAACATTCCCTTGGACCATCTATCTGCATCTGTCAGCTATGTAGAATCCTGTCTGCTTGTGCAGGCTGCCACCCCGTGTCCTGCACTGCTACCCTTTCTTGAATTCTGCCTCATCATGCTTGCCTCACCTGTGCTTGATCTGCATGGCACCACCACTCCTCTGTCCACCCATCATTGTAACTATCCTGCCAGCTCCGCCTCCACTGGGGGACACGAATTCCCATCATCTGCCACCAACTGTCTTTCCAGTACTTTACACTGCCAACACCCTGTGCTATGGTACAGTTGCCCCCACCATGTTTGTCATCAGTACTGGCAGCCACATGGGATGCCCGCAGATATGACAGGTCCAGTGGCTCCCAAATCTTCCTCCTTCACTCAGCTGTTCATTGCCTTTCCTGAGTGCTCTATCTAGTGTTAGGGCTACATCTGTCTCTGTTCTTCACAGGTCATGCATGTCATCCTGCGGCACCTTGCAGTCCTTAGGGCACACTAACCTAGGGCTCCGTCACCTTGTTAGGCCACCTTAATCTATGGTTCCATAGACCAGGGTGCCTTCTACGGTGCCTTGTCCAGGGGTGCCTAATACGGCACTTAGCCTAAGGAGCCCTATAGGGCGCCTTATGAGGCACTTTACAAGACACCTTATAATGTACCTTACAAGGCACCTTACAGGGCACCTTACAAGGCGTCTTGTAATGTGGCTTGTAAGGTGCCTTTTAAGGCACCTTGTAATGCACGTTAATCTAAGGTGCCTTTTAACATGCGTTAGCTGATATGGCTTGCTGTAATGATGCACCGCCCACGCCTTTATATGTGCATCTGTACCTTTACTGTGGAACCTAATGTGGGTGACATTACCGCAGTTTAGTAAACATACCCCTAAGTCTGCATTAATGTTTGATTTTTGTTCCTGTTAAACTGGATTTTTGTTCCTGGTAAACTGGATCAGAAATTGGTTGACTGATAGATGACAGAAGGTGATGGTAAATGAGCTCACTCGGATGAAAGGAAGGTGATTAGCGGGGTGCCCCAGGGTTCGGACTTGGGCCCGGCACTGTTCAATGTATTTGTGAGTGATATTGCTGAAAGACTGAATGGAAAGGTCTGTCTTTGCAGATGACACGAAAGGTTTCAAAAGAGTGGACTCTCCCGAGGGAGTGCTTAACATGAGAAAAGATCTACAAAAGCTGGAATAATGGTCAAATGCTTGGCAATTAAGATTTAATGCAAAGAAGTGCAGTGTCATGCACTTGGGTAGCAGAAATCCAAGGGAAATGTATGCGATAGGGGGCGAGAGGTTGGTGTGCATGGATCAGGAGAAAGACCTTGATATGATTATTTCTGTAGATCTCAAGATGGCAAAACAGTGTGACAAGGCGATGGCAAAAGCCAGGAGGATCTTGGGCTGCATACGAAGAGGAATTACCAGCAGAAAGGAAGAGGTACTAATGCCACTGTATAAGTCACTGGTGAGGCCTCACTTGGAATACTGGGTTCAGTTTTGGAGACCATATCTTGCAAAGGATGTAAAAAGAATGGAAACTGTTCAGAGGAAGGTGACCAAAATGATTTGGAGCCTGCATCAGAAGCCTTATGAGAAGAGACTTGAAAACCTAAATATGTACACTTTGGAAGAGAGGAGGGATAGGGGAGATATGATTCAGACCTTTAAATACTTTAAGGGGTATGTTTACTAAACTGCGTTAGTGCGATTTGCGTTAGGAGCCACGGTAGAGACAGAAATCCCAAATAAGGACATGGGCGGTACATCGTTTCCAAGAACGCGCCGAGAATGCGTGTTACAAGGCGCCATAAATGAACAAGCGCTACAGGGCATGTTACCGCGCGTTAATCTTAAGAAGGCGCGCAGGCATGCAAGCACAGCAACAGAGCTGTAGCACAATGGTTACAACAGTGACTGATGATACAGAGGTCATGGGTTCAATTCCCCAGTGGGCCTAATGTATAAGACTGGCTAAGGCAGCACCCTTTACATTTAAGTAGCGATTGTTGAGGCATGTGATGTGTATTTTAATTAGTTCTGCCAGCAAACACACCCTCACGGTGGCATAACCTAAGGTACCACATAAGGCACCCCATAACGCACTCCATAGGGCACATTATAAGGATGTGAACAAAGCCCTGGCTGGCTGCAGGACTGCACGTCACCACACAAACTGTCTGCTGTGGTTACCAGGATAGGGGTAACCCACCCGTACCCATGATGCACTGCACATGCAAATCAGCAGTCGACAGATGGGCACAAGATGGGCACCTTGGCCTTGTAGGGGGAACAGACCGTGTGTGGCACTGCCACAGACAGTCACATTGTGCAGGTACAGTGCCCACCCTGATGTTGAGGTGGGGCGCCCAGCACCAGGTCCACAGCACCTTTCATGGCTGAAATATGCCATGCTGCAGGTCCCCATCAGTGTGTGATAGGTAGTTCAGTTAGACACACCTAGGATACATCTGTGTCCTGCTGTATGTCTCGGTCATGTCTAGTCCCTATGGGCAATGCTGTACCCAGAATAGTGCATATCCTGTATTGGTGCCATCATTACCTGCTGTAGGTGAAAGGGAGGAGGAAAGGTGTCTAAACCCATAGGCAGATTATGTACCACCACACAATCCACTGTCTGGGGCTCAGGGTGAGAAACAGGATCACACACCAATAGATACACAGTCTACCTCCCTGCAATCGCAGCAGTAGAGGGGACCAGCAACCCCAGTACTGCTGTGGAACAGACAGAGAGGTACACATCCATAACGCAATAGCAGACAGACAGACAGCAGGCCTGGAAATGCTCAGCTGCCCACCCCCCCCCCCCCCCCCCCCCCCCCCCCATTATCTGACATTCTCCAGCAGCAAGCCTCCAGCCGCTGCACCCTGCAAGGTGTTCCAGCAAGACACATACTAGCTGCAGACAGTCCGCCAGCTAGTCCATGGTCCCGGAGGAAATGCATGTACCCAGAACTGGGATGTCAGCATACACACCAAGCAGATAAGTCAGTGATTGGGCCCCAAAAGGAAACCCATAAATATCACATGAGAGAAACACTGTATAGCACTATGGGGGAACCTAGCCATGCCATGGTCACTGCTCAGTCAGGATGAGAGTGACCTCCCAGCAGGACATGCTATGGCCACCCTGTCCATGCAGGTGGTGGCCAGGCACTACAATGTCCGAGCCATTGCCCTATGCTGGTGCAGATGCATCCAGTCCAGTCCACCCTATCCAGGCTATTCCCACAGTAGCTTGCTCCTCATTATGCACATTGGCAGGCCAATACTGGCAACAGTGCTAGCAGTGTGGGCTGTGGAGGGTGTTGGCAGCCACCACACACTGGATAGACAGACACACACACTCCCCACACCTATGCCAGCATTGTGCAACTATAGAGGTGTTGGGCAGCCCACGCCACCACACCAGTCCTGGGCACAGTGCAGGCATGGCTATGGTACGCAATACTGTAGGAGTCACTCCCCAGGTTGGTAAACACTGTCAGACACAAGACCTGTAGCACACTCCACAGACATCAGAAAGGTTGCTATGATGCAGCTCACTTAGAAAAGTGTACTTAACTTAGGAATTGCTATCTGCCAGTACTCATAGCAACCTCTTTAAAGATGTGTACCATATTCCCAGGTTTAGGGTGGCATTACTAAGGTATGCAAGTGCTAGTATTGGGAGATGCACGCAGAGCCCAATGTCCTGCCTCCCCAGGAGGCTTTGGATAATGGGGCCTGTGGGTGCGGGTGTGTCTGCCCCTGTTGGCTGCTGCTTTACGGCAGAGGTTCCCAACTCCAGACCTGCGGTGCAAAACACTGTTCGGGTTTTCATGCTGTCCCTCATGAATATGCATGAGATACATCTGCATACCATGGGGGTGGCACATAGAAATGCAGCACAGGCATCTTTATCAGAGGCAGCATGGAACCGGAATGGTGTTTGGCCCTCTAGGACTGCATTTGGGAGGCTCTGCTCTAGGTAATGTGCATGTCTATGGTGTCTGTGCTCTGTAGGGTAAAATGTAGGTGTCTTGGGCATGTTTACGTTCACTGCAATAAAAGTGCTGTCTGTATTAGCACGTTGTAGTAGTGGGTAAAATATGGGGACTGGGTTGGCAGGAACCACAGCTGGGACTTGAACCTATGACAAACCTATCACAAACAGCCTGACTGAATTTAGATGAAAGCTTAAAACATATCTGTTTCAAACCCACTACAACCTGATCTAACCGCAATACCCTACCTCAACCAGATGAACTTTACCGCCCACGACAGCATAAAATCTAATAGCATATAGTCATGTATTAGCCTGTACTCTTTGGAAGTCAACATTGTATATAATGTATATTTGGCCCCCCAACCTACTGAAATCAAATGTATACCCTGATCTGTGTGCTATAATAATCAACTGTATATTGTATCCAACTGTTTATCCCGCGTTACGTAAATCATTGTCTAATCAAAATGTAAAACTAAAAATCTCAATGTATTATACAATGCATTATGATTTCTGTAAAGTAAACTGCTGTTGATCGTAGGAAACATCGGTATACAAGTATTTACTAAATAAATAAATAAAATGACTCTCTGCTTCTGAATGCACTGGTTTTGTGCATTGCACCACCTTGTTGCCACAGAGTCAGTACATTCCTTGGTGATACCATGACTGTTCATCAGACAGGGCCCATCTGTTGCAGTACACAGCACCCACCTACACAGGGCTAGGCCACGGTCTGCTCTGGGCAGCTGCCACTGCCCCCTCCACCACCAGTATCCCTCAGCCACCATGCTGACATGCCCTTCTGCTGGTGGTGCTGGTGGTGCGCAGTCTCAGGCCATCCAGTGTGCAAGTAGGTGGCTGCCTATGGTGCGGGTTCTGGGGTAGGGGTGCCTTCATAGGTGTCCATACTTCCCCCCAGCACCGCCTGCCAATGTTCCGTGCCCTTGGGGGTAGCTGCTGGGTACTATCCCCTGTGACACTGTGGGAAACACAGTCGTGCCCATGTTGGGCCTTCAGCAGTTGCTGTCTGGCTGCTCTGCTGCTTCAGCATTCATATGGGCCACCTAGGCATCGCCCTAGTCTGCACTGTGGCCCAGCTGCACCAGAGCATGTGCCGCCTGTGGCCCTCTGTATCCCTTTCTCCGGCATCTGTCCAGCTGCCATTCTGACATGCCCGCCCTGATGTTGCGGGACATGTGCACACCATAGGAACCCTGTCCGATGGTGGGGAAAACCCTGAGCAGCGCTATTTCGCTGTGGGCTCATTCACCTTGTATGGGGACGGATTATAGACCCTTCCACGATTTATATCTGTTCTATGGAGCTTACTCGGGGGGGGGAGGGGTTGATGTTTCTCATTTATACCACTATTGGCCAGCTTGGTTATGGGTTTTTTTCCAGTTTGTTGGAGTCATTTTCAGTGTTTATGTGCCCTTTTGTTCTGTGCACATGTATCACACATCACTTTTTTTAGGTTTCCTCTGCCTGGGCTATACATTGCTGACACTGAAATGGTTTCTCTCCCCTGTAATATGCATTTAACGGCAGGTTTTCATTCGTGTTGGAATTGAGCTCTTCAGATCAGTGCATTAGTGTGAAGGGAGTCTCTCCCCACCCACTCTCCGCCCATTGACCCCTTCTCTCCGCCCTCTCTCCACCTTCTGCGGTGTTTTACCGCGCCACAGGAGTTTATGATCGTTAACTACGATTAACACGCATTATGTAACGTTAACGATCGTAAGCGCGTCATAACGCACGTTATGATGTGCTAACGATCGTTAACGTTACATAATGCACGTTATGTACGATTACCACAGTTTAGTAAACATACCCCTAAGAGAAATAATGAACAAACAACCCTCTTTCAAAGACGGGGAAGCTGTAAAACTAGAGGGCATAACATGAAGCTGCAAGGTGGTAAATTGAAAGGCAATGTCAGGAAATACTTTTTCACTGAGAGGGTGATGGATGCTTTTTAGGATCCTTGAAAATTAAACAACACAATCTCAAGCCTAAGCCCAAGCCGTCGGATCGCTTGTCGTGGAGTCCGATGGCTTGGGCTTAGGCTTAGGCTGTCTGTTTACCAGAGTTGCGGTTATTATTGAGATAAGCAGCACTCAACCATCGATATGTGCTGGACTCAGAAGATGCTCAGATAAGTGAACATTTTCATTTAATGTATAGATATGCTGACTTTTAAGAATTTTCCTTTGTCTTGTTATAGGTAAAGTGGATTGCATCTTATGAGTTCTGGTATCCATATACCACGTAGAAGTGCAGACGCTTCTTTTTAATTTTGTTTGTGTGTTGTTTAGTTTTGAAGGATACTAAAAAGTTCTTTTGTGGATGTATAATAATTATATTGAGGTGAATTCGAATGAAGGATATATATTTGGTAAAAATAATAAGGCTTTAGACCTATGATGTGAGCATCTGCCATCTCCCTATGGTGATTAATTTCACTAAATGTAGGGGTTAGGCCATCCTGAGGTCGCTATTGCCATATTGAATTTATGAAATTCTATGTTTATAACAGTAATATTAGTAGTTTTGAAGTTAGTGGTGCTTGTTTGGTGGTTACTAAGGGTATTTATTAATTGTTAGTAATGTGTCCACCCCATGTTTGTCTTGAATCCATGTTGGTGTGGATCCAGTGGTGCATGTGCGGTGATATGATCCTGTAGCTGTAGCTGTACTGTCCTTTCTATGATTTTCATCATGAAAGGTAGGCTTGATACTGGTTGGTATGATGTGGGGTCTGCATTGTTAGCTTTCTGGCTTTTTAAGATGGGCCTGATTGATGCCAGTTTAAAGGTTGTATGTATTTGTCCCTGCGTGAGGGATGTGTGTATTACTTTGTGTATGAAAGGGGTGAGTTCTTCCTTAGCTGACTATCCATTTGACTGGAAAGGAATCATTTGGTGAAGTTGTTGTGCTCAGGGTTGTTATTGTGTGTGCTACTTCTTTGTTAGTTGGAATATTGAAGGTTCCCCATGTTATATTGTGGCTAGGGTGGTTTTCAGGTTCAGGTGGTGATCTCGGCTTTGGCTGTATTCCGTTCTGTATCTTCATGAGGTAATCTGCTATTTGTTGTTAGTTGTGTTCTCCTGTGAGGGTTCCCTTGTTAGCGTGTGGACTATTCCAAATAGTTCTCATGGTTTGTTTACCGCCTTCATGACCAGATTTGTGTTGTATTCCTGCTTGCATTTATTGATTGTGTTGTTGTATCCAATCTGCATAGTTCTATATTCTTGAAGTGTATTTTGGTCCTTTGTTCGTCTCCATTCCCGCTCTATTTTCTTAAGGTTCCTTTTAGTGTCTCTGAATTCTTTTGAATACCAAGGGGTTGGTTATCTCTTTTGTATTTTAGCTGTTCTGTGCTGGGGTACCACTTTTCAGTGGTTCTTTTTAGGTAGAAATATGCAGTCCTTAACTTAAATGCAAATCTTTTCTATTTGTGTGGCCCCACTAAATTGATAAATTTATCTGGATAGCCATTGAATATTGCTGTCATATGAATAAATGTATCCCCCCCCCTTCTTTTTAAAGAAAGAACTTATATAAGGAGCATCCATGGAGTGGAGGAGTAGCTTATTGATTATAACAATGGGCTAAAAGGCAGAGAAACGAGGCTCAAATTGCACTGCTGTTTGCAATCTTGGGCAATTCACTTAACCATCCATTACCTCAGATACTAGCTTAGATTGTATGCTCCCTGGAGACAGGAAAATACCTCTTATAAATTGACCTATGAATTTGTAGGTCTGGATTATATCTCCATTTCCAGAAATATTATGTTGAGTTTAAGTTCAAGTTAATCAAAGGTGGCTACCAAAGGCACATTTTAGAAAGGCCATTTAGGGGCTATTGGGGACATTCAAGTTAAAATGTCTGAAATTCCATGAGAGGGGAAGCAGAGAGGGTAGGCACATGTAAATGCATTCTAAAATTGATGCATCTCCACCTCAAAAGATAAATATAAAAATGAGACAGAGAAAAACACCACAGATATATGCAGGGGAACAGATGATTTTTAAAATGTGCATGTTCAAAATCTGCCCTGTGGCATGTAGCCCTTGGCTACTGATGTATGGGGTATGGAAAACCTGACGTAAGAGGATATGAGCTGGAATCTCAAGGGAAGATATGGCATGTGTATAATGGTGTCACCTGGTGTCCTCGGTTGCTGGTGGGCAGCTACCATGGTACTCATATTGATCTGGACCTAACCCATGCCACAGAAACCAGCCTCACCCACATGATTCAATGGGGCAGGCTGATGAGGGCATTGTGCTGTGCTGTGCTGCACCTTATTGGCCAAGGGCCATGCTGCCTGGATTTATCCTACATTGCTACCTCAAGAAGCTGCAACCACTTGGATTTGGTTGACAGCTGCACCACACCTTTTTCTTGACCGCTCATCAGTAGCATGTCAACACTGCCTTCTACTGAACTTCCTCACCTACTCTTGTGATACCCATCCTTCCACATCGCTGACCTATACTACTTTTCCTTCTATGGTGACACCTCTGTGATTCATGCTCATCCTTTGACCACTCAGCTCAATGTCTCTCTTATGCCCTCATCTTTGGGTCCATTGGCCTGTTGTTGCCAATTCCTTGACAAATACTTTTCCCCCCTTGTGAACATTTTGGCCACCTCCCCTATTAACAGCCTCTGCCATTTTCCATATCACTACATACCTGGCAACATATCTGTCTGACCTTTCTATGACCTTCCCTGCCAACATGTGTGACAGATACCTGGCTCTTTGTCCTCACTGATTCTAAGCCACTGTGGGAAAGTCAAAGCTGCACAAACAATTGAATGAAAACCATCAGGTATTGGGAAAGGGGAAAAATAGCACCAGCACTGGCAGAAGACCGTCAAGATACGAGGAGCAGGACATAAGAGAAAAAATAATTGACAGGAAAACCACACAGATTTAAGAGGGATAAAAGTGTCACCAGCATAGACAGAACTTTTTTCAATTCTTTTTCTATCAAGCTTCTCTCTATGAAGACTACATCCTCTCCAACCTAAAGCCTGATTTTTATTTAACACACAAAATCATCAGTGTAATATTGACCGCCTGGCTAGAATGAACAAATGGATAATGAAATGCTCAAAGAAATCAGGGAAGCTAACAAACATTACAGAACAGTAATAATGATGGGTGACTTCAATTACCCCGGCATTGACTGGGTCAGTGTCACGGTAGGACATGCTAGGGAGATAAGGTTTCTAGATGAGATAAATGACTGCTTCTTGGAGCAGCTGGTTTATGAACCACCCAGAGGGGAAGCCATTTTGGACTTAGTCCTTAGTGGAACACCAAATCTGGTGCAAGAGATAAGGGTGTTGGGGCCACTTGGTAATAGTGATCATAGCATGATCACATTTGATTTAATTAATGGAGGAGGAATGGTAAGGAAATCCACATTGCTACCCATGGAGTGGAGTGGAGGAGTGGCCTAGTGGTTGGGGCAAGGTACTTCAGGCTGGAAGGTTGGGGGTTCAAATCCCACTAGAAGACAGCAGCCTTGGGCTAGAAGGACTGGGGTTTCTAGTCCCATAGGTGCTCCTTGTGGTCTTGGGCAAGCCACTCAACCCTCCACAGCCCACGCTATCTCCAAGTTATAATGCCCTGTTCAATGTAATTTCAGTTTGTTCAATGTAAACAGCACTGATGCAGAATAGCATGGTATATAAGAGAATGTAAATAATACCTTTTCACTTTCAAAAGGGAAACTATGATAAAATGAGGAAAATTGTTAAGAAAAGAACTAAAAGGAGAAGTTGCAAAGGTCAAAGACTTACATCAAGCTTGGGTGTTGTTTAAAAATACTATCTTGGAAGCTCAGACCAGCTATATTCAACGCTTTAAGAAAAGTGGAAGGAAGTCCAAAAAACTGCCAGCATGGTTTTAAGGTGAGGTCAGAGAGGCTGTTGTTGCCAAAAAAGCATCTTTCAGGAAATGGAAAAAAAAGAGCCAAATGTTGAAACCTGGAAACAGCACAAGCACTGGCAAGTTAAATACAAGGCACTGAAAAGGCAGGCAAAGAGAGAATTTAAGAAGAAACTTGCTGTAGAAGCAAAAACACATAACAAAGACTTTTTCAAGTACATTTGTAGCAAAAAACCTGTGAGAGAGTCAGTTGGACCATTAGATGATAGAGGGGTAAAAGTGTCTGTAAGAGAGGATAAGGTTATAGCAGAGAAACTGAATGAATTTAAATGTGATATTGCAGAGGAATCGAAAGAAATATCGATACACCGGGAAGATGTATTACAACTATTTGATAAACTGAAGAGTAGCAAATCACCTGGACCGGATGGTATACATCCAAGGGTGTTGAAAGAACTGAAATATGAGATTGCAGACCTGCTATTACTAATGTGTTAGCTATCGTTATAATCATCTGTAATACCTGAAGATTGGAGGATGGCCAATGTAACACCAATTTTTAAAAATGGTTCCAGGGGTGATCCAGGAAATGACAGACCGGTGAGCCTGACGTCAGTACCAGGAAAAATGGTAGAAACCATTCTAAAAAACAAAATTACTCATCATGTAGATAGTCATGGCTTAATGGGAGACAGCCAACATGGCTTTAGACAAGGAAGATCTTGTCTTACTAATCTGTTATGTTTTTTAAAGGTGTGAATAAACAGGTAGACAAAGATGAGTCGGTTGATATAGTGTATCTGGACTTTCAGAAAGCCTTTGACAAGGTCCCTCATCAGAGACATTTGGCAAAACTAAAAAGTCATGGGATAGGAGGCAGTGTACTATTTGTGGATCAGGAACTGGTTAAAAGATAGAAAGCAGAGGGTAGGGCTAAATGGCCAATTTTCCCAATGCAAAAGGGTGAATAGTGGAGTACCCCAGGGATCTATGCTGGTTCTGTTGCTTTTTGACATATTCATAAATGACCTGGAAAAGGGAATAACGAGTGAGATTATGAAATTTGCAGATGACACAAAACTATTTAAAGTTGTTAAAACCCAAAAGAATTGTGGAAAATTGCAAGAGGATCTTGATAAATTGGAAGACTGGGCATCCAAATGGCAGATGAAATTTAGGGGTATGTTTACTAAACTCCGAAATTTTGCGGGGCCGCGGTAGTGTGCCTGCGCCATATAAGGAGTGGGCGTTCCAGGCTGAAAAAGAAAAAACTGAATTTACATATGCGCAAAGGTGCGCGGCGCCCATGTGCGCCCTGCACATTTGCGCATGGGAAAGCTGTGCGTGAGGCATAAGCAGCGCACTGATGTATTAAGTAGGAGAGCAAAGCCATGGCACAATGGTGAAAACACTCACTAACGGTGCAGGGATCTGGGGTTCAATCCCCCACAGTGCCCATCCAAGACAGCTGGCTGAGGCATTATTTTAGGAGGCATGTAAATAATGGGCAGCAGAAGGCAGCGCGCTGATGGCCATAAAGCGGTGCGCCAATGTTTTTGGGGGCATTGTAATTTCGTTCATCTTAAGGCGGCGCGCTGTTAATTTTGGGCGGCATAAGGCGGCATGTTAACTCCGGGTGGCAGAAGGCGGCGCACTGATGGGCAAAAGGCAGCGCGCTAATATTTTAGGAGGCATATTAATATGGGGAGGCATAAGCAGCGCGCTGATGGGCAAGCAGGGGAGCAGAGCCACGGCACAATGGTTAAGGCACCTGCCAATGGTGCAGGGATCAGGGGTTTAATCCCCCACAGTGCCCAATGAAGAAGGCTCACTGAGGCAGTATGTATTATGGGGATGAGTGCTGTAGGGGGCAATTTATTTTTATTTCAGTTATCACTATTAGCAAACGCATTCACAAAGCGTGTTAACATAAGGCGGCCCATAAGGCACATGTTAAAGTTCACTGTCCGCCAAGGCACCCTAGAATGTCCCCTATAGGGCACCATATATGTTGCGTCACAGGATAATGTATAGTGCACCTTATATGGATGGCAACCATAAGGTGCCCTATAGGGCGCCCTATAAAGCACCCTCAGAGGCACCTTATGGGTACAGTACGCTGAGGGTGTTATTGCTGGCATCAACATATGTACATTAAATTAAAAAAACTGCTTTGGACAACCCTATCAAATAACCCCACTGTGGTTTTGAACCCATGACCTCTGGCTTCACAGGCAGTGAAGAAACCATTGGGCTACAGCTCTATAGGTGCCAGCAAGCCCCTGGCTGGCTGCAGAGAGCTGTCACGTCACCACACAGACAGTCTGCTGTGGTAACCAGGATAGGGTTAGGCCACCCGTACCCATGATGCACTGCACACGCAAATCAGCTGTCCACAGATGAACACAAGATGGGGAATGCCCCCAACAGCTCCCCGGCCTGGTAGGGGGAAGTGTCCGTGTGCACCCACACAGCACCTCAGCCTGGTAGGGGGCACAGAGTAGCTACACACCGTTACATTGTGCGGGTACTGTGCTCACCCTGAGGGTGCGATGAGGCGCCCAGGACCAGGTCCACAACACCTTGCATGGCTGAAGGAGGCCATGCTGGAGCTCCAAAGCAGTATTAATCTGTGAGATAGGTAGATTTCTGAAGAAACACCTTGGGTATTTCTGTCTGTCTCAGTCAGGGGAACCCCCTATGGACCATGCACCACAATTCCTCCTCTTTCTCCCTCCCTTCTCCTCAGCCCAGCTGCAGGTGAAAAACAGAGTCTCCTATCAACAGTTCCACATTCTACCTCCCTGCAATGGTGGCAGATAAGTCAGTGACTGGGCCCCAAAAGGAAACCCATAAATATCACACAAGAGAAATGCTATCAAAAACTATGGGGGTGCCTAGCCATGCTGTCGTCACTGCACAGTCAGGGTGGAGTGAAACCACAGCAGCACATACAGAGGTCACCCTGTCTGTGTAGGTGGTGACCGGCCACTACAATGTCCCTGCTAGTGCCCTATGCCCTGTGCAGATGCATCCTGGCCAGCCCACCCTGTCTGAGCTATACCCATGGTACCTTGCTGCTCATTATGCACATTGGCAGGCCAATACTGGCAACAGTGCTGGCAGTGTGGGCTGTGGAAGGTATTTGCAGCCAACACACACTGTATAGACAGACACACACTCCCACACCGCATTAAACAATATGGTTCCACTGACACTAGGTAATCTCATTAATATGGAATCATCTAAAACTACTCATAGGAGAGGTAATACAAACAAGATAACGATTCCGAAAGACTTTATAAAAGCCAGAAAGTCAACTAACAACAAAACATTCTCACACTAAGCCCCCACACTATGGAATTCACTACCTGAAGAAATCAGAACTCTAAATGATATCAAGGAATTCCGTAAGAAATTAAAAACTCATTTATTTATGACACACTATGGCACACTGGCAAACAATATATCCCTTAATGACAACGGATAATAGAAAATAATTATTACATCTTAATCCAAGTAACAGCATCCAAGTAAAACTAACTCATTTCTCTAATAACGGCTACAGAATCTTCACTCTTGTTGTCTTGACTGCCAACTGCACTGAAATGTATTCAGCCCACACAATGTAACACATTTTATGTACATAGTTGCAATGCACTCTGTAAAAGTTATTATGTATATAGTAGTTGTCCATTGTTATAGCTCTGGTTTAATGTATTAAGGCATAGGCCTATTGTTTCATAGTTCGATGATGTTCTATGTAAGAAGTACATTTTATGTTTTATGTAAGAAGAACAGGCTTTATATTCACTCCTGCTTCTTTACTTTGTTTATTGTAAACCACACCTGATCCATGGGAAAGTGCAGTATATAAGTGTTTTATTAAATAAATAAATAAATAAATGTTATGAATGAATAAAAAGGGAAGAGTAAGACAGCCAAGAAAAGGAGACTGTGTGATATAGCGAGGTTTAGGGGTATGCGTACTAAAACATCTTAACGTAGCAGCGGTGATGTTATTGCGTGATATGTAATGTTATCGCGTGATTATCGTGCAATAATGTCAAGTATCACGCAATAACATCTCCGGCGGCGGTGAGGTGAGCAGAGGGAGGAAAAAGACACCCCAGAGGGCGGAGTAAGGCTCCCCAGGGGCGGAGAGAAGGGGTCATTGGCCGGAGAGTGGGCGGGGAGTGGATCCATGCACACTAACGCCGTGAAATAAAGCTCTGAAAATTAGCGCCAGTGAAAACCTCGTGCTAGGCACAATTGCAGGACAGAGAAACCATTTCAATCAGCAATGTAGAGCAAAGGCAGAGAAACCCATAAAAGTGATAGTAGTGATACATGTGCAGGAACCAAAAAGGTAAATAAACATAGAAAATGACCAGAACCACATCTGAAATCCCAATAACCAAGCTGGCCAATAGTGATATTAATGATAAACATAAAGCAACACTACTGACGAAGCGTAAAAAGGAAGATATCATGTTTGGAAGAGTCTATGCTCTGTCCCCCTACAAAGTGAATGATCCCACATTGAAATAGCGTTGATCAGGGTTGTCGTCATTTATATTGGGCAGGTTTGTTATGGCGTGCACATGTGCAGCAACAGCAGAGTGGGCACGTACGAAACGGCAACTGTACTGATGCTGTAAATGGGATACAGGGGGCTACAGGCGGCACATGCTGTGGTCCAGCTGGGGCACAGTGCAGACTAGGCAGATGCCTAGGTGGCACATAGCAATGCCGAAACTCTAAAGCAGCAAGACAGCAACTGACAAGGGTCCAACATGGGCACAAGTGTGTGTCCCACAGTGTCACAGGGGATATTACCCAGCAGATACCCCCAAGGGCACATAACATTGGCAGGCAGTGCCAGGGGGAAGCGCACACATGTCGGCACCCCTACCCGACAAACCACACCATAGGCAGCTGCCTACCAGCACACTGGATGGCCTGGGACTGCGCACCACCAGCATCAGGGCATGTCAGCATGGTGGCAGAGGGGTGCTGGTGGCAGAGGGGGCAGTGGCATCTGCCCACACCAGACCATGGCTAAGCCCCCTTTAGGTGGGTGCCGTGCACTGCAACAGACAAGATTTGCCTGACAAATAGTCATGGTATCCCCAGGGAATGACCTGCCCCCGTGGCAACAGTTTGGTGCAATACACACAGCCAATGTATTCAGGAGCAGAAGATCACAGATTCAAGTCGCAGATGCGAGTACCAGCTGTGGCTAATGCCAACCTTGTCCCCATATTTTACTCAGTACTAAACTGTGGTAATAAAGATGGTTTTACCCTACAGAGCACAGACACCATAAACATGTGCAATCCCTAGAGCAGAGTTTCCCAACTGCAGTCCTGGAGGGCCAAACACCTTTCAGGTTTCATGCTGTCCTTAATAAATATGCCTGTGATGCATTTGTATGCACCACCCCCATTGTATGCAAATGCACCTCATGCATATTCATTAGGGACAAAAACTACTAAAACACAACCCCAAACCGGGCAGAAAACTAAAAAGAAAAATAAAAAAAAATTATCATTGTAAGTAAAGAATGGACATGAGACTCAGACCAAAACTGAACACCAGCCTAAAAGGAAGCTCACCCAACTGGAGGAAAAAAGACCTCAGCAAACCCCAACCCCAACCCCAACCCCCCATCCATTCCACTTGGACTCCCCCTGGTCCATTACCACCCACATTACAAGTTTTTCGTGATTTAGTTTTGAGAGACATTTCACAGTTAGAAGCGCTGTCTAAAAGACGGATTCATCATAGTCTATCGATTTTGGAACGTCAGGCACTGCATGAGCTTCGGGATTATGATGATATTATAATTCGGAGAGCCGATAAAGGCAGAGCAGTTGTTGTGTTAGATGTGTCTCAATATGTGGCAGAAGTTCATTCTCAATTATTGGATACTACCACTTACCAGCCACTATTTGAGGACCCCACTTTGGATCTACGGGACTCTATCCAGCAGATTGTTTCTCAGGCCTTGGATCAGAATTTGATCACTAAGAAAGAGGCACAGTTTTTATGCGTTTCTCATCCACGCATTCCGCATTTTTATATCGGAATGTTGGAGCTCCCTGCCTCCTTCATTGGACGCATTACATCTCATTTCATTTTGCTACTTTGGCTTTGCCATCTGCTGTTACCTGTCAGCTTTTTTTTCAACAGATAAGTGATTTCAGTTTCTTTTTCTTCTTTTTTGGAGCGTTGATTGCTGTCTTTTTCTCCTTTTTCTTTTTTACTTTGGAGCTTGCTAGTTCTATTATCGTCATTTGTACACACACCGTTGATTGATCGGCTGCGCCAGCCTGAGGTTTGTTTTGCCCTGGCTGGTTGGAGGTTTTTTTGACCATTGATGTAATATGAGTCTTATCATTTGTACTGACACATGTCTTTGACAAGACTCAATTCCCCCGAGCCAGAAGTTGGGGTTTGCTGAGGTCTTTTTTCATCCAGTTGGGTGAGCTTCCTTTTAGGCTGGTGTTCAGTTTTGGTCTGAGTCTCATGTCCATTCTTTACTTTCAATGATAAATTTTTTTTATTTTTAGTTTTAGTTTTCTGCCCGGTTTGGGGTTGTGTTTTAGTAGTTTTTGGTAATTTGGCTCCTTGATGAGATTTTGAGAGAATAGTTGGTATTCATTAGGGACAGCATGAAAGTCTGAACAGTGTTTGGCCCAATAGGACTGGAGTTGGGAGCCTCTGCCCTAGAGCAGTGCCCAACAGGGGCACACACACCCACACTCACAGGCTCCTCTATTCAAAGCCTCATGGAGAGTCAGGCTGTTGGGCCCTGCGCGGAGTAGAATCTCCCAATACTGGCACCTGCATACCTTAGCAATGCCATCCTAAACTTGGGAACACGCTCCACATATATCAAAAGGTTGCTATGATTAATGTCAGCTAACAAATCCTAAGTTAAAAATGATTTGTTGATAGAGATTCATCATAGCAACCTTTCTGATATCTGTGGAGTGTGTTTCAGTTATTTCTTTTGACAGTGTTTAACACCCCGGGGAGTGACCCCCAACAGTATTGCATACCATAGCAATACCCACACTGTGACCAGGACTGGTGAGGCGGCCAGGGCTGCCACAAACCTCCATATTTGCACAATGCTGGAATAGATGTGGGAGTGTGTGTATGTCTATCCAGTGTGTTGTGGCTGCCCACACCTTACTGAACCCACACTGCTTGCACTGTTTCCAGTGTTAGCCTGCCAATGTGCATAATGAGGAGCAAGGTGCTGTTGGTATGGCCTGGGCAGGATGCATCTGCACAGGGTATAGGGTAATGGCTGGGACATTGCAGTGCCCGACCGCTACCTGCACGGATAGGGTGGCCACAGCATGTCATGCTGGGAGGTCACTCTCACCCTGACTGAGCAGTGACCACAGCATGGCTAGGTTCCCCCATAGTGCTATGCACTATTTCTCTCAAGTGATATTTGTGGGTTCTTCTTTTCTGGGGCCCAATCACTGACATACCTGCTTGGTGTGTGTGTGCTCACATTTCAGTTTTGGGTGCACACAGTTCCTCCAAACTGTCTGCAATTATCATGTGTACGGCTGGCACACCTTGCAGGGTGCTGCGGGTGGGGACTGACTGTGCTCTCTGCTGGTGGATGTCAGATAGTGGTGGGGGGCAGCTGAGCTTATCCAGTGTTCGGCCTGTCTGCCATTGCCTTATGTGATGTGTACAGATCTGCATTGACTGCCCTGTAGGGTGCCTGTTCCCCAGTAGGACTGGGGTTGATGGTCTACTGCCACCATTGCAGCGATGTACACTGTGGATCTATTGGTGGGAGATACTGTTCCTCCACCCTCCCACCGAGCCATAGAGAGTGGATTGGGTGGTGCTACATAATCCACTTTTGGTCCAAACACACTCCCTTCACCTATAACATGTGACCATGGCACCCACACAGGATATGCACTATTCTGGGTGCATCATAGTCCACAAGGGCTAGACATGACTAGAAAATACAGATGGACACAGGTGTATCCTAGGTGTGTCTGAAAGGACTACCTATCACACACTGGCACTGATGGGGACCTGCAGCACAGCCTACCTCAGCCAAGCCAGGTGCTGCGGACTTGGTGCTGGGTGCCCCACCTCACTTTCAGGGTGAGCACAGGGGCACAATGTCACGGTCTGTAGCTACTCTGTGGCAGTAACACACATGGTCAGTTCCCCCTACCAGGCCTATGTGCTGTGTGGGTGCATACCCCATTATGTGATCAGCTGTAGACTGCTGATCTGCATGTGCAGTGCATCATGGGTATGGGTGGATTTGCCCTATCCTGGTAACCACAGCAGACAGTTTGTATGGTGACCTGCAGTCTTTCTGTAGCCAACCAGCAGTGTGATAGCAGCTATAGAGATGTAGCCTACTGGTTACTTCCATGACTGTGGATGGTAGCAGGCATGGGTTCAATACCACAGTGGTGTAATCTAAAAAGGCTGTCTGAGGCATTTTTTTTAAATTTAAATCAGTGCTACCAGCAGAAACATCCTCACAGTGCTGTAGCCTAAGGTGCCTCATAGGCGCCCTATACAGTGCTCTTTAGGGCACATTATAGGATGCATTGGCAGACAGGGCACTTAATAATGTGACCTATGGGATGCCTTATAGGGCACCTTAGGTTACGGCACTGTGAGGGTGTTTTTGCTGGCAGCACTGATTTAAATTAAAAGAAAATGCCTCAGACAGTCTTTTTAGATTACACCACTGCAGGATCAAACCCATGACCTCTGCCTCCACAGTCATTGCAGTAACCAGTGGGCTATATTGTTATAGCTTCTAACACTGCACTGGCATATATTTAGAGTTAACACGCGTTAATATGCGACGGCACCCACTATCGGACGATACATATTCTTGCTACCTTAGGACTGGAACACCCACTCCTTATATGGCATTCTTCACATTATCGCTGCAACTAGCGCCGGTAACTTAAGGACAGTTTAGTAAACATACCCCATAGTCTCTTCAACAGACTGCTAGATCTGAGTGTCAATTAAGAGGTTTATTTATTTATTGTATTTTATTTAACTATATTTTCTACCACTTTATCTTCAAGTCAAAGCATTTTACATTACAACTTAGTAATGATAACGGTTTACATTATAATATTATAACAATAAATATGTAGAATGGGAACGGATATAGTATAAAATAAAACAAGTAAATTATAAACATGAGAAGTTATGTATAATAATTAAGATAACTTGTGGTGTTCAGGGGTCAAAGTCTATTGGATGGGGGTGATCACCCATTTGAAGCAGATAAATACATATATATATAAACATTTTGGGCCGGATTCTGAGAAAGACGTGCCGGGCTGCTGTATACGTCCAAAATGTGTATGTCCAAAATGTAGACATGATTCTCTGCCCGTGCGATAGAATATCCAGTTGCACGTCTTGCCGCAAAACATGCAACTAGCGCATAGCGGGCCCCATTCACGTGTAAGTAACACATGTAACCAGTGACATGCCACGGACGTGTAGTCTCCGAAAATGTGTCCACCTGCACAGTTGTCCACGTGCAACAGGAAATAGGATACAGTAATCTCCCCACTCCCTGCCATTCAGAGCTTTGGAAAATATCAACTAGGCAGGTGAACTTTTTAGAGACCGAGACCCGCCTGCTCTGCAGGATGGTCTTGGAGGAGGAACATGCCCTGCTCCCAAGAGGACACAGGAGGCCAGCCCTAGCTGCATCACACATGGACTGGGAAAGAATTAGGACCACCATGGCGCAGTAAGTAGGGCAAAGCAGGAATGGGAGGATGCAGGGGAAAAACATATGGGGGAAAAAAGAGCCAGGAAGTAACTGCAAAGTGAAATGGCAAAAGGAGCAGGGGTTAAGCTGGACCCACCAAACAACCAAATGACAGAAAATACACAAAACAGGGCCCACACAGGAAACAGGCAAACAGAAACACAATGGCTAAGAGGAAAGCCAGGTGCAAAAAATGCAGAATGGACAAAAGGGAAAGCACATATGGAAAGAAAACCTGAATAAAGAAAACCTACTGTGTGTAACAGTGCAGCAACATGATCCAATACTGTTGGCCAAAACACAGCACAGTGGAAACATAGAAACATGGTGCTAGTAAAGATAACACATGGTTGACCTAGGCCGCCCCCCACTACCAACCACCACACCAGTCCCCTGAGAGAACCCTGCGTCCGCCCCATACCCCATGAAGTCTGATACTGTCCATAACAACACCACCTCCAATGGGAAACTGCCCCATGCAGCTACTATTGTGTCCACTAAGAAACAGCCCTGCAGTGGCTTGGGAAGATAGGTGTATCTGTTTTTGGTGATTCTCACATGTGTTATACTCTGATAATTTGCAAAGGGCAGCTACTACTGACAGTGTTGATGTGGCATCACTGTTTTAATAAAAGGGAGTTATATTGAACAGACAATTGGTAGCTGTATTTTAGAGCCGTTGATGTGAGGAGGATCTGGCCTGGTTTGAAGTTAACTTGTACCCTTGCCCCTACTTCCTTGGATTCCGAGGCTCTTTTCACATTCCGTATCCAATGTTTATCTGATGTGATGTTACAGCATGGAAATGACCTGAGTAGCACGGTCACAAAAAAGAACAAGTAGGAATTGAACCCCTGTCCCTTGCTTATGGAGGCATTACACTAACCAGTAGGCTACATCTCTACATCCTCCTGCATAGCAATGGCTGGATGCAAAGAGACTGCAGGTCATGGCCTATAACACCTGCTGTGTGTGCCGACATAGGGTAGCCCCCCCCCCAGTACCCATAATGCAGTGCACATGCTCAACGGAAGTCTACAGCTGATCCCCAGATGGAGAATGCACATATCCATCACTTCAGGTGATAGGTAAGATGCACTGACAGTGTGTGATACAAGCACACTGCAGATATAAACCGTGCCACCGAGCAGTTTCTGCAGTAACCCTGCGGGTGAGAACAGGTGCCCAGCACTAGGTCCCCTGTACTTACAGTGCTAAGCATGGTCTCTGCTGCCTGTGTGCAGATCCCCATCATTGACAGTGTGTGGAAAGTGTTGTTTGCAGTGTGATATGCCAGTCACATCTGGCCCTGTGTTCTGCCCCTGTCTGACAGGGACCTTCCTGGAACAATACATGTCAATACCTAGTGTTACAATGGTGATGCCTACTACCCAGGGGGCAAATCTAGACGTGCATGGGGAATGTTACGATGGCCCTACCAATGAAACTGGGAGAAGGCCTGGAGGACCACCCTCCCCGGCTCATATAACATTCACCCACATCAAGCACAGTCACACTGCACCTGCTGCCCGCCACTGGGTTTACCAGCTATACACATATCAACTGCAGACAGTTCACTGGTCAATACACATCACATGTGCACAGAGCAAATTTGTGCACCAATCAATTGTTTAAGTGATCGGGCACCAAGGGTAGAATCTGCACCCACATCACTAGAACTAGACACTAGATAGTACTATGTGGATACATAGTCATGCCATAATCACAGCTTGATCAGATTGAGAGTGACCCCCCCGCCCCAGCATGACATGCTGTGGTCACCAAGTCCATGAAGGTGGCAGTCAGGCACTACAACATCCAAACCATTGCCCTACCCCTGATGCAGACACATCATGGCCAATCCACCCAGTTTCAGGCCATACCCACAATACCTTGCTCCTCATCATGCACATTTGCAGGCTAATGCTGAAACAGTTTAGACCAGGAGTGGCCAACTCCAGTCCTGGTGCACCACAATCTAGCCTGGTTTTCATGATGTCCCCAATGAATATCCATGCTATAATTGCATACAAGGGAGGTGGTGGATGCTAATATATCTCATGAATATTCATTAGGGACATCACAAAAACCTGGCTGGATTGTGGTGCATTGGGACCAGAGTTGGTGACCCTTGGCTTAGGCACTGCAAGGCTCAGTGAGGTGTAGAAGGCCACAAAACAATGGATAGACACACACACATGCACGCTCATGCTCACATTGATGCACTGTGTGAAAATGAGGATGGTTGGCTTTCCTGCCTGCCACTCTGGTCCCATTCTCAACTCAGGCATTGTTAAGGTATGCTTGTTGTGCAGGGGCTTGTAGTGCACTCTGATGTTAACGTCCGTCAGTGTGCCGATGCTATCAGCCTCACTTTCCATCCTGCTAAGGATAGTGGAGCCTGTCTCTGTGGGTGTTTGTACCCTTCTTGGCCGATTCATTGGGGGTTGCACATGTTGGTATTGTATCTGCAATGTGGGATAAAATTTTGCCATAGGGATATGCACTGTATGATCCACAGCTGTGACCCAAACCCTGACTCTCCGCTCATATACATACTAACTCTGTGTTGTGCACCACATGATTACAAGGGTCCCTGGGGATGACATGCTTCCCATCTGACAGACCTTGGCACATGTTGCAGTGCGCATGGTGCACTGGATCAGGGCATGGCATTGGTCTGCTGCATACGGGTGCTGCTGCCCCCTCTGCCAACACCCCCCACGCAATGCTTACATGCCCATGTGCTGTCAGTTTTGGTGGTGTGCGGTTTCAGGCTGGCAAACATGCAGGTTGTGGGTGCCTAGGGTGCAGGGTCCAGATGGCGGGGGGGGGGCAGAGGCATACCTGGATGGCCACACATCCTCCCCACAACCATTTCCTCTCCAGGAACTCCATCACCACCTGCCAGTGTCATGTCTCCTCAACCGGGGGAAGAGACAGCTGAGGAGTGTTATGTTAGAGGTCTATAAAATATTGCCTGGAGTGGATTGGGTAAACGTAGATCATTTGTCTACGCCATCAAAATGTAGTGGGACTACAAAAAAGATTACAAAAGGGGACTGCTACTTCTGGAGAGAGATCTGCAATTGCAAGTACTTACTTCTGGGAATTTTTCTAAATCTTGAGGAAAAAGGAATTTTTTAGATTAAAGCTGATTAATCTGTGAACCCAGTGTATTTGTTAAATCAGTCAGGGTCTAGTAGCAGTAAAGAGCTTTCAGTTTAAATTTAAAACACAGCAGAGAGCTTTCTGGTTAAATTTAGACCCCAAGACACCCTCTATCCAAGCAAGGGCTGTGGGACTCCCCCTGGAGATTGGTCACATATTACCTTAGAAGCACAGGACGGGGTAATGTGTAGCAGCCAGCTTTTAGTAAGTCTTATTTCCCTCCCTCCCTCCCTGATACCCACCCACACCTGGGATAATCACAGCTTCATAGGTGCTTAAACCTCTTAAAGGAAAGGAGGTGCCATATTCACTCTTAGGTGCAGCTGTTTATCATCATCAGGCATACATTAAGGACCTGATATGAATTAAGCTTCAGGTGAACAAAGTACATTCAACGTATTAGGTATAGATTATATCCCCAGCATCCCTTAGTAAGTACTTTAGAACTTAAATATCTAAACACAACCTTCAAACTAAGATGTAGACAGCAGTCCAACAGAGAGATAGGGGCTTTCCAGTCTTTTGCATTGAGTGTCACATGCATGATTTTCTCCCAGTTGGTGAGGGGTCTTATGAGACCGATCTCTGGAGGATAGAATAGCAGACTTGGAAGACATAAGGAAGACAGAAAGTTACCTAAACGAAACCTATAGGGATATAATCCTGCAGTCCCATCTCCAGTCTGGCAACATCCCTGTTGCCATGGAGGAGAGAGGTCACGTAACACAGTACAAAGCGTGATTATAACAACAAAGTTTATTAAATACTTGTTACTGCCAGCCCGACACAGGCTGTGTTTCGTACACTTCATCAGGGGCTGATGAGGCAGATATTAACTAGAAAACATGAACATATAAGCAGAATTAATAAAAATAAATATACGAATACATAAATAATTATTAAAAAATGTAAAAGAACAGATAATGCCAAAATTCCAAATACATACATATTAAAAATCGTAATTACATAAAGTATAAGCTACTAACTCATATATAAAAAAATATATATATCATAATAAATACACACTCTAAAATATTATGTAGTGAGGAGTAAAAAATGTGGATGCAAAACCATCAAAAAATACATATAAATATTAAAAAAGTCATAAACTATTTATTTATTTAGCTGTATTTATATCCCGCTTTTCACCGGGTCAAAGCGGCGTTACATAGAGGGGTGGGGAAATTAAGTATAGGGCGGGGCCATCAACTATAAATGTTATACATATAAATATGTAATTATAAGAAATAAGATGAGAGGAGCCTAAAATATGACAAGCAACAGTGGAGAGAAATGTATAAATACCTCTGCAATAATGTTGGAGAGCTACTTTGTGGATGTCCTTTATCCTATAAGACCCAATTTTAAGAAATAGGATAAGGGGTTATAAAACATAAACAAACCACGCGTCGTTGTCGATGGGTCCACTGTTGGTATGAACTGTATTTCACCGCCCAATTGAAAAGGACCCCTTATCCTATTTCTTAAAGCCTTTCACTTTTACTATCACGCTGAAATAAGGTTAAAGGAGTTTATTTAAACAGCTTTAGAAGGCCTTCTGGTTCCTTACTTGATTTTGTGTTTTTCCTTTTTAATTCGTTTATAGATGGGGCGCTGGTATTGACAGCCTGCACTAGTCATGTGACCTGGCCTGTGTCAGGCTGGCAGTAACAAGTATTTAATAAACTTCGTTGTTATAATCACGCTTTGTACTGTGTTACTCGTTGCACGTGATTATTTGCCTTTTCGTGGTGGAGAGAGGTCACGTGACACGAGAGCATCACCCGGGTGTGGCAGGAAGTGATCCTGTAGCTAGGACCTGTCCTCTAGGTGATGTAAAACCCTCTCACATCAAGGAATATTCTCCAGGGCCATGTGCCCATGAGGGAAGGGTTAGGACAGCCATTATAGTTGAAGATTCGATCATTAGGCATGTAGATAGCTGGATAGTGGACATGAGGATCACCTGGTAACATGCCTGCCTGGTGCAAAGGTAGCGGACCTCACGCGCCACCTAGACAAGGTTTTAGATAGTGCTGGGGAGGAGTCTGCTGTTTTGGTACATGTCGGTTCCAATGACATCGGAAAATGTGGTAGGGAGGTTCTGGAGGCTAAATTTAGGCTTTTAGGTAGGAAGTTGAAATCCAGAACTTCCAGGGTAGCATTCCCAGAAATGCTTCCCGTTCCACGTGCAGGACCCAAAAGGCAGGCAGAGCTCTGGAGTCTCAATGCGTGGATGAGACAGTGGTGCAAGGATGAGGGTTTTGGATTTGTTAGGAACTGGGGAACATTCTGGGGAAAGGAGGCGCTCTTCCAAAGGGATGGGCTTCACCTTAACTGGGAAGGAACCAGGCTACCGGCATTAACTTTGAAAAAGGAGATAGAGAAGCTTTAAACTTGATAATTGGGGAGAGCCGACTGTAACCCAAGAGCACATGGTTTGGAACAATATATCTTTGAAGGATACTACCAAAATAATGAAGTTAGGGCATATCAGCAGAGAGATTCCAATAAAGACAAAAGTAGCCTAAATGCCCTTGAGTACGGAACAGACAGAGTTTAAAGATTCCAAATTACCCCTGCCTACTGATAGGCAGATTAATATGAATAAAATACAGTCTCTAAAATGCTTGTATGCAAATGCTAGAAGTCTAAAAAATAAGATGGGGGAATTAGAATATATAGCACTAAATGAGAAGTTAGATATGTTTGGTATCTCAGAGTAATGGTGGAAGGAGGACAACCAGTGGGACACTGTGATACCTGGGTACAAACTATATCGTAATGATAGAGCTGATCAAATTGGTTGAGGGGTTACGCTCTATGTTAGAGAGGGCATTCAGTCACAAAGGATTAAAGTTTTGCAGGAAACAAAATTTGCTGTAGAATAGATGTCCAATGGTAACCAGAACATCTATTGCTTCCACATGGTTCAGTTTGTTGTCCTTCAGTCTGCATATTCTTGCACTTAACTGAACGTAAGGGCATAGGTATTTCCATATTGACTCAGATCAGAGGTCCATGTAGCCTATTATTATTTCCAGAGGTGACTAGTCTGGATCACAATTACAGAGTAGCATCCCTGAAACAGCAACATTCTACATTGCTTACCCCCAAGGTACGTAGTTCTTTTTCCACGTCAATGGTAGGAACCTTTCTTTCTGGTACTGTTCCATATCCTTTTATAACCCAGCTATGCTACCTGCTTTATTTAAACATAGATGTCCTTCCGTGTTGTTACAGTACAGTGCTACTTTAGCAGACATAGGCTCTTATTCCACGTTTTAGCAGGTCTAACGTAGACGTTCAAAATGGACGTACACGCTTTCATCAGAATGTGGTTTAGACATTTTAGCGGTGGGACATGCCCATGCTCCTCCCCTCCATGCCCACATCCAGATTAACCATTTATCTCATCTGTACATATAGAATGCCTTGTTGTCGGGATCGCGTCTAAACGTTTATGTGCCAAAAACGTCCAACTTGTACATGCAAGTGGCTTATTCGTGGTTCAGAATGACCCTGTTTATATATATATATATATATATATATATATATATATAAATTAAACAGACCCTTGCATTAATGTTTGACATCTATTGTGCTTTCAATAATCTGTGTTATACTGTAGGATTCCATATTTCCAGTGCAAGAATGTAATGGTACATAACAGATCTGAAAGATGATGGGCTAGAATTTATGTACAATTCTATCTTTATAGCAAAATAGCTTAAAAGCAGAGTCCAGTATCCAAAAGATATTCAGCCGCCTGACACAGGATATAAAAGATTCTTTCAGGTCTACAAGTTACGCTAGCGATTAACAAGTCATAAAAAGTACAAAAAGTAAATTAATGTCTCCATGAACCATTAAATGAATGTTCTTTGTCATACAGCTTGTTTATACATTTAGCTAGGAGGAGATGAGTTGAATTGCTGCCAAGTAGGTCAGACATTTTTTAGGGCATATATTCTCTTTCTGCATTGCCTATGAGCATAAAATGGTGATTTTTGGCTTGACTAAGCACATATATTGTAAGACCTTCATAACTGTCCACATACCTTTATCACAGGCTGATTCAGGACATAACATATCCCTCTCTCTGACTCCCAGCTGTGGCCACAACTCCCCCCCCCCCCCAGGTTACGCTTTACACTCCTCCAGCAATACCAAAAACAAGGATAGGAAGGGAGGAAAAAATAAATCTTCACTGTCACCCATCCCCCACTATCCCCCCTGCCTAAACTAACCACTTCTCAAAGACATACCCCACCCTATACCACCATACTCCTACCACACCTAATCTCTTCCCTTCCAATTATCTGCCCTACCACTCTTTCTTCCCTGCCCCATCCCCCCTCCTTCTACTCTAGTCATGTTAACAATTGAAATAGGCTGCATAAGTAGTTGTGCTACTTATGTGCTAACTTAAACGGGGGAGGCACATTCCAAGTTGGTCACCCAGGCACCTGTGCGCCGGATTGGAAGCAGGACGCACAGACGCAAACCAGATTCTGATCACACGGGGGCTAGATGTACCCCGCGTGATCAGAATCAGGTCTGAGCCTGTATGTACAGGTCGGGAACCAATTCAGATTGGCCTGCAAGTACAGGCCCCTGCCCAGCTAACTCGTTCATGCTCCTGAATGGGGCCGAAGTGCCATGGTGTCACATTGCCATGACATCAAGGTTCCATTCAGGAGCCGTGATCCTGTCACCGCTGTCTGACCCCCGATCTGGCCTCCTCCTTGCCCACTTCTGCCACCTGGGCCTGCTGTCCCCCGTCCAGTGTGTCGGAACCTGACATACAGGGCAGACTTCAGAATCATACGTCCGGGGCCATGGACTGCCCACTGCCCACTGCCTGCCCTCATCCCGCTTCCACAACCCACGACGCCCCCTTCTGCCCCAATCTAAGCCTCCCCATACAAACTCCTTGTTTGTATGGGGAAGCTTTCATCAGCGATGGCAAGGGTGGTGAATAACAGGGATTGATGTCACAATAGACCCCATAACCTATCCACTTAAATGTAGAACTGCATAATCAGCAGTCCTATTTAAAAGGATAGTTTGGCTGAAAATACACTTTACGTAAACAATTCATCTGTTTCTTTATGTGAGAACCAGATCTTTAAATATCAAGGATATTTTTTTTTATATATTTTATGCACGTAAAGAACACGCACTAAATCAACTTTATGTGCACAAAACCTCTGAATTAAAGTTTGCAAAATGATTTATGCACAATAACAAATGTTTACAGCTGTTAAGAAAAGTTTGCATGCATTAATCTTTTAAACAAACCAAAAAATGTCAAAGATTTGACCAAAAAATCTGGCTAACCTAGTGAAGAGAGCTTTCAACTAGATTCGCTGGGGATAGGTAAAGAAAGCCCCCAGGTAAGTGAAATATTACATACCTCTGTAAAAATGGGTAACAGGACCAACATTTGGAAAGAAGTGTATATAAATGCCCGTAGCATGGGAAATAAGATCCCAGATGTTGAGGCTTTAATGGAAGAGGCTGACTTGGATTTAGTGGCGGTTATGGAGACATGGTTCACTGACAACCATGACTGGGATGTAATTATTCAAGGCTATACTTTATTCAGGAAGGACAGAGTAGGTAGAAGGGGAGGAGGAATGACAATATATTTAAAAAATAATAATAAAGCTATAGAATTACAGCTTTAATAAAAGGGAGCTAGGAGGCACTGTGGCTTAAACTAGAATGAGGGAGGGGGAAATACATTTGCATTGGTGTGATATACAGTCTCCCTCACAGGGATAAGAAGTAGCCGGGGATTTAATAATAAAAGATATATGCAGCATTGCCAGGAAAGGGGAAGTGCTACTGATAGGAGATTTCAATATGCTGGATGTTGATTAGTGCATCCCTGCCGCGGTGTCATCTAGAAGTAAGGAGATTTTGGATTCTCTACAGGGAGAAGTATTCCGACAAATGGTAACAGAACCCACATGTGAAGGGGCCATACTAGACTTGGTGCTCACCAATGGGGAAAGTATTTCTGATGTCAGAGTGGGAGATAATCTCACATCCAGTGATCACCAGATGGAGTGGTTCAGTATTGGGACTAGAACTGATAAAATCCATTCAAAAGTGAGGGTCTTAGACTTTAGGAAAACTAACTTTGCCAAGATGGGACAATACCTCAAAGAGTCATTAGCGGGGATGGGAATGTCTGGGGGATGTAGAAAAGCAATGGGCAAAACTGAAAGGGGATATTTTAAGGGCAACAATCCTTTCTGTTAGAAAGGAAAATAAATGTAAAAGGAAAAGGAGGACCCTATGATTCTCAAAAGAAGTAGCTGAAAAGGTGATGAAAATGAAGGTGGCCTTCATCGAATATAAGAGATCACAGAGAGAGGAAGACAAGCATCTACATTTGGAAAAACTTAAAGAAGTTAACAATGCAGTCAGGAAAGCAAAGATACAAAAAGAAGAAGAAATAGCCAATGCAACAAAATGGTGAGATAAGACATTTTTCAGATATGTTAGTGAGATGAGGAAGGGCAAAAGTGGTATTGTCAGACTCAGGGTGAAGGGAAGAAATATGTAGACGTTGATGAGAATAAAGTGGAATTCCTTAATAACTATTTCTGTTCTGTGTTCACAGATGAAAAGCCAGGAGCAGGACCTCAGAAAACACCCACAAGGAGGAACAGAAAGTGACGGGAATCTTGAATGATTTTCAGAAAACTGTTCATAAGGAACTAGCTAAACTAAATCTAGACAAGGCAATAGGACCAGATGGGATACATCCCAGAATATTGAAGGAACTTGGGGACATCCTAGTACTCCATTGATTGACCTTTTCAAAGGTTCTTTAGAGTCAGGAGTATTCCCAGAGGATTGGAGGAAGACACATGTGGTCCCAGTACACAAGAGCGGAAGTAAGGGTGAGGTTGACAACTACAGGCTGGTTAGTCTAACCTCTGTGGTGAGTAAATTATTGAAAACACTACAAAAAAATAGTGAGGTTTCTAGAGTCCAATGGATTGCAGAATCTGAAGCAGCATGGGTTTACCAGGGGCCGGTCTTGCCAGACAAATCTGATTGATTTCTTTGACTGGGTGACCAGAGAGTTGAACTGAGGGAAAGCCCTGGATGTGGTGTACTTAACAGGGTCATTCTTAACCACTAATAAGCCATTTGCAAGTACTACTTGGATGTGTGCAGCACTTGAACGTCTAGATGCGATTCTGACAACAAGCAGTTGTACACTTACAAGCAAGATATGCGTGTAGTTCTGGATATGAGCAGGAAAGGGCAGAATATGGGCATGGCCACCCATGAGAATGTCCAAACTGTATTCCGATCGAATACGTGTACAATCATTTGTTCCCTATGTGGACGTCTACATTAGACTTGCTAAAACATGGAATAACAGCCTATGTCTGTTAAAGTAGCACTGTACATCCTTCACAACACAGAAGGACATCTATCTTTTAATACAGCAGATAGCATAGCTGGGTTATAAAAAGATATGGAAAAGTAACTGAAGGAAAAGTCCATAATGTAGACATGGGGAAAATAACTACTTACCCTGGGGAAAGTAATGTAGCATGTTGCTATGTTTTGGCGATGCTACTCTGTAATTGTGATTCAGATTGGCCAACTCTGGAAATAATAATAGGCTAGATGGACCTTTGATCTGAATCAATATGGAAATTCCTATGCCCTTATGTTCAGTTAGGTGCAAGAGTATGCAGACTGAAGGACAACAAACTGAACCATGTGGAAACAATAGATGTCCAATGGTAGCCAGAAACAGAGGGACCAAAAGAAGGGAAGGAAACATCACTGCATACAGCCAAACATAGTATACCAATCTGTGCCCCACTACATCCCAACAAGAGGTGTGACAGGGGTGGCCAACTCCGGTCCTGGTGCACCACAATCCAGCCTGGTTTTCATGATGTCTCTAATGAATATTCATGAGATATATGTTAGAGCACTGGCTAGAGAACCAAAAGACCAGGGTTCAATTCCCACTAGCACTCCTAGTGGCCTTGGGTAAGTCACTTAACCCTCCATTCTCTCAGATAAATCCAAGTTATCAATGTCCCTGTTTAATGTACATTACCAAACCTTTGACACCATTCCACACAGGTGACTTATAAATAAACTGAGCATTCTGGGGATGGACCCTAAAGTGACTAATTGTGTTAGAAATTGGTTGAGTGGGAGGTGACAAAGGGTACAGATAAATGGAGCTTATTCTGAGGAGAAGGAGGTTACCAATGGTGTGCCGCAGGGATCTGTCCTTGGTCTGATTCTTTTTAACAACTTCGCTAGTGATATTGCAGAAGGGCTGTCGGGTAAGGTTTGACTCTTTGCAGATGATACCAAAATCTGTAATAGACACCCAGGAAGGAGTAGATAACATGAGGAGGAATCTAGCTAAGCTTGAAGAATGGTCAATAATTTGGCAGCTGAGATTTAATGCTAAAAAATGCAGAGTCATGAATTTGGACTGAACAAATAGAAGGGAGCAGTGCAGTGTAGGGGGCAAACTACTTCTGTCCACAAAAGAAGAGCGGGACCTGGGCATGAATGTTTTTGATAACGTGAATGTGGCTACAGAGGTAGAGAAGGCAACAGTGAAAGCCAGAAAGATGTTTGGGTGCATAGGGAGAGGAATGGTCAGCAGAAAAAAGGAGGTGATAGTGTCTCTGTAAAAGTCTCTGGTGTGGCCACATTTGGAGTATTGTGTGCAGTTGTGGAGACCACACCTTCAAAAGGATATAGGTAGCATGGAGTCAGTGCAGAGGGTGGCTACTAAGATGGTTAGAGGTCTTCATTATAAAACAAATAGGGACAGACTTAAAGATCTTAAGTATACTTTAGAGGAAAGGCGGAATAGAAGAGATATGATAGAGACATTTTAATACCTCCATGGCATTTATGCTCAATAGGAGAGCCTCTTTCGATTGAAAGCAAGCGTTGTATGAGGGGACATAGGGTGAGAGTGAAGGGGGATAAACTCAGGAGTGATTTGCAGAAATATTTCTTTATGGAAAGAGTCTTAGATGCGTAGAATAATCTCCCAGTAGAGGTAGTAGAGATGAGGATGGTATCTGAATTCAAGAAAACATGGTAGACGCACAGAAGATCTCTAAAGGATAAAAGGGGACTATTGTAGTGGATATTTATTTATTTATTTATTTGTCAACATTTAAATACCGCCGTTTCCAAAGATCAGTGGTGTTTTTATCAATGAACAGTGAACAAGTTACATTAAAACATCAATGGAACTTATTTACAGAGATACAAACATCATATGGAAGCTTTGACATTGCAATATGTTTATACTACATACAGCTGTTGAACTATTTACAATTGTTAGGAGACAATGTGTGGGATGTTTAGGGCTATATAAAGTTTAATGGTACATATGCTATAGAGCCATTTAAAGGGAGGCACTATGGGGTGTCTTGTGGTGGTTGAGGTGGTTGAGAAGGGTTATTGAGGTTAAAGTGGAGGAGTGGCCTAATGGTTGGGGCAAGTGGAGTGGAGGAGTAGCCTAGTGGTTGGGCCAAGGTACTTCAGGCCAGAAGGTCAGGGGTTCAAATCCCACTAGAGGACAGCAACCTTGTGCTGGAAGGACTGGGGTTTCTATTCCCACAGGTGCTCCTTCTGGTCTTGGGCAAGCCACTTAACCCTCCATAGCCCATGTTCCCTGTAAAATAGTTATCTCCAAGTTATAATGCCCTGTTCAATGTAATTTCAGTTTGTTCAATGTAAACCACACTGATGCAGAATAGCATGGTATATAAGAGAATATAATAAATAATTAAATAAAGTGCTGAATGAAGAGGAAAATTTTGAGTTCCTTTCTAAAGGACTGAAGGTCTTTTATAAGCCTTAAGTTGTCTGGAAGTGCGTTCCAAAGTGTGGGTGCAACATACATGAATGCTCTTGAGCTGGTGGTTTTGTTTGTGTTGCAGATTTGTGAAGGGATTGTAAGAGTGTTCTGTGAGTAGGTTCTTCTGGATCTTGTAGGGTGTGAGGGGGTTATGAGGGTGTAGAGATAGGAAGGGGCTATGTTGTTATATAATTTGAAGGTTATCATTAAATACTTATTTATTTATTTTATTTATTTAGCTGCATTTATATCCCGCTTTTCACCGGGTCAAAGCGGTTGGGGGATACATTTAACACGAGGGGATATGAGACACATACACTAATACTTGCAGGGAACATGGGCAATGGAGTGTTAAGTGGCTTGCCCAAGACCACAAGGAGCACCTGCGGGACTAGAAACCCCAGTCCTTCCCCCCTTATATTTGGTTTGAGCTTCAATGGGTAGACAGTGGAGGCTTTGGAGTAGTGGCGTGATGTGTTTGTAACAGTGAGCATTGTAAATTAAGCAGGCGGCTAGGTTCTGAGCCATCTGGAGTTGCTGTATGTTCTTTATGAGTAGACCATAGAAAGTGCTATTACCGTAATTGATGTGCAGTGTGACGAGGGCTTGTAGAACAGATCGGAAATTATCGTTGTCCAGAAGAGGTCTGAGCAGTCAAATTGTCTTTAACTTTAAGTAAATAGTCTTGGTTAAAGATTTTATGTATGAGGCCAAGGTTAGGGACTGGTCCAGAATAATGCCTAAGTATTTGACTTCCTGTTTGACTTTAATGTCAGTATTATTAATGTGGATTTTAGCAGGTGGGGAGAAGCTCTGGTTGCAAGTTATGTAAAGTATTTCTGTTTTATTGAAATTAATTTGTAGGTTGTGTAAATTTAGCCAATCAGTTATACATTTTAGGCATTCTAGAATCTGAGGGCAATTTGATGTCAACTAGGTGGTCAAACATTATATTGCCTGCGTATAAATGGAAATGGACTTTATGTTTCCTAAGTATATTACAGAGGGGTTGTAGATAGAGGTTAAAGTGGAGGAGTGGCATAGTAGTTGGGGCAAGGTACTTCAGGCCAGAAGGTGAGGGGTTCAAATCCCACTAGAGGACAGCAACCTTGGGCCACAAGGACTGGGGTTTCTAGTCCCAGAGGTGCTCCTTGTGGTCTTGGGCAAGCCACTTAATCCCCCATAGCCCATGTTCCCTGTAAAATAGTTATCTCCAAGTTATAATGCCCTGTTCAATGTAACTTCAGCTTGTTCAATGTAAACTGCACTGATGCAGAATAGCGCAGTATATAAGAGAATGTAAATAAAGAGGAGGATAGAGATAGAGGAGCCTTGAGGTACATTCTGGGATTGGTTGAAAGTTGCGGAGGTTTTTGTGCCAATCAGAACTTGTTGTGTGCATTCAGTGAGATAAGATTTGAACCATTGTAACACAATGCCTGTTAGTCTTATTTGTTGAAGTCTTGATAAGAAGGATTTATGGCTGATACTATCAAATGTAATATCTAAGAATACAAGCATAAATACTTGTTTGCAATTATTAATTCCACAGAGAAGAATATTTGTGAGGGATAGCATGAGGATCTCAACACTATGATGCTGCCTAAAACCATGTTGTTGGGTATCCAGGGAGGCATTCGTGTTAACAAAGGGGTATGTTTATAAAACTGCGGTAAAGTCACCAGTGGTAAGCTCAGCGCTAATGTTACCAACGCCATATAAGGCTATGGGTGGGTATGGCTGGGCTGGTGTAAAGGGAGCCATGGGCCATGTACCATGTGGAACAGGGTGCCCTGATGACATACCATGTGGAACAGGGCACCCTGGCTATGTACCACGCAGAACAGGGCGCCCTGGCAATGTACCGTGTGGAACAGTGCGCCATGGCTATGAACCACACAGTAACAGCATGACACACATCAAGGTGAGACATGTGAAGGTGCCAGAAGGGTATAAGGTGCTGCAACTGAGGGTCAAGGCACCTGTAGGCAAGGTGCCCTGAGGGGTCAATGCGGACAAGGTGAAAGGGCCCTGAGATGGAAGGTGCTGGATAACGGAGCATCAATAGAAGTCAATCAGAAGGTGAGGGATGGATAGACAGGTGGTAGTTTGTAGATCAGATGATCCCTGTCCATCTGATATTGTAGCCAGTAAGTGGGATGTGGACCATAACTCAGGCTGCACACTCTACCTGTCTGACAGGATGGATTGAAAAGGGCATGCATAAAGTAGCTCACACAGAATAGATGCAAAGATGCCTGGGGCCATGCTGAAACTGCACCCCTTTTGGATGGTCCTTGCACCAGCCAAGAACAAAATGAACAGAAAAACCACCAGCAGGAATTGAACTAGCTCTCCAGGGTGTCTAAGTACAGTACCACAACCACTATGCTAAACTTGCATGCAGCCTGGTATGGGAAGATCTCCTAATAAAGGAAATGTTTGTATGTAAGTAAGTATCTGCCTCTGTGTGTTCTGCACATATTGGCACGCACATACAGTACAGATGCAGCAGGTTGTCTTGCACTGAATGCAGGTGAGTCAGTCGCATGTTGCATACCAACAGGTGCACCTCCCACTGGGTGGTGCTGTGTAGAAGGACAGTGCAGGAGCCCTTATGCTAGGCCCCTGCAACCTGTAACTGTGGGAAATAAGCAAACAATGCAGCAGCATGTTCCTGCCTGCAATGTGTGAGCATGTAGGCATCTCCCCATGTTAGCAGTTGATGAGCTAGTGTGTAGTGCAGAGATGGGAAAGACACAAGGTCTGTTACCAACAAGTCCCATGTACATCCAGTGCTGTGTACAAGACTCATCCCCACAATTGATGCCGAGTAAGAGCTGCATTATGTGTATTGCATTGCATGGCCCTCATTGCAGTCCATAGTCCGCAGGCCAGAATGTTCAGAGCATGTGTGTAGACATCATGTTGCCAGTTATGAGTCACCAACACTCCTTATGTATGTCACACACCTATATAACATTCCTGCCTGTCATGTTAACCATGACAATCCACCACATGCATACTCTGCAATAACAGTGGAGGTGTATGTAGAACCCCAGATGTGTTAGGGATGATGTGTGTACCAGAAGGTGCAAGTGGGCGCTATTTGTTGCTCATCAACCTGGATAGCCAGTGCTAAATATGTCATAGGCCAACTATGTCCCTAATGGGCCAGTTAGATGGGGATGTTAACTTACCAAGTTGGCCCTAGTCATCCTGTCTGAGGGGAAATACATGTGGGCAAATTGAAAACAAGACAGATAGAGATGCAGGAGCTGATGTGCAGCTGAATGCTGTCTATGGGCCAGCATATTGTGACTCTGGCAGCATGGCACTAGCAATGTTGTTAGTTGGCCTGGATGAGAGCACGATAATGGTGCTGCACAGACATGGAGACAGAATCAGATGCAATTTCCTTGGTCATTATGGGGCCCTGCTGCATCAACCGTGAATCAACTTGCTATGGACCTCATGAAGATTGTGCAGTGGAATGCCTGTTGAGTTTGTAAGGCGATATACTGTACATGTGCACCCAAAGTACACCTGTTTTACCACTATTGCATCTCTTGTAGTGTTGCCCAATGAAGAGTGGCTGTACAGGGTCTGGATGTGTAGCATGTACTGAGTAGCTATGTGCGAACACAACACAATATGAGAGCAGATGGAATAACTAATGTGTACAATCATGTTGTTAAGCAATCATGTAGATGATGCCTCGCATGGACCCTCCATGACATCTGGGATAGTACCCAAAGGTCTATTGTATGGGCACAGTTAATGTATGTACATATGCAGTGGTTATCTGCAAAAGGGCTGCTACTGATAATCACATATGTGTCACGGGACCATGGACCATGTGAAAGAAATGGTAGACTCAGCTAAATATGAGCATACTGTAAACATGTCATCTATGCCTCAGACATTGTTATGAAACTTACAACATTTGCCATTAATCATGGGATGTCTCATTGACAGGTCTGATAGCAGTAATCAGGGCCATATTAGGGTATGATGTGTCCAGATATATATGAACTTCAAAGCTATCTCTGAGAGATGACCAGCTGAAAGAGAAATGGTGTACCCCAGCAATGGCTGTGACTGCATGAACTGACACATTGTGCACACATCTGAACATTAGAGGTGTGCATCTTTATACATATGTGTTGTCTCACAGAGATATGAGCCATGCATAGCACATTTGGGAAACTGTGTTCCACATATATGTGTGTTATATATCTCCACAGTGGCCAGTGAGGACATTGTTGTACTAGGGATGTCAGTGTGGTGAGTGAGTTGGAGTAGTAGCATGCAATGATGTGTCCTGCACCATCCCTGGAACTTTCATGGGACATATGGGACAGGTATCTGGATGATGAAATGCTCAAAGAAATCAAGGAAGCTAACAAAAGTTACAGCGCAGTAATAATAATGGGTGATTTCAATTACCCCAGTATCGACTGGGTCAGTGTCACGGCAGGACATGCTAGGGAGATAAAGTTCCTAGATGACATAAATGACTACTTCTTGGAGCAGCTGGTTCACGAACCAACCAGAGGGGAAGCCATAATAGACCTAGTCCTTAGTGGAACACCAGATCTAGTGCTAGAGATAAGGGTGTTGGGGCCACTTGACAATATGGTTATGGTTATGGTTAGGCATTTGATATACCGCCCTTTATGTATGCATCAGAGCGGTTTACATGTATATACTAACAGGTACTTTTTATTCCCTTGTCCCCGAAGGGCTCACAATCTAAGTGTACCTGAGGCAATGGAGGGTTAAGTGGCTTGCCCAAGGCCACAAGGAGCAGCCATGGGACTAGAGACCTCAGTCCCTCCGGCCTGAGGTTACTTGTCCCCATGCGGGAATTGAACCCCCAGCCCTCCGGCCTGAGGTAACCTGTCCCAACCACTGAGCCACTCCTCCCTCCAGGATAGTGATCATAGTATGATCGCCTTTGATTTAATTAGTGGAGGATGGATAGTAAGGAAATCCACAGTACTACCTTTTAACTTTCGAAAGGGAGACTATGATAAAATGAGGAAAATAGTTAAGAAAAAACTAAAAGGAGCAGTTGCAAAGGTTAAAGACTTGCATCAAGCTTGGGTGTTGTTGAAAAATACTATCTTGGCAGCACAGACCAGCTGTATTCCACACTTTAAGAAAAGTGGAAGGAAGTCCAAAGAACTGCCAGCATGGTTTAAAGGTGAGTTCAGAGAGGCTGTTGTAGCCAAAAAAGCATCTTTCAGGAAATGGAAAAAAGAGCCAAACGACGAAACCTGGAAACAGCACAAGCACTGGCAGGTCAAATGTAAGGCATTGATAAAGCAGGCAAAGGGAGAATTTGAGAAGAAGCTTGCTGTGGAAGCAAAAACGCGAAATAAAGATTTTTTTTCAAGTACATTCGTAGCAAAAAACCTGTGAAAGAGTCAGTTGGTCCATTAGATGACAGAGGAGTTAAAGGGGCACTAAGAGGCAACAAGGTGATAGCGGAGAGACTGAATGAATTTTTGCTTCGGTCTTTACTAAGGAAGATGTAGGGATGTTACCCATGACTGAAGTGGTATTTAAAGGTGCGGTAGAATTGAAGGAAATATCGATACATCGGGAAGATGTATTACAACTATTAGATAAACTGAAGAGTAGCAAATCACCTGGTCCAGATGGTATACATCCAAGGGTGTTGAAAGAACTGAAATATGAGATTGCAGACCTGCTATTAGTAATCTGTGAACTATCATTATAATAATCTCTAATACCTGAAGATTGGAGAATCGCCACTGTAACACCAATTTTTAAAAAGGGTTCCGGGGTGATCTGGGAAACTACAGACTGGTGAGCCTCATGTCAGTACCGGGAAAAATGGTAGAAACCATCATAAAGAATAAAATTACTCAGCATGTAGATAGTCATGGCCTAATGGGAGACAGCCAACATGGCTTTAGACAAGGAAGATCTTGTCTTACTAATCTGTTATGTTTTTTTGAAAGTGTGAATAAACAGGTGGACAAAGGTGAGTCGGTTGATATAGTATATCTGGACTTTCAGAAAGCCTTTGGCAAGGTCCCTCATCAGAGACTTTTGGCACAACTATAGAATCATGGGATAGGAGGCAGTGTACTACTGTGGATGAAGAACTGGTTAAAAAATAGAAAGCAGAGGGTTGGGCTAAATGGCCAATTTTCCCAAAGGAGAAAGGTGAATAGTGGTGTACCCCAGGGATCTGTGCTGGGTCCGCTGCTTTTTGACATATTCATAAATGACCTGGAAAGTGGAATAACAAGTGAGGTTATCAAATTTGCAGATGACACAAATCTATTTAAAGTTGTTAAAATCCAAGAGGATTGTGGAAAATTGCAAGAGGATCTTGATAAACTAGAAGACTGGGCATCAAAATGGCAGATGAAATTTAATGTGGACAAGTGCAAAGTTATGCACCTAGGGAAGAACAACCCAAACTATGGTTACACAATGCAAGGTTCCACATTAGGAGCCACCACCCAGGAAAAAGATTTAGGCGTCATTGTGGAGAACATGTTAAAACCCTCGTCCCAGTGTGCAGCGGCAGCCAAAAGAGCAAATAGAATGCTAGGTATCATAAGGAAAGGAATGGAAAATAAAACAAAAGGTATTATAATGCCTCTATATCATTCCATGGTGAGACCGCACCTTGAATATTGTGTGCAATTCCGGTCGCCGTATCTTAAAAAGGATATAGAGTTATTAGAAAAGGTTCAGAGAAGAGCCACCAAAATGATAAAGGGGATGGAAGAATACTCCTATGAAGAAAGGCTAAAAAGGTTAAGGCTCTTTAACCTTGAAAAGAGACGGCTGAGGGGAGATATGATAGAAGTCTATAAATTAATGAACGGAGTGGAACGGGTAAACGTAGATCGATTGTTTACATTATCAGAATAGGGGACATGTAATGAAGCTACAGGGTAAACTATTTAAGACTAATAAAAGAAAATATTTTTTCACTCAATGTGTAAACAAACTCTGGAATTTGTTACCGGAGGATGTAGTAAAGGTTGTTAGTGTAGCTGGGTTTAAAAAAGGTTTGGACAAGTTCCTGGAGGAAAGGTCCATAAACCATTATTAAGAAGGGACCCAGGATATCAATGCTTGACCCAGTACAAGCATTGCGGAACGTGTATCTTTTGGGGAAACTGCTAGGTACGTGTGACCTAGATTGGCCACTGAAGGAAATAGGATACTGGGCTTGATGGACCTTGGTCTGACCCAGTATGGCATATCTTATGTTCTTAAGGTTGATGTTTCAACATAGTTGTTATGAATATGTGTGCATGTATGAATGCCATGTGCAAAAATACATGGTTCACAAATTCTCATCTGGGTGGTGCACAATGATGTGTCGGGTCATTGCATGACTGCCATCTGTCTAACCCTGATGTGAATGATGTGGTCATATGTGGCTTGCCTATTGAAAACCAGAGATGAGAGGGAGCAGGATATAGCCAGGTATGACACAATTATCCGATACACCACAGAGACCCTATTCTGGAAAGTTAGTGCCAGAGAATCAATACCAAGGAGTCATGCACAGATAGATATATGTGTTGCCTAGAAATGCGTACCCACCTGTCAACCATGTTTATCTGCTCATGTGGTGCCACACAATTACCCTAACACACCCTGATGTCACTCACACAACATATGGGTGTGCTCAGGAGCCACATAGCATCTCAGAGGGCCAGCACCTAAATAGGTACTGTGACAAAACTACCCAGAAGTCATGTACACAGGTAACTATGGCAGACACTTCTATAAATGCCTTCCGTCATAAATGCCTTCCTTCTATAAATGCCTTCCATCATTGCAATGTTTTGCAATTGCCTCGCCAGAGAGCCTTTTGACATGGCCCTTAGGTGGGATCCTCATCATCTACCATTGCCCACCGCCTCCAGCAAGCCACCAAATGATCAGCACCGCAGAGAACACCTACACAGCATGCCGGAACCTCAGAGTCGTCAAACACCACTGACACCAAAATCATGTATAATTGGAAACGTTTAACACCTAGAATATCTACATATAGAACCAGGAACTCAGCAGAGATAAGAGCCTATGATCCCAATAAAAATATAACTTGCATTGCTCAAGAACAGATTTAAGCCTTATAACAGCTGATATTGAACTGCACTACCATCTCAACATAACTCAGAGGAAACACCAGCCAACTCTAATTAGACATCCAAGAAACCCCTCTGCAGAAAGTACTCGCTAGCAATAGAGAGACCCCACACCATACCAAACACTATACTGCACTGCAGCCTGAGACAGAAAACATGAAGTGGATACATGCCACCCTAATCATCTCCTTCATCTCAACTCTCCTCTTAAAACCAAACAGAGCAACATACAGCTGGAACTATTCAATACCAATCCTCCACAGACCTAGATAATTGCTAGTTAATCACCCTTCTTCTCCAACCCTCACAAAAGATGGTCCCGTCTCATCAACATACACACTAATGAAACCTCCCTGCCAAGCCTGACAACCAAGCAATAGTCTCAAACAATTAAGTGCTCTCTAAGAAACGCACGCTCTGTCCGTATCAAAATCCATACCATTTCTGATTACATTCAAGACCAAAAAGTAGAGTTCGTGTGCATAACCAAATCATGGCTCACTGATGCAGACACCATCCTTCTAAACCAGCTCACCCCAACTAACATGGAAGCTCACTAGTCTACTAGATCAGGATGCAGAGGAGGGGGCTCTCTCATCCTGGCAGAGAAACAGTTAAACCTCAAGCTCACCAGCAGCTTCTCCACCTCCACCCAAAACTCCATAACCCCAGAAAACAAAGACCTCATAATTTGTCTAATATACAGAGCTCCTTCACCCAACACCGATGACCTCTCAAGCATAATAGAATTGGCCACCAGACACGCTAACAGAGGCAAGCTTCCAATAATTTTGTGCGACTTCAACCTGAACTCTCTAAGCAAGCCTCAGCCTTCCTCGAAGTCTTAACCTCACTGAAGCTCTCCCAGATCATCTCAACACAAACTCACACCAGAGGAAACACTCTAGACATGGTATTTGTACCTACCGCCCTCCACTTCATTGACTCTCATATACAATACCAAGCAATTCCTGTACCATGGTCGGATCACTACATGATTCAATTCAATCTTCCTCTGGACCTCCCACACCCCAGACAGTGTTTTTCAAACTCACATAGATGCTTTAAGGAATTTAACAAGGACACTCTACTCAACCAAACAATTCCCAATCTAGAATCTACCTCCCCGGATCTTCCTTTACTGATAGAGAACTGGAATAACACCTTTTCACTGTCTGCCAATGCACCTCCAAACCCAAAAGCATCCAAGCGACAAAACAAAGCCCCATGGCACTCTCCAGAAATAAAGCAAGCAAAGACCATCTTAAGAAGACTTGAAAGACGCTGGAGGAGAACCAAAGCACAACAAGATCAACAGAATTACACAACCAAACAGCGTGAATACAACAAATTAATTCTCAACCGGAAAAAGCAACACCACATAAACATAATCATGAGTTCTCTAAACAGTCCCAGAGAAATTTTCGCCATAGTCAAGAACTTATCAAGAGCTCCGCAAAGTCAAGAAATAGACGCCCTAACCCCTGAGACCTGTGCAACCTATCTCCAAAGCAAGCTATCCAGCCCATATGCATCTCCAAACCATCCTATCACCCTCACAGCAGAACCAAATTGACCAAGCGCCTGGACCTCTTTCTACTCAGTCTCTGAAGACCTCTGCATCAAGCTCCTGAAAACCTTGAACACGTCCACGTCCACCCTTGACCCATGTCCAACCCTGTGGATAAACACATTGGCACAAGAAGTTACCCCATCTCTCTGCAAAATAATAAACTTATTCCTTACACAAGGATTCATGCCACCACTGCTGAAAATCTCTTCAATAAGACCACTACTGAAGAACAAGACCTCTGACCCAACTTCTCCTGCCTCATATCGCCCCATATCCAGCCTCCCACTTTTATCCAAACTAATCAATAAGGCAGCCCAATTCCAACTACAAGACCATGTAGATGTGTCCTCCCCACTTGATACTCAACAGCACGAGTTCCGAGAGCGCCATGGGGTAGAAACCTTATTAACATCCCTTCTGAAGACCTCACTCAAAGGAATTGAAGACACCAAAAAGGGATTCATTCTCATTTTCATTGACATAACTGCTGCATTCAATTCCATAACCCACACCATACTTCTTGACAGGCTAAATGAAATAGGAGTAAGTGGCACACCGCTGTCCTGGTTCTGCTCCTACTTAGCAAACAGAAGATCACAAGTCAAGATAAAATCTGATACTTCAAGATCTTTTCCGCTAACCCAAGGTCTCCCTCAAGGCTCCACACTCTCTTCTCTCCTCTTTAACCTGTACATACAGCCAGTATGCAAAATCTTACAAGAGCACAAAATACATTATGATCTATACGCAGACTATTTAATGATTTATTCCATCCTAGACACTAAGGGGTATGTTTACTAAACTGTCTTAACGTAGTAGCATTGATGTTATCGTGTGATACGTGATGTTATTGCGCGATAATGGCATTTTATCATGCGAGAACATCACGTATCGCGCGATAATGTCTGCGGCAACGTTAAGGTGCGCAGAGGGTGGAGAAAGGCTCCCCAGAGGGTGGAGTAAGGCTCCCCAGGGGCGGAGATGAGGGGTCAATGGGCAGAGAGTGGGTGGGGAGAGACCTCATGCACACTGACGCCGTGAAATGAAGCTCTGAAAATTAGCGCCAGTGAAAACCTCTCGCTAGAGGCACATTTGCAGGAGAGAGAAACCATTTCAGTCCGCAATGTACAGCAAAGGCAGGGAAACCCAAAAAAGTGATAAGTGTGATACACGTGCAGGAACCAAAAAGGCAAATAAACATATTAAATGACCAGAACCACATTTCAAAACCCCATAACCAAGTTAGCCAATAGTGCTACTAATGATAAACATAAAGCAACACTACTGACAAAGCGTAAAAAGGAAGATATCCTGTTTGAAAGGGTCTATGCCTTGTCCCCCTACAAAGTGAAAGATCCCAGAGTGAAATAGCAGTGAGCAGGGTTTTCTCCTTTATATTGGGCAGGTGTGTTATTCTGTAGTCCATATGGGGCACAGTACAGACTAGGCAGATGCCTAGGTGGCACATAGGAATGCCAAAACTGTAAAGCAGCAAGACAACAACTGACGAGGGTCCAACATGGGCACGAGTGTGTGTCCCACAGTGTCACGGGGATATTAGCCAGCAGGTACCCCCAAGGGCACAGAACATTGGCAGGCAGTGCCAGGGGGAAGCACACATGTCCATGTAGGCACCCCTACATGAGAACCCACACCATAGGTAGCTGCCTACCGGCACACTGGATGGCCTGGGACTGCACACCACCAGCACCACTGGTATAAGGGCAAGTCAGCATGGTGACGGAGGGTTGCTGGTGGTGGAGGAGGCAGTGGCATCTGCCTACAGCGGACCAAGGCCAAGCCCTCTTTAGGTGGGTGCTGTGTGGTGCAACAGACAAGGTCTGTCTAATGAACACTAATGGTAGCCCCAGGGAACGATCTGCATCTGTGACAACAGTTTGGTGCAGTACACACAGCCAGTGTATTCAGGGTCTGAAGGTCACAGGTTCAAGCCCCAGCTGTGGCTCCTGCAAGCCATGTCCCCATATTTTACCCAGTACTAAACTGTGGTAATAAAGATGGAACTGTTATTGCAGATTAAATAAACAATCCATAAATGCCTATATTTTACCCTACAGGGCACAGACACCATAAACATGTGCAATCCCTAGAGCAGAGTTTCCCAAATGTAGTCCTGGAGGGCCAAACACCATTCAGGTGTCATGCTGTCCCTAATAAATATGCCTGTGCTGCAATTGTATGCAATGCCCCCATTGTATGCAAATGTATCTCCTGCATATTCATTAGGGACAACATGAAAACATTAACCGTGTTTGGCCCACCAGGACCTGAGTTGGGAAACTCAGCCCTAGAGCAGCAGCCAACAGGGGCATAAACACCTACACCCACAGGCTCCACTATCCAAAGCCTCATGGAGAGTCAGGCTGTTGGGCCCTGCGCAGAGCAGCATTTCCCAATACATTCCCACTTGCATACCTTAGCAATGCTGCCCTTAACTTGGGAACACGTTACACATATATCAAAAGGTTGCTATGATTAATGTCAGGTAACAAATTCTAAGATAAACACAATTTGTTGACAGAGCTGCATCATAGCAACCTTTCTGATATCTGTGGAGTGTGTTTCAGTTTTGGTTTCTGACAGTGTTTACCACCCCGGTGAGTGACCCCAACAGTATTGCGTACCATAGCCATGCCTGCACTGTGCCCAGGACTGGTGTGGTGGCCTGGGCTGCCAATAACCTCTATATTTGCACAATGCTGGCATAGGTGTGGGAGTGTGTGTCTGTCTCTATCCAGTGTGTTGTGGCTGCCCACACCTTACTGAGCCCACACTGCTTGCACTGTTTCCAGTGTTAGTCTGCCAATGTGCATAATGAGGAGCAAGGTACTGTGGGTATGGGCCGGACAGGGTGGCCTGGGCAGGGTGCATCTGCACAGGGCATAGGGCAATGGCTGGGACATTGTAGTGCCCAACCACCACCTGCACGGACAGGGTGGCCACAGCATGTCATGCTGGGAGGTCACTTTCACCATGACTGAGCAGTGACCACGGCATGGATAGGTTCCCCCATACAGTATTTTTCTCAGGTGATATTTATGGGTTTCTTTTTCTGGGGCCAAATCAATGACATACCTGCTTGGTGTGGGTGCATACAGTTCCTCCAGGAACATGCACTATGTACTAGGTAGCAGACTGTCTGCAGTTAGTATGTGTATGGCTGGAACACCTTGAAGGGTGCAGTGGGTGGAGACTGACTGTGCCCTCTGCTGGTGAATGTCAGATAGTGGTGGTGGGGCAGCTGAGCTTTCCCAGCATTCTGTCTGTCTGCCATTGCCTTATTGATGCATACAGATCTGCATTGACTGCACTGTAGGGTGCCCGTTCCCCAGCAGGACTGGGTTGATGGTCCCCTCTACTGCCACCATTGCTGAGATGTAGAATGTGGATCTGTTGGTGGGAGATCCTGTTCCCCCACCTTGAGCCACAGAGGGCTGGTTGGCAGGCGCTACATAATCTGCTTTTGGGTCCAAACACCCCCCTTCACCTATAACATGTGACCATGGCACCCACACAGGATATGCACTATTCTGGGTGCATCATAGTCCACAAGGGCTAGATGTGACAGGGAAGTAGAGATAGACACAGGTGTATCTGCAAGGACTACCTATCACACACTGGCACTGATGGGGACCTGCAGCATAGCCTATCTCAGCCAAGCCAGGTGCTGCAGACCTGGTGCTGGGCGCCCCACTTCAACCTCAGGGTGAGCACAGGACCCGCACAATGTCACGGTCTGTAGCTACTCTGTGCCAATAACACACACGGTCAGTTCCCCCTACCAGGCCGAGGTGCTGTGGGGGTGCATACCCCATCTTGTGATCAGCTGTAGACTGCTGATCTGCATGTGCAGTGCATCATGGGTACGGGTGGGTTTACCCTATCCTGGTAACCACAGCAGACAGTTTGTGTGGTGACCTGCAGTCTCTCTGTAGCCAGCCAGGGAGTTGTTATATAATGTGCCCTATAAAGCACTCTATAGGGCACATTATAAGGTGCCTTGGCCAGCAGTGCACTTTATAATGTGCCCTATGGAGTGCCTTAAAGGGCGCCTTATGCAGCACCTTAGGTTACGGCACTGTGGGTGTTTTTTGCTAGCAGCACTATTTTAAATTAAAAAAGGAAATGCCTCAGACAGCACTGATTTAAATTAAAGGGTAATGCCTCAGACAGCCTTATTAAATAACACCACTGTGGAATTGAACCCATGACCTCTGCCTCCACAGACATTGCAGTAACCAGTGGGCTACATCTTTATTCGCGCTAACCTTGCGCTGGCATGAACTTAGGGTTAATGCGTGTTAGCGCACCACCGCGCATGCGCAGCGTGTATGCCGTGCGCGGCATGAGTGGCATCGCACATGTGCGGTATGCGTGCATGCGTCAACAACCCAGTCACTTCCGTGAATATGCAGAGACGCTCACGTCAGCCAGTCTTCACCAGGCGTGATCTAAAACTGCTCGCAAACCTGATCTGCACAAAGCAGACCAGGTTATTTCCTGGATCATCCAGAAGGCAAGACCTCCAGCGCGTCAGGAGGGCATGGCGCTTCATCACTAGGTGCTTTAATCAGATTGCTGACCACCCACGTGAGGTAAGTGAATAGGGTCAGGTCACACGATACAAGGTGTGCAACACAATAACCAGCAATCAATGCACATCTTACATGCACAACATGGGAGAGGCAACATTCTGTGGTGCAAGCAGTACTGAAAGTAGGTGTGGATGCTGCTGTGTGCAAGTATGCCTTATCCCCATGAGGCCATGACCTGCTCACAGAGATCAGGCATAATTCCTGTAGGTATGGAAGTCGCTGCTGTTCATGTGTTTACATACACCCTACCCCCAGGTGGCCTTGATCTGATTACAGAGGTCAGGCTTAAATCCTGTAGGTATGGAAGTTGCTGCTGTTCATGTGTTTACATACACCCTACCCCCTGGAGGCCTTGATCTGATTACAGAGGTCAGGCATAATTCCTGTAGGTATGGAAGTTGCTGCTGTTCCTGTGTTTACATCCACCCTACCCCCAGGAGGCCTTGATCTGATTACAGAGGTCAGGCATAATTCCTGTAGGTATGGAAGTTGCTGCTGTTCATGTGTTTACATACACCCTACACCAAGGAGGCCTTGATCTGATTACAGAGGTCAGGCTTAAATCCTGTAGGTATGGAAGTTGCTGCTGTTCATGTGTTTACATACACTCTACCCCCTGGAGGCCTTGATCTGATTACAGAGGTCAATTATACATCCTGTTGGTACAGTACTTGCTGCTGTTTCTGTGTTCCAATCCACCCTACCCCCAGGAGGCCTTGATCTGATTACAGAGGTCAGGTTTAAATCCTGTAGGTATGGAAGTTGCTGCTGTTCATGTGTTTATATCCACCCTACCCCCAGGAGGCCTTGTTCTGATTACAAAGGTCAGTTATACATCCTGTTGGTACGGTACTTGCTGCTGTTCCTGTGTTTACATCCACCCTACCCCCAGGAGGCCTTGATCTGATTACAGAGGTCAGTTATACATCCTGTTGGTACGGTACTTGCTGCTGTTCCTATGTTTACATCCACCCTACCCCCAGGAGGCCATGACCTGACTACAGAGGTCAGTTATACATCCTGTTGGTACGGTAGGTGCAACAGTTCATGTGTTTACATCCACCCTACCCCCAGGAGAGCCAGACTTGATTACTTTGTTCTGATTGAAATCCTGGTGTCAGGGTACTTGCATCTGATGTTGTTGCACTGCTGAGACCAAACACCAGGAGACCCACACCTGATCACAGAGGTCTCTTAAAGCTGCTGGTGTCAGTGTACCTGCAGCTGTTGGGGTGTCACTGCTCTGCCCGACCCTCGGGAGGGCCTAAACAGGATAACATAGGTCTATAGCTCATCTAGGTGGGTTTGTGCATGCTCCGGTTGCATTCGGCCACAATTGCCCTATTCACAGGAGGCCTAAGTCCTGACCACAGAGGAAGAGTTGTAGGTCTGATGACATGGTAGTGGCCCCTGCTGATGTGTCTGGCCGAACCAATCACCGGGCGAGGTCAGAACACATCGCACATGTCGGTACCAATGACATAGGAAAATGTGTTAGGGAGGTTCTGGAGGCTAAATTTAGGCTTTTAGGTGGGAAGTTGAAATCCAGAACTTCCAGGGTAGCGTTCCCTGAAATGCTTCCCGTTCCACGTGCAGGACCCAAAAGGCAGGCAGAACTCCGGAGTCTCAATGTGTGGATGAGACAATGGTGCAGAGATGAGGGTTTTGGATTTGTTAGGAACTGGGGAACATTCTGGGGAAAGGAGGGGCTCTTCCGAAGGGATGGGCTTCACCTTAACCGGGATGGAATCAGACTGCTGGCATTAACCTTTAAAAAGGAGATATAGCAGCTTTTAAACTAGATAATTGGGGAAAGCGGACAGTCGCCCAAGAGCAGATGGTTCGGAAGAATGTATCCTTGAAGGATTCTACCAAAAGCAGAGAGGTTCCAAAAAAGAGCAAAGTAGCCCAAATGCCCACAAGTATGGAACAGACAGAGCTTAAAGATCCCAAATTACCCATGTCTACCAATAGCCAAATTAATATGAATAAAATACAGTCTCTAAAATGCTTGTATGCAAATGCTAGAAGTCTAAAAAATAAGATGGGAGAGTTAGAATATATAGCACTAAATGAGAGGTCAGATATGATTGGAATATCAGAGACATGGTGGAAGGAGGACAACCAGTGGGACACTATGATACCTGTGTACAAACTATATCATAATGATAGAGCTGATCAAATTGGTGGAGGGGTTGCTCTCTATGTTAGAGAGGGCATTGACTCAGAAAGGATTAAAGTTTTGCAGGAAACAAAATCTGCTGTAGAATCTATATGGATTGAAATTCCACATAAAAGGGGGAAGGCGATGGCAGTGGGGGAGTACTATCGAGCACCTGGCCAGAATGAACAAATGGATGATGAAATGCTCAAAGAAATCAAGGAAGCTAACAAAAGTTACAGCACAGTAATAATAATGGGTGATTTCAAATTACCCCGGTATCGACTGGGTCAGTGTCACGGCAGGACATGCTAGGGAGATAAAGTTCCTAGATGACATAAATGACTGCTTCTTGGAGCAGCTGGTTCATGAACCAACCAGAGGGGAAGCCATATTAGACCTAGTCCTTAGTGGAACACCAGATCTAGTGTAAGAGATAAGGGTGTTGGGGTCACTTGGCAATAGTGATCATAGCATGATCGCCTTTGATTTAATTAGTGGAGGAGGGATAGTATGGAAATCCATAGTACTACCTTTTAACTTTCGAAAGGGAGACTATGATAAAATGAGGAAAAAAGTTAAGAAAAAACTAAAAGGAGCAGTTGCGAAGGTTAAAGACGTACATCAAGCTTGGGTGTTGTTGAAAAATACTATCTTGGCAGCCCAGACCAGCTGTATTCCACGCTTTAAGAAAAGTGGAAGGAAGTCCAAAAAACTGCCAGCATGGTTTAAAGGTGAGGTCAGAGAGGCTGTTGTTGCCAAAAAGCATCTTTCAGGAAATGGAAAAAAGAGCCAAACGAAGAAACCTGGAAACAGCACAAGCACTGGCAAATCAAATGCAAGGCATTGATAAGGCAGGCAAAGAGAGAATTTGAGAAGAAGCTTGCTGCGGAAGCAAAAACACGAAATAAATACCTTTTCAAGTACATTCGCAGCAAAAAAGCTGTGAGAGAGTCAGTAGGTCCATTAGATGATAAAGGGGTTAAAGGAGCACTAAGAGGCGAAAAGGCGATAGCGGAGAGACTGAATGAATTCTTTGCTTCGGTCTTTACTGAGGAAGATGTAGGGATGTTACCCATGACTGAAGTGGTATTTAAAGGTGCGGAAGAATTGAAGGAAATATCGATACATCAGGAAGATGTCTTACAACTATTAGATAAACTGAAGAGTAGCAAATCACCTGGGCCGGATGGTATACATCCAAGGGTATTGAAAGAACTGAAATATGAGATTGCAGAACTGCTATCAGTAATCTGTGAACTATCATTAAAATCATCTCTAATACCTGAAGATTGGAGGATCGCCAACGTAACACCAATTTTTAAAAAGGGTTCCAGGGGTGATCCGGGAAACTACAGACTGATGAGCCTGACATCAGTACCGGGAAAAATGGTAGAAACCATCATAAAGAATAAAATTAGTCAGCAGATAGTCACGACCTAATGGGAGACAGCCAACATGGCTTTAGACAAGGAAGATCTTGTCTTACTAATCTGTTATGTTTTTTTGAAGGAGTGAATAAACAGGTGGACAAAGGTGAGTCGGTTGATATTGTGTATCTGGACTTTCAGAAAGCCTTTGTCAAGGTCCCTCATCAGAGACTTTTGGCAAAACTAAAGAGTCATGGGATAGTAGGCAGTGTACTATTGTTGATAGGGAACTGGTTAAAAGACAGAAAGCAGAGGGTAGGGCTAAATGGCCAATTTTCCCAATGGAGAAAAGTGAATAGTGGTGTACCCCAGGGATCTGTGCTGGGTCCGCTGCTTTCTGACATATTCATAAATGACCTGGAAAGTGGAATAACGAGTGAGGTTATCAAATTTGCAGATGACACAAAACTATTTAAAGTTGTTAAAACCCAAGAGGATTGTGAAAAATTGCAAGAGGATCTTGATAAATTGGAAGACTGGGCATCAAAATGGCAGATGAAATTTAATGTGGACAAGTGCAAGGTTATGCACCTAGGGAAGAACAACCCGAACTATGGTTACACGATGCAAGGTTCCACATTAGGAACCACCACCCAGGAAAAAGATTTAGGCGTCATTGTGGATACCATGTTAAAGCCCTCGGCCCAGTGTGCAGCGGCGGCCAAGAGAGCAAATAGAATGCTAGGTATGATAAGGAAAGGAATGGAAAATAAAACAAAAGATATTATAATGCCTCTATATCGTTCCATGGTGAGACCGCACCTTGAATATTGTGTGCAATTCTGGTCGCCGTATCTTAAAAAGGATATAGCGATTTTAGAAAAGGTACAGAGAAGAGCCACCAAAATGGTAAAGGGGATTAAAGGATACTCCTATGAAGAAAGGCTAAAAAGGTTAGGGCTCTCTAACCTGGAAAAGAGACGGCTGAGGGGAGATATGATAGAAGTCTATAAATTAATGAACGGAGTGGAATGGGTAAACGTAGATCGATTGTTTACCTTATCAGAATATAGAAAGACTAGGGGACATGCAATGAAGCTACAGGATTAACTATTTAAGACCAATAAAAGAAAATATTTTTTCACTCAACGTGTAATCAAACTCTGGAATTTGTTACCGGAGGATGTAGTAAAGGCTGTTAGTGCAGCTGGGTTTAAAAAAGGTTTGGACAAGTTCCTGGAGGAAATGTCCATAAACCATTATTAAGAAGTGACCGAAGATATCAATGCTTGACGCAGTACAAGCATTGTGGAACTTGTGTCTCTTGGGGAAACTGCTAGGTACATATGACCTAGATTGGCCACTGTTGGAAACAGGATACTGGGCTTGATGGACCTTGGTCTGACCCAGTATGGCATATCTTATGTTCTTATGAGATCTGTTCCAACCGGAGAAAGATGCACTCCATCACTTCTATACAACCCACCACGCTCCACTTCCGCCCTCATATGCATAACCTGATGACCCCCATGCTCGCACACCCATCGCCCAATCTTTCTGTTAATTTTGGTTAACCCCCGCGACCAACGACGCTGCCCCCAGCAAGCCGGCCGCGGGAAAATGTCAGAACAGATTAATATCACCCCTTCAAACATTTTCAAGACCAACGCCAAGTCCCTGTTGGCCGCCCAAATTAACTGTTTGCAAGTCCAGGTTACAAAGTCATTCCCCCCAAGATGCAACAAGATGATCTCCGGCTGTACTCTGATACGCTGGTGGTGCCGAAGCAAAGGCAGCAACTGGGTCCATCTTAGCCCACGCTCACCCAGCCATGAGATCAACACCACCGCTGGATGCAGCCCGAGATTCCGCCCGACTGGCCGCACTTCTGCTCGTTCGCCAGCCGAGAACACAAAGGAATGCCCCAGAAGCCAACACTTCCAAACATTTCGTCCCTCATCTGCAAAAGAAAATTTGTATTAGTACTGAGCAAACAGCATCCATCTGCTAGAGCCTAACATAACCTTGGAAGGCCTTAGACCGCCATCTGCCTATACGCTGTATCAGCCCTCCAGCCAACCCTGCTGGTGCCGCACTGGTCGCCGCCCTGATTCAAAATGAATGAGCCACGAGGGGCGGAGCCTGATGTCCAGCGGGATGGAGCCTGATGTCCAGCGGGATGGGGCGGAGCCTGATGTCCAGCGGGATGGTCGCATAACGCTGAGGCTCCCGAGAGGCCTACTCAGAATCCTGAATTAACACCGTACATACTTGGAACTTCCACTCTGATCTTGCCGGGGCACATTGGTGAGATGGCGGGGACCAAACCCACGCGCCTGGAATTTGGATCTCCAGCGGCTTCTCACGGCAAACGTTCCAAAACTGAACCCCCGTCCCCGCAGAAGGGGCTGGCCTTGCGCGAGGGCCCCGAAATGCAGCAGGAAATCCTCGCAGAGATTAGAGGGGTCAAAAACCTCGTGCAATCAAACGGTGAAGCACTCCGAGCGCTGCGGGAAGATCTTGGTGTGCTGCAAAGCAAGCTAGAAGGGCTTTCTTCGCGTCAGGACAAAATGGAGAGCATATTGGACTCCCATGCGGCCCGGTTGTCCAAACTCGACAAAGTTGAACGTCAGGTGCGGGCCTTGCAGAAAGAAGTGGAAGATGGCAATAATAGAGCGCGCCGCAACAACATACGACTCGTGGGCATACCGGAGGGAGCGGAATCGGGAGACATGAAAGAGTTTTTATGCAAAATCCTCCCTTCCCTGCTCCAAATCACCTTTACCAAAGATTTGGAGATCGATCGCGCTCATCGTGTACCCACAAGCATAACGCTCAACAGGAAGACCCCGCGGCCTATCATTTTTCGACTTTTGAGATATCAACACGTGGAGCAAATTCTAAGTGCCTCTCGGGCAAAGGGCCATATGGAGTTTGAGAGCCACAAGATCTCCTTCTATCCTGACTTGGCTAAACCCACGGTCGACCGCCGAAAGCGCTTTCTGGAATTCCGGCCGAGGCTTCAACAACTACAAGCACGCTATGGCCTGATGTACCCGGCCAAGCTCCGAGTCACGCTTCACAATCAGACAAGAACATTTGAGGACCCTGATCTACTAGCGGAGTTTTTGGATTCCAAAGAAGCCGACTTGATGCGCTGACTTCCAGAATATTCCTGCAAGTATTCTCATATCCGCTGTACCTGCCATATTGGATCTGCCGCAGCCCAGTAAAGAATCTGTCGAGGGCAGTTTGTTTGCCTTACTTTTGATGATATCTGTGACCCGACTCCATCTACCCACAGTAGCCTCGATGAGTATCAGAGACAGTGTTAATTATGGACTCTGGTGTTTCTTTTCTTTTTTTCATGTCTTTCTATTTCCTCTCTAGGGCCTCCTCCCGCAGACATATGGTCGCCATATTCTTTGGGGGTTTTGCTTCTTCTCTAAGATACTTTGGTACTTACTTTTCAATATGGGGTGTATTAGCTAGCATACTCGGTGATTATGTCATTGTTGCACAGATTCTGATTATGTTGTATGTTCTCAAGCGCCCTTACCTAAAATGTCTATTACCGATTGATGGCACCATGTAAGATTTTCTCATTGAACGTAAAAGGAATCAATAATCCGATAAAACGGAAGAAAATCCTAAGTTACCTAAGTCAGGAAGCTGCGGATCTGATTTTTCTCCAAGAAACGCATTTAAATTCGAAGGAAACTCTTAAACTCAATATTAAACCTTACATGGTGGCCGCCTATTCCCCAGCCGTTTCTAAGAAATGTGGGGTTGCCATACTGGTTAGGAAATCTTTGCATGCTACTATTATTGCGACTAGCTCAGATACAGAAGGTAGATGGTCCAGAGTTCACCTCAAGATAGGTAGCCTTGAAGTTGCATGTATATGCCTTTACGCTCCTAATGTGGATGACCCTGCCTTTTTTGCTACCATTGCTCAGGTTGTGCAGGCCTCTGCTAATACTTCTTTGATAATTGGGGGGGATTTCAATCTAGTCCTTGATCCCCTGATTGACAAACAGCCGCCTAGGACAAGTGGTCCCCCCAAGAGTCACACCACGCTTACCTCCCTGATCAAAGATCTTGCTTTAGTTGATCTATGGAGGCTACTACACCCCAATGAGCTTGACTTCACCTTCTTCTCTTCCCCTCACAAATCCCAGTCTCGCATAGACTTCTTTCTAATATCAAAACTGTTAGTTCCTCAGGTGGACACTGCAAAGATTCACTCCCAACATATTTCAGATCATGCTGCTATTTCCTTTCAATTACACACTACTGCACCCCAAGGGAATTCGGGGGCCTGGTTCTTTGATAGAGCCCTGTTAACTCAACCAGAGTTCCAGTTAGACATTCGAGCAGCCATACAGGATTACTTCCATTTTAATCTATCCCAGGATACTGCGAATTGGGCTTGGTGGGAGGGCTTCAAAGCGGCCATTCGAGCAACGATCACTAGCTATCAAATCCGCCTGCGGAAACAACGCAAACAGCAGCTACTCATACTAGACCAACAAATAAAAGCAGGCGAACGAGTTCTAACTTCACGTACTGATCCATGTGTATTAATTCGATTACAGCGTCTCCGTTTTCAATATAATTCAATCCTCTCAACTGCAGCTTCTAAGAGTATTGAGCTTCAGCGAGGGACATATTATCGTGAAAATAACCGAGCCGGTTGACTCTTAGCCAACGCCTTGAAAGGTCAAAAAGAAGCCAAACGCGTAGCGGCCCTTCGAGCTCCACAGGGAGGGGGCATAGTGACCACAGACTCCGACATTGTAGAACTCTTTCGGAATTTCTATACCCGCCTATACCAATCTGAATGTGAGTTCTCGTCAGAGACATTCGAGCGATTGCTTTCTGGAATTCAGCGGCCGACCCTCTCTGAAGATGATAGGGATGCGATGGATGAACCCTTCTCTACTTCAGAGATCCAATCTGCCCTAAAACGAACAGCCTCGGGCCGTGCCGTAGGGCCCGATGGTCTCCCGACCGAATTCTACAGAACGTTCAGCACAGATTTAGTTCCCTATTTAAAACTCTATTTTACTGCCCTTGCGGTAGATACATCCTCTTTGGGATCCTTTTCTGCAGCTAATGTGGTAGTATTTGAGAAAGAAGGCAGAGACCCGCTGCTAACCGCCAACTACCGTCCAATCTCCCTACTTAATGCCGATTATAAGATCTTCGCAACGATCTTGGCCACCCGGCTATCTGACAGGATGGCCACCCTAATTCACCCCGACCAATGCGGTTTTATACCCGGCAGATCAACTGCTGACAATGCTCGGACCTTGTGCCATGTGCTATCCAGTGCTGCCAATCTAGATCATCCATGGGTGGGTCTTTCCCTGGATGCCGAAAAAGCCTTTGATCGCCTAGAATGGCCCTTCTTATTTGCAGTTCTCCGATGGTATGGCTTTGGGGAGGGCTTCCTCCGATATCTCCAAGTCATGTATACTCAACCCGTCGCCAGTATTTGTGTAAATGCCATCAAGTCTCAGCCATTTAATCTCCAAAGAGGCACGCGTCAAGGTTGCCCCCTATCACCAATGCTCTTTGATCTAGCTCTTGAACCCCTAGCCCTCCTTATTAGACAGTCCGCACGTATTCGAGGTGTCCCCTTCAGTCATAGGGAGATTAAACTCTCTGCATATGCAGATGACCTTATGCTTTTCGTATCCCTCGATTCGGTTCCAGCTGTCTTGGATCTGATTGACGGATACTCACAATCATCGGGCTATAAAATTAACTGGACCAAATCTGTAGCATTCCCACTGAACCGCTGGGTACATGAGGCTGACATGCAGGCCTTTCCCTTCCTTTGGCAATCCCGCATGGTGAAGTATCTCGGGGTCCATTACTGTTCTCCTTTAGAAGACACTATCAGTTTTAATGCCAAAGAGGTAGTCTCCAAAGTCCGTGAGCTCACAAATCGTTGGTCTCCCTTATCTCTTACATGGTGGGGCCGCCTAGAAACTGTGAAAATGATGATAGTCCCCAAAGTGAACTACATTTTAGAAATGCTGCCATGCTTACTCCCGCTACATACTTATAAAGATATTGAGGGCCTTCTCGTCCGTTATCTCTGGCAGGGCAAGCCACCAAGGATAGCTAAACAAAAACTACAGTCTGCAAAGGAAAGAGGGGGTACCAGATTTCCTGATTTTCTTAGATATCATCAAGCCTTCCTACTTAAGCAAGGTGCCCGATGGCTAGATGCCTCAACAGACAGCAGACCAGTTTGGCTTGACATAGAAGAGGAGCTTAGTAGCCCAATTCCGTTGACCCATCTCCCCGGTATGTCCTATCAAGTAGACACCCGCCATCCACCAATGATTGTCGATACTCTTGCGGCCTTTAACACTCTCATTCTATCACTGGGCCCGAACGTCTGTCCTCAGGACGGACTCCCGCTATGGAATAACCCCAGAATTCAAGTCCTAAATAGAATGATAGCATGGAAACCCTGGTACTCAAGGGGGATCTGGACACCCCAACAGCTTTTCTCTGCAGCTCGTTGGAAAACCTTTTCTGATTTACAAAAGGAATTTGCGTTACCAGCGAAACACTACTTTCAATTGATGCAGCTTCAACACTGCCTCAAAAGTGCTCGAATCATGCCGCCCTCTACCCCTACTGAGGACGGGCTATTAGAGATAGTTCGCTCTATTAGTAGTACACATGGGGTAGCCTCTAACTTTTATAAAATATTATGTCAGGGTACAGACACGGCCACTTTTAGAGCCCAACAAGCCTGGGAGCGCGAACTGCAAACCACTTTAACCCCTGTGCAATGGAGCGTTTTCTGGAGCAAAGTAGTGCGGGTTTCCCGGTCTGCCTCTGTTACCCAAACTCTCTTCTTTTTTGCACACAGATGCTTTTATACCCCAGAAAAAATAGCCAAATGGAACACCACTGCTAGGGACCAGTGTTGGTCTTGCCATACTGCTGTGGGAACCTTCGCTCATGTTATTTATGAATGTCCTCAACTACAGGTTTATTGGGGGCGGGTTTGGGGTTGTATTCAATTTATCTTACACCTTCACGAGCCTCTCTCTTGGAAGATCGTGGGACTCCGCTCTGTGGCGGAGGTCCCCTCTCTTCCTAAGAAGGGTCGCTTTCTCCTTGATTTCATGCTGGGTATAGCCATATGCTTAATCACGAGGAATTGGAAGGATAGCTCTCGACTTACTGTCAATGAATGGTGGAACCTCGTCTGCTTATATAGTAAATATGAGCAGATACCTCGGAGAGCTATTCCCCATGCCCAAACTCACTCTCGCTTGTCTAAATGGCAGATGCTTAATGATTATGTACAATCTGCTCATTGTTCCAACATGCCTGTATAATGTGCACTCATCATGTTTCAGATCACCGTTAGGTTTTGTAACACAATAATGTAAGTACACGCCCGCTTCAGGAATGATTAGTTTTCTAGAGAAGAAGCAGGGGGGAGGGGGGTGGCAGGGGTTTACTTTGGTGTATGTATTACACTTTATGTATCTGTCTTTTAGCTGTATGTCTTCCTTTTCCTTTGTTGTTATAAAACGAAAATAAAGAATTTAAAAAATAAAAAAAAACAAAATGAATGAGCCACAAACAGCGAAGGGTCCTCCCCGACCAGCCGTAATACCATCCGCAACACCGCCACTACCTGAAAATGCGTAAGCACCCGCGCATCTTCGTGAATGAAAAACCACCCTTCTCGCTCCGCCCGAATGGCCATGTAGGACGAAATCAGCTTCACCGGACATGTCGCCTCCTGTATACCCTTCAAAACCACCCACTGTCCTCTACCACGCTGATCCGTCTTGGATCTTGCCAAGAAGACTCGTAACTGCCCATTACTGACATGGACATGTTGCCTCTGTAACCCACCATTCGCTCCCACCTTCTTCGAGTCTGCTACCAATTCACTCACCCTAAATGCGCCAAAGAAAGCCAAGCTGAACACTGCCCTAAAAAGAACGGCCTCATAGTGCGACTCCGTCACCCGTGGCAATCCCTCACACAATTTTACTAACAACTGGTGCGTGATCGGACGACGCCGGTCAGGCAAGGTAGGAAGGGAACGTTCCCAACCCTGTAATAACCGTCTCACTAGGAACCCTACCCTAGCAGACCACCAACCCACCGCTCTCAGAAAAAACATGAAAATCCGCCAACTGGCTACGCACTGACACTCTCGAGACCCCGTGTTCCTTCGCATTGACGATAAACTGCCCAAGTAAAGGATCCGGTACAGTTCCACCTTGCCATCCCCGGTCCAATAAAAACTGAGACACTCTACTCCCACCTTGTCGATAGGCTGCCCATGTCCTCTCCGACTCCGAACTGCGCAGAAGACTCCTCATCTCTGCAGGCCAAGCATCCACAAGTTCGACAGGACCACACACCCGCACATGTCTGCATCTGGCGCCAATCTCCGAAACCGCTCCATCTGCAAACGGGAAAGAGCATCAGCAATTCCGTTAGTATGCCCCGGGATATGCCGCGCCCTCAAACTGACATTCAAGCGCAAAACATGTCAAAACTAAGGCCCGCATTAAGGATGCAACCTGGAGGCAACGCGGAGAGTATTTATTCACCACACTCACCACTGCCTCATTGTCACACCACCATCTGACCCGCCGATTCCTGAAACGATCTGGCCACAACTCCAGCGCTACTAACATGGGAAACAGTTCAAGGAAGGTAATGTTACTCATTAATCCAGCCGTTAGCCAAGCCTGCGGCCATCGGTCCGCACACCATGCTCCTGCGAAGTAAATGCCCAATCCAACTCCCCCGGCAGAGTCTGAATAAAGCTGTAGCTCTCCACTGGAAACCTCAGCCCCCATCCACACTGAGATACCATTAAAATCCCTCAAAAAAGTATCCCACACCCTTAAATCCTCCCGCATTGATCCAGTAACTCGTATGCGGTGATGAGGCTTGCGCACCCCCGTGGTTGCTGCCGCCAACCGTCGAAGAAAAACTCTGCCCACTGGAAGCACTCTACACGCTATCCCCATCAAGAATGAAGTTAAATACTTAGGAATTTACATTGACCAGAGGCTTAATTTTCAGTCTCACATTAGTAAAACCACCTCAAGGGTATACTACAAAATGAAGTTCCTGCAGAATCTTTGACCGCTTCTAGAGCAGAACCACTTCCGCACAGTATGTCAGGTGCTAATCACACCGCACCTTGACTATTGTAATCTAATTCTCTATGGCTTACCTAAATGTTCAACACAAGCCTTGCAAATGGCCTAAAATGCAGCAGCCCGCTTAATCACCAAAGCTAACAGATAAGCTCATATTACTCCGATACTTGAATCTCTCCATTGGCTCCCCATCAGCTCAAGAATAAAATACAAGGTACTAATGATAGCATTCAAAATACTCCATGAGCAATCTTCGGACTGCCTAAAAATCCTAATTAAAAGACTCCCCAACAATAGATCAAGAAGGACACAACACCAAAACTCCCTGGCAACCCCCAAGACACTCACAGGCACCTCCCAGAACACACTACACAGAGTTTTTGAGCTCTATATCCCAACATTATGGAACACCCTCCCTCATTACCTGAAAGCCACCATGGATATTACTGACTTCCAAAAATCCTTGAAGACTCACCTTTTCACTGAACATTTCAAGCCCTCACAAGTTAACTAATTGCAAGTCTTATAACAAATGTTAAGAAATTGCCAACTCCTCATGAACATGTATGAGTCCATTCACTTATGTAAATAGTTTTAATGTGAATGTAATCACTGTTAATTGTTATTGTAATTAGTTCCAAAAGTTATATGTATACAAAGTTATGTATGTGCCCTGTAAACCGCTTTGAGAATTTGAAAGGTGGTATATAAACAATGTTAAATAAACAAATTAATAAATGTAGAGCTGAAGCCAGTTATGATCACCACATGTGCTGGCACAGTAAAAACTATGTCCCAAACAGGTGCAGACTCAGCAAAAGAAATAGCTTTGGGGTGTCACTGTATTCTCCTATGTCCATGAGGTGAACAGGTCTGAGAATATGCATGCAATACACAATATAAGACATGTGAGAGAATACAGATAAGCAGATCAGTAAATTTGCCATGCCATATGTGTGGCACATCATCATGAGAGACACAGGATGAAGAACATATGTGACTGTGTAAGCTGTAAACATATCAAGACATTCCAAGCTTTATTAGGAAATAAAAGGTCAACATGGTATGTCACCCAGCCAAGCATTAAGACCATGGTACAGTAATCGTCTCACAACAAACATCATCTGATATCACTGTGTCACAAAATATTCATGCACACTGTAAATCTCCAACTGTCGCTGAGACACCCTGTAGGCAGAGTAGCACACCTGGATATTCCCAAAAAGACATGACACCTGTTATAGTGGTGCACCTTATGGGGGATGTGCAACAGCCTGCCACGGTAAAAATGGCCAGTGCAAGGATGACAAAGACATAACACACCCCATATACAAGGTGCATCTGCTGCTACACACCACTGTGAAGCTGTGACCTGCAAAAACAGTTGTCAGTCAGCCACGGCAGTGACATGTTAAAAAAAGCTAAATATAAATGACAGTCAGGAGTGCCAGGCCCCAGCTGTCAGTGCTGCTGCTGCTTAACTGTGCCCTGCAAATAGTCTGTCTCCCTGGCTGTAATGTCGTGTGGAACATCACAGCTATCTTCAAGTCATGTCCTGCAGCCGTGGGTGTTGACAGTGAGGTCCAAGGTTTGACAGTAATGACAGCAGAATCCATAGTAAGGGACTATGACAACTAGGGTGTGCCAAGGAGCCACTTGGCACAAGCAGTGTACTGTCTTGCCAGCCCAGTGTGCATCCTCTGAATGCACCACTCCGCCACTTGGATAGCAACGTCCAGCATTGGCTTGTACTCCACAACAAAAGCTACTTTACTGTATGCCACCCCTTCTCAGCCATCATCTCCTGTTGTTGCTGTCTCATCCAACCTGTGGGCGGTAGTGACTACAGATGCACTGATGGGCCCATCTGCTGTGGAAGGTCCATGTTCTGTGAAAAATATAATACAAAGATTGGTATTTATATTCTCTTATATACCGTGCTATTCTGCATCAGTGTGGTTTACATTGAACAAACTGAAATTACATTGAACAGGGCATTATAACTTGGAGATAACTATTTTACAGGGAACATGGGCTATGGAGGGTTAAGTGGCTTGCCCAAGACCACAAGGAGCACCTGTGGGACTAGAAACCCCAGTCTTTCTGGCCCAAGGTTGCTGTCCTCTAGTGGGATTTGAACCCCTGACCTTTTGGCCTGAAGTACCTTGCCCCAACCACTAGGCCACTCCTCCACTCCATGGTATGTCTGTAATCACATGTCATGAGTTACCATCCCAGTGTTTGCTACTTTTACAAGTCAGTATGGAAAACTGTAAACATTAAACAAGCACATTGCAATAACACAGCTACCATTGAAGACATAGGACATTAAAACAGAACAGTACAGATCATGTTCACATCTGTCCAGCTACATAGACATGTCCATGGCCATGTGGAATGGGTGTGCAATAGGTCCCCATCATATCTATTAGTGCAGCATGACAATGACGTCTCAATGGCATCCGAGTACCAAACCAGCCAATGACATGCAGGATATATGATGATACTAGACAAATAATTTCCAATGTGGAGGACATCTTGTGTGTGCTGCATGTGCTGGATTAGGACTGTCTAGAGATGATACCTGTCATCCCTGTCCCAGAGATATCAGATGCAGTATGAAAGTAGGCAGTGTGGATGTTAAAACATTATTGCCTGTTGTCCAAAGTATCACATGACAAATGTGAATGATGAAACATGTACATATGCCATCAAACAAAAGGTATACGAGTTTCCAGAAAGAACACATTGCTGGCCATGAACACACCAGTCACATGGAGGCATCTGAATGCCAGCATCAGTACTGCTGTGATATGTACAAGGTCAATCACATCTCTCACCAGGAACCAATAGATAACTTATGTCTGTACAGTATATCTGTACAATGGTGATAGCTCTGCACACACACTGCAATCTACAACATATGTGCACCTGATTCCAGGTCCCCTGTTTGGTTACAAGATGGGCCTAAGATGAGCAATGCCATGAGCCTATTCAAGGTCACAGTCATGTTGAGTGTGTGGACAATGATAGGAAATGGTCAAATGCAATGTGCAGCTCACCCACTCCTATCACAAGTGTACACTCAACATCACAGTCGTCAATGTCATCAACACTATGATGTGAAATAACCACCTGCTGAAATCCCGACAGACACATAAATGGTAAATCGCAGACATGGGGCACATGTAGACATGCAAGACAGATCCAGAGCACGTTATGTAGGAACACGAGGGAATATCACCCATGTCATATGTTGTCCTGTGCCCTCAATGCAGGCAGGGTAAGTGGCACAACAGCATCAGCACATCAGAGAGATATCTTAGTGAAACCTATGCAGGTATGTGATGCAAAAGAATACCTCTGATGCCTCTGTTTATAATGCAACAGTCCCAAATCACTGCCATGCTCTCATGTGTATGGAGCTGTTCCATAGTTGGCTGCATGTCGATTCTCTTGGGCCAATGAGGTACCTCACCACAATAGCAGGAGTGGTAGCCTGCTAAACACATTCTGATGAGTCACAAAGCAAACACACATATGCGAGGTTGCAATCATGAAACACACAGGCTAGCATGCACATTTGTCCTATATCCCCTTCCCCACATATACATTACTTACATGAGAAGAGCTGCTCAATTAGATGTTGCCGGATTGCTGTGCCCACATGTGTGTACCCATGGCCACATACAGAATGGCACACAGGATCTTCCTCAAGATCCGGATTAATGTTGACTGGGATATTGTGCCTGACAGCCCTATTATGCAGGATGCAGCAGGCCAATATGTGCCACAGTCATGGGTTGGTATTGTAAGGCCCCACCAGACACATGAAGTGACTCTTTAACATGCAAAAGATACACTCTATGACAGAGCGGGTGGAGATATGGACCTCATTGTACCTCATCTCTGCACATGACCATGGAAAATGCACAGGGGTCAGCAACCAAGCACGACACCCATATCCAGCATCACCTGCACTCGGAAAAAGTAAGAGGTCACTAAGATATATGGCTGATCACATCATGTCTGGATGTACATACCTGTAAATCTCCATTGCAGCCTGCCATTCCCCTTCACATATGCACTTAAAGAATGTAGCCATAACATCTAGCACATACTATGTTACAACAAACACAAAGCAGGATCTCTGATTAATGAGAGACATACCATTGATCCCCTGTCAACATGCTACTGCAAATATGCCTGCCTGTGTCAAACACATCTCAAGCATGCCATAATACAAAAACTGTGACACCAACTCTACATGGTACAACACATCTCTGCAAATATTGCAGCTACACATCTCTCAAAACAAGAACACTTCACCTACTGGTGATAGAGAAGCAGTGCCACTGTCGCATAAACAACATGAGCAAACCATCTAATCTATGTTAAACATCTCAAGCATAGTCTGTCAGAAACCAACAACCAGTGAGCAGAGGCTATAAACCAAGATACAACAATTAAACAGCCTACCCAAAAAACTACATCTGAAATGTTGAACAATCCTCGGATGTGAACAATGTTAGGTACCTGACTTGGGCAGTAGACAAACGGCAAAGGTGTGAATGATGCATATATCCCAAACCAGACAAAGGGGAGACAAAAAACATTCACATAACAGGTATGTGCCTACCTTTGCTTTTCAGAAATATGAGTGTTCATGTGATCTGGTCCTGTCACCTTCATCAGCTGTCAGCATGTCCCCTGCTAGCTCACCATAGTCTGCTGTCTATTTGACCTGTCCCCCCACATCAGTTTCCCCAACATTCATGCTCAACATCTGCAGCAACATGCTCAACCATCCCCTTTTGTCTGCAACGCACAGCTCCCTCTACTCCCTGTGTTGTACACTCAGATGTCACCCCACCATCCTCAGTTTTCACCTATTCTCCATATATTTGGACAATCATAGAGCCTTCCATGATCACATACAAATACCATTTGCCCCCTGCATGCCAATTCTTCTGTCCCCCATCACATTCAAACCCTCCCCCAACAGCAGCTCATAGTATCCAATGGGTCTACCTAGCATCCCCAACTGACAACCCCTATCATGGATTCATACACAAACAGACCATTCTCTGTCCTGGGCCCTACCTTCCAGCCTTGAGGAAGGCCATGCATGACAGAGTGTCTGTACAGGAGACCAGCCAGCCTCAACTCATCTGTCTACAGCTGCTGAGGTGAAGAGTGGTGTTGCTCTGGAATGCAGTAGTGTGGATCGAATGTGGGCCACAGTTGCAGTATGCATTGAGAGGTGCCAAATGGCCAGAAACCCAGCATGCCTGTGCCCCACACATGAACACCTCTATATGATGGAAGGAAAGGTGGTGTGATTCATCTGGGTAGCTGTACATAGATGAGATGGGGGCTGGAGTCCCCCTCTGAGGCTGGCATTGCTGGGAGAAAAAACACATTTGTGTGATGTTGGTAGGGAATACCTCTCCAAAACGTAGGGCCCTGTGCAAACACTACACCTGCATCCAGGTCATGGGAGGTGTACCCAGCAGATCTGATGTTCATCACATGCAGCAGAATAGTGCATGATAGCCACAGCACATGTTCTGAAACATGCTGCGGCTCAAAGACCACTCAACGAGGATGGGCTGTGGAAGACATATCTAAACCCCATGGCTGCATGGTTTCACAAATTACACAGTAGAGGTAAACTGCAGACACATGTCATTGTGAAAACACAAACAAACAGTGATGGGAAGAGGAGTCAGGAGACAGTGATGTGCTGAGATAAGGGCAGTGCACTCTCACAACACAAACAGCAGACATATGAAAAAAGGGGATTACCATGTGCTGATGACGTCCAGCAACAGAAAGCGATGTAAGCTCTGGCTGTGGTTTGATGTGCCATACCTGAAACACCACTGTGTACCATGCCTGACATAAAAACACTATTTCCACAGTAGGCCATGTGTGGATATCACACTGAGATTCCCAGACATAAATGTGTCACTCAGAACCGCATCTTAATCTGACCTATCTGCAATAGTGGTTATGCAAACCATATCTCATAAACATTATGCACATAAGTGACATAAACAGTACTCACCCAGCAGGACACACTCCTCATACTGTCTATTCTCAAACTGTTGGAATATTGCTGAGTGATGCAGGATATAGAAGTCATGGGTGGACCCTGGAAACCTAGGAACCACATTCAGAATATACATATTTGCATTACATACAACTTGCACATTCAGGGAATGGTAGTGTTTGTGGTTGTGGAACACTGCCTCCCTGTCTCTGGGTGGGACCAGGGCAATATGTGTGCAATCAATAGCTCCCATCACGTGTGGTATCCCTGCAATCTGCTTGAATGCCTGGTTCAGGCCCCCCCCCCCCTCCTGTTGCCTACTGTTATGAAATGCAATGTAATTCCTTACCCGGCTGGATCATGGCCTCCCGTACCTGGTGGAGACAATGTGAGAAGGTGAGCCAGCTCATTCTACCTACTACAGCCACTGATGTCTAGAAGAAGCCAGAGGCAAAGAACTGTAGGGCACTCAGGGGCTTCACCAACCCTAGTATGGCATGAGGAGAGGCTTGAGGTCAGATCTCAGATCCTCATAAAGCTCTCATATAGTTCCTGTGCTCAGACGATAGAGGGAGATGACCTGATCCTCATGCATGCCCTGGAGCATGGCCCTAGGCCTGTAGAGGCGAGGCTGCCTGAGGTGAACCTCAGCACGCCTATGGTGCTGTGGCTCCCCATACCTGGCCTGTGGGTCCTCCACAGCTACAGGTCTGTATTGCTGCGAGGCTGGACCCCTGCCCATTGCCACTCTTCCTGGCATACCATCTCCCTCATCAAGCAACCACTGGACAGCACCCGCAGCAAAGCCAAAGTGAGCCATCTTGGATTACAGGATCTGCCAATACACTATGGCTCAAATAGGGACAGTGGGGAAAGAGGAGGGGCTGGCAGCTGATCGTAGCAAACACCACACACCTGCGCATCATGCAACACACATGAGCCATGGAACTAATTTCCCCTTGTGACAGCACCCTTTGTGCTCTGGTCACGAACAGTGTGCAGTACACAGATCGTAGGCTCCCTGTGTGGTGTTGCATGTCACAAGGCACCCTTTGCAGTGGTGCATGCCGTAAGGTGCCTTACATGGTTACATTGCCACCTTACGCTTGCGGGTCTGTGACATCGGCTCGTGAATCTGTGCATTTTTTGTGTACCATTTCCCTTGTTGTGCTGGTTTTTTCAATGCTGTGTCCTGTCTATTGAGAATGGTGTGTGTTTCCCTTAACACAGTAACAATATTAGAAGACCATCACAAGCCTTCTTTCGGGCCAAAGGAGGACAATGTACAACAGTATGAGATGGCCACGGCCATGGTGTGTGTCTGTGGAGATTAAACATTCCATTAGTTACATACTGGGTCATTGCCCAAACCATTGGGCTACCCACTCCACACCATATGTAGCTGTCTAGCTCTACATATATCTGCATATATATGTCTACATGCATATATATATAAATATATATATGCCTGTGCAGATATATCCGTCCATGCATATCTATATCTATGCGTCTCTGTCTTTGTGGACCTTGGTATGAAACATACAGATACAGCTGGTATTGAGGATTGGCCCTGTGGTTAGGGCAATTGCATAGTTTATTGGGAACCAGGGGTTCAAACCACAGGGTCACATCACATAGCACTCCTTTGCCTTCTATGACAGGGCTGTGTGTACAGAATTCTTTAATTTTGTACATATGTATGTATGTATATGACCCAAGACATCAATTGGTGGCAGGTAGTACCTCTGTGCCTTAACACATTGGTGTTTAATGCAGGGCATTATTGGCCACACACCCCCATGGTCTGTTCCTTTGACTCTGCCTTTGCTGCTACTCTGTATTCTGCTATTAGGTCTTCCCACCATCCCCCATAATGCATTGCACATTCAGACCCAATTTCTGCATGCCCTCCAGAACAGAGGCTTTGTCCCTTGACACAACAGCATGATTTTACAGGACCTCATGGCCTTCATCACACATAAGACTACAGAGACCATTATCTACTATTTGAAAAGATCACCGTGATTGGGAAGTGGGTCACACAGCACTTGATCCACAGAATCAGTACAACCACAGATCTACATAACAGCTATTAGGCTGCATGTGTAGTTTGTATTACATGCTGCTGTGTACAATAGGGGTATTTCCAGTCCAATATTGGTATGTCCTGAGCTCTCTTGTTGGTGGGCCCATTTGTTTCCAGGCCTTGGGAAACTGTCAGGTATCCCATTACATACAGCTGGGTTACAGCAATAGGTTCTCCTATATTGTGCATTGTTATTGAGGATGGTGAGGGGAAAAGGGGGAGGGCCATAATGGTGGACAGAGAAAATCCAGACACCCCCACCAGCACAGGCTTCAAACTATTGCTGAAGGTGGTATGTGGTCCCTGACTCTGCTGCATAATCAATTCATACCCATCACTACAGCTATGGCTGTCATCACCCTAATACTCCAATCGGACACAGCTGGTACTGTCACTCTGCATGTCTCAGCAGACCCAGGGACATATGTGCTTTGTGCAGTCATGTGCACCCTGTTTGTCTGAAATTCTCCCCCCCCCCCCCTACTGTCTTCAACCCTCTTGGGAATGTTGTTTCACATATGCTTCTTATATACTCTTGGACTGCATGTGGCTGCATAGTCTGCATGCACTATTGCAACTCCATTCACAGTACATGCACTTGCCACAGCCATTCCATTATATATGCTCATCTAATATGCTTTGCCATCATGCCTTACATTGGCCATTTACACCTTTTCACCCCTTCATGTGAGGGTCCCTGTCTGGTGTGATATGGCAGGTTGTGGTTACTGCCGCAGGTCATATCTGCTCTGGTACAGCCATGACATTAATTTCTATCATTGTTAATCCACATGTCGGCCTCACTCCTACATCCTCTGGCTCAGTCTCACACTGACCATGTGCTTGGTGTAACAAAGCTGCTGTACTTTTGTTTGTCATAATCTTTGGATGTCCATTGTCTTGCTTCATGTGGGCTTGACGTCATGTGTGCCTATGTGCACCTAGCTGTCTGCTGGCTCTGTGATTTAGTGGAAAGCTGCATCTACATTTTCACTGTGGAGCCATGGTTTCTGTCTATTGGGTTTGGAATAGACAACAGTGTGGGTGATGGCTCACATGCAGGGTCTGTGACAAGGGTGAAAGGCAAGATGGCAACTTGGTTGGGGTACATACAGTGTGTGCTTCCTTCTTCACAGATTGTGTCAGAGGGCAGTAGCTCACTGGGGTGCAGGGTGGGTTTGCTTAAGGGGGATGGGGTTTGGACATGCCTATGCTCACAATGACTGAGGTGGGCCTTGTACATGCAGTGGACTATGCATGCCATCGAAACAGGTGGGATTTAAACCTACTGATTGTGTCCTAGGATAGTATGCTGATATAAAAGGAAATGAGTCTAGCTGTGGGGATTCATAGCCTGACCTTGAACCTGCTGCCATATAGACATGCACAGAGTGACCATAGGTTTTGTGCCATGAGGCTGCTAGGTACAAAGGCTGTACAGGTATAACTAGGTGTTCCAGACAAGGTGCTTGTAGCCATGTGGTGTTGTCTTCCTATGTGAACATAGTTAGCTGCTGTCTCTGTGACATGATGACAGACATACACACACACACACACACACACACAGATTTGTGTCGACATAATGTGCATGTATAGGTCTAGTATACTTGATCTGCCATCATAAACTATGCTACTATTCCTGCCTGCCACTCTTGTCCGGAGCTCTGCTCAGGCATTGTAAAGGTGTTCACATTGTGCAGGGGCTAGTGTTGCACTCTGATGTTAGGAGCCACTCAGTGTGCTGGTGCTGTCAGCCTGATTCCACATTCAGCTGAGGATTGTGGAGCCTGTCTGTATGGGTGTTTGCACCATTATTGGACGATTCATTGGGGGCTGCACATGTTGGTTTTGTACCTGCTCTGTGAGAAATGATTTTGCAATAGGGACATGCAAAGCATGATCCACAGGCAGGACCTGAACCTGTGATCATATACTTCTCTATGCAGCAACTGTGTGTGGTGCGCCACAGTGTTACCATATTGCCACCACCAGCCATAGGGATTGGATGATTCCCATCAGACAGACCTTGGCAGATGTTGCAATGTGAATGGCACATTGGATCTGGCCTAGGCTTTTGTCTGCTGCAGGCAGGTGCTGCTCCCGCCACCCTTATCCCCCACATGATGCTGACATGCCCATGTGACATCAGTGTTGGTGGTGCACTGTACCAAGCCAGTCACCATGTGGATAGGAGTGTGCCTGCAGCACTGGATCCTTGAGCAGCAGGCACATACATCGACAGACACACATCCCTCCCCCCCCATCTATCTGCCTCTCTGAGTCCCTGTCACCACATGACACTGTTCTGTCTCTTTGTCCTGGGTCGGAGATGGCTGTGTGGTGTAAGGTTGCAGTATGGGGTATTTTGCCTGCAGTGGGAAAGTGAGACATTGGTCAGTTGTCTATAACATCTGACTGTTGTGAGACTAGGGGACATACACTGCAGCAGCAGTGTAGGCCATTCCGGACCACTATGTGAACATATGTTGGGCTTCCACACATCATCACACCCTGCACTCTATTACCATAGGATGTAGTGAAGGGTGCTAGTTGAGCTGTGTTTGATAGATGTTTGGAAAGGTTCCTGGCAAAGATCCATTGACCATTGTTTGGGAACCTAGGATATGGACATCTTGTTCCATTGCAGCTATTGTGGATCCTGTGTGTCTTTTGGTGACACTGCTGGGAAATTGTGCCCATGATTGGACACTGCTGCACACAGGATACTGTCAGGACATGGTCCTGCATATTTTCAGTGTCTATGTTCCTCTGTGCTATCTGGGCAGCTGCCTGGTCTTCACTGTGCCCCAGCAGCCCTCACTCTGTGATCGGCATGCACCCTCCTTTGCCCCATTTTCCCAACGACCATTATGCCCTTTCATACTTGGGCACTGTGCTGTTGCTACACTATTACTTTCTTGGCCTCACTTGTCACTTGTCCATCCAACTACTTACTCCCCCCACACCATGCTGACATGCACATGTGCTGTCAGTGTTGGTGGTGCACAGACCCAGGCCAGCCAATGCACAGGTAGGTAGGTGCCTAGGGGCGTGATCCAGGAGGGGTGGGGGTATACATGGACAGACACACATTCCCCGCCACCATCTGCCCCCCCCCCCAGTGTCCCCCTCACTACCTGCCACTGTTATGTCTCTTCAACCTGAGGAGGAGATGGCTGAGTGGTGTGGGTTTCAATGTATAGGGCAGATTTCCTGCAGTGGGGGTGATAAACAATATTCCATTGTCTCTACCATCAGAATGTTGAGTGACTTGGGGCCATGCACTGCATTCTGAACTACTAGATGAATGTATTTTGTCCTCCCACACATCCTCAGACCCTGCAATCCATTGCCAGAGGATGTTCTAAAGACTGTTAGTTGAACTGTATTTCATAAATGCTTTGGAAGGTTAATGAGAGCGGCCGATAAATCATTATTTGAGGGACCTAGGATTTGGACAGCTTGCTCCATTTCAGGCATTGTGGATCCTGTGTGTCTTTGGGGGATACTGCTGCATACCTGTGCCCTTGTTTGGACATTGCTGGACATAGGATACTGAGTATGCTGCACCTTGATCAGACACAGTCATGCATATTTTCAATTTCCATATTCCTCTGTGACACCTAGGCAACTGCCTAGTCTGCCCTGTGCACCAGCCTCCCCCACTGTGTGCTCCACATGCACCTTCCTTTTCCCCATTTGCACCATCAGCCTAGTGCCCTTTTGATGCTAATGGAGCACTACTATCACTTTCTTGGGCTCACCTGTCTGTGCAGCACATTGCAGAGGTTTAGATAGGCTCTCTCCCCTCCAATTGAACCCTTACCAACAGGTTTTGATAGGTGGTAAAGTTCTTGCTGTTAAGGTGCCGGTGGTGATGTAGAAGGGCCTTGTTCCCACTCACTCCATGCCCATTGACCCCTACTCTCCGCTCTCTCTCCAACCATAGTGTGCTTAATGCTGCGGGTAACATTACTGCATGCTAACACGTTGTTTATGTTACACTTGATACCTTACCACAGTTTAGTAAATATCCCCCAAAGTCTTGAAGTTGTATCTGAACTGTTTTTTAAATTATTCTAGTTAGAAATAGAAGTCTGGAGATGGGACAGTAAGAGCTAGGGAGAGATCTATCCGTTACGTAAGATTTGAGAATGGGGTGTATGGAAGGGCAGACTAGGTAGGCCATGTGGTCTCTTTCTGCCATTGTTTTCTATCTTTTTATGTTTCTAACAATGATCTGAGCACTCACTGAAAATGTTTTTCTAACACACTCATACTAAATATCAACCTGGCTGTTTTATCACTGAATACATGAAACAGTAAACTTTTTCAGATTTGCTTACAAAAATACTGTTAATTTTTATTTGATGACTTCTCATATTCTCTGTAACAGCAACAAAGAAAGTCATATCTTGGCCAGGAAAGAACCTGAAGCTAAAGAAAGAACCTTTTAACTAAATTGAGCAATCAAAAAGTCTAAGCAGAATTAAAGTTCAAACACTTTTGAAAGTAGATGAGGATCTTGGCAGATCTGAGACGCTGCATATTTCTTCCTATAATGATGTGGTGACTTCATCATCACTTTTAGGCATTTGAGCTATTTTAAAGAATTACTTCTCCCCTAAAAAATATTACCCACCCTAACCTAGCCCCCAGACAATTGCATTCTTCTGCAAATCTTTTTTTCCTTATGGATATTTAATTTCCTAATGGCATATACCCAACTTTTCTTAGAGATCCATACTTGAAGTAACTAAATATTATGTTTCCTATACTTTCTATTCATTGTATTGTAAGTTTCCATTAAATGTAGTTGAACTGAAAAAAATTTATATTATATTATATTATATTAAATTATATTATCAGGGGGTATGGAGCTCCTTGGACTGAAAGCTAGAAGCAGAAATATAGCTGGTCTACCTCAATGCCCAGATGCCCAATAAAAGCTGAGTGCAAGGCAATGTTGGTCCAAAGGAAGTCAGTAGCTTTAAAGTCAGCAGCTGAATGGGAGAAAAAGACAGTGGGTAAGAAACACAAATATCGCCGGCAATGGCCCTCAGAGGCATCAGGATTTCTGAGTCAGATTGTGATCTCAGCATGAGTATTTAGATGCATGGAAAGGTTGAGACTTTTTCAGAACGTGGGGTTCCCCAATGAAAAGCTGTGCTTTGTGACATATGGGAGGTGGAAGAAACGGAATTAGGGTTGCCTTTGGCATGACGCAATGACAATGATAGCATTGGACACTGTGGCAGCTAGAGGTTTGGGGCCACTAAAAGAGGAAGTGCCCTAAGGTTCAACATGGAAGAACATGCATACATTGCCTTGAGCATAAATTACCTTGAAAATTATTCCCTAATTGTGAGATATCATTGGACTTGCTATATTCATTTAGGATATGAACATATGGATTTGGACTTCAGAAGCAATTCTTTGTAGATATTCTATAACCAGGTGCCTAGTTTTAGGCACCAGAATGTGCCTATCTTAATCCTATTTTATAAAGGAAAGTAGGCACCTACTTTCTTTATAAAATAGTGGTGTAACTGGTCACATATGCATGTTAAATTTAGGTGTGATCACTTACACCATCCCAATGGCTAATACAAATATCCGCACCTAGATTTATGAAGAATACACAAAAATTATAATATTTTATAATTTATGTCTGCAACTCAAAGCTCTGCCCACGATCTGCCCAAGTTCTGTCCCATACACAGGCACAACATATGTACTTTTAGAATAGCAAGTATTTGCATGAGTGCGCATTTACGCATATTAGCCACGTAAATACCATGATTTTTGCATGTAAATGGCGCATAACTTTCCATGGCTTCTTACAAAATTACCCCATATGAGATTAATGGTTCCAGGAATTTTAGCTCAGCCTGTCAAGTCCTGAAATAGATGTAACTGAGATTCTGCACAAGCATGGATAAAATGTACCCAGGTGTATTGACATCTGCTTGAGGATGGGTTTAAATATGTGTGAGTGTAATCTGCACATAGATGCATATTTTATAAACTATGTGCCCTATTTTCATTTAGGTAGACTATGCGTCGCGTCAGTGCATAGCCTGCCTGCCGACCCTCTTAACCTGGATTTTTGCTTGCATGGCAATGGAAGTGAACATCCAGGTTTGGTTTGGTTTGGTTTGGACATTCTGGCAGCCTCCGAGGCTAAGTGGGTAGCAGTGATTTTCAATGTTACCCGCTTAGCTCCTGCACCTGAAAGATAGGCGAGAAAAACTTTGCCTATCTTTAAGACACAGAGGGCTAAGCAGGTAGCATCGAAAATCGCAGCTACCCACTTAACCCTTTCCTTCACCCCTGCTCTGCCCTGGAATACCCCCGGCATGCCCCGATACTAACCCCATAGCATCTGGGAGCATTAGGGACTTAACCAGGATTTTCCAAAGGTACTACCCATATACGTGCCTTTGGAAAATCCCGGTTAAGGCATTTACATGGGTAACATAGGCAGTTACCCCTGTAAATGTCATCCTACATGTATAATTATGATGCCAACCACGCTCTGCCTAAACTAGGCCCTTGAACACATCTACATGTGGGTTGCATAAAAGTATCTACCTTTCTGCCACCCCAGCTCTGCCCAAACTATCACCCAAGAACACATGCAGGCAATTTGCATAAGGTCTGTGTGCTTTTGTCAGTGTGAATACTTGTGTGAATGTATACCCAGGCACAATTTTATTATAACAGTTATTTCTCCCATATAAAGCATGCTTTACACACAGAAACTGTTACCACTAAAGAGGTGATGCTTTAAGGAAGAGATTTAGGGGCATGTTTACTAAACTCCGAAATTGTGCGGGGCCGCGGTAGTGTGCCTGTGCCATATAAGGAGTGGGAGGTTCAGGCAGAGAAAAGAAAAAACCAGGAGACAGCGACCGTACTTGTGCGCGTCGCGCTAATGTGCGGGGTCCACATTAGCGCGTGGGAAGGCTAAGTGGTGCGCTGCTGGGCACAGAAAAAACAGAGCTGTAGTACAACGGTGAAGACACTGACCAATGGTGCAGGGACCAATGGTGCAGGGGCCATGGGTTCAATCCCCCATTGTGCGCAACAAAAGCTTTTGTCTGAGGCAATAACTGTAATGGGTTATAGTGCTGTAGGAGGCATATTAATTTTGTGCGGCATAAGGCGGCGCACTGTTAATTTTGGGCGACATTAGGCGGTGCGCTGTTAGGTATGGGCGTCATAAGACGTAGCACTGTAAATAGTGGGCATTAGGCGGCGCGCTGTTAAGTTTGTGCGGTTTGGGCAGCAGAAGGTGGTGCGCTGCTATGCCATGAAGGCCTAAGGCAGTGCGGCAATGTCCAAACACAGGAATAGAGCCACAGCACAATGGTTAAGACACTGACCAATGGTGCAGGGATCAGGGGTTCAATCCCCCACAGTGCCCAGTGAACAAGGCTGGCTGAGGCTTACATATTATGGGGATGAGTGCTGTAGGAGGCATATTAGTTTTATTTTATTTATCAGTACTAGCAAACGCACTCTCAAAGCGTGTTAACATAAGGCGGCCCATAAGGCACATGTTAAAGTTCACTGCCCGCCAAGGCACCCTAGAATGTCTCCTATAGGGCACCATATATGTTGCGCCACAGGATAATGTATAGTGCACCTTATATGGATGGCAACCATAAGGTGCCCTATAGGGCGCCCTATAAAGCACCCTCAGAGGCACCTTATGGGTACAATACGCTGAGAGTGTTTGTGCTGGCAGCAACATATGTACATTAAATCAAAAAAACCTTTGGACACTCCTATCACATAACCCCGCTGTGGGTTTGAACCCATGACCTCTGGCTGCACAGGTAGTGAAGTATCCATTGGGCTACAGCTCTATAGCTGCTAGCAAGCCCTTGGCTGGCTGCAGAGAGCCTGCATGTCACCACACAGACAGTCTGCTGTGGTAACCAGGATAGGGTTAGGCCACCCATACCAATGATGCACTGCACATGCAAATCAGCTGTCCACAGATGAACACAAGATGGGGAATGCACCCCAACAGCTCCCCGGCCTGGTAGGGGGAAGTGGCCGTGTGCACCCACACAGCACCTCGGCCTGGTAGGGGGTACTGACCGGGTGTTTTACTGGCACAGAGTAGCTACACACCGTCACATTGTGCGGGTACTGTGCTCACCCTGAGGGTGTGAAGAGGCGCCCAGGACCAGGTCCACAACACCCACCATGGCTGAAAGAGACTATGCCAGAGCTCCAAAGCAGTAGTACTCTGTGAGATAGGTAGTTTCTGCAGAAACACCTTGGATATCTCTGTCTGTCCTAGTCAGGGGAACCCTTTATGGACACCTAGGTGGGCTATGTACCACAAGCCCCCCACCCCGAGGCAGAAAAACAGGGTCTCCTATCAACAGCTCCACATTCTACCTCCCTGCAATGGGGGGCAGTAGAGTGGACCATCAACCCCGGCCCTGCTGGGGAACAGACACCCGACAGGGCAGTCAAAGCAGCTCTATACACATCTATAACACAATATCAGACAGACACTATGCCTTTATATGCAAAGCTGCACCCCACCACTATCTGATATTCTCCTGCAGCAAGCCTTCAGCTGCTGCACCCTGCAAGGCGCTCCATCACAACACAGACCAGCTGAAAACAGTCTGCTAGCTAGTCCTGGTGGAAATGCATGCACCCAGAACTAGGATGGAAGTGCACACCAGCAGATAAGTCAGTGACTGGGCCCCAAAAAGAAACCCATAAATATCACATGAGAGAAATACTATATAGCACTATGGGGGTGCCTAGACATGCTGTGGTCACTGCACAGTCAGGGTGAGAGTGATCCCCCAGCAGGAAAGAAAGAGGTCACCCTGTCTGTGTAGGTGGTGGCCGGCCACGAAAATGTCCCAGGCAGTGCCCTATGCCTTGTGCAGATGCATCCTGGCCAGCCCACCCTGTCTGAGCTATACCCATGGTACCTTGCTGCTCATTATGCACATTGGCAGGCCAATAATGGCAACAGTGCTGGCAGTGTGGGCTGTGGAATGTGTTTGCAGCCAACACACACTGTATAGACCAGGGGTGGGCAATCAGATTGGCAGGATATCTGTAATGCATATATATCGCATGCTTATTCATTAGGGATATCCCGAAAACCTGACTGGTCTGTGGCCCTCCAGGACCGAGATTGCCCACCCCTGGTATAGACAGACCCACACGTATGCCATCATTGTGCTACTATAGAGGAGTTTATCAGCCTTGCCCACCACACCAGTCCTGGGCACAGCACAGGCATGGATATGGTACGCAATACTGTTGGGGGTCACTCCCCAGGGTGGTGAGCACTGTCAGAGGCCAGACCTGAAGCACACACCGCAGACATCAGAAAGATTGTTATGATGGAGCTCAAAGAGCAAACTGTGCTTAACGTAGGAATGTCTATCTGCCAGTACTCATAGCAAACGTTTGAGAGCTGTGTACCGTATACCCAGGTGTAGGGTGGCATTGCTAAGGTATGCAGGTGCTAGTATTGGGAGATGCACGCAGGGCCCAATGTCCTGCCTCTCCAGGAGGCATTGGCCAATGGGGCCTGTGGGTGTGGGTGTGTCTGCCCCTGTTGGCTGCTGCTTTACGGCAGAGGTTCCCAACTCCAGTCCTGGTGTGCCTAACACTGTTTGGGTTTTCCTGCTGTCCCTCATGAATATGCATGAGCTACATATACATGCCATGGGGGTGGTGCATAGATATGCAGCACAGGCATTTGTATTAGAGGCAGCATGGAACCTGAATGGTGTGTGGTCCTCCAGGACTGCATTTCGGAGACTCTGCTCTAGGTAATGCCCCTGTTCATGGTGTCTGTGCTCGGTGTGGTAAAAGATAGGCGTATTACCAATGCGTATGCCCTCAGCAATAAAGGTTTGTCCTTACTATCACGGTTTAGTTGTGGGAAACATATGTGGACAGGATTGGCAGTAGCCCCAGCTGGGCTTTGAACCTGTGACTTTCTGCTCTTGGCACACACTGTCTGTGTGCACTGCACCACTGTGTTGCCACAGATTGGCTGAATTCCTTGGGAGGTCCATGACTGTACATCCGACAGGGCCTGTCTGTTGCAGTGGATGGTGCCATCCTGCACATGGTTAGGCCACTGTCTTCTGTGGCTAGCAGCCACTGCCCCTCCACCATCTGTACCCTTCCGCCAACATGCTGGCATGTCCTTATCGTAGTAAAACCATATGACCTGATTGAATTGTGGCACTCCAGGCCTGCATTTGGGGGACTCGGCTGTAGGTAATGCCCATTGTTATGGTGTGTGAGCAGTGTAGGGTAAAATATGGGTGTTTGCAACATGCTTATGTTCTCTGCAATAAAGGAGTGTCTTTACTATCTCTGTTTAGTGGTGGGTAAATATGGGGACAGGGCTGGCAGGTGCCCCAGCTGGGATTTGAACCTGTGACTCTCTGGTCCTAGAGATACTGGCTCTGTCCGCTGCACCACACTGTGGCCACAGAGACAGTGCAGTCCCTGGAGATAGGAAACCTGGCAAGAAGGAGTTGGACGCCATGCTCTGCACATTTTTACTGTGGGCTCGTTCACCTTGTCTGGGGACAAAAGTGCAAATACACCACGAAAATGCCTGCAAAAAAAGGGGGAAAAAAGATAGCCAAGCTGGGCAACAGTGTTATTAATGGGCAACCATACAAAACACTCCAAGGACAGCTCCAATAGCAAGAAATGATTTTTGGAAGTGTCTCCACTCCGTAGACCTTTCCAAAATTCATTTCTAATTTTATGGAGCTTTCCAGGGAGTGTTTTTTGTTGTTGCCCATTAATATCACTGTTGCCCAGCTGAAGTACTATTTTTAATATTTTTGTTGTGTTCATTTTCGCTTTTTATTTGCACTTTTGTTCTATGCACATGTATCACACTGCTCACGTTTTGTAGGTTTCCCCGGTTTTCCTGTACATTGCTGACGGAAATGTTTCTCTTCCCTTTAAATGCCCTTTACCGCGAGTGTTTCACTCGCGGTATTTTTTACTTGTATATTCGGCCCCGTAAATGTGCGAGGAGCCTCTCCCCTCCCCTTCCCCGCCCATTGCAGCCGTCTCTCCGCCCCTCGGGAGCCTTCCTCCGCCCTCCGTTAGCCTTTCCACGCCTCTATCGGACATTTGCGGGCCCGTACTTGTGCGGAGCCCGTTAGTGTGCCGCACGCATGTGCGGGGGTTCATCGCACATGTGCGGGGCGCTTAAGAGCACTTAAGTGCTGCTTTTAGTGCGCTATTGTGCGGCACGCAATTGTGCGGTTTTTAGTAAACATGCCCCTTAGAGATACAGAAAAAAGAAGAGGAGGAAAAGGTGATAAAAGGAAAATACTGTACTGATATCAGAGGGAAGGATGAGGGAGGAAGTGATGAAGACAGACAATAGAACAAAGGTAAAATTAAAAGGAAAGCCTGGAAAAGAAAATAAGAGAAAATAGACAAAAAGGAAACAAAGAAAAAACCAACAAGAGACTGGGAACAACATAATCTTTAAAAAAAACACCCAATGAAAGAAGGAAAAAGTAGTTAATAGAACATGTAACACTGTGATCTAGTACTGTAGCTGCTTGGCTCCTGGAGTAAACTAGTTGTAATAGAACCCAGCTGACAATCTCTAATCTGGATTTAACTCCCATATAGAATCCACATGTTGGAAATAGTTGGATTAGGCTGGCTAATTTACATTTTTTTCTGGTACATACTGATTTCTCATCAGCAGGATATACCCACTAGCCCTGAGTCTATTATAATAGGTTCAAATCCAAACAATGTAGTTTTATGTGTAGTCTGAGAGGAGGTTCTAAAATTTCCATGAAGACAGTTCAGTTATCTGTTCCAACCCCTCCCCAAAGAAAGAACCGCTCACCTCATCCACCTGAAAACTAGTAATTTTACCCTCCCTCCTTCCTTCCCACTAGCAGAAGGAGAGCAGAACTTCCTGCATACAGTATGTGACTCCTCTCCTGACCTCAATGTGACAAAGCTTGAGTTTGCAAATAGAATGCTAGGCATCATAAGGAAAGGAATGGAATATAAAACAAAGGATATTATAATGCCTCTGTATCGTTTCATGGTGCGACCGCACCTTGGATATTCTGTGCAATTCTTGTCGCCATATCTTAAAAAGGATATAGTGTTATTAGAAAAGGTACTGAGAAGAACCACCAAAATGGTAAAGAGGATGGAAGGATACCCCTATAAAGAGAGGCTGAAAAGGTTTGGGCTCTTCAACCTGGAAAAGAGATGGCTCAGGGGAGATATGATAGAGGTCTATAAATTAATTAATGGAGTGGAACGGGTAAACATAGATCGATTGTTTATGTCATCAGAATGTAGAAAGACTAGGGGACATGCAATGAAGCTTGTGATAAGAAAGCTTATCATAGCTCAGGAAGGAGCTATAGGAAAGGTGAAGTGACTCTGAACAAGCAACCTGTCAGTTCTGGTAGAAATAAGAAAACAGAATTTTCCCATAAAAGACTACCAGTCCCAGAATGCACCAGGTTTCCAGCAGCCATTAGAGGAGCTGAAGTGGGGAAACGTGTGTTCAATCAGGAGGGCTATGAGGTAATCCCTAAGCACTCATCTCAAAGGGCAGGGCCTGATTCAACACAGCTGCGCTGTGTTAGGGAGGAACACTCATCTAAGCAGAATAAAGGTAGAGTTTATTCTACAGAGAAGTATCCTGAGAAGCAGCTTGAGCTTGATCATCTTCATCATCAGGAGGATCATCAGAAGCAGAAGCCAAACTGGACGGACAGAGAGGGAAAGAAACCCTTTGGAAGAAAGAGGAGAAAAGCCTTTGAGAGGTCTAGAAGAGTCCAGAGCAGTACGTATACTGGGAGGCATTCCAAGGGCCAGCATACACCATTGGACTGGGGAAAGCCAGAGGAATGGTGCTGCAGAGCTAGGAATCTCCAGACGGTACCTGTGAGAGAGACGGCTGCACGTGGAAGGGACCCTAACACCCGTGCCAGAAGGTATGTGAAGAGAGATCCAGTGTCCAGGGATCTGGATTGGAAGGCTGGACATAAGAACTGGACTACATACTGGCCAGGCTATATAGAGAGGAACTCTAACAGCAATGGAAGCTCAGGTATGAACACTGATCTATGCCCTAGCTATAACCTTGAAAGACAGCAGGGAAATAAGTATTCTCCTGAAAGTGCTACATTGGGAGATTCATCTGTGCTAATCCATGATATTGAACCCATGCTTGTTGAAGAAGAGGGGGTGATAGCAGATGAAGAATCTGTTTACATGGACTGCTCTCTGTCTAAACTCCTTTGGTGATTTTCTGTTATAAAATACAGCAACCATCACAAAGAAATACAAACTTGTTCTTTAATCTACTCAGAAAAGCTCCTGTGTAGGATTTTTGGCCACGCAGTAGAAAGCAAGCCAGCTAAGGGGTTTCAGCTGGATAACTGCTAGCAATTGAGCCTTACCTAATTGCTTGTGAGCTAGGAGAGAATCACTTCTGAATCTATGTGGGAAGATATAAGAACTTAACCTGAAAAGAACAGTTTTTTTTCTTTCTTTGTGGCTTTTGGTTTGTTGTTTGATACTTGCTAAGAGAATATTAGCTAAGCCTACAGAAAAGACCATTTTGTTATCAACCAGGTCTTATTTCTTTTGCTTTGATTGCCTGACAAGTTTAAAGGTTGTTTTCCTGATTTTGTTTTTTTCCAAGTTTAACACTGAAAGCAAGTAACCTGATTTATGTGCTACCAAGCATATCTGCGTTGGGCGAAATAACCCCATAAATAAATATCTTATTGGCTTTACCCAAAAGCACAACTAATTATTGTGAGCAGCTGTGTCTGGTGTGAATGAACTGCATTGCCCACAATCCCTTGCAAATCATATAGATATATGCACTTGCCAAGACTGTGAAGATTCTCACCCAGGCAGCCGTCTGACAAATGGCGTAGTTTTTCGGATTGCTTTTGCACAAAAGTGATTTACTTGCTGAGGATTACAACTAAAGTTCAAGTTTAAAGCTGAAAAAAAAAGATTTTCCCTCAACTGCACTTTGGAGGAGAAGTGGAGGTTCCAGGTAGCTGTCCCAGGAGGAAAAGACCCTGTGCAGAGCTGGATTCATCACAGACACAAGGTAATAAGTACCTGGGCATGTCTAGTGGTGGATGGGAGTAAGGCACAGGGGTAATTGAAAAAAAAAAGTAGAAAGAAAACACACCTGTTTGGAAGGTGGTGCACTTTGTTTTTTTCTTTGTTTCTTGCAGGGATCAAGATGGATCCGAGGGAGATGGCTAGCTGGATGGCAGCCCAGTTTAGCAGGCAGCAGGAGCTAGCACAGCAGGCTCAGGACACTGCTATGAAAGCCATAATGGACCAGCAGAGGCCAGTGCTTGATCTGGTGCAAGCCCTAGTTAAGCTGCAAAACCAAAGTGGAACAGATGCAAGACCAGCAGTAAATACTGGTACACCACATGTGGACAGTGTGGGACTCAATCAAGGAATTGGGGCATTTAGTTTTGGGAAGTTAACTCCAGATGATAATGTTGATGATTTTCTAGAGTCTTTTGAAAGAGTGGCACAAGCATTAGCATGGCCAGAGACCCAGTGGGCAGTAAGACTGGCAGCCTCATTAACTGGAGAGGCGCTTGCAGCTTACAGAGCAATGCCAGCAGCCCAGGCTTTGAATTATAAGGATGTAAGGCTGCTATTAGAGATCGCCTAGGGTTATCTATTTCAGAGTATAGGCGAATGTTTAGAGCTACTACATTGAGAGTGGGTGAGACACCCAGGGCTCTGAGTCAGAGAATCAGAGGTTTAGCTGTAAAATGGTTGGAGCCTGAGCAAAAGACGGTAGAAATGTTATTAGACATTATAATGCTTGAACAATTTATGTCTGCGGTCCCTAAAGATTTGCACACTTTCCTTATACAGCAAAATTGCCAAAATCTTGGAGAGGCAACCATGCTAGCAGAGAGATTCTTGGAAGCCACGCAGGCTTGCCATAGAATGGGTGGCCCTCTGAAGATTGGTGCTGAGGCAAGATGTGCTGTATCAGAAAAGAAAATAATTAAAAATGTTTCTGAAAATGAATGTACTGTATCAAACCAGATGACACAGTGGAATAGAAAGAAATGTTTCAAGTGTGGAAAATGGGGACATTTAGAAAAGGGATGCCAGACACACACTAGCTTAATGGGTGTGGATTTAAAACAGCCCAAAGAAGGATTTCTTTTGATGGTTGATGTGCAAGGAATTACCACAAATGCTTTGTTAGACTCTGGGGCAGACCAGAGTATGATGTCAAAAAGGCTTTGGAAGAGGATAGAGGCCCAAGAAGGATTTGTGCCTAGAACCCCTGAAAGCCAAGTTCACATCAGATGCATTCATGGTGCTTCAACATCATATCCCACCTATAGGCTAAAGGTTAAGTGCCTGGGGGAACAAGAGGAAGTCCTGTTAGCAGTGGTGCCTAGGCTACCCTTTGATTTGGTTTTAGGAAGGGACTGGCCAAGATTTAAGCAGGGTCTAGTGGAAGGGCTAGGAAAGAAGGAGGGAGAAGGATTAATGGAAATAGCTCCCGGGCCTTTCTTTGGAAGTCCTCAGTCCCTAGCTAAAAAGATGGCTAAGCTTCCAGAAGGCCAAAATATAGGGAATAAGAGGGGCCTTGTATCCACCCGCTCGCAGGCTAAGGTAGAGAGCCAGCAGAAGGAGAAGGGGGAGCAGGCAGAGTTATTAGGAGACTTACCCTCTCATGATGATTTAATAACCCCATCATCTGGTAAAGTGAGAAAGTTGAAAGCATAAAAGCGGCGTGAGAGACTTTGCAGAGCACAGGGTAGGGCTGAGATGTTAGCTGGTCAAAGTTTACCCTGGGTGCCAGCTGAGTTAGTGGAAAAGTTTCCTAACTTTCCACAAGAGCAGCGAGCTGATCAAGCTCTCACCCAAGCTTTTAAGTATGCTCAGGAGGTCAGGGAGGAGTTGCCCAGATTCAGACTAGATAATGACATATTATATAGAGAGAGTCAGGACCCCAGAAATGGGACCATACGTAAACAATTGGTGGTACCCACAACGTTCAAAGGGCTAGTATTTAGATTAGCACATTATCATCCAGTTGGAGGTCATAAAGGGATGCAAGGAACGCTGGATCAAATACTTATGCGTTTTTACTGGCCAGGTATTTTCAAAGAAACTGCCCAGTTTTGTGCTGCATGTCCAGCGTGTCAGCGAGTTACAGCGGCTCACCCACCGGTGGTGCCATTGATTCCCATGCCAATTATAACAGACCCAATTGGTCGCATTGCCATGGATATTGTAGGCCCATTAGTCAAAACGCCCCGAGGTTTCCAATACATCCTAGTTATGGTAGATCAGGCAACAAGGTTTCCCTGGGCCATACCATTGAGGAATGTTTCTGCAAAAACAATAGCTTTAGAGCTAGTAAAATTGTTTTGTGAAGTGGGATTCCCAAGAGAGGTGTTGACTGACCAAGGGTCCAATTTGGTATCCAAATATTTGGCCCAGGTCTGGGATGCCTTTGGCATTCATCATGTGAAAACCTCAGCTACCATCCACAATCAAACGGTTTGGTGGAGAGATTCAACCAAACTCTCAAACAAATGTTGAGAAGGGGGTTAGCAGGAGAGGTAAAAGAATGGGATATGCTATTGCCCTTTGCCTTATATGCCTGCAGGGAAAGAATTCAAGTGTCCCTAGGTGTAACTCCATATGAATTGATGTATGGTAGGGCTCCACGGGGTTTGTTAGATATATTGAGGGAACAATGGATTGATCCTGAACCAGGAAGTCAGGAGGTGCCACAGTTTCTACGTGACCTGAGGGCACGTTTAAAAAGGACCTCGCAGGTTGCTGAGAGGAACCTGCAGGACAGTCAAGTGCGCCAGAAAGGGTGGTATGATAGGAAGGCCAAAAGCCGCCAATTAAGCATTGGTGAAAAGGTTTTGGTTCAAGTAGCAGGTACAGCTCCAAAATTTGAAGTACAGTGGAAAGGGCCATGGAAGGTTGTTAAACAAGTGAGCCCAGTGTCTTATATGGTAGAAAATGCAAGAGGACGTAGGCAGACCTACCATATTAATGTACTTAAGTCTTGGAAGGAGAGGCCTGTAAATAATAATGACCCTGAAGCCAGTCAGGAAGAAAGTGAGCTTCAAAAAGAGAACACTCTCGTAGGTATTATGGACTGTAGGAAAGAAGTTTCACCAGTTAAACCAGTCCGTAATAACTTAAGCAGGGGGGTATGTGATAAGGAAGGAGCTATAGGAAAGGTGAAGTGACTCTGAACAAGCAACCTGTCAGTTCTGGTAGAAATAAGAAAACAGAATTTTCCCATAAAAGACTACCAGTCCCAGAATGCACCAGGTTTCCAGCAGCCATTAGAGGAGCTGAAGTGGGGAAACGTGTGTTCAATCAGGAGGGCTATGAGGTAATCCCTAAGCACTCATCTCAAAGGGCAGGGCCTGATTCAACAGAGCTGCGCTGTGTTAGGGAGGAGCACTCATCTAAATAGAATAAAGGTAGAGTTTATTCTACAGAGAAGTATCCTGAGAAGCAGCTTGAGCTTGATCATCTTCATCATCAGGAGGATCATCAGAAGCAGAAGCCAAACCGGACGGACAGAGAGGGAAAGAAACCCTTTGGAAGAAAGAGGAGAAAAGCCTTTGAGAGGTCTAGAAGAGTCCAGAGCAGTACGTATACTGGGAGGCATTCCAAGAGCCAGCATACACCATTGGACTGGGGAAAGCCAGAGGAATGGTGCTGCAGAGCTAGGAATCTCCAGACGGTACCTGTGAGAGAGACGGCTGCACGTGGAAGGGACCCTAAGACCCGTGCCAGAAGGTATGTGAAGAGAGATCCAGTGTCCAGGGATCTGGATTGGAAGGCTGGACATAAGAACTGGACTACATACTGGTCAGGCTATATAGAGAGGAACTCTAACAGCAATGGAAGCTCAGGTATAACCTTGAAAGACAGCAGGGAAACAAGTATTCTTCTGAAAGTGCTACATTGGGAAATTCATCTGTGCTAATCCATGATATTGAACCCATGCTTGTTGAAGAAGAGGCGGTGATAGCAGATGAAGGATCTGTTTACATGGACTGCTCTCTGTCTAAACTCCTTTGGTGATTTTCTGTTATAAAGTACAGCAACCATTACAAAGAAATACAAACTTGTTCTTTAATCTACTCAGAAAAGCTCCTGTGTAGGATTTTTGGCCACGCAGTAGAAAGCAAGCCAGCTAAGGGGTTTCAGCTGGATAACTGCTAGCAATTGAGCCTTACCTAATTGCTTGTGAGCTAGGAGAGAATCACTTCTGAATCTATGTGGGAAGATATAAGAACTTAACCTGAAAAGAACAGTTTTTTTTCTTTCTTTGTGGCTTTTGTTTTGTTGTTTGATACTTGCTAAGAGAATATTAGCTAAGCCTACAGAAAAGACCATTTTGTTATCAACCAGGTCTTATTTCTTTTGCTTTGATTGCCTGACAAGTTTAAAGGTTGTTTTCCTGATTTTGTTTTTTTCCAAGTTTAACACTGAAAGCAAGTAACCTGATTTATGTGCTACCAAGCATATCTGTGTTGGGCGAAATAACCCCATAAATAAATATCTTATTGGCTTTACCCAAAAGCACAACTAATTATTGTGAGCAGCTGTGTCTGGTGTGAATGAACTGCATTGCCCACAATCCCTTGCAAATCATATAGATATATGCACTTGCCAAGACTGTGAAGATTCTCACCCAGGCAGCCGTCTGACAAGCTACAGGGTAAACTATTTAAGACTAATAATAAAAAATATTTTTTACTCAAGGTGTACTCAAACTCTGGAATTTGTTACTGGAGGATGTAGTAAAAGCTGTTATTGTAGCTGGGTTTAAAAAAGGTTTGGACAAGTTCCTGGAAGAAAAGTCCATAAACCATTATTAAAAGGGACCCAGGATATCACTGCTTAACCCAATACAAGCACTGAGGAACCTGTGCCTTTTGGGGAGTCTGCTAGGTACTTGTGACCTAGATTGGCCACTGTTGGAAACAGGATACTGGGCTTGATGGACCTTGGTCTGACCCAGTATGGCATATCTTATGTTCTTATGTTGTTATGAGACATCAGATTTGAAGCCAGCAGAATGAGGCACAGATGAAAAAAATGTGGTTGTCCTTCTACTGGCAGGAAGGAGTGGGGTGGAGGATCAAAAAGACTGACTTTTCCCTTCAGTCCTTTAGCAATATTACTCACAAATATATTGAACAATATCAATCCCGGGACCAATCCCTGAGGCACACCTCTACACACCTTCCTTTCTTCTGATTGGGTTCCATTTACTACCACCTTCTGTCGTCTGTCAGTCAACTAATTTCTGATCCAATTCACCACCTTGGGACCTATCACCAGGCTGCTCAGTTTATTGATTAGCCTCCTATGAGGAACAGTATCAAAGGCTTTGCTGAAATATAGGTATATCACATCCATCACATGCCTTTGATCTAGGTTTCTGGTCACCCAGTCAAAGAACTCGATCAAATTTGTTTGGCATGATCTTCCTTTGGTAAAATCATGTTGCCTCAGATCATGCAATCCATTGGTTTCTAGAAAGTCAACTATTCTTTTTTTCAAGAGTATCTCCATTACTTTTCCTATCACAGAGGGAAGGCTTACCGGCCTATAATTTGTCACCTCTTTGCAATTACCACTTTTGAGAAGAGGTACTGTACCACATAGGCCCTTCTCCAGTCCTATGGAATCTCTCCCTTCTCCAATGATCTATTCAAAATATTCTTCAAAAGCTCTGACAGAACCCCTCTGAGTTCTTTCAGTATCCTGAGATGTATCCCATCTGGTCCCATGGCCTTGTTCACTTTCAGTTTTGCAAGCTGTTCAAAAACATCAACTTCTGTGAATGATGTGGTATCTATTCCATTCCCATTTGTATATTTGTCAATCATATGTGGTCTTTCTCCAGGATTTTCATTTGTGGATACAAAACATTTGTTTAGTATTTTCACTTTTTCAAAGTCACTTTTCACAGATCTGCCCTCAGCACTTTTTAGTCTGGCAAATCCACTTCTGATCTTCCTCTTCTCCTGAATATACCTGAAAAAGGTTTTGTCTCCACGCTTTATAACTTTAGACATCTTTTCTTCTATCTTTGCTATTGCTATCCTTATTTCTCTCCTTTTCTCTTTTAGTTTTATCCTGTATTCTTTTCCATGTTCCTCTTTTTGAGATCTGAATTTTGTGAAAGCTGTGCTTTTTGCCTTTATTTGTGCAACCACTTCTTTGGTGAACAATATAGGTTTCCTTTTCCTCTTGTTCTTATTTACGTTGCCTATATATATATATATATATATATATATATATATATAGTGGTGCTCCTTACTGTCTAGGCGGTTGCCTATAGGTAGGGGCGTGCCTTATGATGTTCGCTTTTTAATGGGCTCCAGAGCTGAAGCTTCTGGGTGTTGTAGTTGTGTGAAATGACAAAGAGAGTCCGAGGGTTTGAAGGCAAAACACAGGAAATTTATTTTTGTCTTTCCCTTTGCAAAGAACCTCCTTAGAAGCTCAACACATGTCAACAAAAATAGGATGTACTCTCCAACAAAAGAAGTTCCAGTCAAACAGGATTCTGACAGTGATAAATGTTACAATTGCTTCATGCAGCTTGATACACCAGAAGGTGTTTCTTCCAAAGTCCAACAGTCAGAAATACAGCTTAGCTGGTTTCAGCTAACTTCCAGCCAAGGTATCAGCCTTTCTCAAACTGAGTAAAACTTTAAATAAAGCCTTTATTTTGCTTCTAGCTGTTGTACATTCAGATAGCTGTTTCCCTTAATCATTCAAATCAATCTTGAATCATTTCCTCTCAGTTTTAAACAGCAGCAATTTTCCTTTTAAACATTTCCAGCATTCAAAACATAAGACATTCAGTTAAATGGCTTCTGGCTTTTTTTCCTCAGCTTTAAAAACCTACAGCCTCTTCATTCTGTCTTCATACAAAAAGAACAATCCATCAAGGAATCTAAGGAGTCTTGTTCAACATCACAAGACTCTGTCTGCATGTCTTCATAATCAGACTCTGCTGTCTCCTGGCTTAACTCGAGCTGAGGGGACGTAGGCTTAATCTCCCCTAAAAGTTTTAAGACATTTTCCCACCAGGAATTCTCTCTGTGCTCAGGGATTTTAGAATGGCTGTAGAGACCCTTATCTCTCAACAAGCTGGACAAGGCTTCTAACTGGCTTACCTTGTCCTTTGTGACCCTTCTCTTCACAGACCTTTCCAGAGGTAAAACTTCTCCCACAGACTCTTGAAGGGCAGCTCCCGTACCTGGACTATAGTCAGCAACTCTCTCAGGACAGACCCTCTGGTCTCCAGACCGTGCTGCAATTCCTTTACAGCGTGGGCTTCTCCCTGGACTGTAGTCCCCAGTATGCTGTCTGCCTTGGGAATCCCTTCTGCGACTGTCTCTGGAGTCTCTCTCTTTCAATTCCCTTGAAGGATCCTTTCCCTTCAGTTTGCCTCGGGAGCTCTCCCCCCCCCCCCTTTCTCTTGGTAGGCTCCCCTCTTTCTGTTCCCTGGAGCTTAAATGTATGTAGCTGCTCTCCCGGTTCCAACTCCTCCCCCAGGTGCTTCCTATTACCTTCCTGGGTTGCCTTGGAGCTTGGGCATGGCCTGGACTCAGCAGCTCTGTGTGTGTGTTTTGTGTTTTTTTTTCTTTGGCTGCAGTTTGAAACTCCCTGAACTATCCCTCTGCTTGCAGGTAAAAGTTTGTTTTTCAACTATTTCCATGGGCTCTGATGCCCCTTCATCAACACTATATATATATATATATATATATATATATATATATATATATATCTTTTGCCCCTTTTGTTGCCTCTTTTAATTTAGCTCACTGAAATTTCATTTCCCTTATCTCCTCCCATCCTGCCAGCTTCTCCTCCAGATACATTCCCATTTTATTGAAGTCAGCGTTTTTGAAGTCTAGGACTTTGAGTTTGCTGTGATTGAACTATGCCTTGGCTTTTACCTCAAACCACACTGTGTGAAGATCACTGCGGCTCACATGGGCACCCACCAGGACATTTAACACTCTATCTCCATTAGAGAGTACTAAATCCAGATTTGAGAATTCCACTTCTATTAAAAACAACTCATTTCAGGGAGGATTATATTAAGCAAAATAAAATTCTGCCTTCGTAAGAGAACCACTCAGCATAGAAATAAAAAACATTAGATGCTGATATAAAATTGGGTCAATTAACAAATAAATCCAAGTCAACAATGAATCTCTTACACCAATAGCTAGCTTAGTATTCTATCTACCCTTAGAGACTAATCTTGTGTTCTGAGGTAACACTTGTGAAAAGCCCTGGCACGTTTATACAGGATTAAACAATCCTCCAAATACTGAGGATTACTGAAATGGGATGATTTAAATGCCAAACATAGGATTTTAAAAAAGTATCCTAAACTTCATAAAGAGCCAATGAAGATAAATGGAGTAAAGTGATCATTGACACTCTTTCCCAATATAAGATGGGTTGCAGTATTTTGTACCAACTGTAAGTGCCTTGATTTTCTTTTGGGTAGACCCTCTTATAAGTTATTGCAGTAACTAATCCTAATTATAACAGAGATTTACTAAAACAACCAAATGTTTACTTGTAACAAATGTCTTGATGTGATCAAATTTTGACTAAATCTGAGTCCAAATGATCTCCCAATTTGCACAGGTCTTGAGGGAAAATCTGAACACTCTTCATAAAAACCAAAATCTCCAAACTACCCAAACTATTAAACCGCAACCATTTTCATTTTTCAGGATTGAATTTCAGACCATTAAGTTAGATTGACACGTCTACCAGACATACCTCTGTAGGTCACTGCCTACAGAAAACAATCAATTTCATACTGATGAAAAATGGGCACTACAGAATTCAAATAGATATTAAATAATAAACAATATAGAGCCCCGAGGAACTGCAAACGTTAGCTTCCTTGAGCTAGATTGACAGCCACCCCAGACAACTAATTGAAACCTGTCCTCCAGAAAAGGAAATCAATCCCATAAGTCAGAAATACACATAGATCTTAAATGCTGCAACAATAAGGAACATCGAATGCTGCAGAAAATTCAAGCCATACCAGCACACAGTCCTGTCCACTGTCTGCTGTCACTCCCATCTATCTTTACAAAACCTGGATTGATTGGATAGTGAAAAAGCCAATATTTTCTACAAATGTCAATTATTAAACGTATAGCACCATTTCAATAACTTGCCCTAAAAAGAGAACATTTGATAGATATTGGGAAGTAGCACTCTAAGAGAGTGGAATCAGCCGTAATCTTTTTCCCATCTAGGGCTTACAAGAAATAGCTTGTTTCCATTTTAAATGGGCTATGACATCATATAAGGAATAATTCATAATCACCACAACAAATATCTCCCCCTTCTTTAATAAGACAAGATGACACAGGATCTAAAAGACAAAAACTATGATGCAGCTCCTGTAAAAATATAACTTTGATGTATAACTGGAAAAAAAAAACCTCACAGCATAATCCAGATTTTTAACTTTAGTTCCCCAGACAAATCAGATTAGGTTGATAAAGCCAGATTAGGTATTATCAACTGTGTCCTCAAAGAATTCTAAATATATTTTTTTTCATTCACATCATCTTTTTTTTTTGCCACTCTAGTAACATCCTATAAGCTATCTACTTTGATTTTCTCATTTCCAAATTTTCAAAGTCATGCAATTATTTTTCCACATACATGCAACCATCTTGTCTGATACTTCAGTAAAGCCCTGTTAGAAGCAAGACCCAAAGATAATTTCTGAGCCAAAGGGACAACTATTCATCCAAAGGAAACAGACCTAAGGAAGGGCTCTACCCAAAGGACACCAGAAACAGAATTTATATTGCAATAGTGTAATTTTACAATGGAAGAGACAATCCCCCTTATAGGAAAAAGCACCGATAAGCTGAACAAAAGACGATCTAAGAAAGTCAGAGCATCTCCTTTAAGGTCACACCAAATGGAGGCATGCAAGTCACCTTTTTCTAAAATAATGAATCACACATAATATCCCCAAAAAACAATCACTGTGATTAGTGATCTGATTTTAATGAATGCCAAAATAAGCAATTTAGTTAACTGGGTTACATATATTGAAATGAAATTTTCAATTGTAGTAAAAACTTTCACACTGAAGCATTCCAAAACACTGGAGCCAAATGTGCAAATGCTGACTAGTGAGTGCCAGGTGATAGGACATAAAATAAATTCCCCTTTGAGGATTGCAGTGAATGTTCAGGTAAAACTGGATAATAACCGAGGCAAGCGGACCCGGTGCTCCGATCCCTGCCCCCATCCTTCCCTCCCCCCCCCCCGTTCACCCTTCAGCCCCCCAAACATTACACAAGACACTTCTTTATGGGACAAACTGGTCGCAGCTTTATTAACCATTTAACAATATTCAACATCACAACCTTAACCCGCCTCTTAGCGGAGCAGTGCCACACCAGCCATACCTTAGCAAAGTGCATCACCACCGCTACGGCAATAACTTGCCACCCGGCAAGTTTCCTATCCCTTTCCCCGACTTCACCATGCCCCTAGCAAAAGTCGGCCAGGGTTTTGTACGGGTCAGGGGCACCCCACCCCCGCCCAAGTGCACCCAGAGGCACCGGACCCCAGAAACCTCCAGGATCCCGCCACCGGCACAGACGACACCCTGTTGCTGCGCTGCCCCCACACTCAAAGCTGCGACCAGCGGGTGTCCCACAACACCACGTACTCCAAAGCCTCCTGCCAATCATTGAGGAGGAGGTCCAAGCCCACTGGAGACAGATGCACCCCATCGCCTCTATATAGCCAAGCACAAGTCACTTCCACCCAGGAATGCAATACCTGATAACCCCCATGTTCACAAACCCAACGCCCTATCTGCCGGTTTATCTTAGTCAAACCACACCAAAATAGTCCCTGGAAAGATGTTCAGAACCACCGCAAAGTCCTCCTGCGCCGCTCTGATCAGCTGCCGACACGACCAGGAGAACAGATCATTACCCCCCAGATGCACAATCACCACTGCCGGTTGTCCGGACATCCTCAAGTGGTGCCGAAGCAAAGGAAGCAGCTGCAGCCATCGTAATCCCCGCTCACCCAGCCATGATACCGACACCACCGCAGGTTCCATCCCCAAATTCAGGCCCGCGGGCCTCGCCGCAGCACGCTGTCCCACCCAGTGGACAAACGAGTGACCAAGTACCCAGCACCTCCTGGGCTCGCTGCTCCCATCTGCAAAACAAATGAACAATTAGCATCCCCCTCCCCCCAGCCACACCCGACCTCCTCACAGCTGGACATAACCCTTAAAAGCCTGGGACTGCCATCTGCCAATGCCCTGAATCTCACTCTCAGTCAAGCTGGCGCCAGCTGCACTCGTCGCCGTGCCAATCCGAAAAGAGTGAGGCGCAAAGCGCAGGGGATCCGCACCCACCGCACGCAGGGCCAAGCACAGCACCGCAGTAACTTAGAATCGGGTCAGCACCCGCGCATCCGCATGCAGAAACAGCCCCACGGCCTGCCGGGGATGCACTTCCAAATACTGCCTCACCACCCCGACCGGGCACGAAACGAGCCCCACCACCTCCCGATCTAGACAACCCGCAGCCCTTTGCCTCCACTATATAGCATCCGATGAGGCCCTCCGGCACCCTGCCAGCCCGTCACCCCCGCCCCCACAGAAATTCTGCCACCTGGTCACAACCCCGCTGGTACACCAGCCACGTACCCACCGCCACCGAACTCCACAGCAGGCTCAGCACCCCACTAGGCCAATGCTCCACAATGTCTCTGGGACCACGCATCCTTCTTTGTCCGCCTCCAGGGCCAGCGCACAAAAGCGATCCCACTGAAAACGAGAAAGAGCATCCACTATCTCATTCCTACATCCAGGGATATGGCGAGCCCTCACAACTACATTGAGCTGTAGACACGCCAACACCACCTCCTGCATCAACCCCGCCACCCGCAGACATTTAGGGGAGAAGCGATTGACCACACTAACACTAACCGCCTCATTATCGCACCACCTCACTATCCCCCGATCCCGCAGTCTGCCAGGCCATAACTCCAATGCGACGCGAATAGGAAACAATTCCAAGAAAGTTATGTTGGTGGTCAATCCCGCCTCATGCCAGGCCTGCGGCCACCGGTCTGCACACCATGCCCCACCAAAATACACCCCCAGCCCTGCGCCCCCTGCAGCATCCATAAAAAGCTCCAACTCCAGGCTGGACACCTCGGCCCCATGCAGAACCGAAGTCCCATTAAAATCTCCCAGAAATCGGTTCCATACCCGCAAATCTGCTCTCATTACCTCCGGGACTCTAATCCGGTGATGCGGCTTCTGCACACCCGCTGTCGCAGCAGCCATGTGCCTGTAAAATACCCTGCCCATGGGTATGACTTTACATGCAAAGTTCAGTGAGCCCACCAACGCCTGCAGCTCCCGCAAGGTGATCTTGGAGGACCCCAATACAGTAGCCACCAAACCCCGTAAACTCATGACTTTGTCAGGCGGCAAGCGCTCAACCATATCCACAGAGTCCAACTCCACCCCTAAGAAGGTAAGCCTTGTCGTGGGGCCCTCTGTCTTCTCCACCGCCAATGGCACCCCTAACTCCCGCGCCAAATCTCTGAACCCGGCTAACAATCGCAGACACCCATCCGAACTTGCCAGGCCCACGAACAGGAAATCGTCCAGGTAGTGCACCACATTCCCCACGCCCATCTTCTAACCCAATGCCCACTGCAGAAATGTACTAAACATCTCGAAGTAGGCACAGGACACGGAGCAGCCCATCGGCAAACACTTACCAAAATAATACTCCCCCTGGAAACGAAAAACCCAGCAAATGGAAGGACGGATGCACCGGCAGTAAGCGGAAGGCAGACTCAATGTCCACCTGAGCTAGCAATGCCGCCTCCCCCGCTACCCGCACCATCTCCACGGCCCTATCGAATGAAGCATACCTTACCGTACATAGCTCCCGCGGAATATGGTCATTCACCGACGCCCCCAACGGGTAGGACAAATTATGTATGAGCCTAAACTTCCCCAGCTCCTTCTTAGGCACTATCCCCAGCGGGGAGATCACCATATCCGAGAAAGGAGGGACGGCGAACGGGCCCGCGATGCGCCCCAGCTGCAGCTCCCCTAACAACTTGTCCCGTACCACTGCCGCAAAACGCCGCTCGGATGGCAAATTCCTGGGATTGTTCGCTACTACGACCCCCCGCACCGGAATAACAAAACCCAACTGAAAACCCTTCCCCAACAACTCTCTATCTCGCTTCCTCGGGTACCGCTGGAGCCAGCTACTCAAGGCATCCAGCCTTATCGGAGTTGGCGCCCGTCCACCCAACTCATTGAGGCTTGGGCCCCACCCCTGCGGCCCCGCTGTGCCCTTTTTTGCTGCACTTAGCTGCGGAGTGCCCCCCGCCACACATCGAGCAGAAGTGCTTAAACTTGCAGTCAGGGAAGGGGCAGGTAGTCCTGTTGAATCTCCAGCACACTTCGCTGGCCCCTCCGGCGCCCACTTTCGGGAGCAACCCACCCCCCGCCGACCGAAAGGAACGGCCCCCCCAGCACACTAACTGCACCCCCCCTTTCCCCACTACCCCCCCCCCCACTGTAACCCACTCTAGCAGACATTTGTGTCAACCAGAGATTTATGTCCTGTGTGCCCCAGGACAACGACCGATTCTCCTCCATCTTATCCCTAAATTTTTCATCGTAATTTAACCACGCCCAACCCTCGTGTGTCTGGGACGCCTCCAAAATAGAATCCGCATAGGCCAGTAACATACCATACTGCCCTGGCGAATGATGCCCCCACACGCTGGCCAGGCGCAAAAAGGCCCGGGTCCAATTCACCACGTTGCGCGCTACCTTCTTCACCCGACCCGCCTTCTCGTCCTCCTTCCTCTTTTTCCGGCTCTCTCCCGACTTCTTCCTCCCCTCCAGCAGCCGAAAAATATCGATGCAAGGCCGCCTCCGAATCTTATGCCGCAACTTCTTCGGGACCCCCTCCCAGAGCTCCGGAAAGGCCACCACTGACGGGGCTCCCCCCTGGCCCCCAACCCCCCCCCATCAGCTCCCCCTGTCTGCACCCACTCCCCTCCTGACGACGATGATGACTCACCCGATGAGGAGGAGGATGACGACTCTGAGCTACACCGATGATGGCAAGAACGGTGTTTTCCCTTCTGAGATTTGTGCCCCGCTGTGCCCCCTTCCGATGGGCGCAATGACCCCCCACCCTGCTCCCCTGACAACTCACCGGCTGCCGGTCCATCCAGCGGCAATGCCGCATCGGGCCCCTGCTCCACTCGGCCGCCCTCCTCTCTGAGCTGCCCCGCTCCAGCCCTACCGCCGCTGGCCGCTGCCCCCACGGGACTGCGCCTCACCGACGCCTCACTGTCCGCTAGTGGTAGGTGCTCCAAGATCCGTGAACCCCGCTCCCACGCAGGCTGCATCATCCCCTGTACCTGTGGAGATAAAAGAGAAAACACAGGGGGGGGGCACTGCCGCGGACCACATGGGGGACCAGGCTGCTCCCCATTCTGCCCCAGAAGTACCCTGCCCCCCATTGACCTACTGCTCCCAAGGCGCCGACCCTCCCCACGCCATATATCCCTCTTGACCAGGGGGCCAAGCTGCCGGATAAGGAGCACCCTGCCCACCTGGTGCCTGCCCCGACTGCATCCACCCCCCCATGCACCTGCCCCCCATCCGCACCCCCTCCCCCGGAACCATCTGCACCCCGCTCCCCCACGCTCCCCCCAACCTCCTCAGGCAGCAGAGGCACGCTACCGCATCGCGAACCACCAGCCCACCCAGCAGGTGAAGCCCGCCCCTCCCCCGGCCCCCCCTCCTTCCCTCCCCACGACCCCCCAGAGAGCCTGCTTGCATGGCCCCGGCCCCCAAAACCATGACTCCACGCCCCCCCCTACCTCTGGTAGGGTGCCCCCTAGCACCCTCCGCCCCCCCACACCCCTGCCACTCCCCAATGGCCCTGTCCCTGGCCTGGAAGCCGCCTGCCGCGACCTTGCAGCCATACCCTGCCCCCTCACCCTGCCAACGCGACTCCCCCGCCGCGGCATCAACACCCACTCCCCCACCGGGCCCACTACTCCCTGTACTAAGCCTCCACTCCCCCCCAACCCCCACCCTGAAGCGCAGCCAGCGGCTGCCTGTCAAGTAATGTGGAGATGCAAGGCCGCCCGCTGTATATTCCCACTTGCTCTTCTTAGATATATCCATATTTATTTTATTGTATTTTTCCTTTAGTTTATTTGCCCCTGATGCCTTGCTCTCCCTTTTTCCTTCCCCCGGTTTACTTCTCCTTTTAGCACTCCCACTGCCCCCCCAGACCCTCCAGCTCCCCCAGACTCACCAGCTCCCCCCCCCCCCCCGAACCCGGAGCTATCCCCCACAAGGCATCCCCCCACTCCCTAGCAGGCCGGCACACCACAAACCCAACACTTGCCTGGGCCTCCCGCCGAACTCAACTATGCCGATCAGGACCCCAATCAGCCAAGCCGGACCGCCTGTCAATCGCTGATGCCTCAAGCCCCCAGCAACAGCCGCTCCAGGCCCCGCAGCAGAGGGAAACAGCTGCCTCGCCGCAAAACAGCCACCTCTCTGGCCTCCGCTAGCTCGAATGCCACGCGGAGGCCGCGCCGAATCCTCCCCCCATCATGCCCGTTCCTCCTGATTCTCTCATTGGCTCCAGTGCAGCAGCATCTGCCAGGAGCCAATGAATTCAAAGGACGCCCACGCGCCTTCCCCTCAACCGCGAGCAGGGTCCCCTCACCGGGCCACGCACCCGGTTACTGTCGTTCAGCGGGACCCTGCCCCCGGCCTCCCTAAATACAGAGGAAGGCCAGAATAATAGGCCTGGTGTGCAAAGAAGAACACTTTTACTTTATTCTAAAAACCACAGGTAACCAGGGATCTACAAAAAAAGGAGTGATGTTATTGAATCTAGAGGCTCCCTAAAACCTTTATCCATAGTATTGCAAATTAGTCAGAATTAAGATTTTGAAAAGGTCCTACAGCACATTACGAAAGGGGGCTGATAAGTCTCTGGCCTTGTAATGAAACAGAAAGCTACGGGCACACTTCAGTTCCAGAGGTCCAAATGATCTCTCTGCAGTTTTTATTGGTAGCAAATAAAATGAAACTGCACAGAGATCATTCGGACGTCTGGAACTAAAGTGTGCCTATAGCTTTCTGTTTTATTACAAGGCCAGAGATTTATCAGCGCCCCCCCCCCCCCACCTCATATAAAGAGCATTACAATAATCCAATTCACTCATTAAAGGGCATGTTTACTAAATCACACTAATCGTTAGAGCGGGGTTTAATGTGTGGTAAGCATGACATCATAACAGTTAGTTTGAGGCCCTGTGCTATAAGTCTCATACTAACTGAGTAGCATGTGATTGGACAGGTTAGGGGCGGAACATGAACACTGTTAATGCATCGCGGTTTGCATGGGCTTTAACACCTCAATGGGTGTTAAATGCACCTGCATGCCGGTTAGCACAGTGCCGCATTGTTGCAGTGCACCGACAGTAGGGGGATGGATGCACGAACTCCTTGAAGTTGGTGCAGGCCTCTGCACTAGATTCACAGCCAAAACATAAGTTTTTGGTGTGTTCATTAGTAAACATGTGCCTAAGGGTGCATACATGAGAATTCTAACTTCCTTTTGTTCCCGTAACCCCCTTGCATAGCGGATTTTTCTCGATAGACTTAACTGAAGCAATTTGGGGTTTGAATGAGAGTAACTATATTTTCAAAGGGAATAAGAGTAACTATATTTTCAAAGGGAATAGGGATATTACAAATCATAGGAATATAGTTTAAAGGTGATGCCTTCCTAGACAGCCAGATTGCCTTGCATTTAGAAGGATTTAGTTGCAATCTGTTCCTTGCTAGCCAATTTGCAGTTGCCTCAGGACAGTGATTTAAAAGCTGCAAATCTGGATCTAAGAGATCAACAAAAGCTAAAAGCTGTATATGATCTGCATAAGAGTATGAGCTAATCCCTAACAACTAGATCAGTAGCGGTAGAGCAGAAATAAATATATAGAACAAAACAAGTGCTAATATAGACCTCTGGGAAGCACCACAAGGGAAACTATACTTATCAGAGAAAGAAGTCTTACAAAACACTCTAAAGTAATGATCACTAAGAAAAGAGGAAATGCATTTTAACACAACTCTCCCGATGCCCATATCTGGCAGTCAAAACAATAAAATAGGATGGTCAATCAAATTGAATACAGTGTTTAGGTCTAACGACACAATAATAGCTGCCTTTCCAGAAACAAGTTGCAACCTAACCTCAATTAATAATGTTACTGGTGCCAATTATGTACTATATTGCTTACAAAAGCCAGAGTATCTCAGACAGATAACATGTATTTTCTCAAGAAAACCAGCTAATTGTTCAAAAACAATCTTTTCTGCTACATGGCAATAAAAGAGAAACACGATACCAGGTGGAAGTGTGATATCACAAATGACTCTAAATTAGGTTTCTTCAGCAAGCAGCATAAAGCAGCTTTTTTCTTTGCCCTCTGAAAAACACACAGAGAAAACTTCTCTACACTTTCTCCAAGATGTAAGGAATTAGGCCTAATTCTGGACTTTTAATTAGGTGTACCGATATGGATCTATAAGAGAAGTTGATGACTAGTGATGAAATGACTTCGTTGAAATCAAGCTTGGTAAGACTCTTAAAAACAATTTAAGTACGCCTTCCAGGCTCTCTTATCAGTTCCATAGCAATAAAAGAGATGCCATCAATATATCCTTGTGTACTAGGATATACAGATAAGTTGGCACTAATATCAGGTACCTTTGAAAGAAAATAATTGGCTTAATAGCAGGAGGAGGAAAGGCAGATAAAGATGTCAGATGACCTTATATCTGAGGCCTTTGAAAAAACTGCAAAAGGTTTCTTAGTTTGATTTGCAGTAGATCACATGTGTGATACCTTATTTTAACTAGGTTCATCTCTTTACATGACTGCTGAAATTCCTTACATAGAGCAAGGTTTGCTGGAGTTTTCTTCTATCGTTTGATTTCTGCATGGTAAAGCTGACATTTTAGCACCCATAACTCACCATGGTACCATGGGTGGTCACAGTTTTTAAGAACTTATATTCACACAAAGGGATGACTTTTTCTAGAGCATATTTTAGCATTCCAACGGATTGCCTGATCTTCTAGATTAAGCTCAAGAACATTTGAGGAAACCGAGCATTTGATGAAGCCTTAGGGGGGATATTCAAAGGCATGTATATGGTTAGTGCCGCTGAATATTCATTGGTTAGCATCAGGGCTTGCCAGAGGCATTCCAGAGTGACACCTGTCACTAACTGGGCAGTGGCAATATTGAGCGCTGGCTCGGTTAGCGAATCTCAGGTGCAGGAAACACTGGCCTAATTTTTGCCCAGATACAAGCATTGTGGAACCTGTGTCTCTGGGGGATACTGCTAGGTACGTATGACCTAGATTGGCCACTGTTGGAAACAGGATACTGGTCTTGATGGACCTTGGTCTGACCCAGTATGGCATATCTTATGTTCTTATATGGCCCCAGCATTGAATATCCAGGTTTATAATTTAGCACTGGGAGCTAACCGCTTTAGCAGCTCTAGTCACTGGCACTGAAGTTCAGGCCCATCATGTCTATTTTATTTAGTCCTCCAAATTATTTTGGGGGGTCTTTTAGTAAAGACTAGCTGTAGGGTGGGGGTTTCTCAGGATTTTGGTACTAGTTGTCGATGGAGCATTAGGGACTGGGAGGGGTGAGCACCGTGCATGTGGCATACACACGCTACCTGTATGGTGGGCTAGTAGTGCGGGTGCATTCACCGCTACATCCCTAGGCAGCACTGAGTACAGCCATGCTCTTCTGCCACAGTAGGGCTGCATACACTGCAGTAACTGCAAGGAACATGCTTTCCATATTTCTTGCAGTTAGCGCTATGGTGTTCCCATAACACACTATGGATTCACACATTATGAACAATTCTGATGCAACACCACAGATCCCTTTAATAGAAGGATCCCCCCCCCCCTCCCCCCTGCTGCTGTGTCAGCTAGGAGTAAATAGATCCTAGATTCTCTACAGGGAGAACTATACTAACAACTCATAACAAAATCCATATGTGAAGGGGCCATACTAAATTTGGTGCCTACCAATGGGGAAAGTGTTTCTGATATCATAGTGGGAGATCATCTTGCATCCAGTGATCACCAAATTGTGTGGTTCAGTATTAGGACTAGGGCTGATAAAATCAATTCAAAAGCAAAACTCTTAGACTTTAGGAAAACTAACTTTGCCAAGATGGGACAATACCTCAAGGAGTCATTAGCAGGATGGGAATGTCTGGGGGATTTAAAAAAGCAATGGAAAAAACTGAAGGGGGATATTTTAAGGGAAAGTGACCTTTTTGTTAGAAAGGTAAATACATGTAAAAGAAAAGGAAGCCACCATAGTTCTCAAAAGAAGTAGCTGAAAAGGTGAAAGGTGGGTTCATAAAATACAAGAGATAACAGAGAGAGGAAGACAAGTATCAATATTTGGAAAAACTTAAAGAAGCTAGGGAAGTAGTTAAGAAAGCAAAGGTACAAAAAGAACAAGAAATAGCCAATGTGAAAAAATGGGGGTATAAGACATTTTTTAGATATGTTAGTGAGAGGAAGAAGGGCAAAAGTAGTATTGTCAGACTCAAGGGTGAAGAGGAGGAAAATGTAGAATCTGATAAGGATAAAGCAGAATTGCTTAACAAATATTTTTGTTCTATGTTCACAGATGAAGGGCCAGAAGCAGGACCTCAGACAACACCCACAAATAGGAACAGAAGTGAAGGGAATCTTGAATGATTTTCAGAAGACTGTGTTCATGAGGAACTACCTAACCTAAAAGTAGACAAACCAATGGGACCACATGGGATACAATCAAGAATACTGAAGGAACTTGGGCTCCACTGACTGACCTTATCAATGCTTCTTTAGAGTTGTGAGAGGTCCCAGAGGACTGGAGAAAGCGTAATTACTCACCTGTAACAGATGATCTCCAGGAACAGCAGGAATTAAGTCTTCACATATGGGTATCATTGGTACCGATGGAGCCTGCGAGAGAACGCTCCCCAGCGTTCAACAGGAAAGCTTTTGGGAGCATCCCACAGTGCCTGCGTGCTGCCTTCCTGCCTTTCCAACTCTCCCTCTTCAGTTTATAGCTGAGACAAAAGGAGAGAAGGAGAGAGAGAGAGAACTCCTAGGGGAGGTGGGTGGGTTGTGAAGACTTCATTTTTGCTATTCCCGGAGATCACCTGTTACAGGTGAGTAACTGTAAGAAAACATAACTTTTTACACAATAACAGACTTCTCAGTAAAGCAGAGTTTAATGACTTTGCTTGCAAGTAAAGGGTGAGATGCTTCAGTAAGCACTCACACCCAACCTCTGTTTCACAGTTATTTTTATAGCAAATTTGGTAATTAATAATTGTCAGGCTATGTATTATTTAGCCACATGGTCTCTCTTCCCAGAATGCAGACATACAGTAAGGAAGTCAGAAAATCATTACATGCATCAGGCTACATGTTATTATCCATGTATCTCTTTTTCACAGAATGCAGACATACAGTAAAGGTAAATCAGCTTTGTACCTCTGCACCTGTGACAAGCTATGTATTATTTAGCCACGTAGTCTCTCTTTTCAGAATGCAGTCATACAAAATTATATTACAGAATGGTGAATGAATGGAATACAAGCCTTATATTACATTGTAAAAATAACATATCACATTTGTTTATATCAAACCCCTCCCTCTTTCTTTTTAAAGTTTTCTTGTTACTTTTTACATTTACTCCACAGTTCCATAAGAAGCCTCTAACTTAGATAACATTCTTCCTAACTCTCTCTCTCTTCCCTTTTATCATCCATTATTAACATTGCACCTTTGTGCACTGGAAATGATACTATCATTTGTTTAGTGCTTACTGTTTCTATCAATCTTTGAGTTAAGCCTCCTATACACGGTATTATGCAACACCCCACTGTAATTAATACTCCAATTACAAGTACAGAAGTAAATATAGATACTACCACCCCTTTCCATTTCCCAAACCATAACCCCAACCATCCAGTGAGAGAGGTATCAGTACCTGAATTTTCTGCCAATTCCTCTGCCGAGGTAGATAGTCCTCACAGGGGCTTTATTGGGGATGAACATACAAAATCCCCCCCCCCCCAATATCACACATGCCCCCTTTTTCAGCTGCCATTATATCTAAAATCATTTGGTTCTCCCAGGCCATTCTTCTAGTGGCGTCCAATTGTTCTGCGATCCCCTTTATTGCATTTATTGTCTAATTGATAATATATATAATTTATCCAATCTACATTTTTGTTCATCATGATTACCCCTAACAGGGATTCAAATCCAGCTGCAATCTGGTTTCGTGCTTTATACTCATACGGAACTCCCCGAGGGACTCCTATTGCATCTATATATATCCTGTCATCAAATGAGGCTCCCAAGGTACTCCTCTTTCCCTTTGTATTTGCTCCTTGTCCTGTTCTGTGAACGCCAAGGTGAAAGGAACTGCCAATTGAACTATTGCACATGTTCCCGACCATAGGGTAGGCAATGTTGGTCTCAACATCCGCCCTCCACAGTACCACCACAGGTCTGCCCTAGGGATTACTGGGTTGGAGTAGTTCTTCTCTTCTCCTTCCATTCCTGTCAGGTTTAGGCTTAGAACACAGGTGTTCAGTTCCTCCACTTCTCTTGTGTAATTCTTCCCTCGCCTGGTGAGACAGGCGGAGTAATTTCTAAACACTTTTGAAAATGTTGGGGGGAACTCTTTCCTCCTTCAAGTCTATAGGGGGAAAGAGCAAATTCAACGTCTTGCAACTTTCATTTCCTCAAGCCGTTTTTTCCTGATACAGAGATATAAGGCATCTTACTCCATCGGGATCTGTATCCCACCTCAAGGGTAAGGGCACAACCTGTGCAATGGGCCTCCCAGAGGCACATGCATAGCAATTGCTACGGTTAAGACTTCCTACGGTATATTTAACCCATTCCACCCAGGCGTTCACATCCTCAGAACCCGTTTCCACCTCTAGAGTGTCCCTCAAATATTTAATCTCCACTATTTTTGACTGCATTAGGGTCCTTATTAGGTTCAAAGGATATGCTGGGGAATGGTGTGGGAACCTGAGTCTGATTCTTGAGGGGTATTCTTATCCTCAATCTTCCCAGGGGATCTTCCCCACTAATATCTATCCCTAGTCCATAGGTCCTATCCAATGAGTCATCTCTTCCAAAGAGGGTGACCACGATGGGGTTGCAACTTCCTGGATTACATTGCTGAATATTATGTTTCTTTATTATTTTTATTTTCTTTTGAACTGGGTGTTTCTTCCCCTCTGGGGAAACCCAGCCTCCATCCTCAGTGGTCCACCAAACCTGTGACCACCCGTAACAGGGCATCACATACACAAGTGTCTGGCCATTCTCTGGACTATTTCCCCACAACTTTTCATAGTATCCCCCATCACAACTTATCACTTGGCAGGCATCAAATTCTAGGCTCACCGGTCCCTCTCCCTTTGGTACGGTTACAGTTAATATGTTAGGATACATCCTTCCCCATTGTGTTCATGTTTGTATTTGTTCATCGTCCATCCCTTTCCCTAACCTAGATCCCATGTCATTCCCCTTAACAGAGAAAGTGATCCCCCCCATCATAGCAACATCATCCACTTTTCTTTGTCCATGTTAGAATTTTTATTAGTCCTTGTTAACGAACTCCTCTACTGTTCTTCTGTGTTTCCTTGGTATTTTCAGACACAGAAGGTCAATAGTTCCCTGGACCTTCCATTGTGCGTCTGAAGGAGCTTCAACCGGACCTTTAATCATTCAACCTTTTTCCACAGTTCTTACAGCAGTCTCAGTACTCAGTAAGACCTGGAACGGGCCTTCCCAGTCTGATTGCAATTTAGACTTCTTCCAGGATTTTATCAAGACCCACTGTCCTGGTTTGAGACCGTGAACTGCAAACTCCAATGGGGGTGTTTGTGCCAACAATCCTTTATTCCTGAGAACAGATAAAGAAGAGGACAGCCCAAGTATATATTCTTTAAGAAACTTATCTTTAGTTTTGAACTGGGGAGGTTCATTTAATTGTCCCATATAGGGTAATCCAAACAACATTTTGTAGGGAGACAATCCTAAATCTTTCTGAGTAGCTGTTCCGATTCTTAACAATGCTAAGGGCAAACCCTTAGCCCAAGATAATTTTGTTTCTAACATCAATTTGGCTAACTGCTTCTTTATATTTATTTATTTAACATCTTTTATATACCGCGCTATTTATTATCAGTGCGGTTTACATTCAACAAAGGTTGCACAATTCAATCGAAACTGATTTTGAGCTTACATTGTAACAGGAGATAAAACTTGGAACAAAACAGGGTAACTATATACATATTAACATAAGGCAACTGTAAACTTATTGACATAGAGCATAGGGTTATGAATTGGTCGGTAATGATACAAATCTATAGACAGGGGAGCTATTACTCTAGGCCCCTCTCTCTATGTAGTGTATGGGGAGTTAGTTGGGGTCGGTGGGTGATTGATCAGTGGTGGGGTGGATGCTTGTGCGAAGTGTAGGAGGAAAATGTGGTGTTTGATTGCCTTCCGGAATTGAATGAGGTCTTTGATCGATCTTATTTCAGGTGGGAGTTCGTTCCAGCATTTAGGGGCGTAGAAGGCAAATGCTCTTCTTCTAGTTGTTTGAGAGCACTTAATGGAGTCTTTAGGGATGATCAAGGTGTTGTCCGTTATTGTCTGATTCATGCGTTCCACTCTCCCTGAGGAGGGTGGATGCCATGGAGTATGGAAATCCCAGGATACTCCCAGAGTTTCCATTATGTTTTGCAATACCTTGGCTGTAAAGTGACTTCCCTGGTCCATGTCAATGTGACCTATCATCCCATATCTTGGAATGATTTGTTCCAAAACCATTGGAATGATTTGTTCCAAAACCATTTTTGCTACTCCTATTGCTGTGGCAGCTACCATGGGATATGCCTCCACCCATCCCATCAAATGGTCCACTATTACCAAAAGTTATTTCACCTGCTCAACCAGGGGCAACTCAGTGAAATCAACCTGTATATTTTAGAATGGACTAAGACCGGGGTCTCTGTCTCCCTGCAGTTGTTTCCTAAGGACCATTTTGTTTATTTTCTTACAGGTTATACACCTCTCACACACTTGCTTGGCTACTGTGTATATTCCCATATACCACAATGACTCTCTTATTTATTTATTTAATTAACAGGTTTTATATACCGCTTTATTATTTCAATCAAAGCGGTTTACATTGAAACTTAAACTTGGTAATGTACATTAAAACAGGGGCATTGATAACTTGGATTTTTCTGAGGCAATGGAGGGCCAAGTGACCTGCCCAAGACCACAAGGAGTGCTAGTGGGAATCAAACCCTGGTCTCTGGATTTTTAATCCAATGTTCTTAACCATTAGACTACTCCTTCACTCTTGATGTAGAATGGCCATAATTTCTCTCATTATGTGTTTGTTTATCATCTGCCTGCCATCGGGTAAAACCCATTGCCCCCCTTTCAGTTTCTACTGTCCCTGTTCTACTGTTCTACTGTTCGAGTTTTCATTCTTCCTTTTCAGTAAATAAGAACATAAGAACATATGATATGCCATACTGAGTCAGACAGAGGTCCATCAAGCCCAGTATCTTGTTTTCAACAGTGACCAATCTACAGTAGGTCACAAGTACCTAGCAGTTTCCCCAAAAGACATAGGTTCCTCAATGCTTGTACTGGGTCAAGAAATGATATCCTGGGTCCCTTTTAATAATGGTTTATGGACCTTTAATGTGTCCAAACCCCTTTTTTATTTAAGCCCAGCTGCACTAACAGCTTTTACTACATCCTCCGGTAACAAATTCCAGAGTTTGATTACACATTGAGTGAGAAAAAAATATTTATTTTCTCTTATTAGTCTTAAATAGGTTACCCTGTAATTTCATTCCATGTCCCCTAGTCTTTTTATATTCTGATGATGTAAACAATCAATCTACGTTTATCCGTTCCACTCCATAGGAAGGCAGCTGGGTTTAAACACTGATCTGTGGTCAACACTAGGTCATCTTTTCCATTAATATTGCTTCATATTTCAGGATTCGTGAATCAGTGAGCCACCTCCCAGCCCTCTGGGTTAAGATGATTCTCACTTGATGTGGGGTACTTACTACCAGGGCCCCTCCAAATGTCAATTTCCTACTCTCTTCTACCAATAGGGCTGTTGCTGCTACTGCTTGAACACATTCTGGCCATCCCCTAGACACTGAATCTAAGATTTTAAATAATTATGCTACTGGTTGTCTCTTCCCTGCCCATTTTTGAGTGTGGACCCCTAAGGCTACTCCCCCATTTACAGTAACAAACAAATGTAAGAGTTTGTCCAGTGAGGGTAAGGCCAGAACTGGGGCTTCTACCAAGCTCCATTTTTTAAAAAAAATCTTTAACCAACTCTTTCTTTTCTTCTTTCCAAATTATAATGTTAGGTTGCTCTTCTAGCAATTTTGAATATAATCCCTTAGTCTTTTGGGCATATGAGTCTATCCATAATCTACAATACCCGGTTAGTCCTAGGAACTTCCTTAGTTCCCTCTTTTTCCTAGGTAGGGGTAAATCTGTAATCCATTTTATTCATTCTGGACCTATTCTCCTTTTTCCTTCACTAATTAGATGTCCGAGGTATTTTACTTCGTTCACTACAAAATGTAATTTAGTCTTGGAAATCCAGAACCCTTGTCTTCCCAGAAACTCTAATAGAGCTTTGGTGGCTTCACTTACTTGGGTCTTCTTTTAACCCTCATCTTAAAAGATCATCTCCATATTGCAGAAGAGTTATGCCGTATGGTGTAGAAATATTTTCTAACACCTGTTCCAGCACTTGTCCGAACAAGTTAGGTAATTCCATAAACCCTTAGGGTAACACTGTCCACCAGAACTGTTGTTTCCGACCAGTATCAGGGTTTTGTCATTCAAAAGCAAACATGTCCCTACTACTTGGGTCCAAGGGACAGGACCAAAATGCATCCTTCAAATCTATAACCATCTATAACTAAACCATTTGTGCTCATAGGGTATTTTACTCAGTATTGTATAGGGGTTTGGTACCACTGGGTACCTTATCCGTACTATTTGGTTCAGTCTCCTCAGATCCTGTAGTAACCTATATGATCCATCTGGTTTTCTTACTGGCAAGACGGGAGTATTAAATGGGGACATGCATGGTTCTAATAGTGCATCTTTTAACAAACATCTTATAACAGGCTCGACGCCCTTACGACCTTCCAACAAAATGGGATATTGTTTTTGGTGCACTACTTCACCTTACTTGTTCAGTTCAACTTTCAATGGTGGGATATTCAATCCTCCCCTATTTCCTTCCCTTGCCCAGACTATAGGGTCTATTTGACTCTCTTCTTCTTTGGTGAGGACAGCCATTTCTACAATGATTTGGCTGTCTTTCACCTTTATTTCTAAATTTAACTGTGTAATCATATCCCTTCCTAATAGATTACTCCCTGCTTCTGGGATATACAACAACTGTCCCTCTATCTCCTCATGGTCCATTTTTAACAGGGTGGGCTCAAATATTGAGACCAAAAAACCCTCTCCTTTTACTCCTGAGACTGTAAGCTTCTGATTTGTTTATCTCATTCCCTCTGGTATATAATTTAAGGATGTCCGGGCAGCTCCTGTGTCTACTAAAAATACTACTTCTATCATATCTCCCCTCAGCTGTCTCTTTTCCAGGTTGAAGAGCCCTAACCTTTTTAGCTTCTCTTCATAGGAGTATCCTTCTATCCCCTTTACCAGTTTGGTGGCTCTTCTCTTTACCTTTTCTAATAATGTTATATCCTTTTTAAGATAAGAGGATTTGCTGCCTGACTCCCTATTTCTGGGGTTAAATTGTATATAGGGGTTAAGTCTACCTCTAAGGCAGCTCCCTTAGCAGTTTCATCTGCTAATCTATGTTTCTCTGGCTTCAAAAGAATTCCCTGCTTAATGACCATTTTCATGCACCACTTCTATTCCTTTTTGGCAGTAGCAAACACTTGCTGAATTAATCTTTTCACTGCTTACATATAAGTTAAGGATTTGACATAACCACCCTTTGTCTGTGCCAAATTCCAGCCAGAAGACTGCAGCTAGCTTTTATGCTTTGTTTTTTTTTCTATGTAAAATAACAATATCTTATCATCTTAGTTTTATCTCTATCCTGAGTACTTGTATTATCTTTCCAATATTTCAACATTCTCTTTAATAGACTGTCTAGAGGAATGTCCCTGGGGTCCTTATCCCTGACCCCATTCTTATTAGAGTTTCATATAAAATTCCTGACACCCATTGAGACCTTTTTCACCAATGTGCCTTTCACTTCGTCTCTCTCTGGCCACACTCCTCGTGGATGTGTCGGAACCGCGAATTGAGACTCCGCACTCACTTTGTGTCTAGGACACGTCTCATACTCACAACAGTCTGTCTCAATACCCAACCACCAAGGTAATACTCTACAGTCTTGTTTCTTACCTTGGTCTGTGCACAGAATTACTTGGTTGTCATTTGTTTTTGTCTAATACCTACTCTGTTTCACTGAGTCTGAATTGATTTTTCCTTCATAGTCTTAGGATTCTACTATCAGTCCACTGTTGGAGCCCTCCGTCACTGATAAATGAGGCTGTTGAACTCAACAGGATGCGTCTCCCTGTCCTCAGGGCTGGGGGTCTCTTCCAGCAATGACACAATCCCGGACAGCCCCCAATCTGTAAGAAAACATAACTTTTTACACAATAACAGAATTCTCAGTAAAGCAGAGTTTAATGACTTTGCTTGCAAGTAAAGGGTGAGATGTTTCAGTAAGCACTCACACCCAACCTCTGTTTCACAGTTATTTTTATAGCAAATTTGGTAATTAATAATCATCAGGCTACGTATTATTTAGCCACATGGTCTCTCTTCCCAGAATGCAGACATACAGTAAGGAAGTCAGAAAATCATTACATACATCAGGCAACATATTATTTAGCCACATATCCCTTTTTCCCAGAGTTCAGACATACAGTAAAGGTGAATCAGCTTTGTACCTCTGCACCTGTGACAGGCTACGTATTATTTAGACACGTAGTCTCTCTTCCTAGAATGCAGACATACAAAATTATATTATAGAATGGTGAATGAATGGAATACAAGCCTTATATTACATTTTAAAAATAACATATCACATTTGTTTATATCAGTAACTATGCTATCTCCAGGAACAAGCAGGAATGTAGTCTTCACATATGGGGACTCCCTAGCTGAGAGATGCCAGGGGGATGACCCCAGCAAGTTGTGAACCCAGGTTGAGATGGGTCATGCTTCCTCCCATGGATCTCTGGCATCAAAATCTGGGATGGCGGGTAGGAGTTGTACTAAGTCTGAAAGAGATGCTGGAGAACAGCTTGGCTAAATGAGGCATCCCAATGGGAGTCCTTGTCTAAGCAATAGTGGGCTGTAAAGGTGTGTACCAAAGCCCAAGTGGCCGCTCTACAGATGTCGTCAATGGACACAGAACAAAGGTTATCCATAGAGGCTGCCATTGCTCTCACATTGTGAGCTGTGACATGGCCTTCGAGAGAAAGTCCCTTACTCTCATATGCAAAGGATATGCAATCTGCAATCCACCTAGAGAGAGATCTTTTGGAAACTGGAAGTCCCAAATGACTAGAATCAAAAGCAACACAAAGCTGAGAAGATTTCCTATGTTGCTTAGTTCTTTGAAGGTAAAAAGCCAAGGCTCTTTTACAATCTAAAGTATGAAGGTTCCTTTCTGCATTAGAGGCATGAGGCCTAGGGAAGAATACAGGAAGGTAAACCGCTTGGTTTAAATGAAAAGGTGAAACCACCTTTGGCATAAAGTGAGGATGAGTCCTAAGAACTACTTTATCATGGTGAAATCTTGTATAAGGAGGATCCGCCACTAAGGCCTGTAGCTCACTGATGTGTCTTGCAGAAGTGAGGGCAACTAGGAAGATGACCTTCCAGGAGAGAAACTTTAGAGCTGTAGTGGCTAAAGGCTCAAAGGGCGGTTTCATGAGCTGCCCGAGAGCAAGATTCCGATCCCATGCCACCGGCGGTGGCTTAATGGGAGGTTTAGTTAAGAGTAGACCTCTTATAAATCTTGCTATGAGTGGATGAGAGGAAATAGGTTGTCCATCCAGAGGTTTGCAAAAAGCTGCAATGGCACTAAGATGGACCCTTACTGAACTGGTTTTAAGACCAGAATTTGATAAATGGAGGAGATACTACAGTAGCGATTCCACAGGCACTAAAAGGAGGTTAAGTCCCCTTTGAGAACATCATACAGAGAACCTCTTCCACTTAAAGGCATAGGAGCACCTTGTGGAAGGCTTTCTGAAAGCCAGAAGGATATCTTTTACCTGTTGAGAAAGTTTGATATCCAGGAATCCTAGGCTTTCAGTAGCAAGGCTCTGAGGTGCAGGGACTGGGGATTTGGGTGCAATAGAGTACAGTTCTCTTGGGAAAGAAGATCTGGAGCACAACTCAACTCTAGAGGTGTGGCTTGAGAGAGATGCAGAAGCAGAGGATACCACGTTTGTCGTGGCCAACGTGGAGCTATGAGCATCATATGACCTCTGTCTCTCTGAAGTTTGAACAAAGTTTTGGGAATGAGGAGAATGGGTGGGAAGGCATAGAGGAAGTCCTGACCCCAATGGAGGAGGAAAGCATCCCTTGCCTGACAGTTTTGAGCTGGAATTCTGGAACAGAATTGGGGAAGTTTGGCATTCTGGGGACTTGCAAAGAGGTCTATATCTGGCGTTCCCCAAGATTTGAAACACTCGAGCCAGCTGGTCTGACTGAGAGACCACTCGTGTGGCAGCAGTATTTGACTGAGTTTGTCTGCCCAGAGATTTTGAATGCCTGGAAGATATACCACTAGAAGCTGGATTTGAAGCTCTCTGGCGAAGGCCCACAATCACAAAGCTTTGTTGCATTAGGACAGAGAGCCCATTCTGCCCTGCTTGTTCACATAGAACATAGTTACTTGATTGTCGGTCTGGACCAGAACTGTCTTGTATCTGAGATGGGCCTGAGATAATCGAATAGCATGGAAAATGGCTCTGAGTTCAAGGAGGTTTATGTGAAGACAAGCCTCCTGTGGGGTCCAGAGACCCTGAGTTGACAGATCGTGCAAGTGAGCCCCCCAACCCAACTTGGACGCATCTGTTGTTAGGGTGGCTAGGCATAGAGGCTGCTGGAAAGGAGAGCCTGCGAGAAGGTGTTCCAGTGATTTCTACCATTGCAGGGATGAAATGAGACGTGTGAAGTTTCTGATTTTGTCCGTTAGCTGACCTGAGGCCTGTGTCCACTGAGAGGATAGGGTCCACTGGGCAGCTCGCATATGAAGGCGAGCATAGGGAACCACATGGATAGTGGATGCCATATGCCCCAGAAGCTGAAGCATTTCCCGAGCAGTTAGGACAGCTTTCATAGCTGCTTGGGAGGCCAGCTGTACTATACGATGACAATGTGGCTGTGGCAGGAAAGCCCTTGACACAAGGCGTGTCTAGACGAGCCCCTATGAATTCTAGAGACTGAGAAGGGGTGAGATGAGATTTTGGGCGGTTTATGACCAGTCCCAAGTACCAAAGGATTTGCATAGTGCGAGAAAGAGCGAGGCTGGCTTCTGGAGCTCTTGATGCTTGGATGAGCCAGTCATCTAAGTAGGGGAAGACGAATATTCCTAGAGTTCTCAGGAATGCTGCTACTACTGCCATGCATTTTGTGAAGACTCTTGAGGCAGAAGCCAGACTGAAGTGAAGAACCCTGTATTGGAAGTGTCTTCCCTGGAAAAGGAATCAAAGGAACTTCCTGTGATCTGCATGGATGAGAATATGTGTATATGCATCCTTTAGATCTAGAGAACATAGCCAGTCCTGACTCTGAAGGTATGGCAGGAGTGTTCCGAGGGAGATCATCTTGATTTTTTCTCGGAACAGATACCTGTTTAATTCTCTGAGGTCCAGTATAGGCCTGTGTCCCCTTGTTTTCTTTGGGATGAGAAAATAGGGGGAGTAGAACCCCGTACCTTGTTGGTAAATGGGTATCTCTTCTATTGCTCCCTGAGCAAGAAGTGATACGACCTCCTGACACAAGAGATCAGTGACAGGGACCCGAGAATTAACTGTCTTATGATTGTAGGAGGGGGCATACTGTGAAAGTGAAGTCTGTACCCCTCTCGTACAATGGACAGAGTCCAGTTTTCTGATGTTATTTGTTGCCATCTTTGGCAAAATGGCATAACCTGCCAGAGATGGTAAGGGGTTCTGGACTTTCAGGGGCAGAATGACCAAGTTCTATAGGAAGGAGTCAAAGCCCCTGAGGAGGCTGAGTATGCTGAGCCGGTTGAGCTCTTGGAACTTGTGACTTCCTCTGCTGTCTGGTTTGTTGCTGCCCCTTTTGGGGGACATGACCTGGACAGTGGCCCAGATGGGTGTAAGATGGGTCAAATCTCTTTTTTATTGTTGAAAAAAGGTTTATTGATTGACTTTTTCTTTGCTGGGTTGGCTGTAGACTTTGATAGTCTGCTCAAGGTAGTATTTTCAAATTCAATCTGATTGGCCTTGTCTTGCCAATCCTTGCCAAAGAGATTTTCTCATGTGCAAGGAATGTTTCTCAGTTTATCTTGCACCCATTGTTCTAAGTCTGATGCCTGAAGCCAGGCAATACGACGTGCACCGATGGAAATAGCAGAGGTTCTGCAAATGCATTCAAAGCAATCAAAGGTTGCACGGTTCATGAACTTAGACACATTCTGGGCATGTCTGACCAGAGTAAGGAATTCCCCCCTTTTTTCCTCATGGAGAAGAGGGCTCATGAGCTACAAGTCTCTTGCAACCTCCTTGAGGAGCATTCCCATATAGAGAATGTACTGTAGGAGCTGATCCTGGCTGATAACATGGAGGATTGGAAGCATCGATGCCCAAAGGCATCGAGCATCCTTGATTTATGGCCTGGAGGATTGGAAGAATGCGTTTTAGCACTCTTAATCCTACGCATCGCTGATTCCACTACCATTGAATGGTGTGGTAACTGAGTCTTTTGAAAACCAGGACAGCGTGGAACTCGGTACATGGTATCGAGTCATCGAGAGTGTGGAGACACCATTAAAGGAGCTTCCCAGATTCTTAGCATAAGATCATGCAAGATTCTGTGAATGGGGAGGGTAGCTGCCTCCTTAGGAGCCATAGGGTATTGAGGAATTTCTAATTCTTCTGCTCTGGGCTCCTTCTCCGAAGTCACCGTGATTGAGCTAAATCACGTATGAAATCCTGGAAGGACATGTCTTCTGGAGGAGATATTCTTCATTGAGGAGAAGGAGATGGATCCTCCGGAAGGATTGCTCTGGTACCGACAGAGTTATCAGAGTCATCGGAATCGGAGGATTCGAAGTAACTCTGCGCCGGATGTTCCTGTAATGCAGGGTACCAGTACCGCTCAAAGTCGGTATCGGGGTGTCTCGGTACCGGCCCTTTGATGCCTGAGATATAGACTCAAGGCTCGGCATGGGGGGAAGTATACCGGCCGAGGCGGATGTGCCCGGTACCAGTACCGATGTCGGTACCGATACCGGTAGAACCATCTGTAGCGGTCTTAGCGGTATCAAAGCTGCTAAGAGGACCGCTAGACTGCGTTCGATAGGGAAGATTCTCTGATCCATCGCTCCTGCCAATGCCTGGGTGTCGATACCGGTAGAAGCGGTTACGACCCCAGAACATGGCACCAATAGTTCTGGCAAGGTGGAAGCCTCTGGAACATCTTGGAGCCCCGTTAATGCTTTGGAGACTGAGGCCTCCTGCTGGGGCTATTTTGCTGGTGAACTTTCCTCGAGGGCAACGCCAGTGGCATCTTGATACCTGGAAGGAGATCGACCCTTTGAGGACTGGCCAGTCTAAGAAGACTTAGGTTTAGTTACCTGAGATCCATGGGAGGAAGATGAAGCCCTGGAAGATGTCGATGCAACTGACATCGTATCTGCGGCAAAAAGGGTACCGAGTTTTGCAGCTCTATTCTGCAGGCCCCTCTTAGTCATCTTTCTGCAGGAGAGACACTCCAATGGACAATGGTCAGGACCTAAACACTTGAGACACCAGTCATGGGTGTCGGTGACGGATATGGTACCACCACACTTGGAACATTTCTTGAAACCACTAGCTGGTTTCTCCATGTTTGAAGAAAAGTGGGCCTAGTGCCAAAAATGGTGCCTAGCACCGAGAGGGGAAAGGCCCCTGAAAGAAAAAATATTTTACAAAGCCATTTGTTTTTTTTGAAAAAGAAGAAAAGAGAACCGGCAGTACCGGTAGGCATCGAAAGAAGGCAGACACGACCACAAAAAACAAAAAAGAAGAAGAAATTTTCTGCGGTGACAAGGTATGCGTCCTGTTGGCTCCATGGAAAACGAAGAACTGAAGAGGGAGAGTTGGAAAGGCGGGAAGGCAGCACGCAGGTGCTGTGGGATGCTCCCAAAAGCTTTCCTATTGGACACTGGGGAGCGTTCCCGTGCATGCTCCATCGGTACCGACGATACCCATATGTGAAGACTACATTCCTGCTTGTTCCTGGAGATAGGCACATGTGGTCTCTTTACACAAAGGTGGAAGTAAGGATGAGGTTGAGAACTACAGGCCAGTTAGTCTAACCTCTGTGAGTAAATTATTGGAAATGCTGCTAAAACAAAGGATAGTGGGGTTTCTAGAGTCCAATGGATTGCAGATCTGAGGCAGTATGGGTTTACCAGAGACAGGTTTTGTCAGACAAATCTGATTGATTTCTTTGACTGGGTGACCAGTGTGATACAGTGGAGCCAATGGAGGTTAGTGAAAATACAGAACTCACCTCAAAATGGGCTAGGCAGAGAGATCCAGCATGGCTAAAAAGGGCTGAGCACCCGGTGCCATCAGCACAGGTAGGAAAGAAAGGGTTAGAACGGAACTTTCCTGTCTGCAACAGTGACGCAGTTAGAATCCAGGATTCTAATTACCAGCACCTGCCCCCAGGAGCAGACGTTACGTGCAGAGAGGGGAGGTACAAAGGGACCTGGTTAGAACCAGGAAGTCAGAACAGCCCTGAGAACAGCTCTAAGGATAGCTCTAAGAACAGCGCTGAGAACAACTTCAGGAACAAGGCTGAGAGCAACTACGAGAGAAAGTCTGGGAGACAGAACAAATACCTGAGAGCAAGTAAGCAGGACTCTGCAGGGGAAGGTGACACTCCGATGCAGCTAGAGTTTCAGCAGCAATCAGGCAAGTCACGGAAGCAGAGAGGGTTCCAAAGCTCCAGGAGAAGTTTTAATCCCAGGGAAAGCATTGAAGGTCTGGGAGGTCCAAAAGCTCTCAGAGAAAGCTCCAGGCAATTACCAAGGAGCGTTAGAGAAGCGTACCACTGGCAAGACAGCCCCCAGGAGGATTTCCTGGAAGGCAGGAAGTGGAACACTAGCCCCAAGAGTTTTTACAAACCTCGGAGGAACTTGCTACACGAGGCTAGAACTTTGCCACGAGAGAAAAACCCCACAGCTGATGCCTGCAACCTAGATAAGGTAAAGAAGATAAAACCTTACATTGGGGAAGGAAGTGAAACTGGGTGTTTTTATAGTCCTTATTGGCAGCAAGGTTTTAACCTGGGAAAGGGTTCCCACTTCCAAGTGAGAGAGCCAAGAGAGACTGGCTATAAGAGAACTGATTACAGAAGAGGTTTTTACAATCCCGAGTTAGAGCAGTGCCTGGGAGAGGGGAAAGTTTACCCTCCCCCGACCAGTGAAGCTACCACTTGTTATATGAGTGAGCCTGGCTGTGTCAGCTACCAGCCAAGTATAAACCAAGATACAAGCAGTAATAATTACATTGACCAGGAGCCAATGGATTGTACAATTTGTCTGAATGATGAAATAACCTCTTTGCGTTAGACCTCTCTGTGCAAGGAACAAGAGAGAAGAAATATGCTCAAGCTGTGTTTTGTTTAAGTTCTGCTTTTTGTATTCCAAGCATTGATATTCGCCGGGGAACGGGAATAAACCCCACTTTACTTTATCACCTTGACTGTCTGACTCTCTGTCTTAAAAAGAAGTAGCAACAAGGTGACTCAAAACACCCTAGGCGACTGCCTAGGGCACTCACTGAGTCTCTCCCTACGAGGCTTGGTGACACCAGGGAGTAGGACCGAGGGAGAGCCCTTGATGAGGTATACTTAGATTCCAGTAAAGCCTTTGACACCATTCTGCAAAGGTGACTTATAAACAAATTGAGCACCCTAGGGATGGACCCTAAAGTGACTGACTGCGTTAGAAATTGATTGAGTGGGAGGTGACAAAGGGTACAGGTAAATGAAGCTTATTCTGAGGAGAAGGAGGTTACCAGTGTTGTGCCGCAGGAATCTGTCCTCGTTCTGATTCTTTTTAACATCTTTGTTAGTGATATTATGGAAGGGCTGTCAGGTAAGGTTTGCCTCTCTACAGATGATACCAAAATCTGCAATAGAGTAGACACCCAGGAAAGAGTAAATAACACGAGAAGGGATCTAGCTATGCTTGAAGAATAGTCAAGAATTTGGAATGAGATTTAATGCTAAAAAAAATGCAGAGTCATGCATTAGGGCTGCAGAAATCCAAGGGAGTGGTACAGTGTAGGGGTGAAAGTACTTCTGTCCACAAAAGAAGACTGGGACCGAGGCATGATTGTTTCTAATGATCTTAAAGTGGCTAAACAGGTAGAAAATGGGATGATGAAAGTCAGAAGAATGCTTGGGTGCATAGGGACAGGAATGGCAAGCAAAAAATAGGAAGTGATAGTGCTTCTGTAGAAGTCTCTGGTGCAACCTCATTTGGAGTATAGTGTGCATTTCTGGAGACCACACTTTCAAAAGGATATAAACAGGATGGAGTTGGTGCAGAGGATGTCTACGAAACTGGTTAGTGGTCTCCATTATAAAGCATATGGGGACAGTCTTAAAGATTTCAGGATGTATATGTTAGAGGATAGGCGGGATAGAGGAGATATAACAGAGATGTTTAAATACCTCCATGGTATAAATGCCCAAGAGGAGAGCCCTTTCGATTGAAAGCAAGCTCTGCTATGAGGAGACATAGGATGAAAGTGAAAGGGGATAGACTCGGGAGTAATATGTGGAAATATGTATGGAAAGATTGGTACATGCGTGGAATAGTCTCCTAGTAGAGGAAGTAGAGATGAGGACTGTATCTGAATTCAAGAAAGCATGGGACAAACACAGAAGATCTCTAAAAGAAAAAAGGGGACTATTGTAGTTGATATGGAAGGGCAGACTAGATAGGCCATATGGTCTTTTTCTGTTGTCACGTTTCTATGTTTCTATATGTCCTAAAAAAGGGCACTAGGCTTACTTTAGTATTAAATTTCACCAAGTATCGGTGATCTGCCCAAGGAAGAAATGTGATAAAGATTATTTAGCAAAGAGACTTTCTGCAAGAAAATTAAATCTTAATATGCCCCTCAGAATAAGTTGATGATGTAACACACTGATGAAAGCTAAAAGAATCCGTAAAGGACATTAACTCCTGATCTAATTGTCTTGCAATGTCATCATCATGCACATTAAAATCTCCTAAAATCATCAAGTTGGAAAAACATGAAGCCTGATTTAAAATAAGGACAGAGAGTTTGTTAATTGAAGCCAAACTTGGCGGAGGTGGATGATAAATTATCAAAATGATCAAATTAGGTTCTCATGACCGTGAGAGACAAGAGGGATTAGGAACTTATGAAGAGTACATACCATGACCTATACAATCAAATTACCTAGGAACTCTCACTCATCAGCTTGAAAAGGATGGGCTAGTGGTCAGAGGGCATATAATATAAAGTTGATCAAGTAAGAAAACTGAAATAATTAACAGTTAATCCAGAAATCCTACCTTAGGCTTAGGCCTCACCTAAAGATAAACCCTAGGAATACTATAAAGGCAGCTGATGAGGTCCAGGAGGAATGCCAAAAGGAGCATAACCTACTATCTGAGAAGAAAATAGCTGGTAAAATAGCCACATGTTGAATTTCATTTCATTTCATTTTATAGCCTGGTTTAACTACATCCCAGTCATTGTTCTCTGTGTACTACAGTATTTCTCCATGACTGCCACCATATCCAAATCAGCCTCTTCCATTACAGCCTCTAAATCTGGCATTTTATTTCCCATACTATGGGTATTACTATCTCTAGATGTTGCCATTGTTTCTCTTAAATGTTTTACTTACCTGAGTGTTTTTACTTACCTGGGGGACATTGTTCTCCCATCCTAGTTAAAGCAGTCCCCAGTAGGTTAGGCAGTCTCTTGCAGAAGATATGTTCTTGCATTTTTTTAGTATTAAACCTTAGTTGCTGAGATTTTGGCAGCTCAGATTTAATGCTAAGAAATCCAGTGATCTTAAGAGGCCAAACAGGTAGAAAAGATGACAGTTGAAGCCATAAGGATGCTTGAATGCATAGAGAGGAATGACCAGCAGGAAAAGATTATAGTGTCTTTGTTTAAGTGCCTAGTGAGACCTCATTTAGAGTATTGTTCACAGATCTGGAGACCACACCTTCAAAAGGATATAAATAGAATGGAGTTGATCCAGAGGGTGGCTCTAAAATGGTCAGTCGTCTCCATAATAAAGTATATGGGAATAGACTTAAAAATATCAATGTGTATACTTTAAAGGGGAGGCAGGAGAGGAGAGATATGATAAAGATATTTAAATACCTTCATGGTATAAATTCACAAAAGATGAGTATCTTTCAATTGAAGCTCTTGAAACTTGGGGTCGTAGGATGAAAGTGAAAGAAGATAGACTCATGAGTAATCTGAGGAAATATTTCTTTATGAAAAGGGTACTGAGTATGTGTAGCATCCTCTCAGTAGAGGTGGTGGAGATAGGGGCAGTTCAAGACAATCTGATGCCTAAGACAAGAAACGGGCTGATGCCCCCTTCCCTGCCTAGCAGTGTAGGGTTGCAACCTAGCTCCAGATGCACCTGACAGGACTGATCCTGTCCTAGTTTACTCCATTTCATGCAGGGACTAGTAGTCTTGTTTTTCTTATGGAGTTTAAGAGAGAAATCAGAGCTATATATCTATGCATGCTATGGGGTGAAGCTAGGACTGAATAAAGCTTGTTGGGCGCATCTGGAGCCAGCTGGCAACCCAACCTAGCAATAAAAATGGAAGGACCTCCTCAAGACAGGGAACAGGGAGTCCCCTCACTCAGAACATCAATCAGGTGGCTGCCCCAAGAATAAAGAAAGCAATATGTTCCCAGGTTATATAATATTTATTTTTAGTTATTTATTTTAGCATGGTTTATATACCACCTTTTGCCATGGTTTATATTGATCAACTGATGAGATTACATTGAACCAATTACAACTAATGTACAGGTAACAAATTAACAAAACTAACACCTCAATACAACACCTCAATACAACCTTCTCTCTAGTCCTATTAGTGAACCACTTTGTAACATCCAAACGAGTTTTATATTACTGTATATATCATTAAGTTAATCTGTATATAGTTTCCCCGGTTGTCCTATTGTTGAAGTTCCCTGTTCAATGTAAAACTCAATGTTACTTGTATACATTGTAGTATGTTCTTGTTCAATGTACACCGCACTGATTGTAATAGCGCGGTATAAAAGAAGTGTTAAATAAATAAATAAATAAATAAGCTTATGTACAAGTAACAAATTAAACTTATTGATATTGCTTCTTGATATTGCTCGATCTCCAGGAACAAGCAGGAATGAGTCTTCACATATGGGTATATCGGTACCGACGGAGCCTGCGTGGGAACGCTCCCCAGCTTCCCAAAAAGGAAAGCTTTTGGGATCATCCCACAGCGCATGCGCGCTGCCTTCCCGCCTTTCCTAACCGCCTCTCCTCAGTTCTTCTTTGCCGCGGAGCCAGCAGGTCGTGTTCCTGTCACCGCTGAAGAAGTTCTTATTTTATTTTATTTCTTTGGTCGCGCGTCTGCCTTCCCCGACGTCGGACCGGTACCGCTGGTCTTTCTTTATTTTCTTATAAAAAAAAAAAAAAAGAACATTTTTTTCCCTCACTTAGTGTGTTTTTCCCTCTTTGGGCCTTAGGCCTCACAAAGAATTTTCCTTATGGAAAAACCAGCCTCCGGGTTTAAAAAATGCACTAAGTGCAGCGGAACTATTTCTGTTACCGACACTCATGAATGGAGTCTTAAATGTTTGGGTCCTGACCACTCCATTTTGGATTGTTCGTCCTGCTCCTTGATGTCCAAACGAGGGTTACAGAACCGAGCAGCCAAGCTCCATGTGCTGTTTCCCTCTGATGCAGCCTCAGTGGCATCGACATCTTCCAGGGCTTCTTCTTCCTCCCATGGATCTCAGGTAACCAAACATAAATCCAGCCGGTCCTTGAAGGGTAGATCTCCTTCCAAGCATCGAGATGCCTCCGGGCTTGCCCGCGAGGATCCTGCACCGGCAAAACAACCCCGGCGGGAAGCTCCGGCTAACAAAGCTCCACCTATGGGGTTACAGGTTGACATTGATGGCACGGCCTCGACCGATCACCTGTTAGAATGCTCTGGGGTATCGGCACAACCTTCCGGTACCGAATTCCAGGCATTCATGGCGTCGATGGATCAGAATGTTCTGTCCATGCAGCAGGCTATCACAGCCTTCATTCAAGCTGCGACGTCGCTGATACCACAACAAACTCCGTTGTCAGTATCAGCCCCGGTACCGGCACCAGTGTCGGTACCGGTACCGACTGCATCGACATCGGCCAAGATGCCGACTGCAGCGGTTCCCTGTCCAGGGATGCCCATCGGTACCGAACCGGTACCGATGATGCCCGATGTCGATACCGCTCGGTACGCGTATCGAGCTTTGGAAGAGCACCCTGACAGTCGATACTTCGATTCCTCCGAAGATTCTGATGCATCGGAGGAGTCTGCTGAAGTATCTATAGCCCTTCCTGAAGAGCCTTCTTCTCCAAAAAGAAGAATGTCTCCTCCAGAGGACTTGTCCTTTCAAGACTTCATAAGAGAAGTGGCTAAAGGACTTTCTATTTCAGTAACCTCTGAAACAGAGCCTAGAGCTAAAAAATTGGATATTTTAGGTTATCCTAAGGCTCCTAAGGAGGCAGTCACCCTGCCAATTCATGAGATTCTTTATGATCACATGATTGACTTATGGGAGACTCCTCTCACTATCTCTCCTCATTCTCGTAGGTTGGACACTATGTACCGTGTCCCTCCTTGTCCTGGTTTTCATAAAACACAGCTTCCTCACCATTCTATTGTGGTGGAGTCAGCTATGAAAAGGATAAAGAGTGCAAAAAGACACTCCTCTGTTCCTCCAGGAAGAGAATGCAGGACCTTGGATGCTTTTGGTAGAAAAATCTTCCAAGCCAGTATGCTCATTGCCAGAATCAACTCCTATAGTCTTTATATGGGTATGTTTCTGAAAGAAGTGGCAGATAAACTGCACGCTTTCCTCCCTTTTCTTCCAGAGGATAAAAGGGAAGAATTCCTTACTTGGCTTAAGCATACTCAAGATATTTCAAAGTTTTCCAACTGTGCAGCTTTTGACTCCTTTGAAGGTGCCAGCAGAGCTTCGGCCATTGCCATAGCTGCACGTAGAATTGCTTGGCTCCAAGCTTCTGATCTGGAATCTTGGGTCCAGGATGGCTTGGGAAATCTTCCCTGTACAGGAGAAAACCTGTTTGGCAAAGATTGGCAAATAAAAGTCACTCAAATGGATGCAGAAAACTCTGCTTTGGATAGACTTTCAAAGTCAACCTCCATTCCTGCCAAGAAAAAACCTTTCAAGAAGCCTTTTTTCAAAAAAGGCAGATTCCATCCTGCTTCTGGCCAACAATCATCTTCAGGTCATTTTGCTGCTAAGCGTCAGCATCCTAAACAGGCCAGGCCTAAGCCTACAGGGGCTGCTGCAACTCAGCAGACCCAGCCTCCTCAGGGCTTTTGACTTGATGCTAGAGAACTTAGCCTTTCTGGCTCTGAAACAGCCAGAGCCTCTCACCATTCCAGGAAGGTTAGCTCGTTTTGCTCCCAGATGGGAGCAAATTACAACAGAGCAGTGGACCCTCTCCATCATAAGGGAGGGCTACAAACTTCATTTCTCAGACCTTCCTCCTCACACCATGGTGAGACATTTCAATTCTCCAACATCTCTCCGCGACCTTCTAGGACAGGAGGTGACTGCCCTTCTTGCCCAAGGGGCAATAGAAGAAGTACCTCTTCTTCAACAAGGGTCAGGGTTTTACTCCCCCTACTTTCTGATCCCAAAGAAAACAGGGGGCTACAGACCCATATTAGATCTCAGAGAATTGAACAAATTTCTATGCAAGGAGAAATTCAAGATGTTTTCTCTGGGCACTCTCCTTCCATACCTTCAGAGTCAGGATTGGCTTTGTTCTCTAGATCTCAAGGATGCGTACACACATGTCCTCATCCATCCATCTCACAGAAGGCTCCTCCATTTTCTTTTCCAAGGAAAGCATTACCAATACAGGGTGCTTCCTTTCGGTCTGGCCTCTGCTCCAAGAGTGTTCACCAAATGCATGGCAGTAGTAGCTGCATTTCTACGCACTCTGGGTATATTTGTATTCCCATACCTGGACGACTGGCTCATCCGAGCTCCGTCTCAGTCAGAGGCCCAGACTTCCCTGGACTGCACAAGGCGCATTCTGCAATATCTGGGACTTGTGGTAAACCTCCCAAAGTCCCAGCTCACCCCTACTCAGTCCCTAGAGTTCATAGGGGCCTGGCTAGATACTACCACTGCAAGGGCCTATCTTCCTCAGGCATGTTGCCTACGCCTAGTGCAGTTAGCCTCCCAGATTCAGTCAAAGAGACATTTAACTGCCCGGGAGATGCTACAATTACTAGGCCACATGGCATCCACAGTGCATGTGGTCCCCTATGCTCGCCTTCACATGAGAGCAGCTCAATGGACTTTGTCCACCCAGTGGACCCAAGCATCAGGGACTCTGTCAGATAAAATAGCAACCTCCAGGCGCCTCTTTTGGTCTCTCCAGTGGTGGAGGCCACCCAAAATCTGTTGCTGGGGTCCCCCTTCCAACAGTTGTTGCCCCAAGCAACCCTCACCACAGATGCCTCCAAAACAGGTTGGGGAGCTCATCTGCAAGACCTCTCCACTCAGGGCACTTGGTCTCCACAGGAGACCTCTCTGCATATCAACCACTTGGAGCTCCGAGCAATTTTTCTAGCTCTCAAGGTCTTCCATACCCTGCTCAGCTACAAGACAGTCCTCATTCATACGGACAATCAGGTAGCCATGTTTTACATAAACAAGCAAGGAGGAACTGGCTCTCTGTCGCTTTGCAACGAAGCTTTAAGATTGTGGGCCTTCGCCAGAGAGCATCAAATCCATCTCCTGGCTGTATACCTTCCAGGAATCCAAAACTCTTGGGCAGACAGACTCAGTCGAGTTCTGCTTCCACACGAATGGTCCCTGCACATGGACCAAGTACTCAGAATCTTCCAAGAGTGGGGAACCCTGGACATAGACCTCTTTGCAAGTCCGTGGAATGCCAAACTTCCCCGGTTCTGTTCCAGAATTCCATGTCAGGGAGTTCAGGCCAAGGATGCCTTCCTCCTTCACTGGGGTCAAGACTTCCTGTATGCCTTTCCACCCATGCCCTTAATTCCCAAGACTCTGTTCAAGCTCCAGAGGGATCAAGGATCTATGATCCTCATAGCTCCAAGCTGGCCACGCCAAGTGTGGTACCCTCTACTTCTGCATTTTTCTCAAGCTCCCTCCCTAGACTTGGGAGCTGCTCCAGACCTTCTGTCTCAGGAGGTAGGGACTTTGTGGCACCCAAACCCCAAGTCCCTTCACCTCAGAGCTTGGTTGCTGAAGGCCTAGACCTTCAAGATTGGAATCTTTCTCAGCAAGTGAAGGATATCCTCCATGCTTCTAGGAAACCTTCTACTAGACGTTCCTATGTTTTTAAATGGAAAAGGTTTTCCATTTGGTGTACTGAGAAGCGTCTTGACCCTCTAGCACTACCTTTGAATTCTCTATTGGAATATCTCCTGCATCTCTCCAATGCAGGCCTTAAGACAAATTCAGTAAGGGTCCATTTGAGTGCTATTGCAGCATCCCTTAAACCTATCAATGGACAGCCTATTTCCTCTCATCCTCTTATTGCAAGATTTATGAGAGGCCTAACTTTAACTAAACCTCCCATTAGGCCTCCTCCGGTGGCATGGGACTTAAATCTGGTTCTTGGTCAGCTTATGAAGCCACCTTTTGAACCCTTAGCCACCACCTCCTTGAAATTTCTTTCTTGGAAGGTTATTTTCCTCATTGCAGTCACTTCAGCTCGCCGCATCAGTGAACTGCAGGCCTTAGTGGCTAATCCACCTTATACAAGGTTCCATCATGATAAGGTAGTCCTTAGGACCAATCCACACTTTATGCCTAAAGTGGTCTCACCTTTTCATCTTAATCAAGAGGTGTATTTACCTGTCTTTTTTCCAGGTCCTCATGCATCAAGTGCAGAGAGGAATCTTCATACCCTGGATTGTAAGAGAGCTCTTGCCTTTTACTTACAAAGGACACAGCAACATAGAAAGTCTTCTCAACTCTTTGTTGCTTTTGATCCCTCTCATTTAGGACTTCCAGTCTCTAAGAGGACACTGTCCAATTGGATTGCTCAGTGTATTTCTTTCGCCTACCAGAGTAAGAACCTTTCTCTGGAGGGCCATGTCACAGCTCATAATGTAAGGGCCATGGCCACCTCTATGGCTCATTTACATTCTGTGTCCATCGACCAGATCTGTCGAGCGGCCACCTGGGCCTCAGTTCATACCTTCACAGCCCATTACTGTTTGGACAAGGACTCCCGCCAGGATGCCTTGTTTGGTCAGGCTGTTCTCAAACACCTGTTCCATACTTAATCAACTCCTACCCTCCTTCCCTGGATGGATGCCTGAGATCCATAGGAGGAGATAGAGCCCTTCTCAGGGTCTCATAACCTTAGGGATCTCCCAGGCATCTCCAGCTAGGGAGTCCCCATATGTGAAGACTCATTCCTGCTTGTTCCTGGAGATAGCACAGTTACTTACCTGTAACAGGTGATCTCTGGGAACAGCAGGAATAAGTCTTCACAACCCACCCACCTCCCCTAGGAGTTGTATCTCTCTATCTATCTTTCCTTTCCTCTCTATCTCTTTGTCTCAGCTTTAAAACTAGAACTGAGGAGAGGCGGTTAGGAAAGGTGGGAAGGCAGCGCGCAGGCGCTGTGGGATGCTCCCAAAAGCTTTCCTTTTTGGGAAGCTGGGGAGCGTTCCCGCGCAGGCTCCGTCAGTACCGACGTACCCATATGTGAAGACTTATTCCTGCTGTTCCCAGAGATCACCTGTTACAGGTAAGTAACTGTGCTTTATTTACATGCTGAGGAACTTATATACCGATTTTTGTACAGCATAGGGTAAACAACTTTACATGTTTGCTTTGTTGTTGAGGTTAGGTAGGTGGTTCAAAGTGTTTTATAAACAAGTGAGTTTGCAGGTGTTTTTGGAATGTTGGTAGGTCTGTGATTGTTTATAGTGAGTTTGGGAGTGTATTCCATGCTGATGTTTCATACAGTTCGAAGGATCGTGCACATGCTTGTTGGGATGATTTTGTTCTTGCATGAGGGATGATTAAGGTGTTCTTTGTGGCTTGTCTTCTTGCACAGTTACGTTGGGAGGTATGGAGCAGTGATCATAGGTGTGTTACAGGATTGCTGTTGAGGACTTTGTAGATTAGTAAGAGCATATTGTACTTGATTCGACTGGTTAGTGGGAGCAAGTGCAGCATTTTCAAAGTAGGTGAAATGTGGTCATATCTTGAAGTTCCCATATGGGTAGTGCTGTTGGAAAGGGAGTAGGGTGGAGTGAAGAAGGCCATGATAAATGGAGTTGCAGTAATCCATATTGGCATACAGAGTGGAAGTCCGGTGGTTTGAAGAGGGGGCACAGTTGCTGGAGGGTTCTGATTTTGTAGCAGACTGTTTTTGTGGTGTTTTTTATTTGTGATTTGAGGGAAAGGTGTTGATCTAGTGTGATTCTTAGATACTTGATCTTGGGTTATACCTTTATTTTAATGTTGTTTAGAGAGATGTAATCTGGAGGCATGAAGTTGGTGTCCTTTGTGATGAAAAGTGCTTCAGTTTTTTTGAGGTTGATGGTTAGGTTGTTGTTTTCTAGCCATAGCAAGATGTCTTTGAGGCAGTATGTTAGTTTTGTGTTGGTGGGATGACTCTGGTTGAATGGTCCATAAAGCATGATGTTATCTGCGTAGATGTGGAAGTTGATGTTGTGGATTCTAATGATTTGACAGAGTGGTTGAAGGTAGATGTGATATGATGGATCCTTGTGGTAAGCCTTGTGTCTGTAGGTATGAGGTGTATATGTTGTATCCAAATTTTTTTTGCTGCTGCCTGTCAGTAAGATAGGATTTGAGCCATTTCAATATGGTATTTTGAATCCCAGTAGCTTGAAGGTGTTGAAAGAGAATACCATGGCTTACTGTATCAAATGCAGTAGAGATGTCAAGGAATATCATGATGTATCCTCGTGTCTCATTCTGGATTCCTTTTATCAGCATATTTATGAGTGAGATCATTAGTGTTTCTATTCTGTGGAGTGGCCAAAAGCTGTGTTTATCAATATGTTCTTGGAGCTGCTGCTGGACTGCTTTCTCAATGACTTTCATTATGAGTGGGAGACTGGCGATTGGTCTATAGGATGTTGGGTCCATCAGGTTGAGGTTGGGTTTTTTGAGGGTAGGATGGATGGAGAACAGTTTCAGGCACTCTGGCATGTATCCTTGTTGTAGTATGGATTGGGTGAGTTTTGCGATAATGGGTCAAGGAGGGATGTTGTAGTATTGAGTGCCGTGATTAAGGTTATGATGTTATCCTCGATGATGGAGGCAAAGGTTGACCAGAAGGTGCAGAGTGGGTGGGTTTGGTTGGGGGAAGGAAGGCATGGTGTTGAGCTGAGGGTGAAGTTGCTTGTAGTGTCCTGCCAGGGTATAATGGTTTATGGTGATGTCAGAAGATGTATTGGAAGAGGGTTTTGTGAGTTGCTTGACGATGTCAAATAATTCTCTTGGTCTGCTTAATGAGCTGGTGATTAGTTTTGTGTGAGAGGTCCATTTGGCATAGTCAATATTGTTGTGGTATGTAGTCATGAGGGTCATGTGAGGTGTTTGATTCAAGGGTGTTTTTTCTCCATTTTCATTCCAATTTTCGGAGTTGAGCATTAAGCTTCTGGAGGTCTGTGGTGTACTATGGTGACCTGGTTTTCTTATTTGTCGTGGAGGTAGTTTTTGAGGTGGATGTTGCTGCTCTCTCAGTGATGGAGTTCCAGTGTGTTATGAGGGTATGGAGGTCTGTTATATTTTCTAGCAGTGGAAGGATATTCTTTAGGAAGGAGTCTTTGTGGAAGTACTTGAATTGTCTGTTTTGTTGTAGATGGGTGGTGTGTTTTCTTGGGATGTTAAGTGGTAGAAGAAAGGTAATCAGGCTATGGTGTGACCAAGGTATGGTTTGGAGAAGTATTGTGTGTGGTGTTTTCATGTGAATTCTTTAGGTGTTGGTGAAGATCAGGTCGAGCGTGTTGCCTTTTTGTGGGGGGTGGGGGGGGGATTGAATGATCTGGTCAAGTTCCATGGCTGTCATGGCTTGTAGGAAGGTTGTTGCGGTTTTGGGTTGTGCTGAAGGGAGGTTGAAATCACCCAGTATGATGAGGATTTTTGCTGCTCTGGTGAGTTCTAGAAATTTGCTGTTTAGGCTGGATAGGTGGGAGGTGAAGGTGGTTAGAGATCTTTAGGTGAGGAAGATTGTCAGTTTTTTCATTATTGTCAGGATGCCAACTTTTTCTGAGCTTTCCGTGGAGAGGTAGTGGAAGTGGAGTTGAGATCATTTTATTTTTATTTATTTAGCAAGCATTTGTAGCCCGCTCCTTCCAGCGATCAGAAGCGGGTAGGATTACTATTGTGAAACTGCCGAATCAAGGCAGGTACAAATTTTGTTTACATACAGATTGTCAGAAAAGCACATCATACAGAGTTAACACTTCTTAGCTATGGGGGAGTTCATTTACATATATACATAAATACATATATACAGGATAATCTTCTTGGACACAGTGGTCAGGGGCTGCTCCATCTGTGGGTTTAGTTCAGGTTGAAATGTGATTGGAAAATGTGCGTTTTGAGTTTCTTTCTGAAGTCTAGAAGGTCATTGCTAGCTCGTAGTTCTGGTGGGAGTTGGTTCCACAGTGTTGGCGCCGCATATGAGAAAGCCCTGTGGCTGGTGTTAGCTTTGGCAGATCTTATATCTGTTGGAGTGTGAAGGATGTTGGAATTGTGGGTTCTTCTGTTTCGGGTAGGAGGTTGCAATCTTACTAGGTTGTTGAGGAAGGAAGGTGCTAAGTTGTGGATGAGTTTGAAGGTGGTTGTTAGTATTTTGTATTTTGTGCGAGCTGTTATGGGTAGCCAGTGTAATTGAATTAGTACTGGTGTGATGTGGTCACTTAGATTTTTCTTCATTATGACCCTGGCAGCTACATTTTGTGCCATTTGTAATATGTTTAGGGTTTTTTTAGGTAAACCTTGTAGGATGGCGTTGCAGTAGTCAAAATGTGGCATGATGAGTGCTTGGGCCACTGTTCTGAAGTCTTGGGGATCAATAATATTCCGAATGGGTTGGAGCACTCTAAGCTTGTGGAAAACTGCTCTGTTGGTCTTTCGGAGGTGTTTTTTCCATCTTTAGGTCACAGTCAAATGTGACTCCTAGATACTTTATTTCTTTTTTTGTTTGGTAAGTGTTGTTACATAGTGTTATTGATGTGGGAGGGTCAAAATTCGGTTCTTTGGAGATATACATTACTTCGGTTTTTTTTGTGATTAATTGACATACTACTTTGTTGTAACCAGTCTTGCATCTCTCCGATACATGTCTCCAGTGGGTTGTAGTCTGGGTTTTTAGTGTCTAGTTGTGTGTATAGCATGATATCATCGGCATAGATGTGGTAATTAATTTCGTGCCGTGAGAAAATTTTGCATAGTGGCTGCATATATATGTTAAACAGAAGTGCTGAGAGAGCAGAGCCTTGGGGGATTCCCTGTGTTTGTGAGAAAGATTCTGCTTTTTCTCCGTTGAATTGAACCTGTTGTGTTCGATTTGAGATGTAGGATGAGAACCATTTTAGTGGGGTTCCTGTTATTCCTATTGATTTTATCCTATTTATGAGGGTCCCATGATTAACTGTATCAAAGGCAGCTGAGATGTCAATGAATACAAGAATGTACATTTTCTTTTTGTTTTCAAGGCCCTTTAGGAGGTTGTTAAGTAGAACTAGTAACAGGGTTTCAACTCCATGATGTTGCCTGAAGCCATATTGCTGGTCATCAAGAGGAGCACTATCAGTCAGATGGTCTTGGAGTTGTAGAAGGACCGTTTTTTCTATGATCTTTGCCAGGAATGAGATACTTGATATAGGATGGTAGGAGGCTGGGTCTTCTCCGTTGAGTGTAGTGTTTTTTAGGATCGGTCTAATGACTGATTTCTTTAGTTCTGAGGGCATGATTCCTTGTTGTAGGGATAGGTTAACTATGTGTGCTATGTGAGGTGCTATGTCTTGTTTCACTGCCTTGATCCAGGATGCAGGACAGGGATCTCGTGGGGAGGTGGTGCTTTTCAGGCTTGTGACAATGGCTGTGATTTGCTTGGTTCCTATTTTGTGGAAGTGCTCCCATAACTGGTTTTGCGTTGTGTTGTTCTCACTTCTGATTTGTGGTGTTGGTGTGGGGGGGTGGAGGACCAGGGGCCGTCAGTTTGGTCGCGTAGTGGTTTGCCAGTGTTTGGACCTTGATGGATTTGTTGAGGTTGGCATTTTGGTCGGTTTTGGTTAGTGATTTGACTAGTTCAAATAACTCTCGTGGGCGATTGATTGCCTTGTTTAGGATGTTGGTGTGATGTAATTTTTTTGCATTGTTCACGTCGTCTTTGTATTTTGCGAGATGGGCCATGTATTTAGTTTTGAGATCGGAGGATTTGGTTTGTCTCCATTTTCTCTCTATTTTACGGAGCTCCCTTTTTGATCATGTTATGATTAGTTACTCTCCCCCTCTTCAAGTAGTTTGAAGACAGTGGAAGAGGGAGAATACATTTGGTAGAAGTTGATTCATAAAGACCGTCTCTGTATCTGTGAGCTAGGTTTCTGTAATACAGAACATGTCAAGCTGATGTATTGTGAAGAGGTCTTTTATGATGGTTACTTTGTTCCTTACAGATCGGGAGTTTATTACTGTAGTGTTTGTGCTGTTAATGGGGGGGGGGGGGGGTTTCGAGTGTGCTTGGGTGTGATTGTTATCACATGGTATTATTATGAGGCATGATGTATTGTGATGTTTGATGTGTGGGTGGTGGTCTTTTGTTGGTGTGTAAAAGGGATAGATGAAGGGAGGGGGTGTTTGAGGGGGTGGGGTGAAGGTGATGAGTTTGTTGAGTATTGGAGTGATAGTGAGTAGTGAGTAGTATGTAGAGTATAGTGGTGGCTTTTTGGCTAGGGTGATGGTAACACTTGACTTTAGTTGAGGCAGTTGCTTACCTCGGTGTAGCTTTCCTTAGATAGTGCAGGTTGCAAATACAGATTCCACAATGAATTGGAATCTGTTCTTAGTGTGTGGTCCTAGAGAGGAGCTGGTGCAGGATGCTGTTGGTTCTTTGATGTGTGACTGATGGACATACCTGAGAAGTGATTTTGGTGTCACTGTGCACTACCAGCAGAAATCAGCGAAGAACTGTAACTGCTGGCATTTAGGACTGTCACTGTAAGGAGCAGGGAGGATTCTGTGGCTCTATTCATGCTTGGGGTGTTGTCCAGGTTGTAGCGATATGGGCAAAGGTTCTTGGAACGGTGCCTTCTGTTGTATCAGTATTTCAAGAGGGCTATAGCAGACTGTCATTGTTAAGCGTTGGTCACGCCAAAGGGCCATGCCAAAGGGCCCTCTGGCGAGGTCCTCCAGTGCGGACACACCTTAAGTGCTTTGAAAATTTAAAGACCTTGCAGGGCTTGCCGTGTGAAGGTGGATCAGAGTGGGAAGGAGCTCAATTCCGCTCTCACTGGCCACAAATCTTCCTGTGCCTTGAGTGCTTTGAAAATTTAAAGTCCTTGTAGGTCTTGCCAGGTGAAGGTGGATCAGAACAGGGAGGAGCTCACTCTCGCTCTAGCCGGCCACAGATCTTTTAACTTTGCAATGATGTTTATATGCAGCAAAAATTGGAGCAGTTTAATTATGTAGCCTGGAAATTTAATATAAACCATTGACTCCTGACACTCCACACTGGATCAGCATTACATTTAATATAAATATATATTCTGCAAAGGAGATGCAAGGTGATCACACCCCTAGGAGAAAAAATAAAAAGCTAGAACCATGGTGCAGTTTATAACATCAAAATAAAATTCCTGTAACTTTATTTTGGTGTTTTAAACTGTGCTAGAGCTCTTGCTTTTTTTTTTTTCAAACATATATTTAGTATCCAAAGAAACCCCTCTCCCAACAATGGGTGTAGAGCAGAAATAAGACATTTCTCACAGAACTCAACATACCAAAAATAATTTCTGATTCTGATATCACCTCAGTAATAGCAAAATAAACCTTCATGAGCACCGGGCATATTATGAAGTAATACAAAACCCTACAAAAACTTACTCAGGACCTATAGAGAAAATCAACCATACCATAATAGCATCAACTTCCAAAACTCATTCAAGGTGCCTATCCAGAAAAGAGCAGTATGATAAATACAGCTGTGGGCCATAGAACATCCATATGCAAAATGCAATGTATCACTTGAGTCAATACTGACTCCTGGCGACTCAACAGCTCCTGGGCTTTAACATTCATATACCTACCCAGAAAACCAAACAAGTCAGATGAACACCAATCTCTTCATAGAAACTGCATGCTAACAGAACACGTAGCCTCAGTCACACATGCAGAACACAGATAATCCTCACTAAGTAGGGAATATATTACTACAAAGTAAAAATAGATGGGGGGGGGGGGGGGATTCTATCCATTTAGGCAGTTTGCAGACACAGTTAGTGCCACTGAATATCACTGTATGATGCCACTAAACTCCCCGACGCTAGCCGGCTAGTGCCAGGATGTTCCAGGAGTGGAGCAGAGGCAGCACTCAGGGATAACAGGCCAGCGGCGATATTCAGCTGCTAGCCAGTTATCCCAAAGCAGCAAACATTAGGGCCCTGAAAGACTCATCTAGATTTTGCTGCTTTAGCTAACTGACCAGCGGCTGAATAACCCTGCTAACCGGTTAGCTAACGCACTATTCACATCCAGTGGGCAGATATGGCTTCGGCATTGAATATACAGGTTCAAAGTTCACTGGCGATGGCTAGTCACATTCTCAGCATTAACCACTGCCACTGAATATCCTCCTCCCCCCCCCCAACATATGTAGTCAAAAATTAAACTGAAACCCCAAGAAGCCAGACTCCGAATCAGTGGCATAACCAGGACTGATATTTTGGTGAGGCTTGGTAATAACATGGGTGGGCACATAGCAGTGCAAATGCTGACTCTTCTTCCAGTTATCCTCTCTTTTGACTCTTCTGCTGTCCAGCATCAGCTCTCTCTCTCCCTCTCCAATCTCCCCCTACATGTCCAGCATCAGCCCTCTCTCCCCCTCTCCAGTTTCCACCCACATGTCCTGCCTCAGCACACTCTCCTTCTCTCCCTTCCCCCCATCTCCAGCATTGGCTCTCTTTCCTTCTCTCCCCCTCCTCCTTTCCAGCATCAGTCCTTTACCTCCCCTCCCCTCCCCCCTCCCGATATCCAACATCTGCCTTTCATCTTCCTACCCTTCCCCTCCCAGCCTGCCACTGCTGCTCTTCTCAGCAGAAGCAGCAACAATCTGAAAAAAAAGAAAAGCATGGGGGTCTTTTCACTCCACTGTGCTCTGAAGGCCTTGCCAGTCCTGCCCCCTCTGATGCATTTTGCGTCAGGGGTGGGGGGCGGAACTATCAAGGACCTCCGAGCACACTGGAGTCAAAAGGCCCCATGCTTTTGTTCTTTTTTTTAACTGATAGCCTGTCGCCATGCTGTCAACTCTTGCTGGGTCTGGATCGGTGGTTGTGTCAAGAGGGGAGGATGATACCGCCACCATGAGCAAAATCACGGTAATGATGGTAGCAGCAGGTGGTGCTTCTCTCAACAATTATACTTTTTAATGAAGACAGAGTGAGGCAGCACTGCCAGGATGTTTTTGGGGCATTTTTTGCCACTCCAAAAACTTTGCCTCCTGATGTGGCTACCTGACTCTGCCTAATGGTAGAGTCGCCTCTGGGTGGAGATGAGAACTGAATTGGAATTCAAGAAAACATGGAACAAATACAGATGATCTCTGAGAGATAGGAAGGGATTGTAAAGTTTAGTAGTATATATGGATGGGCAGACTGGATAGGCCATATGGGGTTTGATATTCAAAAGGGTCTAGCCAGTTAGCAGTTTGTTATGGGGCAGTCTGTGGGCAGAGCTTGGGTAATCCCAGTGCCTATTGGTTAATGGTTAGGGCCAGCCTAAGGGTTTTGCCTCCCTAGACAGGTCCCCCATAGCATCAGTCTTTTCACCTGGGGGAGGAGAAGTGGCATGGAGATCTTTTTCTTCCTGGAAGCGGCGGCCGATCCTACCCCCCCTCTGATGCAACTTCCTTTCTTAGAGGTCATGACTGCACACACATGAATAGGTGCTTTAAGGCCTGCCATGGTGCTGAATCAGCAGATCTGTCACCATTTCCAAGAAAAGAGGAGTCGCCGTGCTGCCCACCAGGGTCTACCACCTTAGGTGACAGCCTAATTTGCCTAGTGGACGGGCCAGATCTGTTGGTGGTGATATTCATCTTTTTACCCATTGGGTTAACAATATAAAGTTAGGAATAAACCCCGTGGATGTGCAGGATAGACGTGTATCCAACAAAAATGACCAGACTCATATTCCGTAACAATGTGCCCCCATACGTACACGGCACTTAAATGGGGAACTCAGAATGTGACAGGAGGGGGCAGAATGGGTCGTGGCCATATGCAGGGATGTATAAAGTGTATTACAATGAGGCAGTTCATCCAGACATCCACGTTATACTTGCTGAAATGTGGAATAAGGGCAGGACTTAGAAAAAAACAGCATGGTACCAAAACACAAAAGTGGCTGAAGCGGGTGAAAAAGCCCCACACCAGCCCAGGAAGCTGTCCCAAGAGGGGGCAGCTGCAATGCCTAGGGCACCCTCTGACTGGCCAAAGGACTCAAATGAGTATGGCAATGTTGAGGGAGGCAGAAAGAGACATGGACACAGGAAACTATGAGGAAAATAAATGTATTCTGGGCAGCACAGAAAGACAGCTAGTAACACAGTCAGGAAGGGATGACCATCAATCACAGTCCACCCCATAGACCCACACCCTCCAGAGCTGCACCCATGTTAACCCCCAGACCCCAATAGCACCCACAGCACATACCTATATGCCACCCCACAGCATGGCACCCCCCCAGCCCTGAACACAAAAATTACCACACAGGATCCACCCCACTCCAGACATATGATGCAGGCCTGCACGACAGATCTTCCTCTGCCCACGTCCCCTTGCCCGCCCCCGGCCCCCCCCTCTCTGAGGGCATAATGGCAGGCACAGGTGCCATCATCTGCCCTTGAGCGGAGGATGATGGGCTATCAGAGATGGAGCTGCTGCTGTCCCCACTGGTCTCCCTGATAGCCTCATGGAATGGGGGGAACATCAGTGGTGGCTCCACGCTATGAGGTACAGGTACTAGAATGCATGATGGCTCCATGCTGGTGCTGCTGTGACAGATGCCACATGAGCAGAGGAGCATGTAGAGACCCTGTTGCTTGATGTCTGTGATGCTGGGAAATGAGTGCTGATGCTGGCAGGTGCATCATCTGCTACAGATACATGACGTGATGATGGTGGCTATGGTGATGCTGGTCTGGTGCCCCCAGAGGGTAGATCAGCTGGAGGGATGGGGACAGGTACACCTTGAAACCTGTCCAGCTGGACAAGCAGCCACTGAATGTTGGTGCTCAGCCAGTGCATGGAGGAATCCATATGTTCTGTAGTGGCCAGCTGGCATTCCTGGATAGCCAAGGTGCCATGCAGGAGCTCTAGTTTTGCATGACTGCATTCAGCATGTGCTTCGTTCTGCACCAGCAGGCTCTCTGCACAGAGAAGCAGCAGCTCAGAGGTGCAGTGCCTGCATATATCCCTGTGGGGTGGTACTGCATGTGGTGCTAGTGGCTCTGGTGATGGGGCAAGCTGGTCCTCCCCACTCCCAGAAGCAGTATGGCACTGCTGTGCATCAATGTCAGACAAAAAAACAGGACCACATCACCCCAGTCCTGAGGGAGCTACACATACTCCCCCTAGAAGCAAGAATCAAATACAAATCTGCCCTACTCACCCACAAAGCTCTCTACCAAACGCAATCTTCTCAGCTCCGCACTCTATTGCCTCAACCAACCCACAACAGAACAACCAGACAAACCACCAACAACTATATGCACCATCCCTCTGGAACTCTCTACCAAATCACATCAGAAGCAACACAGACCCCTTATCTTTCAGTAAACAACTTAAAACTGCACTATTCCTGGGGGGGGCGGAGCCTGATGTCCAGCGGGTAAGACGCTTCGCGCTGAAGCTCCCGAGAGGCCTACTTAGAATCCTGACATAATACCTATACAAACTTACTATTTCGCTCCGGGCTGACCGGGGTACCTCGGGGGGGATGGCGGCCCATAAACCAGCGCGCTTGGACTTCGGGTCTCCTTCTTCTTCTCACGGAAAACGCTCCAAAACAGAGGTGTCCTCCCCACAGAAGATGGTTCCATTTCGGGAGAACCCCGAAATGCACCTGGAGATTTTAGAGGAAATACGCGGCGTGAAGGAATTGGTGCAGTCCAATGGAGAAGCGCTTAGAGCCATGCGAGAAGACTTTGGAGTACTCCAGGACCGACTTGAAAGTCTCTCATTACGGCAGGACAATATGGCGGGGGTCCTCGACTCGCACGCGGTGCGCTTGGGCACACTGGACAAGGCTGAGCGCCAGATACAGAATCTTCAAAAGGAGTTAGAAGATAGCAATAATCGAGCCCGTCGCAACAATGTGAGGCTCATTGGAATACCGGAGGGGGTGGAAGCGGGAGATATGAGAGAATTCCTGCTCAAAACTCTTCCCTCCTTGCTGAAGATCACCTTTCATAAAGAACTGGAAATCGATCGAGCACACCGTGTTCCTACCCACATGGCGCTCAACCGAACGACCCCCCGGCCTATTATCTTTCGCTTGCTACGATATCAACAAGTGGAACAAATTTTAAATGCTGCCCGGGCGAACCATCATTTGGAATTTGAAGGTCACAAAGTCTCCTTCTTCCCTGATTTGGCAAAGCCTACAGTCGACCGACGGAAGAAACTCCTTGCTTTTCGCCCTCGACTTCAACAGCTACAGGCTCGCTTTGGCCTGTTGTATCCCGCGAAGCTCCGAGTGACTCTCCACAACCAAACCAGGACATTCGAAGATCCTGATCTTCTATCAACATTTTTGGACTCCAAAGAAGCAGAGCAGATGCGCTAATCCAACGACTTGGACTTTTATTTGCCGGCTCTGTCCGCCATTTTGAAGGGCCCGATGCGGCGGTCATAGTTCAGCACGGAGACTACCTGGACTTTCTTTCTTTCTTTCTATGACTTTTGTTTTGTGGTCTCCTATCCCTCCATGATGTGTGCCTCGGTCGGCTTCGGAGCACGCACAGTCCTACAGGTTATGTGTTTTTTTTTTTTTTCAATTTCGGCCTTCTCTGGGGCTTCTCCCCGCAGACACATGGTCGCCAGTAATTTTTGGGGTTCTGCTTCTTCTCTACCGCGCTGCGGTTTTTCTTTTTTAATGTGGGGCGCTTCATTGTATTATCTAAGCTTATTTTCTTTTATGCCATATGTACAGCCAGATACAGTCAATATGAGGGACATTGTGAAATTATGTGCGCTATCATGCTCAGAATTTTTAACTTGTCTGAATGGCTTTATGTAAAATCTTATCACTCAACGTAAAGGGCATTAATAGTCCAATCAAGAGAAAGAAAATCCTTAGCTATCTTAGCCATGAGCATGCTGATCTAGCATTTCTTCAGGAAACGCACTTAAACTCTGCTGAAACACTGAAACTCAATGTTAAGCCTTACATGGTGGCTGCCTATTCTCCCGCCGTTTCCAAACGGTGCGGGGTAGCCATTTTGGTTAAGAAATCTTTGCAAGCTACTGTAATTGATACTAGCGCTGACAAGGAGGGTAGATGGGCCCGCGTACATCTTAAGGTTGGAGATAGTGAATTTACATGTATTTGCATTTATGCCCCGAATGTGGACAACCCTGCTTACTATGCAAGTATTGCGCAGGTAGCACAGGCCTCTGCCAATACTCCATTAATACTTGGTGGTGATTTTAATCAAGTGTTAGACCCTCTGATAGATAGACAGCCGCCTAGAACGAGTAGTCCACCCAAGAGTCTTGCTACCCTTAAAGCTCTGATGCAAGATCTTGCGCTGGTAGATATATGGAGGCTGCTTCACCCCTCCGACTTAGAGTTCACTTTCTTTTCTGCCCCCCATCACTCCCAATCTAGAATAGATTTCTTTCTCATTTCCAAAGCACTGATTTCTCAAGTAGACACGACTAGGACTCATCCTCTCCATATTTCAGATCATGCTGCCATATCTTTATCATTACGTGTCACTGCGCGGGATGATTCTCCCCGAGCTTGGTTTTTTGATAGATCCCTACTGGGTCAAAAAGATTTTCAGGTTGATATAAAGGCCGCTATCCAAGATTATTTTCATTTTAACTCACCCCATGACACAGCGAGCTGGGCTTGGTGGGAGGGTTTTAAAGCATCTATCCGCGCCACTATAACTAGCTATCAAATTCGGCAGGGGAAACAAAGAAAGCAGCATTTACTGATTCTAGAGCAGCAGATACAAGCTGGGGAGCGTCTCCTCACGTCCCGTACTGACCCATGTATTTTACTCCGTTTACAACGCTTGCGTTTTCAATACAATCAGCTTTTGTACACTGCTGCTGTTAAAAATATCGAATCTCAACAAGGGCTATATTATCGGGAAAATAATCGTGCTGGCAAATTATTAGCAAATGCCCTAAAAGGTCAAAAAGAAGCCAAGCGTGTTACCGCCCTCCGTAATCCGTCGGGGGGGGGGGGGCTTGGTCACTAAAGATACCGAAATCTTAGAACTCTTTCGTGATTTTTATACCCGGCTTTATCAATCTGAATGTGATTTTGAGCCAGATGTATTTGAACGCTTACTTTCAGGGGTACAAAGGCCGACCCTATCTGACGAAGATAGAGTGGCCTTGGACACACCATTTACTGTCTCAGAAATTCATTCTGCTATCAAGAAATGTGCCTCAGGTCGAGCCGCCGGCCCAGACGGTCTCCCTGCTGAATTCTACAAAACTTTTCACGCTGACTTAGCTCCAGTTTTGAAAATTTATTTTTCTGCTCTGGCCGAGGAGGGTTCTCCTTCTGGGTCCTTTTCAATGGCAAATGTAGTAGTTTTTGAGAAAGAGGGGAGAGACCCGCAACTAACAGCTAATTACCGTCCAATTTCCCTCCTAAACGCGGACTATAAAATATTTGCCACCATTCTCTCTACCCGGCTCTCGGATAGGATGCCTACCTTAATACACCCAGATCAATGCGGTTTCATTCCTGGTAGATCAACTGCTGACAATGCTCGGACTCTATGCCATGTATTGACTACCGCAGTTAATCTTGATCGCCCATTTGTTGGCCTCTCACTTGATGCTGAGAAGGCCTTTGATCGCTTAGAGTGGCCCTTCCTGTATGCAGTCCTCCGCTGGTACGGATTCGGGGAAGGTTTTCTCCGTTGTCTTCGCACCATGTACGCACAGCCTACAGCCAGTATATGTGCCAATGCTTTAAAGTCTCAGCCTTTTCCCCTTCAACGCGGCACTCGCCAGGGATGCCCACTGTCTCCACTTCTCTTCGATCTTGCACTTGAACCCTTGGCTTTACTAATCCGGCAATCGGAGGAGATTCATGGAGTCCCCTTCACCCATAGGGAAATCAAAATTTCAGCGTATGCTGATGACCTTATGCTTTTTGTCTCTATAGACTCAGTACCGGCTGTCCTAGAGCAAATTGGTAAATACTCACAACTGTCCGGTTATAAGATAAATTGGACCAAGTCGGTAGCCTTTCCATTAAATCCTTTGCTTCATCAGGCAGATATGCAACCCTTCCCCTTTTTATGGCAACCTCGCATGGTCAAATACCTTGGGGTTCACTATTGTTCTCCTTTGGATGACACTATCTCCTTCAATGCCAAAGACTTAATCTCTAAAGTCCGGGCGCTAACTCACCGTTGGACTCCTTTAACACTTACCTGGTGGGGTCGATTAGAAACCATAAAAATGATGATTGTTCCGAAAGTGAATTATATCTTAGAAATGTTGCCCTGTCTCTTCCCTCGACGTATATATAAAGATATAGAGGGCCTTCTGACTAGATACTTGTGGCAAAACAAGACACCTAGGATAGCGAAACATAAGCTGCAAGCAGATAAGGAAAATGGGGGTGTCAGATTCCCTGATTTCCTGAAGTATCATCAATCTTTTCTTCTCAAACAAGGCGCTCGCTGGCTGGAAGATCCAGTACCGAGTAGACCTGTGTGGCTAGACATAGAAGAGGATCTTTGCAAACCGATCCCTCTTACTTTTCTCCCTGGTATGACTCTCCCATCAGACTCCCACTTTCCACCAATGCTTTTAGACACCTTAGGTGCCTTTACTACTCTTATGCACTCTTTAGACTCCCGACTCTGTCCGTTAGACAAGCTCCCACTTTGGTATAATACTCGATTTCGAATACAAAATAAGCCGATGGCGTGGAGCCCCTGGTACACTAGGGGCATTTGGATTCCTAGTCAGTTGTTCCATGAAGGTCGCTGGAAAACTTTTAGTGAATTGCAAATTGAATTTGGTCTCCCAGCGAAACACTACTTTCAGTTGGTGCAACTTCAGCATTGCCTTCGGAGTGCTCGGGTGCTCCCGCCATCGGCCTCCCCTACACAAGGTTGGTTGGAGACTATCCGATCTATCGGTAGTTCACCGGGTGTAGCATCCAATTTTTACAAAACCTTATGTAATGCTATAACTAGAGCTACCCCTATAGCGCAGAAAGCATGGGAGAGAGAATTGCATGTGACTTTGACCCCGGAGCAATGGAGCCTTGTCTGGAGTAGAGTGACACGGGTCTCCCGATCCGCCTCACTCACTCAGACACTCTTCTTTCTAGCCCACCGGTGTTTTTACACTCCTGACAGATTAGCCAAATGGAACACTACTCAGGGCAATAGCTGTTGGACATGCCATGCGGCCATTGGTTCACTACCTCATGTTATGTATGAATGCCCCGCACTACAGTATTACTGGCGTCGGGTCTGGGGTCGTATCCAGTCTATTTTGCACTTTCAAGAGCCCCTTTCTTGGAGGATAGTGGGACTTCGCTCAGCTGCGGGGATCCCCTCTCTTCCAAAAACGGCTTACTTCCTTTTGGACTTTATGCTTGGCATTGCTATTTCCCTAATTACGAAATACTGGAAAAATAGCTCCCAGCTGAGCCCCAATGAATGGTGGAATCATGTCTGTCTCTACAGTAAATATGAACAAATACCTCGTATGTTTGCTTCTCCCACTCAGACTCCTCATCATCGGTCTAAATGGAAGATGCTCAATGACTATGTACATTCTGCTCAATGCTCTCATCTGACTGTCTAAATTTGTATATATCTTTGTCCCATGATTATTCTGTATCGCAGATACTCTTTTGATTGTTTTGATGTATAATCACTGTTGTTTGGAAGCGCTCATATGCTGACATAATCAGCTAGAGAAGAAGCGTGGGGGTGGGGGGTAATTGGGTTTACTTTTCTTTATTGTATACTTGTTTTGTCTCCTTTGGTGTGTTGTTTCTTTTGTTTGTTGCAAAATGAAAATAAAAGTTTAAAAAAAAAAAAAAACTGCACTATTCCAAGAATTCCTCGGACCAGAAACAACCACCCACCACTGACTCCCTCCCAACCACCATATTTCATCCCCCTGAGCATATGTCCTATGTAACCATAACACAATGTCTATGTCTATGTCACAATTAATTGTTAAAAATCATTATTGTTGGCCACCTGGTGACGGCCCCAAACCCTTGTAATTGAGTATTGTATGTTCCACTGCTTTGACCCGGTGAAAAGCGGGATATAAATACAGCTAAATAAATAAATAAAATAAAATGGTGGCATGTCAGCAGATCTCACAGTCTGCAGATCTCCCCCCATCTATTGTAGCAACAGAGGGTGCAGGCTGAGGAGGATATGGCACTAGTGGAGGGGCACAGGCATGGGCTCTAACACTGGGGCACTGCTGGATCTCGCAGCAGCATCGGCACCTGTTGACAGAAGGTTGGAATAAGTGTCCAACAATGAATGAGGCACCTAGCACACACACACAAACAAGCATTAGTAATGCATAAAACCACAGAGACATGACACCACAGAGGAGGGAGAACAATGCTATGCAGGAGCAGGTGCCCCAGGGCAGCATGCTGCAGTGTGAAACAGGTACCGAGGCAGACACAGAACAGTGCAGGCACATAGCCATAGGACCTCCAAACAAGGCAGCAGAGCGCAATGGGTATGTACAGCATGCCCAATCATGTCCCAAGGACACCCAGGAGGAAAAGACATGCACATTTAAATGGATGATGGAAGAGTAGGCCGAACAGCACTGGAGCTAACGCTGTGTGAGCAGATGAACAACATAGAGCAGGCATGCATCTTGGTCCAGTGAGGCATGTGAAACATCCAGTTGTCCAATGCCCTCCATGGCCGTGGGGTCCATTGTTGCCAGTACCTGCTGCTCCAAGTACATCAGCTGTGCATCTTGGGCATCTGTATCCACACACATGACTTCTTGCATGTGTTCCTGCACACCCATCCCCTTATGCTTGATGTTCTCAATGTCCCTGTTATTATGTAACACAGCATTGAGCTTCCTGCAGATAGAAAGCCACTTCCGCTGCCACTCATATTTGCCCACCTTCATCTCCTCTGTCTCCATGAGCATCTCAAAGTCAGCCAGTACCTCTTCGATGAGGAGTGTCAGCTCCCCATTGGAGAAGTTGGGCTTACTTGTGGAGACCTTGGGAGTCATGACACTGACAACATTGAAACAAGCACAAACCACAGGGGTGTGTCTTATGATTTATTTTTATTTATTAAAAGGATTTATATAAGGCTTTATCCTGAAATCAAAGAAGATTACACAGCAAATCAATGGCCTAAACGTAGTTTTAGAATGGAGATATGTATCCGCAGAGATGGTCAAATGTCCAGAATATGGCACAGCCCTGCAGATATGTGTGCAGATATGTGGCTGACCCCACTGCCCTGGTGTATATACCTCCTGACAGAACACATACCCAGAGGACCACAGACCTCGGGCTGTTGCTGTGTGACTATGAGTATGAGACATGCATAGCAGTATGTGTTGTGCCGCATAAGCTGATGTGCACTGACAGTCACCTGTCCACACATGCTGACATGTCACATCTCCCTGCAGGTGGTATACAGCCCACATGTCTTTTGTGGCAACCAATGCCTTCACTGCCATTGATTTGCTGGAATGCACGAAATGCAACCGATGGAGGCTAGTGCGCCACCACCCATATGGCAGGCAACCCAGGCTAAGGTGGCAGTACATGGATATGGTGGATAAGCAGTGTGTGACTTGCTATAGGTTTGACCGTGCTGCCATACATGACCTGTATCAGGAGCTGCAGCTGTTCCCATGCATGTGAAGGTGGTCTCAGCCCTTGGCTTCCTGGGGACTGGGTCCTTCCAAACGGTGATGACCACAGAAGCATGGCTGAGCCAGACAGTTGCCTTGCATTGCATCACGCAGTTCCTGGATGCATTCATTTGGCATGCTGTGCATTACATCTATCTGCCAAGAACCCAACAGCAGCAGCAACAGGTAATGTTGCATTTCTACAAGGTGGTAGGGCTCCCATCCATCCTAGTGGCCACTGACTGCACACACATGGCCCTCTGACCACCATGCAGCCATGAGGTGATCTACAGGAACCATAAGGCCTACCACTCAATGAATATGCAGATCATGTGCGATGTGCAGGCAGAGATCCTGGATGTGGTGGCAGGCTACCCTGGTTCATGCCATAATGCATATATACTGAGGCAGTCAGGTATACATGCTGCATTTGAGGATGGTGACATCACCAGTGGCTGGCTATTAGGTTAGTGGACACAGACAGAACAGCATGTCCCCACGCACCATGGTCCCACATGAGCACAACAGTAGGGGAGAACATGTGTATGCAGTCTGGTTGTTTCTCCCATGCCTCCAGCTGTAGGGTACATGAATCCCAAACTGTGGCCAGGCATCCTGAGTGTACCATCACCACAGCACCACAGGGGGACATGTATGGCCATGGGGCACACAAAGATGGGTGGTTGGGCAATGCTGCAGCCCTGCATGCACCATGGTGCTTCTTGGTGTGAGTAGGTGTGGTTCCACAGCACCGCACAGTGGTGGGAAGCAGGGCACAAGTGTGACACTCAAACATGGTGGGCATGGTAGACAGTCTGACCGTCCCCCACCCTGCTCACCACAACAGATCCTGATATGATGCTGTCCTCCCCTATTTCAAGAGGAGACATGAAATATCCGCTACAGGAGTGACTGATGACCAGCATAACAGCACTATAATCGAATGCACCAGAGAACACGCTCAGTTATAGATTGGACATTCGGGTAGCTCAAATCCTGCTTCCGTTGTTTGGACAGGTCAGGTGGTGAGCTTCTCTATGAGCCAGCGAATGTCTGCCAAATCTTCCTATCATTCTGCATGCTCCACAATTATGCCATTTGTCAGAGGCAGCCCATGCCTGATGGAATGGACCTACCCCCTAAGAAGGCAGATGACGACAGCATGCCACCACAGGTACACTATGGACAGGCATATCAGAGAGGCATGCTGACATGCCAAAACCTTGTCCAAACACAAACCTGACAAATGTGGGTTACGTCTGGGGTGGAGTGACCTTGGGGGGGGAGGGTGCTGGGAGCTTGTGCCGGGTGGGGCCTACAGCTGGGGGGGGGGGGAAGCAGTGCTAGCATCTGGGGCTCTGTGTTGTGTGTGTGGACAATTCTGGTGCAGGCATTGTGGCAAGGCACCTGCCTGTCTGCTATACATGTGTAACCACCAAGCTCCCGCAGCAGCTGCTGCCTGAGCTGCAGCAGTAGCCACAGACACAATTGGTGATGTGTCCATTACCGGACCCTGTTTGCTCAGGTATCCCTAATGTTGTAGAAGTGTCTGTTGACATGAAGGTTAGAGAATACCATGGGTACATGTGTCTCCCCATCCACGGTCAGGCCCAACAGCAACATGCTCTCCTTCCCATCTCCTGAGGTGCCAGACCCCAGTCCCAGAGAGCTAACACAGTTGCATCACTCTGGACTCCCATGTGCCCTGCTCCCCCAGGCATCTGTATCCATGTGTGGCTGACTGGCCTACTGGCTGGTGGCAGGTTTGAGGAACCAGGAAGCAGGGGTTACCCTTACACATTGCCTCTCCCTGTTTGTGATGGCCTGACAGTGTTACTCATGTTCTGGGTTCTGTTTCTTCTGATAGTCAGTACCTGTTTCTCTCTCTACCTTTCTGGCACTTTCCCATGGGCCAGGGCATTTTAATGTTTGCACACAGGGGTTTCTGGGCACACAGTGTGTCTTTCCTCTTTCCCTCATTCACACATGCCTGCTCATACCATTTGTGCCGGGGTGGGGAGTTGTTCTTACTGCACCTTGTCTGTCTACATTGGAGGGGTGGTGCGGCCTAATGGTTAGTGGACTAGCTATGTGATTGGGATTCCCTTCCCAGTGACACACTTTGAGGCCTGGGTCATATCATTCATCCCTCCATTGCATGGGATACCTACATATACATGGTGTCACTGTTGCATGTGTGTGACAATGTTCCAGTTTCACTGTCCAAGTTTTGGCTGCGGTGGTCTCATTTCTCAATACACAGTAACATATATTCATTGCTCATGACTGGGGCTTCATGGGGATGTTGTGTGCGATAGTTGGTGTCGTCATCTGTGTGTGTGTGTGTGTGTATCTTTTGGCTGATATGTGCATTCTCCAGGAGCATCCGTGATATTGTTCTGGTCCTTTCCTGCCTTGTCTGTTTCTGGTTCTGTGTTACCTGCTGCTATCTTTGTGCTGCCTTCAGTGCTCACCACTCATCACAACAGTGATTTGCTGCATCTTCTTTCCAGGTGATGTTCCCTGTTATATGTGTGCATCCATTTGGTGGTGTGGCAACACTTTGTGCACTCTCTGGGTCCACCAGCAATGCATATCTCTTCCTATCACTCACATGGTGATAATGCTATAAGGGTACAATTCTCACTCTCTGCTATATTCAGGTTCCTGCACATGCATTCATTCTGCTCATGCTAGGTTAGACCTTTTCATGCACTCTCTCTGTCCCTCAACATTTGTGCCATGCCTTCCTCTGTACATGTCTGACAGCTCTGATGCTGTATCTGTACTTAGCTTCGGTGGACCTTATACTCTCCCGGCCCCTAAGTGCAGAGGCAGGAGTTGGGCATCTGCAGCCCCTGGGGAGCAGCAATGCCTCATCCGGTAGGACCAGACTGCAAAGCAGGCAGGTCTCTGGCTTGGAGAAATTGGGTTGCCAAGTAGCCAACCCAATTTCTCTTGGGCTCAGTGTGTTGGTGGGGGGGGGGGGGAGGGTCTTCACTCCATTCTGTTTCCTGTTGCACGTGGACCATACTGCAGGTGGGCTTGGTTTCAGACTTACACTTGCATGGTTGCAGCGGAATTGCGAGCGGTCATAGAGGGTTAGCGCACATGTATCACAGGGGTGGTTTCGGTGGATAGCGGGGGTGGACGTTTTCATTCTTTGCATGTCCAGGAGGAACGCACACAGTGGCATCCATTGTACATTTCGGCGCAGGTGCATCTATATTGCAATTCTGTTGGTGCGTGTACATCCAGAGACAGACCTGCAGAATCAGTGTCGCGTGTTTCACGTCTCCAATTTCCACATTTCCACAAGCCCTGCTCATCCTGGTCTGAATTGGCCTCTAAGTGGCTAAATATCATTGCTAGCCAGATAGCAAAAATGTGGGCAGCAAAATGGTATATTCAACACCAGATCCCAGACAGGATTCAGTGCTGAATATTCAGTTTTAGTTTCAGCAACAGTGGCAGCCTGGTGCTTTAAAAATGCTGACCACCATCACTGAATATCAACCCCATGGTCTTTATCTGCTGTTGCTTTCTATGTCTCTTGGTTTATATTGAGTTTCAAGGGAAGCCAGTACAAAGTAATCAGTAAGGGTATAGCTCTCTCCCATTGTCTAATCCGTGTAACAATCGTGACAGCAGTGTTTTGAACTAACTCTAAGTGGGCCAAAGACTTCTTACCAAGTTCAAGGTAGATTGTATTACAATAGTTGACAAGTGAGAGGACTACCACCTGTATCACAATTCTAACTCTTTTGCTTTGGTTTCCAAGCAAAAGGAAATGAAATAGGAAGTCTTGTTGAAATTTCCATTGGTATACACAGAAATGTAGCAAAAGATGGCAGATAAAGACCATGGGCCCGATAGTCCAAGGCATTTACAGTACATTGTTTACAAAGCTGAAAACCGTGTAAATGCCACTGATCAGGATATTCAATGGCACTAACATGGTTAGTGCCACTGAATATCCTCAACTAACACCGTTATACGGCCTGATGCTTACCACATAGCATTGGGGTGTATTGTGGGCGTTCCAGATAGTGGTGATTTTGTACCACTACCCGGTTAGCTACTGCAGGGAAAAGGTAGGCACAGCAAAAGCTAGCCTATCTTTTATCTGTGGGTGCTAACAGGGCAGCGGTGCAATATTGCCACTACCCAATTAGCTTCTGTCGAAGCATGTGCGACGACACCGGATATTCAATGCTGGGGCCGCATATGACCCTGGCATTATATATCTGGGGTTAAGGTTTAGCGCCAACAGCTAGGCACCATACTCATGCCCCATATGACTTATCCAGTCTGCTCATCTACAGCATCGATTAAATTCTACAATCTCTTCTTTCCTCTCAGAGATCTTCTGTGCTTGCCCTATGCTTTCTTGATTTCTAATACTGTCCTCATCTTCACCACCTCCACTAGGATGCTGATTTTCATACCTTCCATCTTTTTGTAAAGAAATTTTCAGGTCAATATTCAACTCGGGGTGGTCAGTGCTGGTAAAGTGCCTGGATATTTGGTGCCAGAGGATATACAGTTTTGCCACAATCTGTACAGCTATCCAGCTGCAAACCAAATAGCAAAACTGCATAAAATTAGGACAGTCATTAACCTGTCCTAACTTTACACACTTACCTATCTGGTTAGCAGGTTGAGAATCACAGCTAACTGGATAGGTGCCAGGACCACCCCAGCCCTACCCAGATTATGCTAAGGTGGTCTCTGGGGATATTCAGCGGCACTGGCACTGGTTAGTGTCACTGATTATAATCATAATAATGATAATTATCAGGAAAAGCAGGGTTTATATGGTTTGCAGATCCTACAAAATTCATAAACCCTTTAAAATACTGAGTTTTTGTTTTTAACAAAACTATGATGCGATGCCGAGCTTTATCAGTATATTGACTAGGCCTTCTCAAAGCAGTCAGTGTGGCATGTTTACTAAAGCATGGTAGCTGGGAACGCAGGGTTTAGCGCAAAGCTAACGTATGATTTGGCCTACGGTAGCTGAGATCATGTGGCCAAAAGGCGACCACGTTAAAAATGCCACTATATCTGAGCAGTGGATGAATAGGTGAGTTTAAGATAGAAAATGGGCAGAGAGAGGGCAGCAATGTGGCATCCAGCTAGGGAACCCAACTGAGTCACATTCGCAATATGGCCTCTGACCAGGCGGTAATTGCACCCCCCTTGCTAGCACATCACAAATCTGTGGTTCATACACAAGGATGAAGGACAACCACATAACAAAAAAATAGCAAGTAGGTGATGTTTGCAGAATATTTAGGTCTTCTTTTGGAGGGGCTGCAAGGTGAAGCTGCCATGGCAAAGGAACAGAACAGTCTGATAACCACATAACCAGGGCCTGCAGGTCAGAAGTGACTGACTGCTGTTCATGTCTGCATTTTCAGTGGATAGATGTCAAAGGGTTGCTGGCATTATATGCTATGGGGGTTTTAGGAGATAGGGCTTGTGCTGGCCACATAGCCAGAGTTGGAGCCAGCAGAGTGCAGAAGGGGGTGTGGTATGCAAAATGTGGTATTTAACACATTGGTTACATGACGGTGTGGCATCAAAAGATACCATCTCACCCCCACCTCCTTTGCATAGCGAGCATTTAGCAGTGAATATGTGGACCCGGGGGACCATGCTACTGCCATGGGCCATGTTTCTGTGGGTAGCTGACCCTTCACCCTGACCACGGGAGGATAAGACTGATGTCTGCAGGCTCTAAGCAGTTACTTGCTATTTTCAGCACTGAACATGGGTTTTCTGTGTTGTGGTTACTGATCAGTGTACCCCTCCTTCTTGACTCCAATGCCCAAGGGTTGAGATGTTCTATGGAAGTGCTTCCGTATGCTTTTCTGACAGCTAGGGTGTTCAGCCTGGCTTTGGCTATATCCATGGGGTATGTGGTGCTCCCCCAGAGCTTCTCCCAGTGGGAGAAAGCATGGGTGCCCGCCCTCTCCCCCGCATGCCCTCCTACTTCCCCCCTGCTCCTGCCTCTGTCATAGGCCCAACTCAAAATTGCCACAATCAGGTGCTGGGGGCAGTACTGCGAGATCATGGCCATATGTGTTTGTGCTAAAAATGTCTTCCCTTTTTCCTGGAAATTGGATAAAGAGTTAGGTCTCTAGGCTTCTGGAGTTTATAGGCGAACTAGGAGTCCTCCTTTTTTCTCTGGGAGGTTTCTCCTACCCAATAAGGGAGGAGTAGCCTAGTGGTTGGGGCAAGGTGCTTCAGGCCAGAAGGTCAGGGGTTCAAATCCCACTAGAGGACAGCAACTTTGGGCTGGAAGGACTGGGGTTTCTAGTCCCACAGATGCTCCTTGTGGTCTTGGACATGCCATTTAACCCTCCATTGCCCAGGTTCCCTGTAAGTATAAGTGTATGTGTTGCCACACACCCACTCCCTGGACCTTGGGGTTTCAGGAGGAGGTGGCCTTGGATGCCCTTCAGGGTTGAGGTTGTAGTTGTGTATGTGCTCAAGCAGTAAGGCAGGCAAAGAAAATTTCTTTGATGAGGTTTATTCCCGCATTGCAGTTCAAGGGCAAACAGACGCAAATAAAGTATAATAGCACAAAACAAGAGTGAGAAACCAAAACCAGGTATTGCACTGCTAGGCTAAATGTCCATTATCTTCTGCGATCACATTCAGTTGTCATGTGACCCTTTTCTAACGGACGAAACAAACTTTGACAAACAGCAATGCTCGTGGTATGCAGACAATTATGCTTTAACTTATTCCCCTCTGATAAGCTCTTCAGCATAGGAATCAATACAGCAACTTCTGTTATATTTCTTCATATAACTTTGTACAGCATTACAATTAAATGTCCTTCTCAATGACACAAGCTGAACAGTCCATTGGCATGTCTGGCTCTGTGAACGGTAGAGAAGAAACTAAAGGCATTTCTCTTCACAGCTTTTTGAGGGCTGTGCTACATTAGAGGAAGAAATTGCCCTGCTTTCAAGGAACTCTCTGAAATCTTTAAGAAGCAATTCAGCCTGGGTTTTTTCTGGGCTTAGCTGATAAAGTCTTCCTCCTTCAGGTAACTGTTTGTTTAAACTGCTTATCTCTTGTTAGCAATGCTGCTCTTACTAGGACAACAGCTCCACGTGTTAGGATTATCCTTCCCCCACTTATCACTAAACGTTAGTGCTGGATTTAAAACTTCAGCTGTGAGAAGAGAGTTTTTCAACAGAGTGTTAAAAGTAGAACCTTCAGAATTCTCTTGGCCCACGTCTCTATAATAGGAGTCAGCTGTTCTCCTACCATAGGTTTCTGCTGGCTTATGAATATAGCCTCGGCTGCTTAAATGCTTTTCAGACTGCAACCAATTGCTACCATGTTGTCTGACTTTGTCCTGGCTCTTAACGTTAGCCTTTACTCCTTCTGGCTTCCCAATGTTAAACTTGCTAGCAGTTTCAAACCCACTGTGTACCTTGTGCTGTGGCTTCCTCCAGGGTAATTCTCTGTCCCTCTGCCTTTGGTTCCAAGGTTCCACTTGGTCCTCTAGAAGCCTGTGCTGTAGCCTTGGGTCTCTCAGTGCCCCTGAATCCTTCTGGTCACAGAAGATTCTTCCTGCCTCTGAGTCTCCCGGGTATCTGCTCCTTGAGTCCAATCTTCTCCTTAGTGGATCACAGCTGCTTAACTGCTCTCTCTCCAACTCTTCATGGTCCTGTCCTTCCAAAACCAAACCGTTCTCTTCCTCTCCTTCTTCCTGTTCCCGTTCCTGTTCTAACTCTCTCTGTTTCTGAGTGCTTAACAAGGTGCCTGTGTACGGCACTGCCCGCCTCCTGCTTGGGCGTGCCCAATCAGGGACTTGGCTTCTCTCCTTCCTTGAGGTGAGGTGTGGTTCCTGATTAGCTCTATGTTTTTTCCTCTCTGAAGAGAAAATCCTGCATTCTCTTGCAGTACCGGTTCTCTCCACCGGATCACCATCTGTTTCCATAGCATCTTGAGAGGCTTCTACGTCACAGATCCCCCCCCCCCCCCTTAAGATATCACGGGCTGGGTTAGTCTTGATGGCCCAGCACGTGATACAATATATGGGCTCTGTGCTGGTGAGCTTCTGTTGAGGCTGTTGTCTCGGAGAGGCTATTGTGGCTATTTGGGCTAACGCTACTCTGTCATGCTATGGTTTTAACACGTTGATATGGTAAACTTGCCTGCGACCTTTCCTATTCTCAACCAAGTAAGATACAGGTCCTACAGGTTGTATTACCCGACAAGGGCCTTTCCAATGGCTCTCAAATTTAGGTTCTGTCCCAGCCACCATTACAATAACTTTCTCTCCTATCGTTAGTTGATGCTGCTTTGTATTCCTATCATAATAGGATTTTTGTTTGACCTGACTACGCTTCAGATTGTCCACTGCTACTTGTGAGGTCCGGCGTAGCCGCTTCTTTAAATCTTATAGGAACTTGGGCACCTCTATTTTCCTAGGATCTGGTTCTACCCATTGTTCTCTTAAGATATCGAGAATGCCACAGGGAGACCTGCCGTACAGGAGTTCATACGGTGCTGTTCCTAATGAGGCCTGTTTTCTCTCTCTGCATGCATACAGAACAAAGGGGAGCATTGTATCCCAGTTGTCCATTTCCCCCTCCAAACTCCTACGTAACATTCTTTTAAGAGTCTGGTTTTGTCTCTCGACTAAACCGTTCGTTTGGGGATGATATGCTGCCGTTTTAATATGGTGAATGCCAAAGGCATCCCACACCTGTCCTAAGTATTTTGACATGAAGTTGCTCCCTCTGTTGGTGAGAACTTCCTTGGGGAAACCCACTTCACAGAATAGCTTAATGAGTTCGTTTGCTATTACTCTGGCAGATATGGTGCGTAGTGGCATGGCCCACGGGAATCTTGTAGCGTGGTCTACCACCACTAAGATATAGCGGAAACCTCGAGGGGTTTTAATCAGAGGTCCGACAATGTCTACACCTATCCTCTGGATGGGATCCCTAATCACAGGTGATGGTATCATGGGGACATCCCTGGGATGGGCAGCTGAAACTCTTTGACATGTGGGGCAAGCCTCACAAAACTTAGCCGTCTCTTTAAAGATATCCGGCAAATAGAATCGGGATAAGATTTGATCGATGGTTCCCTGAATGCCCTTATGCCCTCCAACGGGATGGTCGTGTGCCAACCGTAGCACTATATTTTTAAAGGTGGTTGGCACCACCAACTGTTTTCTGCTATCCACGGTGAAAGGATCTTTACTTTCCCTATAAAGTATTCCCGCGGTCAGGAGAAACCTGGGTAAGGTATCCCTAGTAGTCTGAGCCCATTTGAATGCCTGTGTGAGAGCGGGGTCCACTTGCTGCTCGTTTGGGAACGTGGGAAATTTGTTCATTAGTTCCTCTGGTACCCATGGCAGCTCTTGCCCTGCCTGTACTTTAGACTTGTTTTTAGAGCGAGACTGTTTCTCCTTACGCTTCTCAGATTTTGCCTTTCTGACCTTAGTGTCCGGAGTGTTTATCAATGCTTCATCAGAGGGGAGAACTTCTCCGACATCCTCTGGGGTGTCTTCTTTACTTTCTAAGGCTGAGGATTGGGCTCTTGTGGAGACCATTGCGCCTTTCACCTGCAACTCTCGTTCCATCTCTCTAAAGAACTGCGGCCAATCTCTGCCTAGAATTACTGCATGGGGAAGTCCTGGGACAACTGCTAAGGGGATAGTCCTGCGTGCACCTAACCCTGCTATGTGTAACTTATATACCGGATAGGTGGAAGTTTCTCCGTGAACACATCTTATTTTAACTGAACTCACAGGCTGAATTACTTCTCCTCCCTGCATGGCTTCTATTCTCTGCCACAATTCTTCAGAGAGCATGCTTAACTCAGCTCCTGAATCTAGCAAAGCTTGAGTGGTAATTCCCTGTACTTCAACAGAAAGAAGAAATCCTTGTCTGTCTTTCATAGAACTATCCGCTATCAAGGCAGTTTTAACAAAACAATGTTTTTGAAAATGTCCCTCTTGCCCACATTTGTAACACCTTGGCTTACTCTTAGAATTTTTCCACAATGGCATGCACGTTTTTATAGGATCCTCCTGCACCCTCCGGTTCCTTTCTGATCCGCAACTGCCTGTCTCCTGGGAAGTAGTGCCAGCTCTCTGGGCAGTTAGCTCTGCCTCTATGTATCTTTCAGACAGTGCAACAGCTTCTTGGGGAGTTTTGCAGTTTTGCAAGATCAGGAAGGTGTGGATTCCCTGGGGTAGAGCGTTCATGTATTGCTCTAGTACCAAGTCATCAAGTATTGACTCCACAGATCTCCCTTCTGGAGTTAACCATTTGTCAATCAAGCTACGAATCCTGTGACACAAGGACTTAGGGGTCTCACTCGGCCTCAGTTTTACATTTCTCAAGCGAGTGTGGTAAACCAAAGGAGTGAGCCCTAATCTCTCTCTTATCGCTTTCTTTAATTTGTCATAGCTGCCGGCCAGTGCAGCAGGCATGGCGCGGTAAGCGGCCATCGCTTCCCCAGTAAGGGATGCTGCTAATCTTAGTGCCCAGTGTTCCCTAGGCCAGGCGCTAAGGCGAGCTACTCTCTCGAAGCTCTCGAGAAAGTCATCTACATCATCCTGATTAGTAAGTTGACCAAAATTAAACAAAGTTCCTGTGTGTAGACTAACAGGGTGTACAGAGTCTGTTAGAGTGGAACCTGGTGTAGATGCTGGTGGTACAGTTGCCTGCTTCCTCTCCTTTAGCCATTCCTCCATCATGGTAAGTAGAGGTTGCTGCTGTTCACTGAAACTCGCATTGGCTCTTTCCTGTGCCTCTAACGAAAGATCGGTCTGACGCTCCAGCTGCGTCGCCATCCATTGGAAGATGTCCTTGGCCTCCATCGCCATCTTGAAATTCCTGGAATAAAGCAAAAATACAGACCCAAGTGCGGTATCACAGTACACTTGTCTATCTGTGCTTTTATTTCTCCTTTTTTTTTTTCTAGTCACCACTAGGCTGCACCCTTGCCCTGGTTATAACCAGGGCAAGGGTGAATACCCGGGGTGGATACCCTTTACCTGGCTCAGGTGGTTTGCATGCACATCAGCAACAGCAGATCCTGTAGCCTCCTGCAGTCCCCTTCCTCGTCTGGGCTCGTCAGCTCTTCAGCTGGGCTCTTCTGGAAAGTTGGCTTCTGCAGCTCCCGATGTGGCTATTTCTTGCGCCTGCGCAGTATCCTGCCAACTATGCCACTTTGCCACACACCCACTCCCTGGACCTTGGGGTTTCAGGAGGAGGTGGCCTTGGATGCCCTTCAGGGTTGAGGTTGTAGTTGTGTATGTGCTCAAGCAGTAAGGCAGGCAAAGAAAATTTCTTTGAGGTTTATTCCCGCATTGCAGTTCAAGTTCAAACAGACGCAAATAAAGTATAATAGCACAAAACAAGAGTGAGAAACCAAAACCAGGTATTGCACTGCTAGGCTAAATGTCCATTATCTTCTGTGATCACATTCAGTTGTCATGTGACCCTTTTCTAACGGACGAAACAAACTTTGGCAAACAGCAATGCTCGTGGTATGCAGACAATTATGCTTTAACTTATTCCCCTCTGATAAGCTCTTCAGCATAGGAATCAATACAGCAACTTCTGTTATATTTCTTCATATAACTTTGTACAGCATTACAATTAAATGTCTTTCTCAGTGACACAAGCTGAACAGTCCATTGGCATGTCTGGCTCTGTGAACGGTAGAGAAGAAACTAAAGGCATTTCCTCTTCACAGCTTTTTGAGGGCTGTGCTACATTAGAGGAAGAAATTGCCCTGCTTTCAAGGAACTCTCTGAAATCTTTAAGAAGCAATTCAGCCTGCGTTCTTTCTGGGGCTAAGCTGATAAAGTCTTCCTCCTTCAGGTAACTGTTTGTTTAAACTGCTTATCTCTTGATAATTAGCAATGCTGCTCTTACTAGGACAACAGCTTCACGTGTTAGGATTATCCTTCCCCCACTTATCACTAAACATTAGTGCTGGGTTTAAAACTTCTGCTGTGAGAGGAGAGTTTTTCAACAGAGTGTTAAAAGTAGAACCTTCAGACTTCTCTTGGCCCACGTCTCTATAATAGGAGTCAGCTGTTCTCCTACCATAGGTTTCTGCTGGCTTATGAATATAGCCTCGGCTGCTTAAATGCTTTTCAGACTGCAACCAATTGCTACCATGTTGTCTGACTTTGTCCTGGCTCTTAACGTTAGCCTTTACTCTTTCTGGCTTCCCAATGTTAAAGTTGCTAGCAGTTTCAAACCCACTGTGTACCTTGTGCTGTGGCTTTCTCCAGGGTAATTCTCTGTCCCTCTGCCTTTGTTCCAAGGTTCCACTTGGACCTCTAGAAGCCTGTGCTGTAGCCTTGGGTCTCTCAGTGCCCCTGAATCCTTCTGGTCACAGAAGATTCGTCCTGCCTCTGAGTCTCCCGGGTATCTGCTCCGTGAGTCCAATCTTCTCCTTAGTGGATCACAGCTGCTTAACTGCTCTCTCTCCAACTCTTCATGGTCCTGTCCTTCCAAAACCAAACCGTTCTCTTCCTCTCCTTCTTCCTGTTCCCGTTCCTGTTCTAACTCTCTCTTTTTCTGAATGCTTAACAAGGTGCCTGTGTACGGCACTGCCCGCCTCCTGCTTGGGCGTGCCCAATCAGGGACTTGGCTTCTCTCCTTCCTTGAGGTGAGGTGTGGTTCCTGATTAGCTCTATGTTTTTTTCTCTCTGAAGATAAAATCCTGCATTCTCTTGCAGTACCGGTTCTCTCCACTGGATCACCATCTGTTTCCATAGCATCTTGAGAGGCTTCTACGTCACAGTGTCTCATATCCCTGCGTGTTAAATGTATCCCCTAATTGTGTTGTGACCGCTTTGATTGAAGGATAAGGCGGTATACAAAACTGTCTAAATAAATAAAATCTTCCTTTCACCAATGTTTCCATGTCTGAAGCAGGAACTTGACCGGGTAGGGATGTGTGTTTGTGAGTACACATACAGTTTGTTGTGTTGCTTACTGTTTTTGCAATTTTTTACCTAGTAAATCCTTACCTAGTAAATAAAAAATACAAGAAAATAACACAACCAAAATAAACAAAAGAAAACAACCTAGGGCCCAATATTGCATTGAGCCGGATATGCGCTGCTATGCCAGGGTCATATGCAGCCCCAGCATTGAATATCTGGGATCATTGTACATGCCCTGCAGCCGTAAAAGCTAATTGGGTAGAATCAATATTGCACCGCTGCCCGGTTAGCTCCCGCGGGTAAAACTAGGCCAGCTTTTGCTTCACCTAGTTTTACTCGCAGGTCACTAACCAGGTAGCAGTGCAATATCGCTGCTAACCAATTAACAACTGTTGCTACCTCTGCTCCACTCCGGAATGCCCACAAACACATCCTGATGCTAAGCCTTTAGCAATGGGGCATGTAGGGGAGATAATTGGTGATATTCAGTGACACTAAACGGCAATCAGTAGCCTTTGCACATTTTGCAGGTCTTTAAACCATGTAAATGCCTTTTAAATATTGGCTTCCTTGGGTATTAAAAAATCATCATTAAGAAGGGGGAATAACTCATAAAGAATATACAAAGATACAGTCCCTACAGTTCATTCTCACAAAACGTCTGCTCTATCTCTAAAATCATGGCATAATTTACCAAATTTTGAATCTATCTAGCCACCGTGATCTCATATTTCACAATTAGGCAAACTGAATTCCATCAGAAATTAAAATCAATCAAATGTATTCGGTTTCTGATTTTGCATAGTTTTCAATGCAACGGCTATAAGAATATCAAACTATTTCTTCTCTGATGCATGTAAGTTACCTGACAAATTCTGCACTAATCTGGCCGCCTAGAAGAGCCCACAATTATTGGACAACGGAACAACATATGCATAAAAGTTCCCAGATTCTCCTGACAGAAAAAACAAAGTTGTGAAATATACTATACCAGGCATGTCCAACAGGTAGATCGTGATCTACCTGTAGATCGCGGAGGGGTCAGAGGTAGATCGCCAGCCCCACTTGGCTTCATCTCTCCAGCAGCTCGCCTGTCGCTAGGAGAAAGCTCATGCCAGTAGGTCATCTTCTGAGGGCTTGCTGCTGCTGCTGATCCTTTCCCTGTCTTTTTTCCCTGCCTGTGGGCATCTTGCCTGCGTGTGTATTGGGGGCGCTTGTTGTTTTCGTGCCAATAGTTTGTGGCTACCCCAGGGGGCCGCTGTCCGCGCCCCACAACGAGACGCCACAGTCCCAGCATCATATCTGGTCTCCTGCCTCTCAGAATCACCTATTCCTGTCCCCACCCCCTTAGAAGTGTTTTATATACTGGGCGATATCCATTCGCCCGGGCTTTACCAGAATGCACTTACCATATTAGTTGTGTCGTGTGCTGGTCGTTGTTCACTTTATAGTTCGCCTTCATTAAATGTTTTCGGGCAGACACAACAATGTGTCAAGAATTTGGTGATTTTGGTGGGCTTTTCCAATTTTGTTCTAACTTGCCTATGCCTTGCCTTCAAATTGGTTCAAACCACTGTGACTTTTGCTTGCCTCTGCAATTTTATTTCGCCTTGCCTTTGCATTGATTCTACCCTGTGTGCAGAATTTACTAAATCGTGTGTGGTGGTATTTGAACTTGTTTGGGAGTATTTGATTTTATCTGGTTTGCTGGACGGGTGTTTGAGATTTTTGGATGATTGTTTGGTGGTATTTGATTATTGGTGCCATTATGATGAATTCTTATTTTTACTTTTAGAACTGCATGTTTGGTTTTGGCATCTCCAGTCCTTGTATTGCACATCATCTAGAGGTCTTCAGTTCCTGTTGATCTTTAATACTTTGGGACAGTGCCAGTTTTGGACCAGATTCAGCCAGTGTTTATATTAACTTAGCAGATTTGACCTTCTTACATCCAGCCACCCCAGAATAACGAAGATGAGTGTTCCAAAGAAGAGCAAAACCTACCACTTTCATGATGAATGGGAAATGGACTACTTCTTCATCATGGTGAAAGACAAGTGTTGTTGTCTAATTTGTAATGCCCCAGTATCCTTGCCCAAAAAGGGTAATCTGGAACATCATTATAAGGCTCTGCATAACAATAAGTTTGATGCTGATTTTCCACCCAAAAGTGAAATTCATAAACTGAAGCTCAAAGAACTTAAATCAAAATTGGCTACTCAGCAACAGCTGATGGAGAAGCCAAGGTCACATGCGGTCAATGCAATCATAGCATCCTTCAAGGTCAGCAACCTGATCGCAAAGAAATGCAAACCTTTCACTGAAGGGAAATTTGTAAAAGATTGCTTTCTTGAAGCAGCTGACAATATTTTTGAAGGATTTTAAAATAAGATAGAGATCATAGCTGCTATTCAAGTTGTACAATTGTCAAGAAACACCGTCCTGCGGTGAATAGAAAAGATGTGTGGAGACACAACTGAACAATTGTTGGAGGATGTTTCAAATTGTGTTGCTTTCTCACTCCAACTGGATGAATCTACAGACATAAGAGACATAGCCCAGTTTCTAGTCTTTATCCGGATGGTTTTTGAAGACTTCAGTATTAAAGAAGAACTACTTGGAATGATTCCTTTAACAGGGAGAACTACCAGTCAGAAAATATTCAGTTCTTTCCATTCTTTTGTGACAAAGTGTAATCTTCCATTGAATAGACTTGTTTCCATCACTACTGATGGAGCAAGAGCAATGACAGATGAGGTTAATGGTTGCATAGCCCTCTCAAGACAGCATGACGACTTCCCAGATTTCCTTTCTTACCACTGCATCATTCACCAGCAAGTTTTGGCAATCAAGAGACTCAATACAAAGACTGTCATGGACATCACTTTCAAAATTGTAAATTCATTTCATGGAAGATCATTTCAAAGACGGCTTTTCAAACTTACTCTTGATGAAGGGACAGCGGAAATCATTTTGCACACAGATGTAAAGTGGCTAAGTAGGCACACATTTCTGCAAAGATTTTGTGATTTGCTTAATGAAATACAAAGTTTTTTGAAGGAGAGGGGAGATGTCCAAGCAGAGTTGGAAGATGCAGAGTGATTATGTGATCTGGCATTTCTCGCTTGACTTTACAGGCGAACTAAGTGATATGAACCTTGAACTACAAGGTAAAAATAAATGCATTGGCGAGATGATGAGTACAGTTTCATCCTACAAGAGCAAATTTGAGCTAATGATGACTGACCTTGCAAACAACACTTTTGATCATTTTCCTAATACGCAGGACCATCTGGGACAATATCCAAATTTTGTTTTTCAGAACGAGAAGTATGTGACAGAAATCTGTTCTGTTATCCAGGAATTCAAAAATAGATTCTGTGACTTCCTAAAATTTGGAACAGTTGTGGAGTACTTGTCATACCCATTCAAAGTAGATGTGGACATTAAAGAAACTGCAGCTGCTATCAGTAAAAATTACTCATTGAACAAGCCATCTCTTAAAAACAAAATATTAACCCTTAAAATGACTTTTTTCTCAATACCTGTGCTGAGCAAGAATCCTTTAGGAAGCTAGTGCCTAGAGACAAATTTCCCAACTTGAGAAGATGCAGTGAAGCTGTACACTCTTGTTTTGGTTCAACATATTTGTGTGAATCTGCATTTTCCCATTTGAAAATGACAAAGAGTACACAACTTTCCAACATGACAGATGAACATCTCCAGGATTCCCTGAGACTGGCCCTCACGCAATATTCACCCAACTTCAAAAAGCTGGTGGATGAAATGCAGGCTCAGACGTTTCACTAATGAGCAAGAGCGAAATATTAAAGATTGTGCAAGATCAGCCTGGATCAATACTCAACCTAAATTTAACACAAATTACTCAATAAAAGTTAAAGAAAGTTATTATGACAGCTAAAGAAAGTTATCACTCAATAAAACTTTAAGAAAAAATGTACTTTCCATTTCCCCTCACAGTTCTTACTGGATCTTCGTCTCTCTGTTTTGTTTTTGCTGAATTTGCTTAACAGCTGATCACATCCAAGTAAATGACAGAAGGTTCATTAAAAATGGGGGGGGGGGGATCCTCCAACTTTATTGGGTTAAAATTTAATTTGAAACTAATTTGAAAATTAATTTTCATGGTGGTAGATCACTGGCACTTTTGGCCAGAAAAAGTAGATCACGACCTGTTTGAAGTTGTACATGCCTGTACTATACAAATGCTCAGTAGTAGTAGTAGTAGTAGTGGTCAATTCTATGAGCCTTCTGGACATCTGTACAGCTTTCAGCATGATAAAATTTGAGATCTGAAAGACTGGCACAGAGATAAGATTCCTATTAGACCCAGAAGATTTGCCATTGCCTTTCAGAAAACTGACAGAGGTTCCATATGATTGTAGTTGGCAAACACGTTGCTGATATGTTTCTGATTACAATAAGCATTTTTTCATATGTGGGAAGAGTGGAGTTTCCCCCATTGTTTCAAAAAGTATTCAAGAGAGTCTACAAATGAGGAGACGTAGGAAGTGAAGTAGTTGGATCAGGCTGCTTTCATAGCAGAACTTGCTTAGTGTGGTTTCCCAAGTTTTTCTACAGTGGACTGATATCATCAGAGACTCTGCATGTTCATCAGGGAAAATGAGACTCCTGCATTGGGAAATGAAGTAAGTAAATTTCAAGGGAAATTTTCAAAGCCATTTACACAGTTGAAAAGTGATTTTACCTGTGTAAATCTACTATCTGAAAATTGGCTAAAATATCTGTGTTGTTCCACAGCAAATAAAATATGTTATTCAATAGTTACAAATAGCCCATGCTAACCATTAGCCCAGCTTAGTAAACACGCCCTTAAGTTGCATTAAGAGAAGGTGATACCAAGGGCATAGTTGGTCTTGAAAGCAAAATAATACACTTGAAACCAAATTTTGCGTAGGTCATCTAGAGAGGAAAAGGGATGTCCAAATTGGACTGTTAACATTTTGCAGAGTATTTTACAAAAGGTTTGCTGAACATAGAGCCTTTTATAAAATGCTATAAGGCTTGTAAAGCTTCAGCTATATGCAAATGCCAACATCTTGATTTTATTAAGTAGACATATAGTAATTCTTGAAGAAATATAGGCATACTTCTCATGCCACCCATAACATGCCCCTTTGAAAATTATATGTGGTACAGACATACACCTCTAAGGAGCAACATTTCTAAAAGTATTACTTACTGTAGGCATGTTTATGGCTATGACCTCACCATATACACATGGAAATGCTATGCAAGCCTTCTAAAAAGATTTCCTTAGACTGATGGTTTGATGCAGCAAACTCTGCTATGCTCTAGCGCAGCATTTTGCTAATGATTTTTCTGTGCTAGTCTTGATCACTCAATGTGTAATCAAACTCTGGAATTCGTTACTGGAGGATGTAAAGTAGTAAATGCTGTTAGTGTAGCTGTGTTTAAAAAAGGTTTGGACAAGTTCCTGGTGGAAAGGTCGATAAGCCATTATTAAAGAGGACCCGGGAAATTTATTGCTTACTCTGGGACAAGCATTGTGGAACCCGTGCACCTTTTGTGAACCTGCCAGGTACTTGTGACCTGGATTGGCCACTGTTGGAAACAGGATACTGGGCTTGATGAACCTTGGTCTGACCGGTATGGCATTTCCTATGTTGTTATGTAGTGGTTAGCACGGTTCAGTAAACATGCCCTAATGGGTTTTGCTCCCAATGGGCAGTAAAATGCAAAAATTTACCGCACTTCAGTAAAAAGGCCCATTTGTCTCAAGAAGAAGTATTGGCAAACTGACTCTTCATGAATTGGTGATCCACATACAATAACCTCTGATCCAGATATAAAAAGCACATTCAGCTAAGTTTCTTGTCAGTGAATTGACTCAAAAAAACCTGTAGGCAATATTTATTGTGGAAACAGCATAGATGAGGTAATAGTTTCTTTATATTTTCTAGAGTAGCATAAAGGGTATCTTGTGAAGAAAGTGAAGCTGCAGCTGTTGAACAGAAATATTTCATTTCTCCCCCTTCTTCTTTGAGACTCTAAAATTCACTGCTATTAAAAAGATAATCCGAATAGAGAATGCCTGGAGACCAATGAAGTAGGGGCTTAAACTCATCTCAAATTGGACAGGTTGCTATAGGAACACAGCTAGCTCAGCAGTATACAAATAACTCTTAATAGAACTGTAATTTGCAACTTTTTTACAGCTTTCTATATTCCCAAAAAAAACATTTTGAAAATTCAGCAACACTGCAGAGAGCCACTTCTAATAAGAGATAATTATTTTTTTTCTTGTTACAATTCTGCTTCTATCAATACTGCTACTGTTTGGTTTCTTGATTTAAAATTATAAAATCTATATTTGTTATGTTGTTTTTTTTAATGTTGCAGATTAAACTGAAAAATAGTTATTGTTTTCACGTTCATATTTGGTTTGGGTTGGTGGATGTGACAACCTTTTTAGGATAAAACTATATGAGTTGTGAATATTATTCTCAGTTAAATGATTGAAGATCTTAATGGAGGCTTTTGCACCTATAAAGGTTTTTTCATTTCCAAAGCCTTTTTTACACATAGATTATACCGAATCCAAAGTAATCCAGGTTTCAGAAAAACAATAGTGTGGATATAACGCTTCTATCTTTGACTAATGATATCGCCCCTCACCAGGATGATGGTGACTATGCTTTTTCGGTGACTGTGGATCCAGGTGCTGCCTTAGATCTAGTCAATCAGAAATTTTGTTTATATCTTTTCAAAATAGTCATTATGGATCAGGCTTATGAATGGTTAATGTCCTATATGGCAGAGCACTCCTACTCTTTGCTGTGCTCTTCAGTTCCCAGTACTAGGTCTATAGCGTGTGGTGTGCCTCAGGGGTCTGCATATCCATCCCAGTAGCCCCAGCAGTAGACTCCAGAGGTTACCGCAAGTCAGCCAGGAAAGAGTTGCCAAAGACCCTACACTCTCCCCAGCAGCAGAGGACTGGAAGACTCATCTGCATATCTGTCCAGTTTCTTTCATGCACTTCAAAAGGTGCCAAAATTCCACCAACTGAACGATGGCTGAGAAAAATCATATTACCATAACTGTTACCCTCATTACAGCTTCTGCCACTGTCCATACATACAGCTAGATGCCAGTCAAGGGACCAGTTCCGTGTGCAGGATGCCTGCAAGCTGAAGCCCTCAGAAAACAAGTGGAGGAGGTCAGAGAAGAGGTGTCAAGGCTGAGAAACATTGAGACAGTGAGAAGGGCATTGATGAGATGCTTCTTGAAGTATCCAAGCTCTCTGACAGAGGTGGAGATGGTATGCTACAGAATGAAGAGAGTTGGACACAAGTCACCAGATCCTGCAGAATCGACTATCCAACTCCTACAATATGAAGACCTAGAAGTGGAAGAGGTGAAAGCATCCCAGGAAAGGGAAGAGCCAGAGCTCAAACACCCAATACTTTCAGAATCAATGACCACAAGTAAGCAAAAGGTAGTGGTGGTTGATGAGTCTCTTCTGAAGGGTACTGATGCATCCATCTGCCAATCAGACTTGATGTCCAGGGAAGTGTGCTGTCACTAGGTTCCAAAATCTGAGATTTTAAGGAGAGTTTGCCGAGACTCATTAAGCCTACTGATTATCCGATGTTGCTCATCCATGTTGGCACAAATGATACTGCTATGCAAACCTCCAAGTGTATCAACATAAGAACATAAGATAAGCCATACTGGGTCAGACCAAGGTCCATCAAGTCCAGTATCCTGTTTCCCACAGTAGCCAATCGTCACAAGTACCTAGAGGTTTCCCCAAAAGACAGGTTCCACAGTGCTTGTACTGGGGCAAAAGTGACAGAGGGTGAAGCAAATAGGCGTGCAGGTGATGTTCTCTTCAGTCTTACCTGTTGAGGGTAAAGACCGAGGCAGAGAAGCTTGCATCCTGTAGATGAATGCATGGCTGCATGGATGGTGTCATCGAGAGTCTTGGTTTCCTGAAAATTTTGGATGGTTTTCCAAGAGCTGCAAAGTAGAGATGGCATTCACCTATCCAAGAAGGGTCAAAGCGTCTTCCACAGCAGAATGGCTAACCTACTGAAGAGGACTTTAAACTAGATTCATTGGGGATGGGTGAAGAAAGCCCCTAGGTAAGTAAAACCCCTCAGGTAAGTAAAACATTTAATACCTCTGTAGAAATGGGTAAAAGGGGCAAAATCTGGAAAGTGGTGTTCATAAATGCCCATAGTATGGGAAATAAGATCCCAGATGTTGAGGCTTTAATGGAAGAATCTGATTTGGATTGAGTGACAGTTTCAGAGACATGGTTCATAGACATCCATGACTGGGATGTAATTATACTGGGCTATACTTTATTCAGGAAAGACAGGGTAGGAAAATATATTAAAAGACAAATTCCAAATGGGACATCCAAGTGCAATCTGGGATGTGAAAGCCAGAACATCTGAAAAGAAAGGCAGGCATATGCAAGTTCAGGCACGTGTATCAAATTTCTATATAGACGTCCCCAGGAAAGTTTTTCAGAACCAAGACATCTAATAGCATAATGATTAGAGTAGTGGCTTAATAGCTGAATGACTGAGTAGTCTAATTCTCCATCTTCTCTACGCTCTCTGGATGTTTTAAGGTGAAAACAAGCACTTTCCTGATATCTATTCATGCCTAGAGCAGGAATAAACATGCACGTGTCTGTAGATGGCTCTGCTGCTGCTGAGATGGAACTGGGAAGTGTAAGCCCATTACCCCTCCCCAGACATGCCTCTGCCATACCCCCATGTCTACTAGAACGTCCCTGTACTATAGATTCTGTGAATGGCATTTGTGGAATGGTTAGGAAGATGTTTCTGTAATTTCCATGTCCATGTGGATGTCTGCGGAAGACTAAATCTTTTAGAATGATCCTCTAAAGCTGTAGAATTACAGGGCTTAAAAGAGAGCGAGGAGGCATTAAACTAGAAAGAGGGAATGGGAAATACATTTACATAGGTGTGATATACAGATATCTTTCACAGGAGGAAGTGGACAGAGATTTTAAAAAGACATACACAGTACTGCCATGAGAGGAGACATGCTACTGAGAGGTGATTTCAATATGATGGATGTTGACTGGCATATCCCTCTTACAATGTCATCTAGATGAAGAAGATCCTGAATTCTCAATTGGGAGAACTATTCTGGTAACTGGTAACAGAACTCACACATAGACCTTGTGCTTACCAATGGGGAAAGTGTTACTGATGCTATAGCAGGAGTTCATCTCACATCCAGTATTAGGGCTAGTGCTGATAAAGTCCATTCAAAAGTGAAGGTCTTAGATTTTAGGAAAACTAACTTTGCTAAGATTGGACAATACCTCAAAGAGTCATTAGCGGGATGGAAACAGCTGGGGGATGTAGAAAAGCAATGAGCAAAACTGGAACGGGATATTTTAAGGGCAACAAACCTTTTCATTAGACTGGTAAATAAATGTATAAGGAAAAGGAGGCCACTATGGTTCTCAAAAGAAGTAGTTGAAAGGTGAAGAAAAAGAGAGTGGACTTCATAATATTGAAGAGATCACAGAAAGAGGAAGACAAGCATCAATACATATTTGGAAAAACTTAAAGAAGCTAGGAACTTAGTCAGGAAAGTAAATATATAAAAAGAAGAAGAAATAGCCAATGCTATAAAATGGGGGAGGACAAGATATTTTTCAGATATGTTAGCAAAAGGAGGAAGTGCAAAAGTCATATTGTCAGACTCAAGGATGAAGGGGAGTAATTTGTAGAAGATGATGAGGATAAAGTGGAATTGTTTAACAAATATTTTTGTTCTGTGTTCACAGATAATGGGCCCAGAGCAGGACCTCAGAAAACACCCAGAAATAGGAACAGAAGTGAAGGGGATCTTGAATGATTTTCAGAAGGCTGTGCTTATGAGGAACTAGCTAAACTAAAAGTGGACAAAGTGATGGGGCCAGATGGGATACATCCAAAGAAGGTGATTGTGGAGTTCTAGTAGGTCCACTGTCTGACCTTTTTTGATTCTTCTTTAAAGTTAGGAATGGTCTCAGAGGACTGGAGAAAGAAACAAGTGGTCCCTTTACACAAAACCAGAAGTAAGAATGAGGTTGAGAACTACAGGACGGTTGGTCTGACTTTTGTAGTGAGTAAATTAATGAAACTTGGAGTTGAGGAGTGGCCTAGTGGTTGGGGCAAGGTACTTCAGGCTGGAAGGTTGGGAGTTCAAATCCCACTAAAGGACAGCAACCTTGGGCCAGAAGGACTGGGGTTTCTAGTCCCACAGATGCTCCTTGTGGTCTTGGGCAAGCCACTTAACCCTCTATAGCCCATGTTCCCTGTAAAATAGTTATCTCCAAGTTATAATGCCCTGTTCAATGTAATTTCAGTTTGTTCAATGTAAACCACACTGATGCAGAATAGTGTGGTATATAAGAGAATGTAAATAAAATAAAGCTCTGCTAAAACAGAGGATAGTGAGGTTTCTGGAGTGCAAATGATTGCAGGATAAGAGGCAGCATGGGTTTACTTGATGCAGGTTTTCTCAGACAAATCTGATTGATTTCTTTGATTGGGTGACTAGAAAGTTTGAGAAAAGAAGAGCCCTAGATGTGGTGTATTTAGATTTCAGTAAGGCCTTTGACACCGTTCTACTCAAGCAACTTATAAATAAATTGAGCATCCTAGGGATGGACCCTAAAGTGACTGACTGGGTTACAGTAGAAATTGGTTGAGTAGGAGGCAACAAAGGGTATAGGTAAATAGATCTCACTCTGAGAAGAAGTAGTGTGCCGTAGGGATCTATTCTTGGTCTGATTTGTTTTAAGATTTTTGTTAGTAATATTGTGGAAGAGCTGTCAGGTAGGGTTTGCCTCTCTGTGGATGATGCCAAAATCTGCATAGAGTAGACACCAAGGAACATGAGAAGGGATCTAGCTATGCCTAAAGAATGGTTGAGAATTTGGCAACTGAGGTTTAATGCTAAAAAATGCAGGGTCAGGCATTTGGGCTGCAAAAATACAAAGGAGTAGTAGAGTATAAGGGTTGAAGTACCTCTGTCCACAAAAGAAAAGCGGAACCTGGGTGTGATTGTTTCTGATAATCTTAAAGTGGCTAAACAGGTAGAAAGGCAACGGCGAAAGTCAGAAGAATGCTTGGGTGCATAGGGAGAGTAATGGCCAGCAGAAAAAAGGAGGTGATAGCGTATCTGTATAAGTCTCTGGTGAGACCTCATTTGGAGTATTGTGTGCAATTCTGGAGACCGCACCTTCAAAAGGATATAAACAGGATGGAGTTGGATTGAAGGATGGCTACCACAATGGTCATCTGTCTTTGCTATAAACCATATGGGGACAAACTTAAAGATCTCAATATATATACTTTAGAGGAAAGGTGGTATAGAGGAGATATGATAGAGACATTTAAATACCTCTGTGGCATAAATGCACAGGAGAGCCTTTTTCAATTGAAAGTAAGGTCTGCAATGAGGGGACATAGGATGAGGGTGAAAGGGGATAGACTCAGGAGTAATATGCAGAAATATTTCTTTACAGAAATAGTAGTAGATGCATGGAATAGTCTCTCAGTTCATGTAGTGAAGACAAGGACTGTCAGAATTCAAGAAAGCATGGGACAAATACAAAATATCTATAGGAAAAAAAGGAATTATATTAGCTGATATGGATTGGCAGACGTGGTAGGCCTTGTGGTCTTTTTCTGCCATTATGTTTCTATGTTTATATTGGCTCCAATTTTATTTAACACGTTTGGCTCCATTGCTCCCTATCATCCAAAAGTATGGGTTTGGTAACTACTGCTGCCGATGACATCCAGCTCATCTAATTTACAGACTCTTTTCAGCCTGACTTATCACATTTGAAACTATGCTTGGAAGCTATGCGCTTTGGCTAGCTGCTAGTAAGGTAGAAATTGAAAATCAATGCAAGCGAATGTGAGGCTTTATGGATCATACAGAAGGGTAGTGCACCCTCATTAGCATCTTTGGTTGGCGGCTCACCCATTGCTCTGAAGAATACAATTAAGATACAAGGAGTTATATTTGATTCTCAACAGTCATTTCAGTCACAAGTTTCATTAATAATTCAAATTTGCTTTTACTATCTAGATAAAATAAGATCCATATGTCTATGTTTGGAGTAGAAAGATTTAATTGCTACTGCAATTTTATGTTTGGTTTATGCAAATGCATTTCTCTCAGGGATTACTGCTTGCTCGATAAAACGATTACAGTTGGTTCAGAACACAGTCATTAAAATAGTGTGTGGAGCACATAAATTTGATCAGGTGACCCCCTTGCTCAGGGCACACCACTGGTTTCCAGTTCAATTCAGGCGTGGAGATCTCCAAATCATTGAGTTATTAAGTAGCAACATTCTTAATTTAGGGATATGTTTACTAAACAGCATTAAGGGAGCAAGTGTGCCTTTAACGCCTGTTATCGGCACACCTGTGCCCTTAAAGCAGTGGAAAGGGCCAATAACGCCACATAAATGAGTGTTAGAGGGGCCCACAGCATTAAGGGAAAAGGAGGTGGAGAGTGGACATTAATGGGGCAGAGAGGGGGAAATGACAGCAGGTGCTCCTTTACCGCTGGCTTGCAGAATCACATATTAGAGCCCACAGCGCTGGAAACCCTAAAGTCAAGTAAAACCTCATGGAAAGGGGGAAATGTGAGGTGAGAGAGCCTATTTAAATGTCTGCAATGTACTGCACACACAGGGAATCCAAAGAAAGTGAGAGTAGTGCTCCATTAGCAGCAATAGCATAGTGCCACATTATGACAGGGCACTATGTTGATGGTGCCAGTGTAGCAAAGGAGGTGTCACGTGGGTGATGTTGTGGGGCTGGAAGGTCCACTAGCCTGAAAGAAATACCATTCTTTGGTCAAGGATATAACAGTAACTGTGTTCCCCTGTTAGAACCTCCAAACAAGTACCATAATGCAATTTGAAAAGAACTCTGAAGAGAGAACTCAAGGCTTATCGACTGTAGTAGACTGGTAGTGTTTCCCCATCATGCTGGGATCAGTTTCTCACAGACGTAGGTTGCTAAGAACTGCATGTCAAAGTGGGTAGCAGAACAGAGGCATATAATAATCCAAAGGGACCCATAGAGATGCAAAGCAGGGCGATGAGGAAGATAAGTAGTGGCCCAGGGAAACTTAAGCACACTGGTCACAGAATCACGCAGCTAGAAGGGGAAGAAGGTGGCATGGTATTTAAGGAGAGTGAAAGTCACCCACAGAGGTGCAAAGCATGAGGATGAGGATGAGTGGCACAGGAAAAGTCAAAGCAATGTAGGCGTAGAGATAGAGAGCCAGTGCATTTCAACATGTGAGTCATCTGCTGGACCCCGACTGTCCCATTTACACTGAGCATCTGTTCCCAGACATCCAAAAAGAATAAATCAAGGATGAACATGGCTGCCACTCTGAGGAGAATCTCTACCCCTGATCCACAGAGGAGAGAAGCCTGGACCAGTGATAGACCTTCTCCCTAGACAGGCATTCATCAAAAGAAACAAGTAGTAACACCATGGAAAGACTTCATCCATATGTTCAACATTAAATAGTTTGGGATGAAACCTTATCTTGTTTCAAGCTGTGGCAGCCCCCTCTCTCAGGCTTTGCTAGAAGTGGTTGAGTCTCAGGGATTTATTCTTCCTGAGATTGTCTGGGAGTAAGTGGATCACATCTGGCCATCTGAATATAAGGCTATGGTCTTGATCCAGCTTAATAGTTGCAGCAACAGGGATTTCGAGATGTATACCATTTTGCTGTCATATCTAAATAATAAGCAGAGATATGGCACTGTGAACAATGAGATGGAGGTGCACATTATACCTCTACCAGCCTTCCAACCACTTTCATCTAAACTGCGCCCATTCGAGGGTACAGGAGTTAGGAATAGAAGTGACACACAGCAGACTGTTATTGGCACTTATCTTACCTCAGAGCTCCTCCTTTTCTCTTGGTGCAGAGTGTGGGGTCTGATAAGCTAAGAAAGAGAATTGTTACATTTCAAGAGAAGACCTAGAGGTCTCATCTCCTGCCCTGGAGTCCCAAAAAAGTGTTCCAAAACAGTTGTTATGCAGATAGTTCTGCAGTGCACCTCCTGACCTTTGCTCATATTACCTCTCTCCTCTAATCACTTTATTGACTCCCTATCCGTTTCCACATCCAGTTCAAACTTCTTCTGCTGACCCATAAGTGCATTCACTCTGCAGCTCTTTATTACCTTTCTTCTCTTATCTCTCCTTACATCCCTCCTCGGGAACTCTGCTCTTGTGGCAAATCGCTTCTATCTGTGCCCTTTTCTTCTATTGCTAACCTCAGACTTCGCTACTTTCACCTTGCTGCTCCCTATGCCTGGAACAAATTACCTGAGTCTGTACGTCAGGTGCATTCTCTGGCCCTTTTCAAATCCAGGCTGAAAACTCACCTCTTTGCTGCCACTTTTGGATCTTGGTTCACCTGATCTCCCTTGTGTTTTCTTACCATTCCCCTTAGATGTATCGTATGTCTACATCTACTGTGCTGTCTGTCTTGACTAGATTGTAACCTCTGATGAGAAGAGACCATCTTTTACATATGTCTGTGCAGTGCTGCACACATTTTTTAGTACTATACAAATGTTCAGTAGTAGTAGTAGTAGTAGTCCCTCACTTGGTTTGCAGCTTGTCAAGCTGTGAGGGCTTATTTGCATCAGTGATGCTGAGGGCTAAGCTATTGGTAGTTTAACTACTGGCATGGTGTCCCAGACCAAGACAAACCACCCATCTGGGCAGCAGCAGAATGGGACAGTGTTGGCGGCAGAGGATCACATTTCTGTGACAATAGCAACAACACTAAACTTAAACTGCGCAAAGGAAAGGCCCAGCAATCTACTTTTGTATCTTGCCATGAAAACCCAATGGATAGTCATAACAAAAAAAATTGCACTATAGTGCTGGAAGATGAGACCCCCCAGGTTGGAAGGCACTCAACTAACTACTGGGGAGTTGCTGAAGACTTTCAGAGTAAAGCCAGCATTTATGATGTGGTTGGATCAAAGCCCTCGGGATGTCTGACTGCTGATGTAGCTGTGCATGAAATGAGAGTCACAAGCTGTAAAGATGTCTTACATATTGGGACATGGAACATATGAAGCATGAACCAAGGGAAGTTGGAGGTGTTCAAGAATGAAATGGAACGTGTACAACTTCATCTGTAAATAGTGGAGTATCACAGGGATCTGTGCTGGGCCTGCTGCTTTTAACATATTCATAAATGACCTAGAAATGGGAATAATGAGTGAAGTGATCAAATTTGCAGATGACACAAAATTATTCAAAGTTGTTAAAAACCAAGAGGATTGTGAAAAAATGCAAGAGGACCTTGATAAATTGGAAGGCTGGTAATACAAATGGCTGATGAAATTTAATGTGAACAAGTGCAAAGTTATGCACCTAGGAAAGAATAACAAACTATGGTTACATGATACAAGATACCACCTTAGAAAACACCACACAGGGAAAAGATTTAGGTGCATCATGGATAACATGTTGAAACCCTCTGCCCAGTGTGCAGCGGTGACTAAGAAAGCAAATAGAATGCTAGGAATTAGAAGTTAAGCAATGGAGAATAAAACAAAGGATATTATAATGCCTCTGTATCGTTCATTGGTTCAACCACACCTTGAATATTGTGTGCAATTCTGGTCTCTGTATCTTAAAAAGGATATAGCGGAATTAGAAAAGGTACAGAGAAGAGCAACCTAAATGGTAAAGGAGATGGAAGGATACCCCTATGAGGAAAGGCTTAAATGATTAGGGCTCTTTAACTTGGAAAAGAGACAGCGGAGGGGAGATATGATAGGGGTCTATAAACTAATTAATGGAGTGTAATGGGTTAATGTAGATTGGTTGTTTACACCATCAAAAAGTAGAAAGACTAGAGGATATGCAATGAAGCTACAATTACTTAAGACTAATAAGAGAAAATACTTTTTCACTCAATTTAATTAATTTAATTTAATTAGCAATTTTTTATATACCGCACCTTCCATTGATCAGTTGCGGTTTACATGGAACAACAGTAAATAGGCCATGCTGTTTTTACAGGTAACAATGTGAAACTACAAAGAAATTCAATCTTATAATTAACAGTTGTAAACTATATACAAAGAACCAGATTTTAACTATATACACGGTATGTATGTTTTCAAAATCATCGGCTTGGGGTTTTCTCACTTGTTCCAGTTCAGAGATGAGTTATGTCAGCTAGTGGAACTATCCTTTTTCTTGTTGAAAAGGTGAGTTTGACAAGGATCCATAGTGTGTTGAGAATAAATGAGTTTTAAGTTTTTTCCTGAACTCAACACGAACACGAACTCAACACGAACTGAACTCAACACGAACTACACATGACATACTGTATTGCAAGGTACATTTAGAACCAAAACTGCCCTTGCCTAGCACTTGTGTCACTTAGCAACTCTCTAAACACGTAGTGCCCTTTATAATGACTTTGGCAAGGGGGTGATATAGTGACATGTTGAGCATGCTACAAGTGGGAACATCCCTGGACTGTGTGTCATCTATCTTGGCTGTGGGTCATCAAGGTAATCCAGAGCCATGCCTGGTTTTCTATACTGCACTGTCATCCATGTATTTACAGTATGGTTCCTGGAACTGAAGGCAGGACCAGTTGGACTTGTTGCTGGTGACTTGGAGTCCTCTGGCAGCCCTAAATATGGGGAAAGAGCAATGGTACTGCCACATGATCGTCATGTAACGGAGAAGCACAGCTGTGGCTTGGTGGCAGTGCTAAATGCGTAGCAATGTTTAGTTGGGCCTGTATGTAGCTGAGGTGGCCAGTTTCAACAGTGGATTTGTGTGGGTGACCTGGATTTGTGAGAAAGTAACGAAGAGGCATGATGGTATATGCAGTGCTGCTTTACATATGTACAAGACTGGCAACAAATGCCATACTCCTAATTCAACTCACCACACTACACCAAGGAAACACAAACTAAAATCAACACAACCACGACCTGTGCAGAAGAATAACAGTTACCCCATTGAGGTTGTTAAATTTGCTGCCACTGCTGAAGCCATTTTTTGTGAAACAAGGATCTTGTTGGGTAGCTTTCTTTTAAAATATAAGAGGCACCATTGTTGTATGGAAAGTTAAGTATGATATGAATGAAATAACAAATTAAGAGAAAATATTTGACGCTTGGAGTTTGTGTTTTAGGTGCAGCTTGAGGGATCAGCTGTGTTGGCGTCGCTGTGCTTTCTAATAAGTTTTATTTTAATGAGTAGCTTTATATTGTTAAAATATGATTAATTGAAGAATAATATTTAAATTGGAATTTGAATGTGGTGGTGAGCTAGAGAAGCTAAACTTAGCTACTCAGCTATTAAATTATCTAATAAATAAATGTAAATATAGAGAAGTTTTTAGATCACTGCTGGCATTTATATTTTCTTCTGCAGAGGGTAGGACTAATTGGCCAATTTTCCAATTGGAGAATGGTGAATAGTGGAGTACCTCAGGGATCTGTGCTGGGTCCGCTGCTTTCGGGTCTGCTGATTTTTAACATATTCGTAAATGACCCGGAAATGGGAATGAGTGAGGTAATCAAATTTGCAGATGACACAAAATTATTCAAAGTTGTTAAACCTATGAGGATTGTGAAAAATTCCAAGAGGACATTGTTAAATTGGAAGACTGGGCATCCAAATGGCAGATGGAATTTAATGTAGACAAGTGCAAAGTTATGCACCTAGGAAAGAACAACCCAAACTATGGTTACCATGATGCAAGGTTCCACATTAGGAACCACCACCCAATGAAAATATTTTGGCGTCAACGTGGATAATGTGATGAAGCGCTCTGCCCAGTGTGCAGCAGCGGCCAAGAAAGCAAATAGAATGCTAGGAATCATAAGGAAAGGAATATAGAATAAAATAAAAGATATTATAATGCCTCTGTATCGTTCCATGGTGCGGCCACATCTTGAATATTGTGTGCAATTCTGGTCACCGTATCTTAAAAAGGCTATAGGTTATTAGAAAAGGTACAGAGAAGAGCCACCAAAATGGTAAAGGGGATGGAAGGATACCCCTATGAAGAAAGGCTGAAAAGGTTAGGGCTCTTCAACCTGGAAAAGAGACTGGAGATATGATAGAGATTTATGAATTAATGAATGGGGTGGAAAGGGTCGATTGATTGTTTATGCCATCAAAATATAGAAAGACTAGGGGACATGCAATGAAGCTACAGGGTAACCTATTTAAGACTAATAAGAGAAAATATTTTTTCACTCAACGTGTAATCAACCTCTGGAATTCATTACCAGAGAATGTAGTAAAGCACAGTTACTTACCTGTAACAGGTGATCTCTGGGAACAGCAGGAATTAGTCTTCACATATGGGGACTGTCGCAGAGCAGACCCAGCGGAGCCTATGGAGATAGATGGAGAAGTAGCAGATCAGACTGACACTGACGTTTGTAGAAAGCACATGTCAGGAAGTTGCTATAAGCAACGAAAACAAATGAGGTCACGAGCCAGAGAGACACACCCAGCCAGCAGGGAAGCTAGGTGGTTATCACCTGATATAAGTCAGCTGGGGGGAGGTGCTGCTCAGAGATACCTAGATAAGCACAGCTCACAAACAGTTAGGCAGAGCTACAGGAGGAGCGGCAAGGGCAGAGAGAGCTGCAAGGGCTGCAAGAGCTGGAGAGAGAGCTGTGGAGAAAGCGTGTCTGACAATCACTACGGAAGCCTGAATGGAAGTTTGAATGATTACCATGAGTGCTTGAGTGAGAAGCCAAGACAGCTGGACTCAGAGAGTGAAAGTGATGATAACGGCAATTGTGGAAAGAGCTACAGAGGAGGTAGCAAAGCCAGGAGAGGAAGCCTCAGTTACTAGAGGAGCCCAGAGAGTGTTGGAAACAGCCCAGATTGGAACGGAGCTGTGAGGAGAAAGGTAAAAGCTGAAGAGTTTTATTTTCATCCTGAAAGGGGAAGCATAGGGTTTGGCTATAGGAAGCAGTTCCCTGAAACAGAGAAGTTTCACTACCCTTATACCAGGCATGAAAAGGTTAAATGCTTTTTACCTGATGAAGCTAATATCTCTGGAAGGAATGTAAGGAGCAGAGTCTCAGTAAAACTGCCGTTTCAAACTCCAGCCATACACAGAATCCTGAGCCAGGCAGAGGCAAGTGGTAAGCCAACTTCCTCTAATAGAAGTGCAGGAGAATACTATAGTTTACCTTACAACCACCAGCAGGGGAAAGGCTCTTACCCAAAGAAGTTCAGTGAATGTGGTAATAGCAGTCAGTCTACTCTCACAGAGAGAGAAAGAGAAGTACGTCAGAATAGAGAGAGACTGTTTGAAGAGGTCCCACATGCTGAGAGGAAAGAGATATTAAGTGCTTGTGAGGAAGCAATGCAATGTGAGCCGTCTGAAGCTGAGACAAGCACGGAGTATATGGATTGTACAATTTCTATAGCAGACAGCATATCCTCTTTAAGGTAAAAAAGGGAATTAAGAGCTGTTGAAGCCTGACATTGTAAAGGAAGGCTTGTATCTGCTTGTGAAAGACTGTTTTGAGATACATTTGTTTTACTGCTGAGAAGAAGCTATTTTTGTTACATTTTTCCTTTTGTTATATGCCCAGGAAGGGTTATGTTTTCCTTTTGTTTGTACCACGATAAGAAGTCCTTTTGGAAGGGGAAATAAAGCCCTCATTAACCTTACCATCGTTCCACGACTGATTTTTAACTGGCAGCACAACTACAACTACCAGAAGGCCAGTTACACCGAAGCCCCAGTGCAGTGCCCTGCCCAACCAACAGGTACACAGCACGGACGGGTGACAGTACATCGGTACCGACGGAGCCTGCACGGGAATGCTCCCCAGCATCCAATCAGAAAGCTTTTGGGAGCATCCCTCGCGCCTGCGCGCTGACTTCCCGCCTTTCCCACTGTCTCTCCTCAGTTGAGTTTCATAGCTGAGACAGAAGGAGAGAAAGAGGAAAGGAAAAATAGATAGATACAACTCCTAGGGGAGGTGAGTGGGTTGTAAAGACTAATTCCTGCTGTTCCCAGAGATCACCTGTTACAGGTAAGTAACTGTGCTATCTCCAGGAACAAGCAGGAATGAGTCTTCACATATGGGGACTCCCTAGCTGTGGGTGCCAGGGGAGATCCCATAAAATGCGCATCCCTGGAACAGGACGGCATTTCCCAAACCTGGATCCCCGGCATCCCCTGAGGGATGGGGGGTAGGAGTTGAATAGAGGAGAGCTGTAGAGGAACAGTGAATCTAAAGACTATAGGGAAAAAGAGTCTTTAGAATGTATGTCAAGTATCATTAAAATATTTAATGAACTAGTACAATATAGAGCTTACCTACTGGATTGTAGGAAGTAGAACTGTGATGGAGTGTACTGTAGATGCAGTAGCGGAATCTTCAAGGTAACTTCACAGCAGTGAGGATGAAGTTCCAAACCTGGAATGGGCAGGTGACCCAGGTGTCAACTGGGGTAGGAGAAGAACGGCAGGTCTTCAATGGAAAGCTTTATGGGAAAAAGCTGAAAACTCTTTTAGGTGCAGAGTTATTAACATTGAGGACTAAAAGAAGAAGACTGACCGATCTGGAGAATTAGCCCAGTCCTGAAGGGAAGAGGGGCTATGGAAAAAAGCCCCTATTCCCAAGGAGAACAGAAATGTACTCAGAATACTGAAGATGTACACTGTCTTTCCTAGCTGGTAAGAGATAGGAAGACAATGAAGTTTGATACTTCATAGACAGGGAGATCTATAACAAAAATAGAAGCTGTTGACATCACAGCAATAATTGTATGTATAACCGCTCCCACTTACTGAGCCATATGAGAATAGGCAAGTGGACTGTCTGGACCCCTTAAGAAGGGAAAAACTTTATAGCACAGACAGTTAGGGAGATAGCAGGTAATACTTAGGGGCTTGTTTACAAAGCCGCGGTAGTGGTTCGCGATCGCGATCGCAGCCGCGGCCCCATTGAAATCAATGGGGCCGCGGCTCCGATTACGATCGCAAACCGCTACCGCGGCTTTGTAAACAAGCCCCTTAGCGTCCTATGGACATCTCCCAATGGGCACGGGGGTAAAAGCCACCTGAAGATATATAGAGAATCTATTTGGGTGGTGCAGGAATGTAGTTCAGTGGAATAACCAGTATGGTTGCGTGAAAAGACAGAGGGTAATAGCAGTCTGGCAAGAGCATGTCAGGAGTACTTTGGGACTCTGACATGTCCAAAGGACAAAAAAACGCATAGACTAAGACAAGGGACACAGGGGTATCATGTACAGTGAAAGAGTATGCGTTGTCCAAGTGGAGCAGAAAAGATAATGCCAAGCTGTAAGGAAGAAAGGGGTAGATTCCTGCAAGATTGGGAATTCCTTGGATATTCACGCCATGGAATGATTATATAAACGTTTTCTACTATATGGGAAAAAAACCCCAGAGACAAAGTTCAATGCTCTGTAGCAAGGACCCATAGTAGAAAGCTTCTCTGAAGATTGCAGAGAACATTGTGCAGGAGAATCATAAGATGAAACTGACAGAAGTCAGGTGTGTAGCCACATCCTAGGGAAGGATATGGCTAGAAGAAGAGAACCTGCAGTGAATAGTATTATGCAAGATAGTTGAAAGTAGCTTGCAATGAGCATTAAAGCAATCACTGGAACTCCTGCATATAGAGCAACTGAACAACACAGCAGGGGGATTCTCCTGTATGTAAAACAGAGAAAAAACAGACAAAGGGAGTGGAGATATTCCCGTCCCTGTCTGATGAGTTGTTCAGAGCATGCATAGAAGGAAGAAAAAGTCTACACTGGAAAGAAAGAGAAGTGTGTCAGTATGGTACCAACTCAATCAGGGGAAACCCTGGAAGAGAGGGGGTTGGAAAATGACTTACCATATGGTAAGTCAGCTGAACGAAAGATGTCCATGAGGGAACAGAAAACTATCATGGGATAGTTGTAACTTCCCTTCGTGGTAGTGAGAAGGGGAGAATTCTGTAACCCATGGACAAAGTATCCTAACAGCTTAGCATACTGAAAAAGAAAAAAGCAGTGTAGGGTTTGAAGAATAAACTTGTGCTAAGAAGAAGTTAACTGTAGATTGCAATACACAGGAACCTATGGTTGCTGGGTATGATTAGACTGGCTAGAGTCTGGAGACTTCAGACTAGGATGAGATGTCCCTTGCTTGGGGACATCTGGAGGATGGGCAGGATAAGGGTGAAACCTTCTTTTCTTAGGGACAGAAGGTTTGGTAGGACATTTCCTACGTCCTGGGGAAAAATAAGGCTTAGGATGGTTTCCAGAACCAGGGAAGTCAGCGGAGCAATGAGCAACCTGACGTAAAGCCTCTTTATTGAAGAGATTTTCTCCAGTACAAGGAGAGTTACCCAGTGTATATTGTGCCCATCTGCTCAAGTCTGAAGCCTTCAGCCAGGCTGTACGACGTGCTCCAATGGCAATAGCAGAGGATCTGCTAACAGACTCAAAAGAGTCTAGAGAAGCACGAGAAAGAAACCAAGAGATATTCCTGCTATGATTAAGAAGCAAGGAAAAGTCAGTGGCCTTAGGCTCTGACAAAAAAGGGGACAAAAGAGATAATTGTTCTGTGACTTCCTGAAGTGTCAGGCTCATATAAAAAATATATGAGATAATCCTTGAAGCCAGCATAGAAGTTTGGAAGGTTTGACGTCCAAAGACATCAAGTGCTTTAGATGCACGACCTGGCGGATAAGAAGAGTGCTTCTTCTTGCTTCTTACCTTCCTCATAGCTGATTCCACTACAAGGGAATGATATGGAAGTTGGTTTTTCTGAAAGCCCGGAGAGGGAGGCACCTGATACAGAACATTCATGGCTGTAGAAGGTGCAGGAACCCTTAAAGGTGATTCCAAAATCCTCAAAAGAAGGTCCTGCAAAGAATGATGTAAAGGAAGCATTATATTTTCCTTTTCTGCAGGACCTTGGTTAAGAGTAGAGCCAGGAATAGGAATGGCAAGAAAGGTTGCCATGTCAAGGAGAAATTTCTGAAAAGAAGGATCCCCAATAAGAACTATTCCTGGGTAGGCTGAGGTTGAAGAAGCAGCTTGAGCACCAGAAGACATACTGGACTGGTGCAGAAAAAGAATCCTGCTAGATGGAGAACGATACTGACAGTTCTGATTCGAGGCAGTTAGTACTGCATCATCGGTTCCCGGTATCGATTCCAAGCTAGGCATAGAAAGGATCAATGGCACCGATGGAACTGCAGGAATCGACATCGATATCAATACCGGTATCGGACACGGTGATACCATCGAAGCAGGTATCGGAGGCTGCGGAAGCGGTACCGAGGTAACCAGAGAGGCTTGGTAAACATCCCTGGTAATGCGCAATCGGGAACGATATGGGTCGGTTCCCAAACGCGCCGGTACCAAGTCATCTAGACTGGATATCGATTCCAGACTCGGCATTGAGGGGAGCGGGTCTATCGATGCATGCCTAGAAGGTACCGACATCGGTGGTGGTATCGGCGATGCCGATACAGGAAAGTCAATCAGAGTGGTATCGAGCGGTACCGAAGGTACCGAGGCTGTCTGATGACGATCCCAGGTGAAGAGTGGAACACTCGACACCGATGCCGATGCCGGGGTATCGGTACCGCTCGAAGCCGGTTCCAACCCCGAGCATGGCGAAGATAGAGGAAAGTCAATCTGGGTGGTATCGATCGGTCCCGAAGGTACCGAGGATAGCAGATGACGATCCCTGGTGAAGAGTGGAACACTCGACACCGATGTCGATGCCGGGGTAGCGGTACCGCTCGAAGCCGGTACCAACCCCGAGCATAGCGGGAATACAGGAAAGCCAATCTGGGTTGCATCGATCGGCCCCGAAGGTACCGAGGACACCAGATGACGATCCCTGGTGAAGAGTGCAGCACTCAACACCGATGCCGGTGCCGGGTTATCGGTACCGCTCGAAGCGGATACCACCCCCTGGCACGGCTCAGGTATGTTCTGTGAGGGGTGAGCCCCAGGAACAACCTGAAACCCCGTGAATGCTTTGGAGCCCGAAGACTCCCGCCGGGGCTTTATTGCCAATGGAATCTTGAGGGCAAGGCCGGAGCCATCAGCATGCTGTGCATGAGACTTACCCTTCAAGAAATGGCTAGTCTTAACAGACTGTTTGTGGGTTACCTGATCCTGGAGAGAAGAAACAACCGGTGTCCTCACCTCAGGAGGAAAAACGGCATCGAGGGAAACTCGAAAAAGGGAAGGTCTTCTCCCAACAGAACAGCCTGATGGTTCAGGGGAAAAAGGGTCAGGACCCAAACAGGTTAGACACCAAGACTTGGAGTCTAAAAAGAAAACTATATTTCCACAATGAAGGCACTTCTTAGGAGAAGAAGACTCCATGTTGGAGAGGCCTGGTAGGCCCAAAAAGTTAAGACAAAAAACTGAGGAGAAAAAATGTTTGTAATTTTAGAAAAGAAAAGAATAAGCACCGGTGGTACCGGTATCGGCGGGAAGAACAGCCCCACACCACAAGAAAACAAGAAATAAAAGTTTTAAAGAGAAAAGTTTCTGCGGTGACAGGAGGACATCCTGTTGGCTCTGCGGAAAAACGAAAACTGAGGAGAGACAGTGGGAAAGGCGGGAAGTCAGCGCGCAGGCGCGAGGGATGCTCCCAAAAGCTTGCCCCAATACAAGCATTGTCAAACCTGTGTCTTTTGGGGATACTGCTAGGTAGTTGTGACCTAGATTGGCCACTGTTGGAAACAGGATACTGGGATTGATGGACCTTGGTCTGACCCAGTATGGCATATCTTATTTTCTTATGTTATCTTTTTGGATCTTGAAGAGTTGAGCTAGTGAGAGTATGACAGAGGTTACTTGATGTGCTGCATTCACTTAGCAAGAGCCTTCTGCTGATGGGCGAACACTATAGCTTGCCACTTGGACTACCGGGATCTGTAGAACATGAAGCCTGAGGGACCAGCAGAGTACCAGAATGCAAAAGGTCCACCAGTGCCCTCTGACTGCAGTTTGCCAGGAATGCTCCCTTCGCTCCCTCTGAATCTCTCAGATTATAATATTTATTTGTTGTTGTTGCTTTCTGAAGTTAAGTTTTGAGAGGGGGAGACTGAAAGGTAGCCACTGGAAATAGGCCTGAGACCATAGTACCAACTGACAAAAACACATCTAATAGACACACTTAAGGCAGAGAGAATGGGAAACTTCCCTTCCTCCTTCCAGTCACATGACAATGAATGGAAACAAAGCATCTGGAGGAATGTCTTCAGAAACACTAGCTTTTCCAACAAGTCCTGTGCTAGACATGAAAAATAGAGAGCCACAATATTCTCTGTCATTGGGAATATAGGTTCATTGGATGCTCTTGTTGAAGGACAGGACAGGAAATGCTGTGCATCCTTGGACAGGTCTGGCCATACTACCTACTTGTGTGCCCAGTATGTCAAGGGATCTATGTGCATGGTCTTAATGGGCTCTGAAAGGTAATTTTTCACTGTAATCCATGTAGAAGTCTAACTTTGGGTAGGCTAATCTTCACTGTAGTTAAGCATTTTAGGTAGGGCTTTGGTCTAAAAGATTATTCCTGGATGGGGCTGATGGGCCAAGGACATGTAAAATGTAAAGCCAAGGGGGGGGGGCTTGGTAGGTGAATTATGCTAGCAATTCTGCTTCCCAGCATGCCTGGTATTTTGCTTGCTGCATCACAACTGCCACCACCATTCAGGGCCGGCCCGTCCATTGAGCGAGAATGTTTTTTGCACAGGGCCCCGCGTTTCAGGGGGCCCCATGCAAAAAACATTCTTTTCGAAAAGTAAAATTGAAAAAAAAAAAAAAAACCTGTCTGCTGCCGCGGTCGGGGCCGCCGCGGCAGAATCGAGCGTGCCGCGGGGCCCCCCTGTGCACGGCAGAGCCTGCCCTCCCCTGTAGCAGCTCTCTCTTTGGAGCTGAAGTCAGACACGCCGGCTTGCAGAGCGCGAGGGAGGAGTTTCTCCCTCGCTGCTCTGTTAAGCCCGCGGGGGCTGATGGGTAGTTCCCATAAGCCCCCGCGGGCTTAACAGAGCAGCGAGGGAGAAACTCTTCTCTCGCGCTCTGCTCTGCAAGCCGGCGCATCTGACTTCAGCTCCAAAGAGAGAGCTGCTACAGGGGAGGGCAGGCTCTGCCGTGCACAGGGGGGCCCCGCGGCACGCTCGATTCTGCCGCGGCGGCCCCGACCGCGGCAGCAGACAGGTTTTCTTTTTATGTAATTTTCCCTGGGCTGGGCTGGGGGGGGAGTTGGTAGGACTGCTGCGGGGCTGGGCTGGGCTGGGCTGGGGGGGGGTTGTTAGACTGCTAATGGGCTGGGCTGGGCTGGGCTGGGGGGGGTTGTTAGGACTGCTAATGGGCTGGGCTGGGCTGGGCTGGGGGGGGGGTTGTTAGGACTGCTAATGGGCTGGGCTGGGCGGGGGGGGTTGTTAGGACTGCTAATGGGCTGGGCTGGGTTGTTAGGACTGCTAATCGGCTGGGGGGGTTGTTAGGACTGCTAATGGGCTGGGCTGGGCTGGGTTGGGGGGGTTGTTAGGACTGCTAATGGGCTGGGGGGGTTGTTAGGACTGCTAATGGAATGGGCTGGGGGGGGTTGTTAGGACTGCTGCTGGGCTGGGGGGTGGGGGGGGGTTGTTAGGACTGCTAATGGGCTGGGGGGGTTGTTAGGACTGCTGCTGGGCTGGGCTGGGCTGGGGTTTGTTAGGACTTCTAATGGGCTGAGCTGGGGGGGTGTTAGGACTGCTAATGGGCTGGGCTGGGCTGGGCTGGGCTGGGGGGGGTTGTTAGGACTGCTGGGGGTGGGGGTGGTTGTTAGGACCGCTAATGGGCTGGGGGGGGGGTTGTTAGGACAGCTAATGGGCTGGGGGGGGGTTGTTGGGACCGCTAATGGGCTGGGGGGGGGGTTGTTAGGACCGCTAATGGGCTGGGGCTGGGGCTGGGGGTGGGTTAGGACTGCTAATGGGCTGGGGGGTGTTAGGACTGCTAATGGGCTGGGGGGTGGGGGTGGGTTAGGACTGCTAATGGGCTGGGGGGTGGGGTTAGGACTTGAGGTGGGCTGATGGGGGGGGTTTAGGACTGGCAATGGGCTGATGGGGTTAAGACTGGAAGTGGGCTGATGGGGGGGTTAGGACTGGTAATGGGTTATAGGGGGGGCTTAAACTGAAAATGGGGTGATGGGGGGGTTAGGACTGGAAGTGGGTTGATGGGGGGCTAGGACTGGTAATGGGTTGGGTGGTTGCTATGACTGGAAATGGGCTGAATGGAAGGGGAGGCTTGAACTGCAAATAGCTGATGGGGAGGGAGCTTGGAATGGAAATGGGCTGTGAGGGAAGGGAGCTAGGACTGAAAATGGGCTGATGGAGCAGCTAGGATAGGACTGGAAATGGGCTGTTGGGGGGAACTAAGATTGGAAATGGGCTGTGGTGGGGGCTTGAATTGAAATGGACTCATGGAGGGGCTAGAACTGAAAGTAGGCTCATTGGGGGGGGGGCTTGGACTGGAATTGGACTGAGTGGAGGGGAGCTATGATTTGACATGGGCTGATGATGGGGCTAGGAAATGACTAGAAATGGGCTGATGGGGGGCTAGGATTGGAAATGAGCTGATGAAGGGACTCAGACTGAAAATGGATGGGGGAGCTAGGACTGGAAATGGGTTGATGGTGGGCTAGGACTGGAAATGGGCTGATGCAGGGACTAGAAGGGAATGGATGCTGGGTGAGAGTGGAACTAGAAGGGAGCTGATGTTGGGGGAGGATTAGAATGGGATGGGGATGGGAGAGTAAAATGGAGAGGGGAAAAATATTTTGTGTGGGAGGGATGAAAAATCTACAATTGGCCTGGTATTGGGAGAGTAAGTGGGGATTGAGGATGGAGGGGTAAAATTTGTGTGGATGAAATAGGAATGAGGAAAGAGCAAAAGGAGAAAGATTAGTATGTTAAAGCAGATGTAGAGAGAGAGAATGGAAAAAAAAAACTAGAAGAGAGAAGAAAGAACAAATGGACAGCAGACGATGGACAGTTAGCAGAAAACATGAAGAAACCAGAAGAAAGTGGCTGGAGCAATTGCAACTGAAAAAAATGCACAAAAGGTAGAAATATCTCTTTATTTTGAATTTATTAACTGGAATATGAAACCTCTAGGAAATGTGCATCATTAACGTCTGTGCTTTGCTTGGTACAAGAGGAAATTAATTTATAGTTTTATTTCTACAGTGTTGTTGTACTTCCAAGTTTGGCTTTTGGGGTTCCCAGTTTAATTATTGCCTTCCTGTTTCTAAATTGTGATTCCTTGTTTGGTGATGGTCTATGTTCTGCATGTGTAACTGAGCTGATGTATTCTGTTTATGTAATTCCTATTTGACATTGCCACTTGTTCTCTTTCCCCAGTATTCTCTGAAATGTATTGGTTTAATATTTGCAGTGTTGCCTTTTGATAGGTAGGGTATGGTGCTTTGTGAGTCCTGGTAATGCTGTCAGGATACGGCGGGTTTGCTATGGGTTCTAAATGGGCAGCGTTTGTAGTAGTTCCTAATGTGCCTGGCGGTTGGCACTGGATTATAGTAATGTAGAAATCTTTTAGTCTTTCTTTATCCATACACTCATTAAGAGACATGTTTACTAAAAGTTAGTGTATGGTAACATTATGCAAATATTTATGCAAATAAGGCCCATTATGCAAATGAGGCCCCGCACTGAGTCTCCGCACATGGCCCCGCACCCCCCTTGGGCCGCCCCTGCCACCATTGCCCCTGGCTCTCCCTTTCCTCCACTTCAGTCACTAGCTTTTTCTTCCAGTAAGTCAATGAGCATATAGCAGAAGTTTATTTCATCTGCAGGTCACAGAGGCCAGCAAGTATATAAGCATTATTTTTCATAAGGGGTTTCATCCTTTTTCCCACTAGACCATGCAAGAAATCCACTATCCTCGAAACCTCTGTGGGTGACCTTCTGTCACTGCAGAAAACCCTCTAACATAGTCTGTAGAATATTCACTATCAGGCTGAAAAAGCTCAGGGTAGACCTTGAGGAACACAATTCCTCCATGGCATCTTTAAAGGGCTTAGGCATATTTTCCCAGTCCTGAAGAATCTGGGGCTTGTCAATGCCGATCTCAGTCCCCAATGACATCTGATGCAGTGCTGCCTGTTGCTCCACTAACCTCTCAGGCATGAGAGGTACTAACATCCTGCTTGTGCTGACGTGCAGGTGCCTTTGTTGCTTTCTGCTTTTCATACAGCTCATGCCCACCCTTCACACTCCAGTTAAAATATCCATCTATTTTTTGGCACTTCTCATTCAGTTCCCCCAGGACAGAGCTGCCACTTGTCTTGCTGCCCACGCCATGGGAGTCTCTAACAATCAGGTGCAGCAAATGTGCAAAGCATCGGATCCCACAAAAGCTCACTTCTTACTGCCTTGACTCATCCACCATCTCTAACAAAGAAACTTCAATGCATGGTGCTCTATTTGTGCCCTATGAGCCAGCTGAGATATGAATAAAGTATGGCTGTAAACCATTACTTAGTTGTGTAGCACAGTCCATCAGAACCCTTCTGCTGTTACTCCCCTTTTAGACCTACAGCCTGTTCCTGCCTCAGCCAGCTGCCACCAGTGTGCTCACATAGGTAAGCATGTGTAGCTTTCTGATTATTCTAGATATCAGTGGTGACATGCACACTAGTCCTGCCCTCTGCTTTTGCAAACTCTGATTTTATAGGCTGGGGATCAACTGCCTAATAAAAGTTATCCTGTAGGGCACTTGGTAAACCAGAGCTAAGAGATGAAGCAGCCTCTTAAACCTCATCTTCTCAACCATCTTCAAGGAACGATCCTTCAGATCTAACATTTCCCCAATGCACTGGGTGACCACCCTTGATGTTGTCTGCCACCTCTCCCATAATATCGCTAACAAACATTCCCCCATGTCTTCCATGGTGGCTTGCTTTGATGAGTATTGGGCCTGTTGCTTTGCCATCTGACTTGCAGAAGAGGCTAGGGGCTCCTCATTGGAAAGGGATTTTGTTGTGCCTGTAACTTTCCCACCACTGCTATTTCTACCCCTAGATGGAGTCCCCAGTCTAGGATTAGCCTCCTCCTTGTACTGAACTGGAAAGGGTAGTGTTTTTCCAAATAATGCAGCATACCACTCTTCTTAAGATCACCCATCAGCTTTCCTCTGCTAATGTGCTTCCTATAGTAATTGCATTCTGCAAATTGCGGGTTGTCAAGCACTTTAAAATGCTCCCACATGTGTGAGGTTTTATGAGATTTCCTTTCTACTTTCTTGGGAAAGGGGGCTACTGCTCTTGGTGCTACTGGTGAATCTGGGCTGGAGACAGGGCAAATAATCAAAGGCCAGTGGCATCCTTCCCACTCTTTGCTGAACCATCTACCTGTATGATGCTCTTGACCTTGGTACTGCCAAGATCACGTTCTACCAACTCATTAGCTGACACGATAACGCAAGCTCTTCAACAGCCTCTTCAGTCAATACAATTTCAACATCTGATGAGCCATATGTAAATCCCACCCATGTCAAGACCATTCCCAAACACCTTTCAGCAAGGAATACAGATTGCCCGCTGAAAGACTGATTTGCCTTCATCTTCTGCTTCTGTCGTGTCCCCATACTTTGCACCATGTCAATCTCATTTTGCCTCTATGTGGAGATAACAGCAGACACAGACACCTGCTCTTCCATAATTGCACTGGAAATTGCAGCTCCTTCTACTCTTCTTGTAAAGGCATCTATCTTTAGCTTGGGTGACAGACTAAAGAAGCTCATTACTATACCCTGGGAATGCCCTGGCTCTTTCTGTGCATTAGGGCCAGTACTGCTCTTGTCTTCTCTTCCTTCTTTTTTGCTATGGCCATTTAATTTTCCAGATGCACCCTTCACAAGCATTATGATATGCCTCGGCTCTGCCCTGTAGTGCCTACCCATTAAGGCGTTATGCCTCTGATGACACTCATGAAAGGACCAGGGGAATGTGTTAGCCCACTGCCCACCAACTATGCTGCATGTGCATCTATAAGGTTCCAGTGGCACAGATGGATTCCCAGGGACTGCTCCTCTACTTCAATGTTTTACTTTTAAATTTGTGTCTCTTAGCTTCAAAGTTTACTATTCTATGAACAATGCAATAGAACAGATATGGTACAGTAAGGTGCCCTTCCTCAGATATCATGATGACAGTCTCATGCTCAGCTTCGGCTCTGCCCTGCAATGCCTTCCTGCTAAGGCTTCATGCCTCTTCTGACACTCTTGAAAAGACTGAAGGGGGAGGGATGTGTTAGCCCACTAACCTCCAACTATACTGCACTTGCAGCAATAATAGAAACATACAAACATGACAACAGAAAAAGACCATATGGCCTATCTAGTCTGCCCTTCCATATCACCTACTATAGTCACTTTTTTTGCTTTAGAGATCTTCTGTGTTTGTTCCATGACACTGGTGGATTCCTATGGACTGCTCCTCTACTGTAGCTTCTTGCATTCAATTCTTTATCAATTAGCTTCAAGGTTTACTGTTTTATGATCAATAGGATGGAGCTCATGTTGTACAGTAAGATGCCCTATGCCCTGCCAACCTCACAGCTACTGTCACAGACAATACACAGAAAACATTATTGGAGGAAATATTATTGCACTGTATCGTATGCATCTGCAGTGGAATACATTTTGATAAAGTAACTTCTGCCACTCATTCAGCATTGTCTCAAAGTGCCAAGGCACTGCCTCTTGAAGCTCCTAATATGGGAGACTCTGCCTAGCTAAAGGAAGGTAAAAGTGCTTTCCATGAAAATAAGAGTTTGACTCTCTTCTTTATGTGCTTTGATATAACAAAGCAAAGAGACAGCAGACAGAAGTCAAGCTTGGCATTCTTTGAGTTTTCTGAGCTTTGAAGTCCTCCTTTGCCCCAGACACAGCCTTATAGCAATAGCACTAGTGCTCCTAATGAAGCAGATTATTTTCTTTGCAGTCATACCCCTGCCACAACCAAACTCATCTCTCACTTAGAATCCTAAAACCTGCCCCAACACTCTTTCCTAACCCTCTGAAAATCAGATCCCAAATTTTCTGTCCTTGAGTTTGCAGTTTGTGTGGTAGCCTGACATGACATCAGCACCCACAAGATTTGCAGAAAGGCAAGGCCCGGTTTCTCTGGCTGCCTGTCAAGCATTCAAAGTAGGATTGGCTCAAGCGCCTCATGCTGGCTGTTAGTGGCTGCTGCTCCACTATGTATTGAAGGCTCAGCTTTGCTGTGACATCATCAACTACAAGATCTGCAGAAGTGATAGACTTCTTTTGCTGCCTGGCAATCAATTGAAGCAGGATTGGCTGAAGTGCCTTGTGCTGGAAATTGGTAACTATGCCTCAATTTACTCTCCCTCCTAGATTGGTTCCAGTGCATCTGGGGATGTACCCATGATGAAAATGGAATTCATAAATGGTGATTCATAAAAGTTTTCTAAGCATGCTTGCTTGGTTAGTTGATGCTGGGATGAACCAAAAATTGCTATTTTCATCAATCTTACCATTTGTACAAAAACTAATATATATGCTTTGTGGCTATGTTCATGTTCAAAAAGTGCACACACCAAAAAATCATGACTACTTTTGTGGTAGGCGAAGGCCTGTGATCCATGGTGTCTGACGTAAGCAGGGAGGCCTAAACAGCTTGACCTGTAAGTGGAGCCTGTGGAGAGGCCCAAAGGAATTACACATTTCCCCAAATGCTGCTATTGTAGAAACGAAACTTAACTGAGCACAATTAGGTATAGCTAAGCAGAATCGAAACTTAGAAAGTAGAGAAAAACAAGTTTAATTGGTACTGATAAGGTGTGCTATGCTTCTGTGAAATTAATTAACTGTGCTGAAAGAAAAGTTACAGTGCCCTGCTTCCCATATGCTTTAACTAGCTGAGCAACCTTGGAGGAGAGATGTAACAAGTTAGAGACACTGACCATTGTAATTGGGACTAGAAGGGGGGTGAGCAGGTGCTGGGCCCAGACCAGAGTCCCAATTGGATAGCCATATCAGTACCGGGACCAATAGAAGGTGTACGAGGGGTTACCGGGACCAATGAAAGGTTTGCCTATGTCTAGAATGGGAAAGAAAGCTATAAAAGTTGTTGTTTTACTAGAAACCATTGCTCAGCCATTTTGAATTTGATCTTGCTTGAGACTTGTGCACAAATAAATGATTTGGACCTTCTTAACTGACTCCTGGTATCATTGGTTTGTATGTGCTCTGCTGCTACACTTTTACATAAATTCCTGAGGGCATAGTTGGGTACAGTGGAGTCAAAGTTGCAATCTATGGGCTTATTTTATGTAGGTATGCCATCTTTGGAGTGATGTAAATTTGAGCATTTGAATTTGCACCTTGCTGAGGCTGGTTGTGGGTGCCAAGTTTATAAAGCCTCATCATCACCTATATTGCCTTTATACAATAGGGATAAAATAGGAACCATCTTGGACTTTCAACCTAGGCATTCTGTTATAATATTACCCCCAATGAATCTAGACAGGTAAGCGAACAAGCTCATTAACTGAATTAAGTAGAAAAGATGCCATAATAGTAGTCTTTGAATGTGTCTTCTTCTTCCCATTTTTTTTTTATCTGATGAGGTAAAATGAAAGGTCAAATGTGTGCTCTCTCTCTGGAAGGAAATAAAGATTATTTATGTTAAGCATTAAAACAACTATAGTTTCACTCCTCCAGGCTATTATTCCCAGGAAGGATTTTATTTTATTTTTCCTTTGGGGGAAAAGGAATAAGGAGATTTCACTTGTGCAGCAGAAATACCCACTAGAAGTCAGGAAATAAATAATAAATTATCTGGAGAACAAGTCTGTATCTCAAGTTACATAAAAGGATGAAGCATTCATGTGAGAAGACTCGATATTCAAATACAAATGAAGTCCCTAAAATTTAGGAATTGGCCTAGACCTAGAAAGAATCATTTGAGACAGTCCTTATCTCAGGTTTCCACATATAGGGGGAAATCTGAATATTTTCTTCTGCAGTGTTTTTGATGAAAATGATGATTACTGTGCGGAGAAGAAGAAATAGGAAGACTTTTGACCAGGACTGACCTCTGTGAGAGACAGGATACTGGGCTCAATGGACCTTTGACCTAACTCAGTATCAAACATTTTAAGTACTTAGGTTCTACTAATGTCAGAAACATATCTTCCAAGATTTTATGGAAAACATTAGCATAGTTTGGCTAATAATTTGAGCTGGATATGATTTTTATTTTAAATTAGAGATCTTTTTTAATCAGAGGGACAGTGTCAGCACAATCAGCAGCTAATATGTATATTCAGCACTGCTATTCTACAGATAACAACACCGAATCTGGAGACTAAGTGCTGGCACTGGTGCTTAATTTCAGGTAGTGACCATGCTGGCTGAGAATTGACCCTGTTATTATTATAATTAATATATTTTGTATAGCATGTACCAAATGTCATCACTGTATAGAAACACATAGGGGCCCTTTTACTAAAGTGTTCTATGGTGCCATTAATGCGCTAAATCACGGCACGTTAAGTGCAATGCCACAGCATTACCTGTCGGGAATCTCGGACAGCATTTCCCTGATAGGTAATGCACATCACCTGCGCTAATTGCGAGATGTGCTGTTAGAGCACGGTGTATACCTGCACGCTGATGGCACAGTGCTCATCATGTTCACTCTCCACCTCTAACCTGCTCTTTTGGCCTTCACCACATGTTTGCAGTTAGTGCAGAAACTGGCCTGCACTAAGTGTGATGGCCATTTACCATGGGCGCGGTTAGTATACGCCAAAATCCACGATAACTGCAGAGCACACTTTAGTAAAAGGGCCCCATAGAGAGATGATCCTTACTCTGGAGCTTGCAGTCTAGTCAAGACAGGCATGTTTCACATCAGTAAAGTGATAACAACAAACATAAAACACGTTAAGAATTCATATAAATGTCTTGGCTTTTCAAATCTCATGAATAAATAAATCCCTTTCCTTGAAGTTGTGAACTATATTTAAAGCTCATACTTAGGTAGAAACTTATGCAGCATTGTTATAAAATTGAAAGCTACATGGCATGAAACTGGTTAACGGTATCCTTGAACATTAATATAATAACACTTTATTAGAAACCCAGTAGGCGTGCATTAGACAGCATTTGTCTTCCTGACTTATTTTTCACTCATGAATGATCACATCATCACAAAGAATTACCATAATAATACCAATAATTTGTGGTGGTGATATGGAAAGAAAATAGCATACCATAATTAACTCAAAATACTTTTTTAATTGCATTGTTCTCATTGCATTTGCTTTTATTTCTAAATTTCTGTGCTAAACAATAATAATGGTGATGTATATGACCTGAGAAATCAAGCCAGTTATACAAGTTTTATTTCATAGAAACATAGAATATGATGACAGAGAAGGACCATAAGGCTCATGCAGTTTGTCTAACTTGCTTCACTCCCCAATGCCATACTGTAGACTTCGGTTAACCTCTAGCCTCCCTAGTTAAAGGATATCATGGTCTGCCTGAGTGCATCAACGATCCTAATACAAAGTAGAGATTAGCATTTTGGACTTGTTTGGACACCTAGAACTCGATATTAAGATAGGCAGGCTATGCGCCGCTACAGCGCATAACCCTGCCCTCTGACCCTTAACCCTGAATATTCAATGCCGGAGTCATGTGCAGCACTGGCATTGAATATATGGAGAACACTCCCATGCCGGAAGCCATAGTAGCTAACCGGGCAGCAGCGATATTGCTTACTCTCTAGTTAGCTCCTGCGCCTTAAAGACAGGTGAGGGACACCCCCAACACACCCCAATGCTAACTGCACAGCATGAGGCGTGTAGGTGGGTTAGAAGGGGATATTCAATGGCACAAATCGTGTAAGTGCCGTTGAACATCCCAATTAAAGGCATTTACATGGTTTACTGGGCTGTAAACCTTGTAAATGCCTTTCAAATATTGGGCCCCTAAAAATTAAATTGCTTATGTCCATGTATATCTACGAATTAACATGCATACAATCAATTTGTATGTACAGAAAAATTGTAGTGCGCAAAGAATGGCACATTACAAATGTAGTCCCAGTGAAATCTGGGACATCCACGCCAGAACGTCAGAGAAAAAAGCTGGTATGTACAAGTTCAGACACAATTTCACAAACATTGATATGCCTGATATGGATGTCTGCAGAGCTGTCTGTATAGATATCCCTGGAATAGCATTCCAGAGTGAGGACATCTAGGACTGGCCTAATGGTTAGATTAGTAGGCTAGAGCCAGACTTCAAGTTCCAGTACTGCCAATACTGGGGGTGGTGATGTACTATCTTAGAAAAATAGAAACATAGAAAAATGACGACAGAAAAAGACCACATGGCCTATCTAGTCTGTCCTTCCATATCAACATATACCCTCCATGAAGTTTTTAAAATGACCCCCAGAAGGCATGCAACTAAGATGAATATGCGCTTAAACATGAAAGTGTGTTAAGGATGCCTCTTTTAACAGAAGAAAATGGCCGTATTAAGGCCCTCTGTGCACAGTAGGAGCAGGGTCAGGGAGGAGGTGTTACCGTGGAAAGAGTGCTAGCAGCTGGTTTTCCACAGTAAAATGACAGCACACGTTACAAGGGCCCAGAGAGTGGGTTAACACATGGAAAGGATGATCACTACAATGTGGGATAAGGGAGCCTATCTGGAAGTCAGATCTAAGGTGCTGGATGGCTGCTGCCAAGGGAATAGATGATGGATATGTCACATCCAGTGAGCATGAGGATAATTTGGTAGGTAGTTGGACTTTATCAGTAAGGGGTGTTCAATGAGTGCAATGGAAGTGGGAATGAGTGTGTCATGCCAGAGCTACCATGGCCATGATGTTGCCCTAGCAAAAATGACTGGACATCACCATTGACCTGCACATTAGCTGATGACATTATGAGATTCATATTCTGTGAAAAGTAAAATACCACAGTGTGGGCCAGGGTATAGTAGCTGCCAGGAGAATAGATTACACAGCAATATACAATTCCAAAAGGTGGAGAAAACAATGATATCACCCTCCCCCAACCACCATATTGGCACAGATACCTAAAAGTAATAATGCAAAATGGAAAACATTTAGTGATATTGTAGTTTCTGCATGTGTTGTAAATAAAGCACTGCAAATCAATATTTTTTTCAGTGAGGGGTGCTTATCTAATCCACTGTAATGTCAATGAGTGCAATGGAAGTGGGAATGAGTGTGTCATGCCGGAGCTACCATGACCATGATGTTGCCATAGCAAAAATGTTCTAACAGCTCCACTGACAGACCTTTTCAATGCCTCATTGGAGTTGGGAGTGGTGTCAAAGGATTGGAGAGAGGCTCATGTGGTCCCTTTACACAAAAGTGGAAGTAAGGAAGTGGTTGAAAACTACAGGTCGGTTAGTTTAACTTTGGTGGTGAGTAAATTATTGGAAACACTGCTGAAAGAGAAAATAGTGAGGTTTCTGGAGTCCAGTGGATTACAGGAACTGAGGCAGCATGGATTCACCAGAGGCAGATCTTGTCAGACAAATCGGATTGATTTCTTTGACTGGGTTATCAGGGAGTTGGACCGAGGGAGAGCCCTAGATGTGGTGTATTTAGATTTCAGTAAAGCCTTTGACACCGTTCCGCACAGGCGACTTATAAACAAACTGAGCACCCTAGGGATGGACCCTAAAGTTACTGCTTTGGTTGGAAATTGGTTGAGTGGGAGGTGACAAAGGGTACAGTTAAATGAAGCTCATTCTGAGGAGAAGGAGGTTACCAGTGGTGTGCCACAGGGATCTCTCCTTGGTCTGATTCTTTTTAACATCTTTGTTAGTGATATAGCGGAAGGGTTGTCGCCAAAGTTTGTCTCTTTACGGATGATACTAAAATCTGCAATAGAGTAGACACCCAGAAAGGTGTAGATAACATGAGGAGGGTTTTAGCTAAGCTTGAAGAATGGTCTAGAATTTGGCAGCTGAGATATAATGTTGAAAAGTGCAAGGTCATGCATTTTGGCTGAAGCAATCCAAGGGAGCAATATAGTATAAGGGGTGAAGTACTTTTGTCCACTAACGAAGAGCGGGACCTTGGCGTGGTTGTGCTGATGATCTTAAAGTAGCTAAACAGGTAGAAAAGGCGACTTCAAAAGCTAGAAGGATACTTGGGTGCATAGGGAGAAGAATGGCCAGCAAGAAGAAAGGAGGTGATAGTGCCTCTATTTAAGTCTTTGGTGCAACCTCATTTGGAATATTGTGTGCAGTTCTGGAGACCACACCTTTAAAAGGATATAAACAGGCTGGAGTCAGTACAGAGGGTGGCTACTAAAATGGTCAATGGTCTTCATTATAAAGCATATGAGGACAGACCTAAGGATCTTAATATGTACACCTTAGAGGAAAGCATGCTAGAGGTGATATGATTGAAACATTTAAATACTTCCGTGGCATAAATGCACAGGACAGCCTCTTTCAATTGAAAGCAAGCTCTGCTACGAGGGGACATGGGATGAGGTTGAAAGGGGATAGATTCAGAAGTGATATGCAGAAATATTTATTTATGGAAAGACTGGTGGATCCATGGGATAGTCTCCCAGTGAAGATGGTAGAGATGAGAATAGTATCTGAATTCAAAGAAGCATGGGACAAACACAGAGGATCTCTAAAAGAAAAAAGGGGACTGTTGTAGTGGTTGATATGGAAGGACAGACTAGATAGGTCATGTGGTCTTTTTCTGTCATTTTCTGTCATCATGTTTCTATGTTTCTAATATGCATGTTTCTATGTTTCTAATACTTGCAAAACTGAAAGTGGACAAGGCCATGGCACCGGATGGGATACATCCCAGGATACTGAAAGAGCTCAGAGAGGTTCTTGCAGGGCCATTAAAGGATGTTTTCAACAGATCTTTGGAAACAGGAGAAGTTCCACAGGACTGGAGAATTGCTGATGTGGTACCTCTACACAAACATGGTGACAGGGAAGAAGTGTCAAACTACAGGCCTGTGAGCCTTACCTCAGTGGCGGGAAAAGTAATGGAGCCGCTCCTGAAAGAGCGAATAGTGGACTTTCTCAAAACCAACAGGTTGCAAGATCTGAGGCAACATGGTTTTACCGAAGGACAATCTTGCCAAACAAACTCCTCCTGTTACCTATCCACTCTTCACATTACAACCCTTAACCATGCCCTCATTTGATCTTTAATCCTCCAGTTCTATAACACTGTACATAGTTTTTCCCCTGTTTATCCAAGTTTGTATCCCATGTTTTATTGTAAACCCAATGTAACTGCTACATTGTTGTATGTTCTGTTCCAATGTAAACCGCACTGATTGTAATAGCGCGGTATATAAGAGATGCAAATAAATAAATAAAATAAATATGATTGAGTTCTTTGACTGAGTGACCAGAGAACTAGATCAGTGGCACGCGATGGATGTCATCTACCTGGATTTCAGCAAAGCCTTTGATACTGTTCCTCATAGGAGGCTTATCAATAAACTCAGTAGTTTGGGGATGGGTCCCAAGGTGATCAACTGGATGAAAAATTGGTTGACTGACAGACAACAGAAGGTGATGGTAAATGGAGCTCACTCGGATGAGGGTAAGGTGATTAGCGGGGTGCCCCAGGGTTCCGTCGTGGGCCCGGCACTGTTCAATGTATTTGTGAGTGATGTTGCTGAAAGACTGAATGGAAAGGAATGTCTTTTTGCAGATGACACGAAAATTTGCAACAGAGTGGACTCCCACGAGGGAGTGGTTAACATGAGGAAAGATCTACAAAAGCTGGAAGAATGGTCTAATGCTTGGCAATTAAGATTTAATGCAAAGAAGTGCAATGTCATGCACTTGGGTAGCAGAAATCCAAGGGATAGGGGGCGAGAGGTTGGTGTGCACAGATCAGGAGAGAGACCTTGGTGTGATTATTTCTGTAGATCTCAAGGTGGCACTTGTGAGGCCTCATTTGGAATACTGTGTTCAGTTTTGGAGACCATATCTTGCAAAGGATGTAAAAAGAATGGAAACTGTTCAGAGGAAGGCAACCAAAATGATTTGGAGCCTGCATCAGAAGCCTTATGAGAAGAGACTTGAAGACCTAAATATGTACACTTTGGAGGAGAGGAGGGAGAGGGGAGATATGGTTCAGACCTTTAAATACTTAAAGAGAAATAATGAACAAACAAACCTCTTCCAAAGACGGGGAAGCTGTAACACTAGAGGGCATAACATAAAGCTGCAAGGTGGTAAATTGAAAGGCAATGTCAGGAAATACTTTTTCACTGAAAGGCAGGTGGATGCTTGGAATGCCCTCCCGATGGAAATGGTGGGGGCAAACACAGTGACGGAGTTCAAAGTGGCATGGGACAGACACAGTGGATCCCTTTACAGCAACAGGATAAAATAAGAACATAACATAAGAACATAAGATATGCCATACTGGGTCAGACCAAGGTCCATCAAGCCCAGTATTCTGTTTCCAACAGTGGCCAATCTAAGTCATATGTACCTAGCAGTTTCCCCAAGGGACACAGGTTCCACAATGCTTGTATTGGTTCAAGCACTGATATCCTGGGTCCCTTCTTAATAATGGTTTATGGACCTTTCCTCCAGGAACTTGTCCAAACCTTTTTTAAACCCAGCTACATTAACAGCCTTTACTACATCCTCTGGTAACAAATTCCAGAGTTTGATTACAAGTTGAGTGAAAAAATATTTTCTTTTATTAGTCTTAAATAGTTTACCCTGTAGCTTCATGGCATGTCCCCTTGTCTTTCTATATTCTGATAAGGTAAACAATCGATCTACGTTTACCCGTTCCACTCCGTTCATTAATTTAAAGACTTCTATCATATCTCCCCTCAGCCGTCTCTTTTCCAGGTTAAAGAGCCCTAACCTTTTTAGCCTTTCTTCATAGGAGTATCCTTCCATCCCCTTTACCATTTTGGTGGCTCTTCTCTGAACCTTTTCTAAAATCGCTATATCCTTTTTAAGATATGGCGACCAGAATTGCACACAATATTCAAGGTGCGGTCTCACCATGGAACGATATAGAGTCATTATAATATCTTTTGTTTTATTTTCCATTCCTTTCCTTATCATACCTAGCATTCTATTTGCTCTCTTGGCCGCCGCTGCACACTGGGCCGAGGGTTTTAACATGGTATCCACAATGACGCCTAAATCTTTTTCCTGGGTGGTGGTTCCTAATGTGGAACCTTGCATCGTGTAACCATAGTTTGGGTTGTTCTTCCCTAGGTGCATAACCTTGCACTTGTCCACATTAAATTTCATGTGCCATTTTGATGCCCTGTCTTCCAGTTTATCAAGATCCTCTTGCAATTTTCCACAATCCTCTTGGGTTTTAGCAACTTTAAATAGTTTTGTGTCATCTGCAAATTTGATAACCTCACCCATTATTCCACTTTCCAGGTCATTTATGAATATGTCAAAAAGCAGCGGACCCAGCACAGATCCCTGGGGTACACCACTATTCACCTTTCTCCATTGGTAAAATTGGCCATTTAGCCCTACCCTCTGCTTTCTATCTTTTAACCAGTTCCTGATCCACAATAGTACACTGCCTCCTATCCCATGACTCTTTAGTTTTGCCAAAAGTCTCTCATGAGGGACCTTGTCAAAGGCTTTCTGAAAGTCCAGATACACAATATCAACCGACTCACCTTTGTCCACCTGATTATTCACTCCTTCAAAAAAACATAACAGATTAGTAAGACAAGATCTTCCTTGTCTAAAGCCATGTTGGCTGTCTCCCATTAGGTCATGACTATCTACATGCTGAGTTATTGTATTCTTTATGATGGTTTCTACCATTTTTCCCGGTACTGATGTCAGGTTCACCGGTCTGTAGTTTCCCGGATCACCCCTGGAACCTTTTTTAAAAATTGGTGTTACATTGGCGATCCTCCAATCTTCAGGTATTAGAGATGATTTTAATGATAGTTCACAGATTACTAATAGCAGGTCTGCAATCTCGTATTTCAGTTCTATCAACATCCTTGGATGTATACCATCCGGCCAAGGTGATTTGCTACTCTTCAGTTTATCTAATAGTTGTAATACATCTTCCCGATGTATTGATATTTCCTTCAATTCTTCCGCACCTTTAAATACCACTTCAGTCATGGGTAACATCCCTACATCTTCCTCAGTAAAGACTGAAGCAAAGAATTCATTCAGTCTCTCCGCTATCGCCGTCGCCTCTTAGTGCTCCTTTAACCCCTTTATCATCTAATGGACCAACTGACTCTCTCACAGGTTTTTTACTACGAATGTACTTGAAAAGGTCTTTACTTCGCGTTTTTGCTTCCGCAGCAAGCTTCTTCTCAAATTCTCCCTTTGCCTGCCTTATCAATGCCTTGCATTTGACGTGCCAGTGCTTGTGCTGTTTCCAGGTTTCGTCGTTTGGCTATTTTTTCCATTTCCTGAAAGATGCTTTTTTGGCAACAACAGCCTCTCTGACCTCACCTTTAAACCATGCTGGCAGTTTTTTGGACTTCCTTCCACTTTTCTTAAAGCGTGGAATACAGCTGGTCTGGGCTTCCAAGATAGTATTTTTCAACAACAGCCAAGCCTGATGTACGTCTTTAACCTTTGCAACTGCTCCTTTTAGTTTTTTCTTAACTGTTTTCCTCATTTTATCATAGTCTCCCTTTCAAAAGTTAAAAGGTAGTACTGTGGATTTCCTTACTATCCCTCCTCCACTAATTAAATCAAAGGCAATCATGCTATGATCACTATTGCCAAGTGGCCCCAACAACCTTATCTCTTGCACTAGATATGGTGTTCCACTAAGGATTAGGTCTAATATGGCTTCCCCTCTGGTCGGTTCATGAACCAGCTGCTCCAAGAAGCAGTCATTTATTTCATCTAGGAACTTTATCTCCCTAGCATGTCCTGCCGTGACACTGACCCAGTTGATACCGGGGTAGTTGAAATCACCCATTATTATTACTGTGCTGTAACTTTTGTTAGCTTCCTTGATTTCTTTGAGCATTTCATCATCCATTTGTTCATTCTAGCCAGGAGCTCGATAGTACATCCCCACTGCCATTGCCTTCCCCCTTTTACATGGAATTTCAATCCATATAGATTCTACAGCAGATTTTGTTTCCTGCAAAACTTTAATCCTTTCTGACTCAATGCCCTCTCTAACATAGAGAGCAACCCCTCCACCAATTTGATCAGCTCTATCATTACGATATAGTTTGTACCCAGGTATCACAGTGTCCCACTGGTTGTCCTCCTTCCACCATGTCTCTGATATTCCAATTATATGTAACCTTTCATTTAGTGCTATATATTCTAACTCTCCCATCTTATTTTTTAGACTTCTAGCATTTGCATACAAGCATTTTAGAGAATGTATTTTATCCATATTAATTTGGCTATTGTTACACATGGGTAATTTAGGATCTTTAAGCTCTGTCTGCTCCATACTTGAGGGCATTTGGGCTACTTTACTCTTTTGTGGAACCTCTCTGCTTTTGGTAGTATCCTTCAAAGATACATTCTTCTGAACCATCCGCTCTTGGGCGACTGTCGGCTTTCCCCTAATATCTAGTTTAAAAGCTGCTCTATCTCCTTTTTAAAGGTTAATGCCAGCAGCCTGGTTCCATCCCGGTTAAGGTGAAGCCCATCCCTTCGGAAAATAAACTGAACCATCTAATTCCTCAACAAATAGGCATGTCCTACACGGAGCGGCGGGTTCACCCCTAAACAAAGACATGGGGAGGTGTGGCCTGCATAGAGTGGCAGGTGCACCTACTCCTGCCATCTTACTGGGCAGACTAGATGGACCATACTGGTCTGTATCTACCATCATTTACTATGTTACTATGTTACTCTGTGTTACAGTGACAAACGAAGCATGCAGGATAATGCATCATTCAGTTCTCTGACACAGAACTTTGATTTTTGTGGATCACAGCCAGAGCAGGAAATGGAGAGTGTGACAGTAATACCCAGGTCATGAGAACAGAAGGGATGGACAGTAGCCATGGCTTCACAGAAGCAGCAGGCCTGTATTGAAAGTGAAGTGGTATGTGTGTAGAGTTGGCTGGGCTAGAAAGGGTTGGGGACCACCCCGGCACTGATGTGAATTTCAGCAAGTGCAAGCCACAAACAAATGAGACACAAAAACATATAGGACAGCTGGAGCAGTATCACCATGGAGAGCTGTAGCAGCATAATGCCCTGAAAAGCAGTATGCTTATTACAAAGGTAACCATATAGCATCTCATCTCAGTTAAATATGCTGCTCTGCAGTGATGAAGCATTGCCCACACTGGTGCCGAGAAGATAAGGGTGAAACTCCCAAACAGCTTGCATGCCACACCTGACTGGAGCTGCACATAGTGGGTACTTTGCAGTCATGACAGCTATCTCTTCCACCAAGGCCATGTGCTGCTCTTGCATCCACATGCATAATAGGCATCATATATGGGTGTGGTGGGAAAGAGTTTAACGAATATGATAGACTCTCATGGGAAAAGGTAGCATTCTATTTAATAGGTTATGGTGCTCAATATGTTGATCCAGATATGTGTTATTTCTGCTGTAATGAGTGCCTATTCTTCATTTTGTTAGTCTTTCTCCAGTTCTGATGATATGGTATATTTTTCATGATTTCTGTATTGTAAATCAATGTAAACCTTTCCTTGGGCAAAACAATGTTCAATTAAATGTGGAGTAAACTCAACAGATTTAAAGACATGAACTCAACATAGTCTTGAATGGTTTGTCCAGGGGTCTATATAGACTCACTACGAGTAGGGCTTCTGTGCTATGATTTACCCACTTCCACTGGAGGATGTGACCATGCCTGAGTTTGTTAGCAGTATTAACCAGAAATGGCAAAATGCTGCCAACTACTGTGAGGCATAATGACTGCACCACCTGCTGGTGTGTGGGAAATGAGTGCACATCTGTCTCCCATATACTCTGTGCCATGGTCCAGAAACATTCTCTAAATGTTTGCAATAACAAACACACATGGGAGTCTGAGTATCAGTAAAGAAAATATAGATATATTTTTAAAAGCAAAGTCTATTTACACGGCCTTTCTGTAGGCCATGATCAAGGCCATGCAGACAGGCCTGCGCACCCATATTCATGGGGGGGGGGGAGCAAAGAAGGAATATGGCATATGCTACATGACCCCCAGCTGTAGAGGAGCACAGATGGAGTGTTGGCCAAGCACAGATTGACCTATAGATCCACTCCATTGGGTGGAGATGGCTGATGCCTGGAGTGGTCTCCAACCATGCCTCCACCCGGTCCAGGTTGCCAGGTGGCTAGTCATTTGCCCCAAACTCCCCTTTATCTGGGCCAGTTGCTGCCCCACTTCAGCCACTGCAGCACTAAAGGCACATTCAGAGCTGTCCAAGCTTGGGTGCCACCAACATGGTGTCTGGGTGGCAGACTCTGAATGTGTCATGGGTACTGCAGTAGCTGCAGTGGATAGTGGCAACACTGGGGGTGGAGGAAGTGTTTGGGGGAGAGGATTGGCCACTCTGTTCTCCTCTACAGCCAGGAACACATGGAGAAGGGGTCAAAAGGGAGACTCAAGGTCTCTGCAGGCCATTTCCAGGAGGGTTTGCCATCCCCATCACAACTTCAAGGTAATCAAAGGAAAATCATCTGGTTAATCCAAAATGCAGTGTGGTCCAAGTTGCTAATGTTCCCATCTGCACCTCACAAGTCTCTGACCTCTGAAAACAGACTACATGTCTCCGATTGCTGCATGCAGACTCCATTATCTCTGACATTGGCCCACGGCTCACACTAATGCACCCACAATGGCACCTGGATAATAGAAATACAGAATCCATGACCCTTTCCTGTGTCTGTCAGTCTTGTCCTACTGCTACCATAACCTTACAGACATCTGAGGCAGCCTTATGAAGTGGTTGTATAAAGGAAAATGATTGCCATGGTGTCCTGGGATATAGGTACATGGAACATACTGCCATACATGGTTGTGCATGCAGTATCTGCAGGAGTGTGTATTCACAAGAATACTTGGCACATTCTATCTGTTATCTGCCACTGTCGGCTATGCCTGTTTCATTGATTCAATGTGCACAGCCAACACAGCTCTACAGGCAGATCAGAATGTCTCTGAGTTGTCTCTTCAACAACATGTTCAGAGGATGCTAATAGTTGAGATGTTGCTAAAGAGGGTAATGCCACAAAGACTGGTGTCTGCATACATGGTCTCATGTTTCTAAACTCTCCTATGAATGGTGCAGGTCCAAAGGATTGATGTGGGAGGTAGCACTGTAACTACCTTCTCACCTCCCACATCTAGGGATTCCAGCCTGAGACAGCTCATGCACAGTGATAGCAATGATGTTCAATATGTGTGTCATGGGTCCGAGGTGGAGAGGGGGGGGGGGGCATACAACCATGTGGCCATGGTCAAGTGAGAATATCTGTACATAGACGATGACCAGTCCAACCAAAACGAGGCACGGGCTACTCGCAGATGTCAAACAAATCCAGGGAGAGTGATGCAAACAGAGCTTTATTGAGAACTCTCAGAGATAGTATGCACACAAGAGTATTCAATCCAACATGGCCATGTTTCGTCATGGCCTTTATCAGGGGTCAAGAGTATGAGTACATTCAGAAACCTGGTAAAGCCTGGGAAAACAGTAGAAATTCAAGGGCCTCAGATTGTCTTTGGTGAATTGAAAACCAATGTTCTGAGAACTTGAGTAAAAGCAACGAGTTAACATGCAGAATCATCCAATTCATTTCTGAATTGCACTCATACTCCTGACCCTCACATAGACAATGACCAGCCCTATGATACAGTGTATTGCAATGAGGAAGCATGAAATCATCATTCTCTATGTATATGCATGAGCCTCTGTGATAACTCTGCTTTCAGAGATATTGTGATCACAAATGGCCACCTAGTCCTGCTCTCTGTAGGTGGCATCTCAAGGCCGGCATGTGTATGGAATCTTGAGGCACTGTGCTGCACTGTTGGTCAGCTCACCATGTGTGACACAGGATAGAAGATGTAGTCAGAGCAAGGCATGAAGTAGCCACATGCATACCTATGACAACACTTACATGTAAGGAACCTCCCAGACAAAACTTCTTGGCATTGAAGTATCTGAAAAGACTCATGGGCTGTCTCAAGACAGCCACAGAGGAGGGGTATTAACTATTTTTATTTAACACTTCTTATATACCACCTTTCATAATATCAAGGTGGTTTACATTGAACAAACTGAAATTACATTGAACGGGGTATTATAACTTGGAGATAACTATTTTACAGGAAACATGGGCAATGGAGGGTTAAGTGGCTTGCCCAAGCCCACAAGGAGCACCTGTGGGGCTAGAAACCCCAGTCCTTCTTACCCAAGGTTGCTGTCCTCTGGTGGGATTTGAACCCCCAACCTTCTGGCCTGAGGTAACTTGCCCCAACCACTAGGCCACTCCTCCCAACTATATGTTGCTGAAGTGGTATCGCACCTGAGAGGACCAAGTGGGAACATTGTTGCACAAATGTTGGACCAAAAAGGGTCCATCAGGCAAGGCTAGGGCTGCCAGTATAATGCATACCTGTGATGTCCAGTGCTATGTGACTCAAAGCACCGTCATTATGCTAGATTATGTAGGATGCTGCAAAGACAGTTGTTGTATGCTGATCCAGACATCTTAGATCTGCTCTGCTGCCTGTGTGTTTGGTCGCAGTGCCATTATGCCATTGTCCTGTTCCTGTTATCTGCCTATATAAATACAGACAACATTCCATGGCTTGAATGTACATGTTAGGACTGAGGCCAGATCTGACTGCATACTGGTATAGGATTATATCCGCGCAGTGGCATTTTGTCACAGACTGAGCTGTGCATCATCAGATATGTTGCCATAAGTAAACCGCCATGTCTGTGATACTGGGACGCTTTTAGCACACTTCCCGGCCCATGAAAACTGGAAGCAAGTGAAAGCATCTAGAAATTGAGGATTGCATTTGGGTGATGGAGAACAATAGCCATATTGACCATAGGTATGTGAGATTGCCTGAAAACAGTATAATTTGAGAAGCTGGAAGGTCAGGAAATGCCCGCTAATGAGCACATACATAGAAGTGTCTGTGTACCACACTTCTAATGAATTTAGACATAGAGTTGTAGCATGACAATTGACACCTGGGCTGAGGATAAGCTCATGTGTCTCCCTCCCCCCTACATGCAGATGTCCGTTGTTGTAAGGCATCACATTGACAAGGTAGAAACAAGATTGGTCCTGTCATTTGGGATTCCCCAGATCTGTTCCGCCATGTGTGAACTAATATTGCAAGAGGGTAGGGATCCCTGTCAGTGACAGTGTGTGTAGAACATGTACTGGTTACTGGCTACGCTGATGGTAGATGATGTAGAGACATGAAGCCATAACTGAAGTGTGCTGCACTTCCCCAAGGAGTTCATGAATAACACACTCATAACTGATGCTTGGTGAACCTGCATTTAGCAAGTGATTAGAATGGGTCACATCCACATAGATCCCCAATGTTAGCGAGCAACATTGTGATCCTAAGCAGAGTTGAGAAGCACACACCATTCTTTGTAGGTTCCAAAAACTGAACCCAATGCAATGTGCTGTGCTGCAGTGGTGCTTGTTTGCGATGGGTTTCCCTTTGGAGATGACATCCACCAATGCCTGACATCTGCACCTTTGGATGTTAACTGGCTGCACACTTGACATTGGGTGACATATGGGGCCCTCAGCATTGAGTACACCTCTGTACAGTAAGGAATAAAACTATCCTTCTGCCAGTGTGTAAGGCATGGAGTGCCATTTGTACTGGCTCCACAGAATCCCCATGTTTTGCTGGTCCATGAGTCTGCACACCTTCCAGAGGAATGTACCTAGGGATGTGCATAAATTTGACTGTAAGCAGCACATTGCGGGTGGTCCTGGTTATCCTGGTGTGTTCTGTACAGCACTAGGGTAGGTATTTGTCCACAAAGAATAGAAGTATGCATGGTGCTGAAGTGGCTACACTCGCACAGAATACCTGAATATGGGCCAGTAGGTGGAAACTTGTGGTAATTCTTTATCTTTATCTTTATTAAAACACTTGATAAACTGCTATGGCCAAAGCATTAAGCGGTGTACAATAAAACAAAATAAAAGTCAACACTGCAAAGTAAGGAAAAGAACGCCAGAAATAACAGGAAAGCAAAAAGTCAAAAAAGGACATAAAAGGTAGACATGAAAGAGAACCAAAACAGAAGGCAGTACAGGTTAAAACTATTAAAATTATTATGAACACCAAACACATACTTTAAACAGAGACCAAAAAGACAGACAAAATGACATGGACAACATATATTAGGAATGGGAGTCAGAGGGAAGGTCAAAGGTGAGTTTTAAGTAGTGATTTGAAGTGCGGATAAGAAGATTCTAGATGGAGGGTAGATGGCAAAGTGTTCCAAAGAAGAGGACCCAAAAAGAAAAAGGCCGAGTGTCGGGTCTGTTCTAGGTGCGCTCGTGAAGGAGCAGGCAGAGCTAGACGGTTGGCGTGAAGGGAACGAAGCTGGCGGTATGGGGTGTGGAGGGAGATGAGATCAGTCAGATAAGTGGGTTCACCCGTGTGAATGGCACGGTGAAGTAGGATAAGAAATTTATAGTGATACCAAAACCGAAGGGGTAACCAATGTAATCGAAGAAGAAGGGGAGTGACATGATCATAGCGGTGAGTGAAAGTAATAAGCCGAACAGCGGTATTTTGAATGGACTGAAGTCTTTGAAGCTGATATTTAGGAAGATTTGCTAGGAAAACATTGCAATAGTCTAATCTACTGATGACGAGAGCCAGTACCAAAGTGACCAATGAATCGAAGGGTAAAACTGAACGGACAGCCCTGATCTGACGCAAAGACAGAAAAGAACGGCGAGTGAGGGAAGAAATGTGTAAATGGAAAGAAAGAGTGGAGTCAAGAATAACACCCAGATAGCGAAAAGAAGAATTGGGGTCATAAGATTGTACATTACAGCTTGCAGGGGAACAACACTTTCCAGGACTGCAGCTATGCTATGTGTGCACTTGTTGCTCCACTGCACATCCTTACTGATAGTGCCCCATAGACCACACATTGTGAGCATTTGCTAGGGATTTTGAGGTGACCATCAGGTCACCAATGGCACTATTGGGGGTGTAAGGACACTACCATACTAGCTACGGCAATGGCACTACTGGGGGTGTAAGGACACTACCATACTAGCTACGGCCCCACAACTCTGAGAAAAGTATTGCAATTCAGGGTATGCTGCTAGAATATAGTCTCTGTCAGACTGTGTACTCTGTGAGAGGGGTTATGTCTGCTGTCATTGGTGTCTGAGTATCAGATTACTGTACATTCAATCAGTCATCAGCAATGAAGGAGTGCAGCTAATGCTCTCAGATATCCTCATTTATTTATTTTATTTAGCTGTATTTATATTCTGCTTTTCACTGGGTCAAAGCAGTCAATTGGGGGATACATTTAACACAAGGGGATATGACACACATACGTTAATACTTACAGGGAACATGGGCAATTGAGGGTTAAGTGGCTTGCCCAAGACCACAAGGAGTGCCTATAGGACTAGAAATCCCAGTCCCTCCGGCCTGAGATTGCTGTCCCCAGGTGGGACTTGAACCCCCGGCCCTCCGGCCTGAAGTACCTTGTCTTAACCACTAGACCACTCCTCCCTCTAATCCATTTGGAATGGTCTTTTTTCACTCACATAATACATTAGGCATCCCCAAACATCAAAGCTCAGTATGGCCTGCAAACTGTCAAGGCAACCACATACTGGATGGTTGCCTGTACTATGGGATCTCAAGTTATGGCTTTTCCCTGATGAAACTCTCGAGGGAGTGAAATGCTTGGGCTTCAGAATTAGCGTAGGAAAGTGGGAGTTTTTTTGGATTACTGTTTTCCATATCATTGAGAATATACAGTCATAGCAGAGAATAGCTGGGATAATGAAATGCCATATGGGTGAAGAATGTGTGTAATTAGAAGAATTGAAGATTTGAAAATTTAACAGTTTTTTTCTGAGGATTTTTTTCTTTTTTTTGAGTGTTTGCTATGTTTGTGTGGTACTTTTCAGCAACACTCTTTTGAATTAGGTTTGTGTTTGTTGGTTGTACCATGGGTCAGATGTACTGGGTAGCTGTGGTGGACTCTGCATACTAGTGTGTGCAGTCACACCACACCTTTTCATTCCATGGGGTGTGGGAAGCATGCCTAACAGCTGTGAGAGATAAAAGGCTGGCACTGACAAGGTGCACCAAGCCATTATACAGAGGTCATGAGATAGTGCATGACAACTAGAGTTTGCTAAGCAGAATATAGTAACAGTGAAATGAGAGCCCCATGATGGAAGTACTGCACCTTTGGTCCTGCTATGACCACAGTGCCATAGGATGTAGGACGATACATCCGATCAGGAAAAAAGGGAACTATGGAGGGACAGGCTAGATAGGCCATGTGGTCTTTTTCTGTTATCATGTTTCTATGTTTCTATGAAATGAAGTGTCAGTCATAAGTCATATCGGGATTAGTGGGTGCAAATATACTGAGGAGAAAAGGGCGCATCGGCAGAACAGAGTTTCTGTGCACATAGCTCAATGGGTAATGGTAAAAGGGGAAGTACTGTATAGATGGGGCCCTACATTGGAAGTGCTGTATTTGTTGACTGTGAACAGCTTCCTATTAGAGATAGTGTGGAGGAAAGGTACACAAGACAGCAAGGTAGAGAGAGACAGAGAATATAGAAGGAAAATACATTGGCTGAATTGACTGTGTTAGAATTGCATACTGCACTTCCTGTGCAGTGTGCAATGCCAGAACTTTAACATCAGCTTTGTGCCACAATGCACTGCTTAATGCATGCTGTTCTATACATGTCCCTGTGCACAACTGGCATACATAGCAGCAGGATGAAGACATGACCAATGCTCATGCATGACAATATTGCAATGGATGTTGTGTCTCTGTGCATCTGAACATATTCAAGATTATTAACCTATGGTCAGTGGATGTCCTTTACGGATTATTATTTGCTAGGTCCAATACTTGAGGGTTTATACTATCCAAAAGTGTGAAATGAGCCCTCTACCTAAACTCAGAAGAATACTTATGATAATACCATGACACTGACTAGTCCTAACACCTTATGATTGTCGCTATGCAAATTTACCAGTGGTGTGAGGTCTCAGACTTATGATGGCAATGCTCAGATTCTCCTCAAGCAATATGCCTTATTGCATCAATGACCTCAACATATCACTGGATTTATTTTTTCTTTTTTTTACTTTTTTTTTTTTTTTTAACTTTTTCCTAAACTTGTATCCAATATATTAAATTATTCTAAGGTGCTAAAGCAATTGTAATTTTCTCCCATATATCCAAGTCTTCTGGAGCTTTTCAAACAATCATGTTTCAACCTCTTGATGTAAGATTGTGCTTCACAACTAAAGTTAATGCAATTTCATGCTTGCTCGTGCGTGTTTCTATTTACTTTCCAAATGATACATTCAATGCAGCTTATCTGGTATTCGCTGATTATGTCCCCGACGCCATCAACTGGGCACCGCTTTTTGCGTTTCGTTAATCTTCTTCAGGGGGAATTTAAATGATCACTGCACGATCTGTTAGCTTGCAGATAAATTCTTAACAGCACTCTCTACAATACAAAATGCACAATGTCTTTGTTTATCCAATGTAACTATAATGCAGACATGGTCAAGATGTTACTGTTCCAGAAAGTTGACTCTCCTACCTGTTGAACTCGCGGATAAACTTCACACTTATATTCACCAGGGCTTCTTTCCAGCCTAATCTTCAAAGTGCAAAAAAACGCCGCGCATGCGGGTAGCGGTTCAAACCAAAATTTAAAGAGTCCTAACTTCCTCCCGACAACCAATCGGCTGGTAGTATCTATTCATACGGGGGTTGGCCGTTCTATCCAAGTTCATTACTCCAAAGTGGTATAAAGTGGTATACAAATCTGGTTAAATAAACAAATACATGTGAGAGGCATATGCACTCACCTTCCTGTTCCTGGCACAGCTCCTCCAGCACTTGCTGCAAATATTCAGGGTGCTTCTGCCTCAACTCCTTCCCCTTTTTGCACAGATCCTCAAGCTGTCAAGGAAAGATGAGTGACAAAATGAAAGGCTATACTCCACTGACAGACCATGGTAAACAACATTCACATTGTACAAGATGACCTGACTGATATCAACTCATAATATGTCTTTGACTGAATGGTATTACAGAACAATGGTGCCCTGTGGCCCTTGGTGCTCTCATACCAAGGGCCATACCATTTGGCACTCAGGTACGCACATGTGTTCTGAAAAGTATGTAGCCATTAGACATTTTATCATAGCAAGCAAGGCCATTTCCTCTGTATTATTATGCATAACATTTGTCAAAATAGCACATTTTCAGGGAGTGTCATCTGGGAGAAATTTCCACATGAAAAGTGAAACAGCAACTAATGCTGGTGTTCACATGGCACTGTCTCCACATCTTGCAAGCTGAAAGCTCTCAGGTGGGTCTCAGCATGTATATCATGCAGTACAGCAGGACAGGCAGTAGATGATGACACCAAAATAAGGACAGATGCATTCCTTATCCATTGCTACCCACTGATCTCCAAACTTATGTACGCAAGATGAAATGTTGTGAAGCAGAGTCCTAGTCAGGCTATGTGGCTTACTAAGCACCATGCCTTGATGATGAATATGTAGGCCACACAGATCTGTCCTAGACTACAGATACAGTGAGATGCCTCTGGAACCATATTGTGGATGTTCATGATGTCTATGGACAGTGTGGTCCTAATGCACACCATCAGCACCTTGGCAACATATGGCTCACATATTTATGGTACCCACATCATGAACACCATGTACATGACACTAGCTGTACGCATCATTCCATGCATTGCACACAGGAAACATTATGTGCCACCTGCACACATGATGGGGAATGGCACTCACATAGACACAGTCTGGAAGCTGTATGATTCCACCACAGCAACAGTGGCAATGACCAGAGACTACAACCAGTCATGTCACCTGTGCACATTGCAGCCCACAACAAAGGGATGTAACATGACTGTACTGCCTGTCATCTGTGCACATGTTTGCACAGCTGACAAATGTACATATGTGGTCACATTTGAGCTGCTAACTCTGCCGCTAGCACCCTTGTGCTGCAGAAGTACAGAGCAGTAGTGACGTGTCAAAAATGCCAAATGTGCTCTGCATATTTTCTGCCTTGTGTCACTGAAGATCTGCATTGTCTGTTGCTGTATGACAGATGACAGGACAATTGACAGTGCCCAGTGCAATTTGGTGATGCATCAGTGTCATGTAGGGGTGAATGATACCTAGGCCGTATGTCCACACAGTATATTGCACAGGTGCAGGTTGATGCTGATGGCAGTGGAGAACACTATCCAGTAAAGTAGACCTGTCAAAGACACATGCAGGGATACAGAGACCACCAGCATGCACAATGTCAGAACAGTCAGGATAGAGGGTACTTCAGCATGTTAATGACATCTGTGTATGCCAAGGGGATATATGCAGGCAATTGTGGAAGTCATACTAGGTCCAAATACAGCTCCAGAAGATATGCATACTCATCTCAACACACGTGGCAGCTGTAATCAAGAACAAAAGAGACAGCATCACTGCACCATAGTTATATTGTAACTCAGGGCATAAGATAGGTTGCCACGACCCGCGTTCACAATGTCTGCCAGAGAATCACCCTTATAAGCAGTCCTCATAGTGTCCTGATGCATAACTTTTCAACTTGTGTGTTGACTTCCCAGTTGGGCCTTTCAAAGATCTTAGTACTATATGTAAGTGTCCTGCATTGCAGCTGACAGCCCCCTAAGTGATTAGTCATTCTCACATGACCTGTCTGAGCCATCTGTAGAGGGAAGTATGTCTTGCAAAAGCCATCTGCCTCTAGCAGTGTCCCCATCTGACACTAGTGTTACCATGACAGCAGGAGAGAACATGGTATGGTTGGAACACAAAGAGTCATGATCTACTAGACTATCTCAGGGTCTCTTACAGATCCCATCATACCAGGACAGTAGGAGATAAGTGTGACTGGATCTTTCAGAGACCCAGATCAAGGCATATGGAGGACATGCCACTCTGAATTCCCTGGAGTCACCATTCTAGATGGAGGAATGCAAATTATATGTATGCGGGTGTGGAATGTCATGTCAGATCTAGGTGCTGGACCCCCCCCCCCCCCCAAGGGAAGGGATCTATATACAACAGAGTGCTAAAGGCATGGCCTGATTCAATCTCCTATACAGACATGGTGGGTTGAGAAGGGTGACAATGTGTCATCTTTTCGGATGGGTTTCTGTGTCATCATTGTCTCAGATGGTGGAAAACACAATATATCTCAGGTCTTAGTATGGATCCAAAACATATCGAGTGCAGGTAACACAATAGCATGAGGTGAAGAGTGGAATAGTGATATATTTGTGGGAGAGAGTCCACACAGCACTGTCATCCACCACCATGGCCCCCTATCATTGGCTGGAGAGGAGCATGTGTCAGGACCACACGTCTCATGCAGGGGTAGCTGTGCATATACCAAGACAGTAATGTAGGGAGGTGTAGCTGGAACATCCTGAGTAGACCTCAAAATACAACACACAGCACACTTCCATGCATGTGCTGTGTTACCCCCTGGACCCTATTAAAGGTCTGCATATGTTACAGTGGAGTCTCATCAACAGAAAGGGTCAACAGCCTTAAGAATATAAGATATGCCATACTGAGTCAGACCAAGAGTCCATCAAGCCCAGTATCCTGTTTCCAACAGAGGACAATCCAGGCCACAAGTACCTGTCAGGGTCCCAAAAGGTATACAGATTCCATGCTGCTTGTCCAATGGGTATGCAGTAAATTTCCTCTTTAATAATGGTTTATGGACTTATCCGCCAGGAACCTGTCCAAACCTATTTTAAATCCAGTTACACTAACAGTTTTTACTACATCCTCTGTTAACAAATTCCATAGTTTGATTATGCCTTGCATGAGGTCAGCATGCATACACATTGCATTATGGCAGGGAGGCCATCAGTGTAGATTTCCTGAGGAGTCCATACCAAAGTCGGCCATAGCACGCAGGGCAAGTAGTGACAGAGGCATAGCCATCATTACAATGGCCAGGCTCATGTAGTAGCCACCTGAACCACCCTTCAAGCACAGTAGACGAATGCCTTGTCTGTTACATCCTTGTGGTCTGATGACATATAGAGTAGGCCCTGCTATGTTCCAGAAGTGTTCTTGCATCGCTGGGTGGGGGAAGGGCAGCTCATTCAAGGATACTACCACATTCCAGATTTTATGGCTCCCACACTGCAAACTGTTGGCCTAGATGGGTGGATAAATCAAAATAGTGAAAGCCATGCTGAACATCCATATAAAAACATAAGAAATGCCATATTGGGTCAGACCAAGGTCCATCAAGCCCAGTATCCTGTTTCCAACAGTGACCAATCCAGATCACAAGTACCTGGCAGGTTCCCATAAAGGAACAGAGATTCCACAATGCTTGTCCTGGAGTAAGCAGTGTATTTCCCGGGTCCTCTTTAATAATGAGTTTTGGACCTTTCCAACTACACTAACAGCTTTTAGTACATTCTCTGGTAACGAATTCCAGAGCTTGATTACACATTGAGTGAAAAATATTTTCTCTTATTAGTCTTAAATGGGTTACATTATAGTTTTCTACTTTTTGATGGCATAAACAACTGATCTACATTTACCCATTCCACTCCATTCGTTAATTTATAGGCAGCTATCATACCTCTCCTCAGTTTTTTCATTTACAAAGTGAAAAGCCCTAACCTTTTAAGCCTCTCCTCATAGGGATATCCTTCCATCCTCTTTACCATTTTGGTAGTCCTTCTCTGTTCTTTTTCTAATTCTTCTATATTCTTTTTAAGATATAGCCACCAGAAAGGATCCACTAAGTGCACTGGATGTGCTTTTGAGAAGCCTCATGTTTCCTTCCACACACCCACCCCAAACCATGTTACTGCACTATTCTGGGAGTGGAGCACATGTGACTTTCCAGTGGCTCGAATTCAGCACCTTTGCCAAGAGAGCACACATGGCTCTAACAACAAACAGACATGCCTGAGGTCTACAGCTGCATAGGTGTTGCATGATTCCCCCAGGCTGCACCTTGCTACCTCAGAGATGACAAGATAGCAAAATCATAGTTAGTAAGTTAGACAACAGCAGCATTTCAGGTTTGTGGCACCCCTGGTGTCACTGTGCATTACGATACTATATTTGGTCTTATGTCCCTGATATTACACCATGGAATAATAGCAGCATATCCCTATGGTTGCGAAGATTGAGAACTCAGAGATCCTGTACTGGTGCAAAATCTCATTTCTGAAACTGGTTAACTCGGGAGCTCTGGAGAAATCCAGGCATCAGACCATTTTACTCTTGTTCTGGTATCACAATGTCATCTCTATGGTATATGGCATTTGTTGAAATCAACACAACCAGCACCTTGGACACGACCAAACTCTCAACCAAAATCACTAAATTTTAAGCAGAACCCTATTGTTCTAAGTTAATAACGGAGGAGAAAAGATCTTGGATAACAGTTTCTTCCTCTAATCGGCAGTCACCTGCCTACAGGGGAAAGTATAAATGCCATCAGTGATCTAAAAACTTCTCTGTATTTACATTTATTTATTAGATAATTTAATAGCTGAGTAACTAAGTTTAGCGTTTCTAGCCCACCACCACATTCAAATTCCAATTTAATTAATCATATTTTTACAATATATAGCTACTCATTAAAATAAAACTTATTAGAAAGCACAATAGGTGCCAACACAGCTGATCCCTCAAGCTGTGACCTAAAACAGAAACTCCAAGCATCAAAATATTTTCTCTTAATTCGTCATTTCATTCATATCATACTTAACTTTCCATACATCAATGGTGCCTCTTAGATTTTCAAAGAAAGCTAGCCCAACAAGATCCTTGTTTCACCAAAAATGGCTTCATCGGGGGCAGCAATTTTAACAACTTCAATGGGGTAAATGTTCTTTTTCCGCACAGGTCATGGATGTGTTGATTTCAGTTTGTGTTTCCTTGGCGTAGTGTGGTAAGTTTAATTAGGAGTATGGCATTTGTTGCCAGGCTTGTACATATGTAAAGCAGCGCTGCATATACCATCATGCTTCTTCGTTACTTTCTCACAAAGCCAGGTCACCCACACAAATCCACTGTTGAATCTGCATAACTGGCCACCTCTGCTACATACAGGCCCAACTAAACATTGTCATTCATATAGCACTGCCACCAAGCTACAGTTGTGCTTCTCCGTTATCTGACGATCACGTGGCAGTACCATTTGCTCCTTCCCTACATTTAGGGCTGCCAGAGGACTCCAAGTCACCAGCCACAAGTTCAACTGGTCCTGCCTTCAGTTCCAGGGACCATGCTGTAAATACATGGATGGCAGTGCAGTATAGAAAACCAGGCATGGCTCTGGATCACCTTGATGACCCACAGCCAAGATAGATGACACGCAGTCTAGGGGTGTTCCCACTGGTACCATGCTCAACATGTCACTATATCACCCCCTTGCCAAAGTCATTATAAATGGCACTACGTGTTTAGAGAGTTGCTAAGTAACATAAGTGCTAGGCAAGGGCAGTTTTGGTTCTAGTTTAAATCATTTTTATTATTAATATGATTGACCCTGAACATGTGGTAGATAACCAAATACAGTAAACATATTCCATAACTCTATACAACTTTGTGCTTTCTCCCCTACAACCTTCTTTACACCCATCAATGCCGAGGCTTACAAGGAAATCATCCAACAAAATATTCAGCAGACAAAAACTTTCCAGACTCTCTTACTGCTAACGTTATCTTCTTTTACATCCTCCCGCTTCAAGTCCATGTTATCCCCTGCCCCTTCCTTTCCCACTCCTCCCCTCTAACCCACCCCATTCCCCATGTCCCCACCAGAGCTCCTTTCCCCCTTATCCTGTCAGACCTATCCTCCTCTCAGTGTCCCCCCCCCACACCCGTGCTCCGCCGGCCCTCGTCTACTGAAAGCCCCTTAACTCTTAAATACACTTACTCTTAAATGATACTGAACTAATACATAAGCTAGGCGAGAGTCTCAGTCCTCAAACTTCTCCCACACTTGTGAAAAACATTCCTGTTTCTTTTCTCCTAACAATTGGGCTGTTTTCCCTTCCATAATCTTTAGTTCTGACATTGCGCATTTCCACTCTTGAATCTCTGGGGGGGGGGGTCTCCGACAACCATTTTCTCAGTATACAAAGCTTTGCCAATATAAACGCCCTCTGACAGAGCTGCTGAAATGGCTTCCCAAAACTTTCCCCAGTCCCTAACACTTCAAACAGGCACCACTCAGGTGGCGGAACCCTGTATTGCTGGCTCTGGCCGCTAACCTCTTTTGAAACTTCCCCCCAGAAACTTTGTATCTTCGTACACGCCCAGAATTTATGTGTAAACATTCCTGATTCTAATCCACAAAGCTTACACACATCTGTTGAGGTTATGCCCGCTCGAGCCGCGCACACATCATGAACATATGCCCACCATAAGAACCTGTACTGTATTTCCTGTAATTTGACAGACTCAGACAGATCTTTTATTACTCTAAAAGCCTGTTGCAATATCTCCACTGTGATGTGAACCATCCTATCCTGCTGCCAGCGCACCGCTAGTTTCCGCAGCGGTCCTAAATCACTATCTGGACAGATCTCCCCCCTCAGTTGTGTCACTGTTATTTTGCCTTCTAGTGTGTTCAACAGGTCTAACATCCCCCCTACTTTAAGTACTGGGCCACGGGTCAATTGTAGCTGCCGAACATAGTGCCTGATCTGCAAGTAAAAATAAAATTGTCTTGGTTCGAGGTTATTTCTCCACTGCAACTCTAAGAAGGCATCCATTTCTGACCCTCCCTTCATCCGCAGATGCCCCATGCACACCATTCCCCACCTTGCCCATTCTTTACCCACTCTACCTTGGGATCCTGGAGTAAGTTCCTCATTGCCCACTAAGGGTAAACAGTCCGTGCCTCTCCAACTACTCTTTCTGTACTGACACAAAACCCTCCACGTTTGTAAATATACTGAGACTTTCCATGCCGGACTCACCTCCCCCCTCCGCCTATGTAGCATACATGTCCTGTGACCAGGTCCCGACATCTCGTCCACTAAACCAAGTGGTATACTATTTTCCATACCTAATATAAGATCTCATAAAGGTCTAACCAGGTACATCAGATTATAGAATCTCAATGGCATTAATCCCAACCCACCCTCCTCCTTAGGTCACATCAAAACTGAGAGGGCTATATGGGGTTTTCGCCCTTTCCACAAAAATTTGTTGATGTGCTTCTGCAACACCAAAACATCTTTCTTTAAGATCCAGAGAGGGACGTGCCATAGTAAGTAGACCCATCTGGGTAGTTCCACCATTTTAAATAGCGCTACTCTACCCATCAGAGAAATAGGCAGATTTTGCCACTTCGTCAATCTCACTATTGTTTTATCTAACATTCGCTGGACATTTATATTGTACATCTGCGACATCTTTTCAGGTATCTGAATCCCCAAATACCGAATTTGCCCCTCTGCCCACATTAACGGGAATTCACCTTGCCACGTTTCCTTAACTACTCCTCCCACATCTAGCACCAGCAATTGGGTTTTGTTTATCTTCAATCCTGAAAACGACCCAAACCACTCAATCTGCTGCAATGCTAAGGCGAGCGATCTCTGCAGGTCTCTTAAGCAAAGCAGCATGTCATCCGCGAATGCACTTATTTTCATGCCCCTCCCCCCTTCCCACTCCATTCCCCTTATCTTTTCTAACCTATTTAAGGTCTAAAGGTTCTAATTGCAATACAACCAAAAGGGGAGAGAGAGGGCAGCCCTGCCGCGTCCCTCTCCGCAGCTCAAATGGCTGCGAGTATTCTCCTCCAATCTGAATGCTAGCTAGCGGTTCCTTGTAGAGGGCCCTGACCCACTCCAAGTATTCTCCACCAAAACCGAATCACTTCATCACCTCAAACATACGAAGGGGTACCCAAAAAAAACCAGGAATTATTTTTTAAAAGCTATTTATTTCAAATTCTTTACAAAACAACCTTATCCCCTTCAAAATACTCTCCATTACAACTGATACATTTGTCCCACCGGTGCTTCCACTGCTCGAAACATTTTTTTTTATTTTTATTTTATATTTAAACATTATTCAATACAAGAATTGAAAGAAAATAAAGGAAATATTGGGTACATTCCACAAAAGAAAAAGTCAAAACCACAAATACTACAAATGCATATTTATCCCAAAGATAGACCCCCAAAGAAAAAAAACCTCAATATGGTTCCAAAAAAAGAAAATTCAATGAGGAAAAGAGAGAAACCCCTCTATCATATGAGCACTGATGACATTAATGGCTGCCAGTAGAGAAGCTACCCTTCCACCCCTGCCTCCCTCGCCTGAAGAAAATCTAACAATTGTTTAGGCTCAAAAAACAGAAAATGTTTAGTCTGAAACAACACATCACACTTACAAGGATACCTCAATTTAAATTGAGCACCCAAGGCGATGGTTCTCTGGCGCAAGGCCAAGAACTCCTTACGCCTCTTCTGGGTGTCTCGAGACAAGTCAGGAAAGATCAAAATTTTAGAGCCCAAAAATTGGGAAAACGAAATCCTGCGGAAATACAATCTAAGTACGGCATTACGGTCAGACTCAAAAGCAAAGCCTACTAGGAGAGTTGCCCTGCTAGTTACAACCTCCAAGGAGCTCTCTAGGAAATCAGACAACCCCATTTGACCCTCCCCTGTTGGGCCCGTAGCTCCCTCCACACCAGTAGCCCCAGAAGAAATTACAACATATTGAGCTTTAACAATAGGAGGTAAGTTATCCTGAGGCATCAATAGCACTTCTGTAAAATATCTACGGACCAGAACTAAGGGATCCAACAAGGGGGATCTAGGAAAGTTCAAAAAATGTAAATTATTCCTCCTTAATGAATTGTCCATATACTCAAAGCGGCGCAATGAGATTAACCGGTCCTTGGAGAAAGTGTCACCCAAAACTTGCAAATCTGCTACATTTGTCTCCAGCATTGCTACTTTACCAGCTTGCTCAGCACATTTCGTTTCCACCGCTGCACACCGTGCTTTCACCAAGGAAAATTCCTGCGATAAAGCCCCCACAACCGGAGCCAGGGAACTCTGGAGTGAAGAGATAGCCTCCCATAAGCTATCTAAAGTTACTTTAGCTGGTTTCTTCAAGCCGCAAATTACCCGGGGCTCCACAGACGCCGTCGAGATGATCTTCCTCCGGGCGCCTCCCGAGCCTTCCACAACTGAGCATACCTCCTCCTCAACACCACCAAGACGCTCGCCGGGACTCAAACTCAGTGGGGAGGAGGCGCCCCCAGACACGGAACTGACCTCCTGACCCGGAGACACTTTAGCTCCGATTTCCTCCTCCCGACCTCTACCAGGTTGCGGCGGCAACAGCTGGACGGGACTCAGTTCCACTCCGTCACTGCTCAGATCCCCCACAACACCAGGCAGATCTGCTGAAGCCATTAACGCTGATCGCACAGTGCAGAAGGGTTCAATAGAGGCCTGTACCGCTCCCCCCAGAGGTGTCGAGGAAGATGGGGGCTTCGCTGTCGCTTGCTTCCTCTTCTTCCCCATCAGGACCGTGTCTGCCACACAGCCCGTCCGCACCTACAATCAGCGTCTCTGCTCATCCGCCATCTTGGAACCCTGCCTCGAAACATTTTTTGTAGTCATCTTTAGAAACGGCTGACAGCTCCTCCCTCTTTTTTTTCTTGACTTCTTCAATGTTGTCAAATCGGTGTCCTTTCATGCCCCTTTTCATGCGTGGAAATAAGAAAAAGTCACACGGAGCCAGGTCAGGTGAGTAAGGTGCGTGGGGCAGCAGAACCATGCCATTTTTAGCCAAAAACTGTCTAACAGAGATGGCTGTGTGTGCAGGTGCGTTGTCGTGGTGGAAGTACCAGTCTCCTGTCTGCCACAAATCGGGTCTTTTTTGACGAACACTGTTGCGCAATCTTCTTAAAATTTCCAAATAAAAGGTTTGATTGACGGTCTGACCTGGGGGAACAAACTCTGAATGAACTACCCCCTTGGCATCAAAAAAGCAAATCAGCATTGTTTTGATGTTTGATTTGACTTGACAACATTTTTTTGGACGGGGTGACGATGACGTCTTCCATTGGCTTGACTGTTGCTTTGTTTCTGGGTCGTAACCATAGCACCATGACTCATCACCTGTAATGACCTTTGACAGAAAATCTGGATCAGTTTCAAGCTGTTGTTTCAAAACACGACATGTTTCAACTCGATGTTCCTTTTGATTGTCAGTCAGAACCCGAGGAACAAACTTGTCAGCAACCCTTTTCATCCCCAAATCTTCCGTTAAAATTCGCTGAACCGAGCTCCAAGATAACCCACTAATCTCTGACAGTTGATCAATTGTCTGTCGACGGTCTGTGAGCACAAGTTCTCAAATTTTTTCAATATTTTCGTCGATTTGGGCAGTTGATTGGCGCCCAGAACGAGGTTTGTCATCAATCGACATGTCGCCATTTTTAAACCGAGCAAACCACTGGTGCACTTGACTTTTTCCCATAGCGTCATCTTGATAAGCTGTTTTCAACATTAAAACAGTTTCAGCAGCATTTTTACCGAGTAGAAAACAAAATTTCACAGCTGCACGTTGTTCACTTAAACTTGTCATCATAAAAAAAGAAACAAGAACAAAACAGCGCTAGCAAAAACAATCACTGCAGATGAACAGAACAAGCCAGGTCGACAACACAGGCGGCACTGAACTGACAATGAGTTGCACTATACATGCCTAGCGGCAGAAGTGTGTACTACACAAGTTCCGCCCACTGCAATGTTATTCCTGTTTTTTTGGGGCACACCCTCGTATATGGCCAAGAGACCTTATCAAACGCCTTCTCTGCATCTAGGCTCACTAATATTAATGGTATCTCTTGGAAGAGGCAATAATCCATACTCAACAAGATCTTACTGATATTCAAAAAAGTCTCTCTGTCCTTAACAAAACCCGAATGGTGGGGTCCAATTAACCTCGGCAAGATTCCCTGCAGTCTCGTTGCCAGTACCGACGCTAACTGCTTCATATCACAATTTATTAACGAAATCGGCCTATATGATGCTGGATCTTCCCGGTCTTTGCTTTGCTTAGGTATTAACGTGATAGATGCCATCCTCAGCTCTCGGAAAATTCCCTGACTCCAACACCTCCGCATAAAGCGCTGCTAGAGCAGGTGTCACAATATGCTCCAACATTTTGTAAAATTCTATCCCAAACTCTTCTGGCCCAGGGGCTTTATGGGGCACCCCTGCTTTGATGACTCGCTGTAGTTCCCGTCCTGATATCGGCTTATTCAGCTCCTCTAATTCCTGTTCCGTTAGTTTCGGTAATGTCACTGCATCCAAGAAAATCCTCTCCTGCTCCCTATCTTCTATATCGGGGGTGTGCAGGTCTTGATAGAACTGCCTAAAGATCTGCATAATTTGCTGCATGTCTTTATGCCTTACCCCTGCTCTATCCCGAATTACAGCTATGACTTTATTACCAGTCCCCTCATGCACTAGGCATGCCAGCAGACTACCTGTATGATCTCCATATCAAAAAAGTTGGTGCCTATAGTACTGCATAGAGTACACTGATCTTTCCTGAAGTATTTGATTTAAACTTTTCTGCCATTCCAGGTAGGCTGCTAGGTTTTTTTGGATCTCTTCTCAACGAGGCTATCCGCTTAAGGTCTTGAAGTTCTTGTGCTAAGCACAATACTTTCTCATTAACCTTTTTCCTTTCTCTTGCTGCAAATGCAATAATGTGCTCCCTAATCACTGCTTTCCCTGCCTCCCATATAACAGCAACTTTACTTGCTGGGGTATCATTGAATCGCAAGTACTCCTCCCAATGTTTCACTAAATATATCTGAAATTCTTTGTTTTTCCATAGCTGTCTCGGAAAGGACCACTTAATCCTCCCGCCTCTCCATCCTCTCCAATCCATCTTAACTATCGCATGGTCAGAAACAACAATAGGTGTAATCTCAATTTTTGTGACTTTCCCAAAATGTTCTCTGGACATCAGCATATAATCTATCTGGGACCACGAATGATGGGCTCTCCACAGATGCGTGTAATCTCTCTCTCCTTTGTGCAGCACTCTCCATGTGTCTATTAACCCTCCCACTCTACAAATGTAGTTTACTCCTTTCCTCTTCCATCCTCCTCCCCCCTTTGATTGCGACCTATCTAATTCGGGGTCATGTGGGCAGTTGAAGTCACCTTCCAGTATTACTGGCAGTTTCGGGGCAGCCACTACCTTCCTTGCAATATTCTGAAAAAACTGGTGGTTCGTATATCTTTGGAGCATATATATTACCCAAGAATAACTCCTCTCCTTGTATCTGGATGTGTAAAAAGATGTATCTCCCCAGTGCATCTGCCTCCTCCTTGTTCAGGTCTACCAATATCCCTTTTTTTATCAGGATCGCTACACCTCCCTTTCGCCCCCCCTCCCCAAGGTAGCTGCATATATCTGCCCCACCCAATCTCTCTTCAATTTCTGATGTTCAATCACACTCAAATGTGTTTCTTGCAAGAGCGCTATGTGAACTCCCTCTCTTTTTAACGCCTGTAAAATCTTAGTGCACTTTACTGGTGAGTTCACTCCCCCCACCAGGGCCGGCCCGTCCATTGAGCAAGAATGTTTTTTGCACAGGGCCCCGCGTTTCAGGGGGCCCCACACAAAAAACATCTTGCATCAGCCCAGCTAGGTTAAAAAACACAAACCGGCTGCTGCTGCCGCTACCGCCGTGGCAGCAGCAGAACCGACCATCCCGCGGTGCCTCCCTGCCCTGCAGAGTTCTCCATGCAGTCTCAGCATTGGCTGTCAGATCCACGCGAAGAGAGAGCTTCTCCTCTCGCGGCTCTGTTCATCCTGCTGCGGGGCTGATGGGATTTCCCATCAGCCCCGCGGCGGGATTAACAGAGCCGCAAGAAAGGGAAACTCTCCCTTCGCGCGACTCTGAAAAGCCCACGCTGAGGGAGCTGAGGCCGCATGGAGGACTCTGCAGGGCAGGGGGGCCCCCGTGGGATGGTCGATTCTGCTGCTGCCACGGCGGCAGTGGCAGCAGCAGCCAGTGTGTTTTTTTTTAACCTAGCTGGGCTGATGGGGGGAGGGGGTTAGGACTGGTAATGGGCGATGGGGGGATTAGGACGGGTAATGGGGTATGGGGGGGAGGGGGTTAGGACTAGTGATGGGCTATGGGGGGCAGAGACTACCACTTATAGTCTTATCCCCCCATGGCCCATTACCAGTCCTAAACCCCCATAGCCCAGTACCAGTCCTATCGCTCCCATCAGCCCACGTGTAGTCTTAGCCCCCCGAAGCCCATTACCAGTCCTATCCCCCCATAGCCCATTACCAGTCCTAAGCCCCACATCAACCCCTTTCCAGTCCTAATCCCCCCATCACCCCATTTTCAGTCTTACCCCCCCCCCCCCCACAGCCCAGTCCTAACCCCCCCCCCCCCATAGCCCATGGGGATGTTAGGACTAGTAATGGGCTATGGGGAGCTAAGACTACAAGTGGGCTGATGGGGGGGTTAGGACTGGAAGTGGGCTGATGGGGGGTTAGGACTGGTAATGGGCTGTGGGGGGGTAAGACTGAAAATGAGGTGATGGGGGGTTAGGACTGGAAGTGGGCTGATGAGGGGCTTAGGACTGGTAATGGGCTATGGGGGGGTTAGGACTGGTAATGGGCTATGGGGGGCTAAGACTACAAGTGGGCTGATGGGGGCGTTAGGACTGGTAATGGGCTATGGGGGGATAAGACTACAAGTGGGATGATGGGGGCATTAGGACTGGTAATGGGATGATGGGGGGCTAAGACTACAAGTGGGCTGATGGGGGGGTTAGGACTGGAAGTGGGCTGATGGGGGGTTAGGACTGGTACTGGGCTGTGGGGGGTACGACTGGAAGTGGGCTGGGGGTTGCTAGGACTGGAAATGGGCTGAGTGGAAGGCGGCTTGAACTGCATATAGCTGATGGGGAGGGGGGCTTGGAATGGAAATGGGCTGTGAGGGGAGGGAGCTAGGACTGGAAATGGGCTGAGTGGAGGGGAGCTAGGACAGGAAATGGGCTGATGGAGGGGCTAGGATAGGACTTGAAATGGGCTGTTGGGGGTGCTAAGATTGGAAATGGGCTGTGGTGGGGGCTTGAATTGAAATGGACTCATGGAGGGGCTAGAATTGGAAGTAGGCTCATGGGGGGCTTGGATTGGAAATCGGCTGAGTGGAGGGGAGCTAGGATTTGACATGGGCTGATGGTGGGGCTAGGAAAGGACTAGGAATGAGTTGATGGGGGGCTGGGATAGGATTGGAAATGGGCTGATGGGGGACTAGGACTGGAAATGGGCTGATGCAGGGACTAGAAGGGAGCGGATGCTGGGTGGGGCTGGAACTAGAAGGGAACTGAGGTTGGGGGAGAATTAGAATGGGATGGAGCTGGGAGAGTGAAATGGAGAGGGAAAAAATATTTTGTGTGGGAGGGAAGACAAATCTACAATTGGCCGGATATTGGGAGAATAAGTGGGGATTGAGGATGGAGGGGTAAAATTTGAGTGGATGAAATAGGAATGAGGAAAGAGCAAAAGGAGAAAGATTAGTATGTTAAAGCAGATGTAGAGAGAGAATGCAAAAAAACTAGAAGAGAGAAGAAAGGACAAATGGACAGCAGACGATGGAGAGTTAGCAGAAGACACGAAGAAAGTGGCTGGAGCAATTGCCACTGGAAAAAAAAATGCACAAAAGGTAGAAAAATATCTCTTTATTTTGAATTTATTAATTGGAATATGTCTGCTCTGGGAAATGTGAATCATTAATGTCTGCTCCTTGTTTAGTACAAGAGGAAATTAATTTATGGTTTTATTTCTACAGTGTTGTACATTCCAAGTTTGGCTTTTGGGGTTCCCAGTTTAATTATTGTCTTCCTGTTTCTAAATTGTGATTCCTTGTTTGGTGATGGTTTATGTTCTGCATGCATAACTGAGCTGAGGTATTCTGTTTATATAATTCCTATTTGACATTGCCACTTGTTCTCTTTCCCCAGTAGGTCATGTATTGTTATTCTCTGAAATGTATTGGTTTAATATTTGCAGTGTTGCCTTTTGATAGGTAGGGTATGGTGCTTTGTGAGTCCTGGTAGTGCTGTTAGGATACAGTGGGTTTGCTATGGGTTCTAAATGGGCAGTGTTTGTAGTAGTTCCTAATGTGCCTAGCGGTTGGTACTGGATTATAGCAATGTAGAAATCTTTTAGTCTTTCTTTATCCATATACTCATTAAGAGTCATGTTTATTAAAAGTTAGTGTATGGTAACATTATGCAAATATTTATGCAAATGAGGCACCTTATGCAAATGAGGCCCCGCACAGCGTCTCCGCACATGGCCCCGCACCCCCCCTTGAGCCACCCCTGACCCCCACATTCCACGTGACTATGCACATGTCATGTCTCATCACCCTCCTCTCTCCTGGATGTACCAGTAGGTCTCTGTTCCACTTTCCACTTTGCTCGGAGTTGCCCAGCCTCAACTCCAAGCACTCCCCCCTTCTCCTTTCTACTACAGTCTGCACCCCTAAGTACCCTAACCTTTTTGTCCCTACAGTGCTTATCCCCTCCTTCCCCCCTTCCCCCTGTGCAGCCACTCAGCTCCACTTCCCTCGCCCCCTCACCCCCTCCCCCTCCCCCTCCCTTCCCCCCTCTGCCCCATTAAAATAAATGTCCTTCCCCCCTCTGCCCCAATAAAATAAATAAGGCTTGCTGAGGTCCGATCCTGTGTGGTACGCCACAGGGCTGCCTCGAGTTATCGACCGTATCCTTCCCTTATTCAGCAGTAGCCATTCCCAGATTCAGGGCCACACAACCCCACCCTTTTTGACTAAACAATATAGGTTGATATATTATTGTATAACTTTTACACACCAACATTAACATTGACCTTTGCTCTCTCCATCCCCTACCGCAGAACATTCTTACCCAGCAAATTAACCAATTAGTCACTCCTATCAAAGTCCACAATTACTCCATTGAGTCCTCTTTATTGTTGTTGTTCCCACCATCTCTTTTCCAGCACTGCACCGTAGGCCCTTTATTCCAGTGCTAGATCCGGTACTCCAGTCGCTTTCCTCTCCATATCTGACACAAAACGCTTAGCTTCACTCACTTTGGTAAACATGTAGTTTTTCCCCTGGTTGGTAATCTGTAGCGTGGCCGGGAATGCCAACGTAAAACGTAATTTCTTTTTAAACAGTTCTGAGCAGATAGAGGAAAATTATTTTCTTCTTGCTGCTACTGCCGCCAAATAGTCCTGGAAAATCAAGATTTTTTTGTTTTTTAACACCAGCTCTCCTTGCTTCCTAAATGCCTGGAGCACTTGCATTTTGTGTTGAAAATTCAGAATCTTTTTTTTTTTAATTTAATCTTTATTAATTTTACAATACAAAGAAGCTAAATTACACAAGCTTCATGGAAATTAGGAGAAATGGTCTGAAAACTAACATTGATACACCAATATTTAAAAACAGGAAATAGAAAAGAAGAAAAAAAAACAATTCCAAGTCCAACTATAGCCCACCACAAGGAGATCCAAGTAAGAAAACAATTAACCAAAAAATTTGAGAAGCATAAGAAAGAGAACAAAAACAGTCAAACTTAAATAGTAGGCAGGGCATCTGGAGCCTCATTAGGAAGCCGTCGGGCACTCAGAAAGCTCGACAACTGGGACGGTTCATAGAAAATATAAGAGGCATTATTAATTTTAACCATACATTTGCAGGGATACTTTAAAAAGTATAACCCCCCCAACAACAAAACCCCAGGTCGAAGTAGAAGAAATTCCTTTCTACGCTTTTGAGTTTCCTTCGCAAGGTCTGGAAAGACCCTAACAAATAAACCATAGAATTGAACAGAACGCTTCTTAAAAAACATTCGTAAAAACCAATCCCTATCAGAGGACAGGGCAAAAACAGCAATCAATGTGGAAGGAGAAACCGCCTCCTCAGCCGAGGACTCCAATAAAGCTGAGATATTTAGCAAATCTGCCTGGCTCTCCCCATCAATAACTCCAGCCCCAAGATCTTTCTTCCCAGATGGTAAATAATATACCTTAAGCATAGGGGGATGGGAATCAATTGGAACACCAAGAACTTCTACCAAATACTTCCTAAACATATCTTTAGATGAAATATTAGATATCCTAGGGAAATTAATACAGCAAAGATTACAATATCTGGAGTTATTTTCCAAGGATTCAATCCGAGTTTTTAAAGCCACCATGTCCCTCTGACAAGACGAAACACCTTCTAAGTAGCAAGTAGCCTTCTGTTGCAATTCTGTAACCGATGTTTGCAAAGATGTTACTTCAAGGGTATGTTGCTGAAGCAGGGTAGTATGTCCTTGTACCTGTGCTGCTACAGCCACCAGCTGGGGGGCAAGTACTTCCCAAAGCTTGACTATAGCAGTCCATATCGATTCAAGAGTAAATTCAGCGGGTCGCTCCAAGGAGAAAGTAAGTACCTGTCCCGAAGAGCCCTCTGTTGCACGACGTTCACTCCTCGTTTCTCCAGACCGGGGCAAACCCAAGAAGGCATCCGGTTCGCCCACAATAACCCCCCGCAACATCACATCCTCTGGGTTGGAATAGTCAGCGGACTGAAGCTCCATGCTCCTCAACTGTGCTGCCGCTCCTCTGGGGTCCGAGCCTTCTACAACTTCGGAAGAGAGCTCAACCTCTGGCCGCTCAGGACTCCGCCCCACCAGAGGATCTTTGGGAGGCCGCCACTGCTCCGGCGGAGAGAACTCTGGCCCGGAACCCCCAGTCGAGCAAACCCGCTCTGAAGAGGGGTTGGTCGGGCTCTGCACCGCCGAGATCTGCGACTGCCGCGACGGCGTTACAAACGCGTCGATCGGTCCCACAACCAGGGAAGAAGCAGAGGAGGCTGCCGGGCTAGAGGAGGACTTCTTTGGCCCTTTAGCCTTCCGTTTGCCCATATTCAAGAGGTAAAGAAAAACGCCGCCGCTAAAGCTCTCTCTCAAAACGCCATCTTGGATCCACCATCAAATTCAGAATCTTTGTGATGACTACCCGCGGCCTCTGCCATGGCTCCACTCTTGTTCCAAGCCTGTGCGCCTGCTCAACTTTTAACTCTCCCACCAGTTCGCTGAGGCCCAGCTCCTTCGGAAGCCATTTTTCAATTAGAGGCACTAACATGCCCTCTGTCGCCACTTCTGAAAGTCCCACCAATCTCAGGTTGTTTCTCATCGACCTGTTTTCCAGATCGTCAACCTTAGCCATGAGCACTTCAATCTGCACCTGTTGTGCTGTGCTCTCTAGCGCCAATCATCCCTCTTTGTCCTCGGCTGCTGACACACGGTGCTCCAACTCCTCTACCCTGTGACCCATCTCTGTCATCACCTCTCCCACGGTTTCCAATTTCTTCAGAATCTGGTCAAACTTGGGATGATTCCACGCTCTCCACCACAGGGGACACCGGCTGCAAGCCTGCAGATGAGGAGGACCCCTGTTTGTTGGATTTCTCACGGTCTTTTCTCACCAGTGGAGGCATCTTTTCTTCAAATTTCCACTTTAATAATATCCACTTTCCTTCACCCTTGATATTATATTCTTTTCTGCTCTACTGCGTTAACCCTTTCCAGGCTGAGCCCATCTAAGGTTGGTAACTGGCTGCAGATGTGCCTGAAACACTTGATCCAGTCCTGTGTTTACCCCATTGCATGTAGAGATATGAGAAAAGCAAGCCTACGTCTGTGCATGCAACGGGGTAAACTCAGGACTGGATCAAGCCTGTTGGGCACATCTGGAGGCAGTTGGCAACCCCAGCAGAGCAAAATGTGTGGAAAGAGCAAGTGAGCAGGCCACATACTGCTGCTATGGATATGCTCTGCAGGCCCTTGCTGGCATTCAAATATGCATGACAATTCTCTGTGGAATTGTTCACAGATTACCTTAGAGGCACAGGTCTGGGACCTGTGTAGCAAGCCAGCCTTTACTCTATGGATAGAAATTCCACGTAAAAAGGAAAGTCAAAGGCAGTTGGGGTGTACTATCAGCCGCCTGGCCAGAATGAATAAATGGATGAAGAAATGCTGAAAGAAATCAAGGAAGCTAACAAAAGTTACAACACAGTAATAATAATGGATGATTTCAATTACCCGGGTATCAACTGGGTTAGTGTCACAGGAGGACAATCTAGGGAGAAAAGGTTTCTAGATTAAATAAATGACTGCTTCTTGGATCCAGGGCCGGCCCGTCCATTGAGCAAGAATGTTTTTTGCACAGGGCCCCGCGTTTCAGGGGGCCCTGCGCAAAGAACATTCTGCTTTTTTCAAAATTAAATTTAAAAAAAAAATGCTGGCTGCTGCCGCTGCCACCGCGGCAGCGGCAGAATGGACTGTCCCGCGGGGCCCCCTCTGCCAGGCTGAATCCCTCCCTCCCTCCCTCCCTCCCTCCGTGACGGCTGAGCCTCTCCATGCCGGCTTTGAGAGTCGCGAAGGGAGAGTGTCTCCCTCACGTCTCTGCTAAGCCTGAGGGGTGATAGGGGGTTAGGACTGGAAGTGGGTTGATGGGGGGGCTAGGACTGGTATTGGGTTGGGGGTTGCTAGGACTGGAAATGGGCTGATGGGTGGCTAGGACTGGAAATGGGCTGATGCAGGGACTAGAAGGGAATGGATGCTGGGTGAGGCTGGAACTAGAAGGGAGCTGATGTTGTGGGAGGATTAGAATGGGATGGGGCTGGAAGAGTAAAATGGAGAAGGGAAAAATATTTTGTGTGGGCGGGATAAAAAAATCTACAATTGGCCGGGTTTTGGGAGAGTAAGTGGGGATTGAGGATGGAGGGGTAAAATTTGAGTGGATGAAATAGGAATGAGGAAAGAGCAAAAGAAGAAAGATTAGTATGTTAAAGCAGATGTATAGAGAGAATGGAAAAAAACTAGAAGAGAGAAGAAAGGACAAATGGACAGCAGACGATGGAGAGTTAGCAGAAGACACGAAGAAACCAGAAGAAAGTGGCTGGAGCAATTGCAGCTGAAAAAAAATGCACAAAAGGTAGAAAAATATCTCTTTATTTTGAATTTATTAATTGGAATATGTCTGCTCTGGGAAATGTGCATCATTAACGTCTGCGCTTTGTTTTGTACAAGAGCAAATTAATGTATAGTTTTATTTCTACAGTGTTGTTCATTCCAAGTTTGGCTTTTGGGATTCCCAGTTTAATTATTGTCTTCCTGTTTCTAAATTGTGATTACTTGTTTGGTGATGGTCTGTGTTCTGCATGTGTAACTGAGCTGAGGTTTTCTGTTTATATAATTCCTATTTGACATTGCCACTTGTTCTCTTTCCCCAGTAGGTCATGTATGTTGTTCTCTGAAATGTATTGGTTTAATATTTGCAGCGTTTCCTTTTGATAGTTAGGGTATGGTGCTTTGTGAGTCCTGGTAGTCCTGTTAAGATACGGCGGGTTTGCTATGGGTTCTAAATGGGCAGTGTTTGTAGTAGTTCCTAATGTGTCTGGCAGTTGGCACTGGATTAAAGTAATGTAGAAATCTTTTAGTCTTTCTTTATCCATACACTCATTAAGAGGCACGTTTACTAAAAGTTAGTATATGGTAACATTATGCAAATATTTATGCAAATGAGGCCCCTTATGCAAATGAGGCCCCGCACCAAGTCTCCGCACATGGCCCCACACCCCCCTTGGGCCGCCCCTGCTTGGATCAGCTGGTTTATGAACCAACTAGAGGGGAAGCTATTTTGGATCTAGTCCTTAGTGGCACACAAGATCTGGTGCAAGAGATAAGAGTGTTGGGGACACTTGCCAATACAGATCATAGGGTGATCTCATTTGATTTAATAAATGAAAGAGGGATGGCAAGGAAATCCACAGTTCTACCATTTTACTTTCAAATGGGAGAATGATAAAATGAGAAAATAGTTAAGAAAAGGCTAAAAGGAGCAGCTGCAAAGGTTATTATTTATTTATTTTATTTTATTACAGTTTCTTCTATACCGCGCTATTCAGCTTCAGCGCGGTTTACAAACAACAACTTACACATCTCATTAGCTGATTTGTGTTTACATTGAACAAGGTAAACACACTTTGACCACTTTGATTAAAGGATAAGGTGGTATACAAAACTGTCTAAATAAAAATAAATAAAATAAATAAGGTGCAAAAACTTGGATAACAAGGGGTCAACTATGTACATCTATGTGGCAGATCGGTGACATCTTGCTGGATATAGTCGTGGTTGGTTGTGGGTAGGTCTTACCAAACTAAGTCGGCTGAGTGTTGGGTGAGGCTATTGAGGTGCTGTCTAGGGGGTAATGCTGGAGGAAGAGATGGTGCTTCAAAGACTTTCTGAAATGTGAGAGATTTGGGATCACTCTTATGCTGGGGGGTAGGGCATTCCAGCATCTTGGTGCACAGAATTTGAAGGCCCTGTTCATGGTTGAATGTGTACATTGGGTTATTGCTTTAGGGACCATCAGTGTATGAAGTGCTGTAGATCTTCTGGACCTATTGAGGGGTGTGGGCTGGATCATCTCTGATAGTGAGGTCGCTGAGAGCCCGTTGACAGCCTTGTATGTTAGCAGTAAGATTTTGTACGTGAGTCTGGCGCGTATTGGGAGCCAGTGTAGGTCAGGATGGGGGTCACTGGTTTCCTGGACGCTCCAGGAGGACTCTTTCCGCAGCATTCATCGCCAGTTGTAGGGGGTTCAGTGTGGTTTGAGGGAGTCCTTGCAGGATAGAGTTTGCGTAGTCCAGATGCGGTATCATTAGTGCTTGATAGACTGTTCTGAAGTTGTCTGGTGTTAGCAAGGATCTTAGGTGCCTGAGAGAACGGATCTTGTGATACACCGCCCTCACCGTGTTGCCTATATGTGTCTTCATGTCGAGGCGCTGATCTAGTGTGACTCCGAGGTACCTGATCGTGGATTTGGACTTTAGCTCCGCTTCGTCAACTTTTAGAGAGGGTGGCGTGGAGAAGTTTTGATCCCTGGTAATGAATAAGACCTGTTTTCTTATGCTGAATTCGGAGGTTTTGGGTTTGTAGCCAGATGGATACTGCATTAAAGCAGTTTGCCAGCGGGGAGAGGTCTGGGTTTTCAGTCGAGAATGGCATATATGCGTACGTTGTCCGCATATATCAGGCAGTTGACACCGAATGAATGGATGAGGTTGCAGATGGGCTGCATGTAGATGTTAAACATCAAGGCAGAGAGGGAGGATCCCTGTGGGACACCTTGCTTTAGGTGGAAAGGCTCTGATGATGTGGACCCTGATCGTACATGCTGCCATCTGTTGGAGAGGTAGGACTTGCACCAGTCTAGTGCTTTGTCTGTGATCCCCTTCTCTTTAAGACGCTCAAGGAGCAGCTCATGGCTTACTGAATCGAACGCTGCCGCAATGTCCAAGAAGATGAGGGCAAATCTTTGCCAGATGTTGTCTATTCCTGCAATTATGCTGCTGAAGAGTGTGGTGAGTAGTGTTTCGACCCCGTGGGCCTCTCTGAATCCGTGTTGGCATGGATCCAGTGGTGCGGAAGCATCTATGTAGTCTTGAATTTGGCATTGAACTTCCTTTTCGATTACTTTCGCTAATAGGGGTATGTTTGATATCGGTCTGTATGAGTCGACCTTCTGGGGGTCCAGCTTGCTGTTCTTCAGCAGTGGTCTTATGGATGTCTGCTTGAGGGATTGCGGGAATGTGCCTGTTGCAAAGGATCGGTCCATGAGCCTGGATATGAAAGGGCTCCAGTGGGAACGTAGTTCTTTAATCCAGAATGCAGGGCAGGGGTAGGCTTGAGCAGTGGTCATGTTAATTGCAGCAATGGTGTCTTCAATATGCTGCTTGGTTGGTGTGGAGAAAATGGTGAGTGGTATCTTGTGGCTGGGCTCAAGCGATGCTCTCGGTGATGTGACCTTGTTAGTCTTACATAACTTGGACTGTAAGTAATCTGAAAATTATTGTGGGTGGATCTCGACTGGTTTGACTGAGGATGGTTCCTTCGTTAGGTTGTTAATGAGAGCGAAGAAGTCGTGCGGCTTGTTCAGTGAATGTTTTAGCGTATCTAAGTGGAATTGTCTCATGTTCATTGTTACTGCTTCTCGGTGTACTGCCAGGTGCTCATTATAACCTCTTTGATCGTCTGCCGAGTGTGAGCGGCACCATCATCGTTCAAGCTTTCTTAGGTGGGAGAGTGAAGTTTTTAGTTCTGCGGAGTACCAGAGTGTAGATGCTCGCTTTGCTGGAGGCTTATTTGATGGTGGAAGGAGTGCGATTGAACTGAGGGTCTTATTCCAGTTGGAAATGAGATCCTCAGGGTCGTGAGCAGAAGATGTGAGTAGTGGGTGGGTTGTGCTAAGAATCAGGTCTCTGTTGAAGGCTTGGAATCTTTGTGGTGGTGCTTTAGAGGGATCGCTCAGTCTTCTTGCTTCCTTCTGATTGCCGTTGGGCAAGGGTATTTGGAACGTGATCAGCTTGTGGTCTGACCAGGGGACTGCCGTAATGGACAGCTTGGTAGTGTTGGATGGGGTGGTAGTTGTCTGGGGAGCAAATATCAGGTCCAGTATGCCTCCTTTGTCATGGGTCGGTTCCTTGATCAGTTCTTTATATCCTAGTTCATCAAGGCTTCAAGGAAAGCTGATGGGTGAGAATCTTGAAGGGAGGGTAGATTGAAATCTCCTAAAACCCAGTTTTGTGTGTATGGGTTTTGGGTATTGGAGGCGAGGTCAATTATTGTTGATAGAGCATCTGGGTCTGCTGATGGAGCCCTGTATAGGAGGGTGATAGAGCAGCGCTTGTTTGTTATTGTGAGGGAGTCAAGGAGAGATGTGCTGGTTGGGTTGCATGGGTGAAATTGGAGGTCTTTTTTGGTGATGGCTAGTACTCCTCCTCCGCCTTTTCCATTCCTGTGGCATGTATGGATGGAGAAATTGGCAGGCAGGAGTTGCTTGAGGAGGACATTATCGTCACTGGAGAGCCATGTCTCTGTGACCAGGAGTATGTCCAGGTCATGGTGGGCTATCATGTCGGATACAACGGGCCATTTCTTGCGTATAGAGCGGGCATTTATGAGCGCACATCTCAGTAGTTGGGGGAGGGGGTTCTCAGCGCGTTTTGCTTTCTTATTGTGTTGTAGTGCAATGTGTAACAGGTGGTGGTGAGTTGTGCGAGTGGCTTCCTCTGGTTTGAGGAAGGGGGTATTTGACCACTCTTCCTGTGATTCAGGAGAATTGGTATTTGGTTGTGGCTGGTAGATAAGTCTGTAATGCTGCTTTGGCCTATATAGAGGAGGTAGAGAGCAATTGTGAAAAGGCTAGATAGGGCCATTTTGGGTGTTTACCTTGTGTGTGGTCAGGGACATACACTTTAAATCAGGTAAATACAGGCACTTACACCTCAAAGCAGGTAGATATGGGCACCAACACTTCAGAATATTTAAACACAGGCACTTACTCCTCAAACTAGGCAAATACAAGTATCAAGTTTAATATTACTTGCGTTTTGCTGTCGTGTGTTACTGTTCTGTTCCTCGGAATTCTCTGGTGGTCTAGGACTGATTCTTCAGCGTGCGGTCCCCGCCTAAGGGCCACGCACAAGGGCCCTCTGGCGAGGCCCTCAGGCGCGGGTGCGCCTGTTGTAGCCTCTCTTTTAAAGCGATAAGAGCGCCCCGATTGGGCGGTGGATGCAGGAGGGGAGGTCCGGCTGCTGCTGTAGCTCGATCCCTCCTGGGAGAGCACGTGGCGGTGGAAAGGGCTTCCCAGAAACTTGCGGCTTCTTTTAAAGCGGCAAGAGCGCCACGATTGGGTGGTGGATGCAGGAGGGGAGGTCAGGCTGCTGCTGAAGCTCGATCCCTCCTGGGAGAGCACGCGGCAGTGGAAAGGGCTTCCCCGAAGCTTGCGGCTTCTTTTAAAGCGGCAAGAGCGCCCCGATTGGGCGGTGGATGCAGGAGGGGAGGTCCGGCTGCTGCTGTAGCTCAATCCCTCCTGGGAGAGCACGCAGCGGTGGAAAGAGCTTCCCCGAAGCTTGTGGCTTCTTTTAAAGCGGCAAGAGCGCCCCGATTGGACGGTGGATGCAGGAGGGGAGGTCCGGCTGCTGCTTTACATGATTTACATAAATCATGATCATTGATTTACATAAATCATGCTTTACATGATTTACATGAATCATGATCATTGTTTAAAAGTATGTTTTCCATGTTTTAAGAAAAGTGGAGGGAGGGCCAAAAAACTGCCAGCATGGTTTAAAGGTAAGAGAGGCAGTTGCTGCCAAAAAAGCATTTTTCAGGAAATGGAAAAAGGAGCCAAATGACGAAAATGATAAACAACATAAGCATTGGTAAGTTAGATGCAAGGCATTGATAATGCATGCAAAGAGTGAATTTGAGAAAAAAAAAACTAGCCATGGAAGCAAAACTGCATAATAAAAACATTTTCAAGTACATTCATAGCAAAAAAACCTGTAAGAGGGTCAGTTGAGCCATTGGATGATAGAGGGGTAAAAGGAGTGCTAAGTGAGGACAAAACCATAGCAGAGACTGAATGAATTCTTTGCTTTGGTCTTTACTGAAGAAGGTGTATGGAATTTACCTATGTCTAAAATTGTATATAAAGGTGATGTGTCGGAAGAATTGAAAGAAATATTGATAATCTGGAAAGATGTATTACAGCTAGTTGATAAATTGAAGAGCAGCAAATTACCTGAGCCAGATGGTATACATCCGAGGGTATTGAAAGAACTGAAATATGAGATTGCAAACCTACTATTTGTAATCTGTGAACTATCATTAAAATCATCTATAGTACTTAAAAGAGTGGAGAATGGCCATTGTAACGCCAATATTTAAAAAGGGTTCCTGGATCTGGGAAGCTACAGACTGGTAAGTCTGTCGTCAGTACCGGGCAAAATTATCGAAACCTTCATAAAGAATAAAATTACTGATCTTGTATATACAGGGTGACCCAAAAAAAGTGAGAACATCTCGTAGCATATAAGTTATTTAAAAATTCAAAAAGACAGATGCAAACGATTGACAAATTAAAAAAAAAAAATATGGTGACCGGAAATTGTCGAAATAAAGACATTATGTAGCTAAAAAAGGTAAATAAGCAAACTATTGAAGCTTTTAATTTACGAGATGTTCTCACTTTTTTTGGGCCACCCTGTAGTCATGGCTTAATGGGAGAAAGGTCAACTTGGATTTAGCCAAAGAAAGTCTTGTCTACTAATCTGTTATTTTTTTTTAAGGTATGAATAAACATGTAGACAAAGGTGAGCCGGTTAATATAGTATATCTGGATTTTCAGAAAGCCTTTGACAAGGTCCTTCATGAGAGACTCTTGGCGAAATTAAAAAGTCATGGCATTGGAGGAAGTGTAGTATTGTGGATCAGGAACTGGTTAAAAGATAGAAAGCAGAGAGTAGGGATAAATGGCCAGTTTTCTCAGTGGAGAAAAGTAAATAGTGGAGTATCACAGGGATCTGTGCTGGGCCTGCTGCTTTTTAACATATTCACAAATGACCTAGAAATGCGAATAATGAGTGAGGTAATCAAATTTGCAGATGACACAAAATTATTCAAAGTTGTTAAAACCCAAGAGGATTGTGAAAAAAATGCAAGAGGACCTTGATAAATTGGAGTCCAAATGGCAGATGAAATTTAATGTGAACAAGTGCAAAATTATGCACTTAGGAAAGAGTAACTCAAACTTTAGTTACAAGATGCAAGATACCACCTTAGAAACCACCACCCAGGGAAAAGATTTAGGCATCATCATGGATAATATGTTGAAACCCTCCACCCAGTGTGCAGCGGTGGCTAAGAAAGCAAATAGAATGCTAGGAATTATAGGTAAAGTAATGGAGAATAAAACAAAGGATATTATAATGCCTCTGTATCATTCATTGTTTCAAGCACACCTTGAATATTGTGTGCAATTCTTGTCTCTGTATTTTAAAAAGGATATAGTGGAATTAGAAAAGGTACAGAGAAGAGACACCAAAATAGTAAAGGAGATGGAAGGATACCCCTATGAGGAAAGGCTTAAATGATTGTTGTTGTTGTTGTTGTTGTTAAGTGCCATCAAGTCGGAGTCGACTCATGGCGACCCTCTGGATAGCTATCCTAAATTGTGTTCGGTCTTCAGTCAGGCGGCTTATTGTTGACAGACTGGTACCCGTAGCTGCTGTTATTGTATCGATCCATCTCATTGCTGGCCTTCCTCTTTTGCGTTGACCTTCTATTTTGCCAAGCATGATGTCTTTCTCTAATGATTAGGGCTCTTTAATGATTACTTTAATGATTACAAATGCTTTGACGCAGTCACAGACTGGATAAATGCGCAAAGGCTTATGTTAAACTTCAAAAAGACAGAAGCCCTCTTTGTCACCAGGAATCCGGCATTTATTCCACCCATATCCATCAAAGTTCGTGACGCAGAGCTCATATGCAAGGCTTCAGTAAGATACCTGGGAGTTACACTTGATCAGCAGCTCAACATGAAGGCTCATATCAACAACATAACAAAATTGGTATATCATAAAATTCGGACCCTTCGCCATCTTCGTCAGCTGTTAGAACCTGAAGACTTTCGAACTGTTTTTCAGGCCCTAATAATGCCCCACCTTGATTACGCCAATGCGATATTACATGGCCTTCCAAAGAGTACGACCAACCCCTTACAACTTGCAATGAACTCAGCCGCAAGATTCCTCCACGGAGCCTCCAGAAGATCCCACATTACTCCAATACTAAAACAGTTGCATTGGCTCCCCATACAAGCCAGGATCTCTTTTAAGATTCTAACTATGACCCATAAGGCCATCAAGAAATACCCAGCCACTGCCATTTCTGAGCTAGTATCAATTACACCTCCTAATCGGGTAAGAAGATCCAATGCCTCAAATACCCTCATTCTCCCTAAGGCAAGCACTAAGTGCTCCCAAGTTACCAGTTCTAGAGCCTTTGCCTTCTTTGCACCATCCTGCTGGAACGCTCTACCCACAACTATCAGAACTATCAGTGATCTCTGTCAATTCAAGAAGGCACTGAAACATCACCTTTTTCTTCTTCACTATGATGCCTCAGTCTCCACCTCACATCCACCCACTTCCACACCTCAACGCAGCTCCCCAAGCACACGCATCTCACACTCTTGACTGAATACTCGCAATCACACATTTAACCTTCCCCCACTATGAGATGCTTGTACAGTTCATTTAACCCTTTATATAGCTACATAAAGTGGTTTGTATATATTTATCATGTTTTTCCCTGTTAAAATTGTTTTAATGTATACCCAAGTTATGATACCTGTTTTTTGTAAACACAAATCAGCAATCTGAGATGTGTAGTTTAATGTTCACTGTAAACCGCGCTGATGTCAATAGCGCGGTATAAAAGAGACTTTAAATAAATAAATAAATAAATACTTAAATGATTAGGGCTCTTTAACTTGGAAAAGAGACAGCTGAGGGGAGATATTATAGGGATCTATAAATTAATGAATGGAGTGGGTTAATGAAGATTGGTTGTTTACGCCATCAAAAAGTAGAAAGACTAGAGGATATGCAATGAAGCTACAATTAGTTAAGACTAATAAGAGAAAATACTTTTTCACTCAACATGAACTACACATGACATACTGTATTGCAAGGTACATTTAGAACCAAAACTGCGGAGATCACGTGACGCATGAGTGAGTAAGGAGGTCTCCTTCTCACTCCGGGGCTGCCTCGAGAATTAACCTGCAATATTAAATGCTGTATTAACCCTTTGAAGGCCTACTTTAAATTTTTAATCCACATTCTGCAGCCGAGTTAATTTTTGCATATTTCAGAAAAATTGTACCCGTCTTATTCAATATGTTCTAATAGTGATTTTCCTTCTGCTAGGGTCATGTATTATATACCATTTGATATGAATATTTAGTCAGAATTTTGGATCCCGAGACATCAGGAGGAGATTGTCAGAAATCCTGAACTGGCTTCATATGTCACTCATGGAACTAGCTCACATGGCAACCCTGTAATAGACCAAGTGGAGCCAGCTGGCTGGGATGTGTGTGCGTAAGGATGATCCAGCAGCAGCAAAACTAGTTCAGAGTTGTCAAGTTACCCAGTTCCTGAAGTGAGAATGTTTGCAAGTTCAGGTTTTAAATGTGCATTGCAATGCATTGTGGTATTTGTAGTTCTTGATTTTACGCATTTGAACCAGTGCTGCAGGTCCCATAATGCATCACAATAACATTGTCAGAAATCTCGGATTGGCTGACAAACACACTCCTGGGACTGCTAAACTTGGCAACTCAGTCAGTTGCAACCTGGTACTTATCGCTCTGCTGAAATCAGTGCTGCAGTTGTAGCGTTGCAGCACGTGCTGCCATGCCCTGCCAAGTCGTGCCATGTTGTGCCTTGCCCTAGAGCTGGGAAACAGCAAGGCCTGCCTGGGGGTAATTAGGATGGCCAACAGGTGTAGGTCAGCATCCGAGAATTGCAGCTTCCTGATCAGCAGGGCCGGATTTACCTATACGCCATGTACGCCATGGCGTAGGGCCCACAGCTGGCAAGGGCCCACAAAAATGGAACAAGTTAGGCTTTTTTTTAAAAATTAAATTAAAAAAAAAACCTGCTGGCTGCCGCCGCGGGGCCCCCTCTGCTGCCGCGGCAGCATGGACTGACCCGCGGGGGCCCCCTCTGCAAGCTCGATCCCTCCCTCCGTGCCTCCCTCCCTCCGTGCAGGCTGTGAGAGACGCGAAGGCAGACTGTCTCCCTCGCGTCTCTGTTAAGCCCGCAGGGGCTGATGGGAAAATTCCCATCAGCCCCTGCGGGCTTAACAGAGACGCGAGGGAGACAGTCTGCCTTCGTGCCTCTCACAGCCTGCATGGCGGGAGGGAGGGAGGGACCGCCGGATCGAGCTTGCCGAGGGGGCCCCCGCGGGTCAGTCCATGCTGCCGCGGCAGTAGAGGGGGCCCCGCGGCGGCAGCCAGCAGGTTTTTTTTTAAATTAAATTTTACTTTAGGCCGGGGGGGGGGGGGGGTAGGACTGGTAATGGGCTATTGGGGGGGCTGGGGCTGGGGCTGGGACTGGAAATGGGTTGGGGGATTAAGGCTGGTGGTGGGCTGATGAGGTTAGGACTGGTAATGGGCTGTGGGCTGTTGGGGGGGTTAGAACTGGTAATGGGCTTTGGGGGGGTTAAGACTGGTAATGGGCTGTGGGCTGATGGGTGATGTCTGGAAATGGGCTATGGTGGGGCTAGGACAGGAAATGGGCTGGGGGGTTAAGACTGGAGGTGGGCTGAGGGGGTTAGGACTGGTAATGGGCTGTTGGGGGGGGGTTAGAACTGGTAATGGGCGTTGGGGGGGGTTAAGACTGGTAAGGGGCTGTGGGCTGATGGGGGCTGTCTGGTAATGGGCTATGGGGTGCTAGGACTGGAAAGGGGCTTGGGGGTTAAGACTGGAGGTGGGCTGATGGGGTTAGGACTGGTAATGGGCTGTTGGGGGGTTTAGAACTGGTAATGGGCTTTGGGGGGGTTAAGACTGGTAATGGGCTGTGGGCTGATGGGGGCTGTCTGGTAATGGGCTATGGGGGGGCTAGGACTGGAAATGGGCTGGGGGGCTAGGACTGGAAATGGGCTGGGGGGGTTAAGACTGGAGGTGGGCTGATGGGGTTAGGACTGGTAATGGGCTGTGGGCTGATGGGGGGGTTAGGACTGGCAATGGGCTATGGGGGGCTGACTGGAAATGGGTTGATGGGGTTAGGACTGGAAGTGGGCTGATGGGGGGTTAGGACTGGTAATGGGTTATAGGGGGGGCTTAAACTGAAAATGGGGTGATGGGGTTAGGACTGTAAGTGGGTTGATGGGGGGCTAGGACTGGTATTGGGTTGGGGGGTTGCTAGGACTGGAAATGGGCTGATGGGTGGCTAGGACTGGAAATGGGCTGATGCAGGGACTAGAAGAGAATGGATGCTGGGTGAGGCTGGAACTAGAAGGGAGCTGATGTTGGGGAGGATTAGAATGGGATGGGGCTGGAAGAGTAAAATGGAGAAGGGAAAAATATTTTGTGTGGGAGGGATAAAAAAATCTACAATTGGCCGGGTATTGGGAGAGTAAGTGGGGATTGAGGATGGAGGGGTAAAATTTGAGTGGATGAAATAGGAATGAGGAAAGAGCAAAAGGAGAAAGATTAGTATGTTAAAGCAGATGTAGAGAAAGAATGGAAAAAAACTAGAAGAGAGAAGAAAGGACAAATGGACAGCAGACGATGGAGAGTTAGCAGAAGACACAAAGAAACCAGAAGAAAGTGGCTGGAGTAATTGCAGCTGAAAAAAATGCACAAAAGGTAGAAAAATTTCTCTTTATTTTGAATTTATTAATTGGAATATGTCAGCTCTGGTAAATGTGCATCATTAACGTCTGCGCTTTGTTTAGTACAAGAGCAAATTAATGTATAGTTTTATTTCTACAGTGTTGTACATTCCAAGTTTGACTTTTGGGATTCCCAGTTTAATTATTGTCTTCCTGTTTCTAAATTGTGATTACTTGTTTGGTGATGGTCTATGTTCTGCATGTGTAACTGAGCTGAGGTGTTCTGTTTATATAATTCCTATTTGACATTGCCACTTGTTCTCTTTCCCCAGTAGGTCATGTATTGTTGTTCTCTGAAATGTATTGGTTTAATATTTGCAGTGTTGCCTTTTGATTGGTAGAGTATGGTGCTTTGTGAGTCCTGGTAGTGCTGTTAGGATACGGCGGGTTTGCTATGGGTTCTAAATGGGCAGTGTTTGTAGTAGTTCCTAATGTGTCTGGCAGTTGGCACTGGATTATAGTAATGTAGAAATCTTTTAGTCTTTCTTTATCCATACACTCATTAAGAGGCACGTTTACTAAAAGTTAGTATATGGTAACATTATGCAAATATTTATGCAAATGAGGCCCCTTATGCAAATGAGGCCCCGCACCCCCCTTGGGCCGCCCCTGCTGGGGGCCCACAATTTTTGTTGGCGTAGGGCCTCACTCAAGGTAAATCCGGCCCTGCTGATCAGGCTGCCATTATCCCTTCTAACTTCAAATTCTGAGTTTGTGACATCAGATGTCACGTAGAGCAGCAACATGCATTCGACAGCATAGCACCCATTGCTGACTGTCAACATATGCTCACAATGTTGCACCCATTGTCCACATACACTGTCTGCCTACATGCCACCACTACAATGTGACCCGAGCCTCAGCGGCTAGGGATAGTCAGTTCAGGATTTCTGAGACACAAAGGCAGATGCAGTATGGGAATTTAACAGAGTCCAACCTGTCAAAGCTCTGATCACCCATACCATGTTGCATTTTACAACAGGGTTATGACCCCAGAGTTGCCTAGTTACCTGGTTCCAGAAGTGAGGTTTGCAGGCAGTCCTGGATATCTGACAATCTCAGACTGATGCATCATGAGAAATGCAGTGCTGATTCCAATGGGTTGAAGGAGGGTCTGTTCATACCCTACTGCATTGCAATGCTAATGTAGAACCTGAAGTGCAACTATATCTCAGTCCTGGAATTTGGCAACTCTATGACCCCAGCAAATGGGTTGCCAGGTTACGCATTACCAGGGGTGAGAGTTGTTGGCAGTACTGGTTCCAAATGCCCTGTGCACTATAATATGGGATTTTCAGGCCCTGATTTAACACATTGCAATTAATGTAGCAGGCTGCATAATGGATCAGAGTGAGAATATGTGTGAAACCATGGCCTGGAAAAACATCTCCCTCATGGGACTGGGTCACTTGGTAACACATTATCTCTAGTGCTCTCAGGGCAGTGAGACTTAGACTGCTTCTGTGTGTCCCTCCCTAACCAGGAGTCTTCTGTAAATCTGATCCTCCAGCCCATATGCCCCCGTACTCATACAACCAGCTGCACTCATTGCCGTAGGCATATGCACAGGGTTGTCAGGTTACCCATTTCTTGGATGAAGCAAAGGTGCCAGTTCATGTCTTACATTTTCTAACCTGAAAAACTCTAGTAGCTCTAGTGCTGCTGGTCACATTGTGCATCATGATATGGGTTACCAGCTGCCATCAGCTCATCTGGAACAGGCTAAGCCAGTGCAGATTACACTTGCACAGAGGTTTCTAAAAAAGTGTGTCTAACTTCTGTGGATGTAAAACCTGGCCTGGCTCAGCCGGTCTCACCTGACCTTCAGCCTATGTATAGGACATTTATCACATAGCATTACACTGTTGGGTTTGCAACTGGCTCAAGATATGGCTCCAACATTTGCACCAGTCCTGGATTAAGTCCATTGCATGCAGGGACATGTGCTCTTGCTTTTTTTAAGGAGTACAGTAGTCATATCAGAAATATAAGTTCCCGTATGCAACCTTACCTGGGCCCTGCCTGTAGCAGTACAAATGCAGTATGGACTGCATTGGCCACTCAACACTGCATCTGCATAACAGAGACTCAGCAGTATTTATCTCCTGTCCAATGGTCAAGTCACATGTGAAAGCAAGATTTCCTTCCCTCCACTATACCTCCTAAGCAAAACAACAGTCGCACAGAGGGGTCAGCAGGGCTTCTATGTGACACAGATCCTAGATGTTGCGCATGTGCAAGATGTGTGCTGCACTGTGACCTGCAGTATACTACACAATAGGCACTTTTGCACATACACCAAATTCAAACCTCATTCATGATCCATTAGACCTATCCCCCCTGACCAATTGCTTTAATGCCATATCGGAATGGCTCACGTCACAAAACCTCAGGATCCAACATAAGAAGACAGAAGTGCTCTTCATATCGAAGAATCCAAACTTTATCCCCCCACAATACTTGAAGGTGAGAGAAGCTGAACTACAAACAAAGCCCACAATAAGGTACCTAGGTATTACGCTAGATCAAAACCTCGACATGAAGGAACATATAGCCAATACTGTAAGATCAATATACTACAAGATCCGTTCACTCAGACATCTTCGTCCCATACTTGAACCAGAAGATTTCCGTACCATCTTCCAGGCTCTGATCATGCCTCACTTGGATTATGCAAATATCATTTTACTAGGCCTTCCTCAAGCCACCTTGAACCCCTTACAGCTCGCAATGCATAGCGCAGCGAGGGTTCTACATGGGGCATCTAGGAGTGACCATGTGACACCCCTTTTGATGCAATTACACTGGCTTCCTATTCACGCTAGGATCATCTTCAAGACATTGTTAATGACCTTCAAGGCTGTAAACAATCTCTCCTCCACATCTTTAACCGACCTCATCAAACCCATAATCCCGAACAGATCAAGAAGATCAATAGCTGTAAATATGCTCACGATGCCTCGAGAACTCACAAGATGTGCCACAACGGCAGCAAACAGGGCCTTCAGTCTCCATGCTCCAAAACTCTGGAACGCCTTGCCAACAAACATTAGAGCAATTACTAGCCTAATGCAATTTAGAAAGGCCCTCAAATACTACTTATTCCTCAAATACTTCCCAACGATCTCAGAAACATGCCCCCTTGCCAAGACCGATAGTGACACCAAATCACCTAGTGAGCCTTGATACCGCACGTAGCAAGGTGCTTTATGTCCACTAATTATACATTTTATCTTCTGTAACCTGATGATGTAAATAGTTATATTCGCATGCCATGTTGGCTATCCTGTTAAGTGTAATTCCCTGTTTTATCCAAGTTTGTAATCCTGTTTTATTGTAAAATCAGATACATGTTTATGTTCTGAATTTTTTGTTCGATGTAAACCGCGCTAATGTCAAATAGTTCGGTATATAAGAAATGTAAAATAAGTAAATAAATAATAAATGAGGCTGATGATGGCCTTTGGCAGGTCTATGTCCATCACAGACCATCCTGCCCTCTCGATGGGAACCATGCACACTCGCTCCTTGGTCAGAAAAACTGTGCAGATGCTAGGTAATGCTCCAGTGCTCAGTGTAACCACTCTGGCTGCAATTGTGGCTATGTGTGCTCGTACTGGTTAGGCCCTATATTTCCCAGGATGCAGCTCACAATGTGAACACATATAAGCCACTTTTGGGGCAATTTCTCCAAATGAGTGAGTTTTGCCCATTACTTAAATCTACTGCCAAAGGGTAAACGCAAATAATATGCATAAATACCCTTAGAAACACCAATCTACACAAATACAAAAAGGTTTTTATCAATCTATCAAATAACTATCACATGATTCATTAAGGTATGTATGACCTCAGGATAGCCTTTCCCCTACATATGGCAAAATACATCACCATAGGGTTGAATGGCAAACTTCACATCACGAGTCACAACCCTTCTAAACTTTAATTATATTTCCCAAAAATTAATCCAAATCTAATTAAATTACCCACATCCAAAAAAGTACTTTTAGGGATTCTCAAAATATATAAAAAATTATTTTAAATCATCTAAATTTTAGCACAGAACCGAAGCTCTCAAACCACTCAGCCAAACACCTAAAAAAGGGGAGAGAAAATACTCTTCAACTTAATAGTATTATACAACATTCCATAAGTATTAATCCACTGATCTGAGTGTTTTAGAAACTCCAGTCTGCAACAGCAGTCAGATGCAAGTCTTCATCTCGGCTATATGCCACCAGGAAGTTTGCGAATATCCTCCGGTATCGCAGAAACTATGAATGCCCAGCAAAAGCTTCTGTTTCACCTAGTAGGCTTCTTCAGGGATTCCAGTAATGCCGTTCTCATAAAAGTTACCAGGTACTATTCGCCAAGTTTTTCTTCAAATATCACTAACATCAGATATAACAAATGTTCCTTGTTCTTAATTCTTCGGTTTCAGTTCACTTCTCCTCAACCATTCATGTGTCCACTCTTGATAAACAAAGGGTTCCTGGAGTAACACTCTATACTTCCCACTGTATTTGTGAATTTGCCACTTGTTTTTACTTGTCTGTTGATCTAATTCCTTGAAAAGATTTTTTCTCTTCTTTTGCAAATTCTGTTACTTCCTTCCCTGTGTATGCTTGTGGATTCTCATTCATTCCTTCTATGGCCCTATGGAGACTGCAATGATCCATCACATCAGCTTTCAAATGCACAGAGATATTATGTGCTTCATCCACATAACAGCCACTATGTGTGCAAGTGTCCATTATCACCAGTCACCTGACTGCGAGGATGGACACACATCACCTGGTCCCCAGATCAAGCACCTCAATGGATTATCTCTCTAGATTCTGGAGCAGATCTATTTCACTGCAAGATTGCTGCAGGTGTTGGGTGTAGTACGTCATGCTAATCAGTTGGTAGTTAGTACTACTGCAGTGTATTGGAGTGGCAAGTCAGACTTGGCCCTTCTGTCCTTCACCTGTTGGCTGCAGACTCCTGTGTATGTATTTATTTATTTAACTGGTTTTATATAACACATCAAGGTGGTTTACATCAAACAGTAACTTAACATGGAACCTTGATTGCCAAAAGTAACTTAACATTGAACCTTGATTGGCAACAAGTAACTTAAATAACTATATACATGAGCATAATACTAACGAGTACAAGCATGAGATGTGTACAGTATATGGGACTTGTCTGATATAACATTGGTCAAATACATTCTAAAAGAAGGGAGACTAGGGGTAGGGGTAGAAGAGCCAGGGGGAGAGTAGGAGGTGGCAGGGTGAGAAGGGGGGAGGATGGTTAGGAGACTGGACCAATGTGCATCAGGGGTAGAGTAGACAGGGATAAGAGAGTCACTGGGACTAAGGCAGATGGGTGTGCGTAGTTAATCCAGAGCTATGGAGAAATGCTCGAGGAACAGATAAGTTTTTGTTTTCTTATGAAAGTCATTGAGATCACTTATTGTGTGGTAGAGCATTCCAGAGTCTTGGAGCAAACAGGGAGAAAGCCCTACTTGAGGTTCTAGTGTTATATTTCCAAACTCCATACTACAAGGACTCCCCCGATCCACCCTAAACCTCCTGCAACTTGCTATGAACAGTGCAGCGCGGGTACTCTTTGGAGCATCCAGGAGAGATCATGTGACACCCCTCCTGAAACAGCTACACTGGCTCCCCATTCAAGCCAGGATTAATTTTAAGACCGTGCTGATGACTTTCAAAGCTACCAAGGGGCTCTCCTCCTCCTCTATATCTGACCTCATCCAACCACTAGCACCCAACAGACTAAGAAGAACCGCAGAGACCAACATGCTATCAATACCGAAAGAAATGACAAACTGCACCAAAACAACAGCTCACAGGGCCTTCCGACTCTGCGCCCCAAGTCTATGGAACACCTTACCAACACATATCAGAGCAATCCCCAACTTGAGCCAGTTCAGAAGGGCCCTTAAACATTTCCTCTTTATCAAATATCTCACTGACAGCCCCGAACCCCAGTCACACTCGAATACCGTGCCCCTCAACATTATTAGTAGGGAGGAGTGGTCTAGTGGATAGGACAAGGTCCTCAGGCCAGAGGGCCAGGGGTTCAAGTCCCACCTGGGGACAGCAATCTCATGGCGGAGGGACTGGGATTTCTAGTCCTATAGGCACTCCTTGAGGTCTTGGGCAAGCCACTTAACCCTCCACTGCCCATGTTCCCTGTAAGTATTAGTGTATGTGTCTCATATCCCCTCATGTTAAATGTATCCCCCAATTGACCGCTTTGACCCAGTGAAAAGCAGGATATAAATACAGCTAAAATAAAATAAATAAAAAAATAAATTAGTAGCCAACCAGACAAGATCCTGCAACAGGTATCCTCAATAATGTAAAACAACAAAAAGTAACCGTACACAATCAACTTCATTTATATATAGTTTACCTTGTTCTCCAAGTTCCATTCCCTGTTAAATGTAATGACCAGACATATGTATATTGTTGGATGTTTATGTTCTATGTAAACCGCGCTGATGGCAAATAGTGCGGTATATAAGAAATGTTAATAAATAAATAAATAAATAAATACATAAATAAATACTCCTGTGTAGCACCTTCTCATGTTCTAGGGTTCTGGAAGTAGTTTTTAAGGAACCTGAATGCAGTGAGTGGTAACTAGCCAAAAAAAGGGGGGGGGGGAGGTGCAGACTCCATCCAGCACTGTCTGCCCAAAATATAGTTGTCAGCAGCAGTATGTTACAGGTAGTCCCTGACAAGTTGCTCTCCCCTTTCATAGATTAACTTGACCCATGACAGCCAGCATGTATATGATATTTTTATTTATTTATTTATTTAGACAGATTTGTATACCACCTTATCCTACAATCAAAGTGGTTATATGACATCACAATTGGGGTTACATTTAACATGTGGGTGATTTACAACATTTAACATGAGGATATTTAACAACATTTAGACAGCACAGTTGGAGGGTTACATTTAGCATGAGGGTATCTTCGTGAGTCTAGTTGGGCTGATTGGATATTGAGTTGACGGGGTTAGCTGCAATATCGCCGGAGTGGGGTACTATTGTCTGCTCATAAGTTTCTGTAAAGAGCTACTGTGCTGTATCACTCGAGTGGGTACTATTGTTTATCTGCTCATAAGTGGATACTATTGTCTATCTGCTCATACGTTTCTGTAAAGAGCTACTGTGCTGTATCACTCGAGTGGGTACTATTGTTTATCTGCTCATAAGTGGATACTATTGTCTATCTGCTCATACGTTTCTGTTAAGAGCTACTGTGCTGTATCACTCACTGTGCTGTATCACTCACTCACAAACCATCTGTGCCTGGTTTGCTAGTCATCACCCATTGCATATACACATGTGACTGCAGCTCAGGACAACAGCAAACCACGTGCAGCTACATCACATATTCTTTCCTGTCTCACCAACTAAGTGACAATATTGCACATTCACAGAGGCCAGGGCTCCACATAAACTTAGTTTTCTATATGCTGCAGCTGCACCAAGGGAGCTCACAGTGTTGCTCTGGATACAACTATCATGACAGTTGGCTTAAATCAGGCATCTTACCTGCAAAGACAGGTGTGTCTGGAGGCCAGGAGGATCAGTCAGAGGTCAAGCTTGCTGCACACACACATGTGATGATGAAGGTCTCTCTGATGAGACTGTGCTCTCCCATCTCACTGCAGTAAGATCAGCAAGCAATACAGGAGCTGTACACCAGTATCATATTGGGAGGTAAGTGAAGGGGCATGCTATTGGGGTGGGGAGTTATTGTTTAGTGTATATGAGAATGCATTTCAAGCTCACAGCTTTTAGAAAAACAAGCGTGTTGCCATACCTAGTCAACCAGGGACTCTAACAGAGTACAACTACTTACAGAAAACCAAACATCTACCCCCAAATGTTGTCTCACACAGTATGTGAAGTTTCAGAATGGGTGACCAAGTAGCATGTTGTATGCAGAGTTAGAATGCCAGGGCATCACATGCATGTCGAGTATGTTGCTTCAGTTCCCATTCCTCTTCACATACACATACACACACACATATGACCCCACTGTCCAAAAGATGTGAGCCCACATTCCTTCTATCAGCTGTGAGATGACAATTGTACTTGCCCGTTAAGCCTCCTTGATGTGATCTCCAGGAAAGGGGAAGGCAGAGAGATCCCATACCTCCTTTTATGCTTGGATGTTATAGCAACACCCACTCAGTTTGGGCGCACACTATTAAAGTATGAGAATGTGCAGCCAGTGTTACTGCAGCTTTTCACTGTCTGAGGGGCTGGAGAGTGCAGTGGCTTTGCTCTCAAGGGAAGGGGAAGTCAGGAAGATCCGATGCCTCTTTTTCTCCAGGACCAAGCAGGAAGTCAGTCCTCACATATGGGTGACGTCGGCGCCGACGGAGCCCTCGCGGAGCAATTTCCCCAGCTTTCAAAGAAAGCCTTTGGGAATTGCAGCGCGCTTGCGCGGTCCCCTTCCCGCCCAAGGGTGCCATCTTGCTCAGTCTTCTTTTTTCCGCGGAGCCCTACAGACGCTGTTTGTATTCACCGCTGAAAAAGTTGATTTTCTCTCTTATTATTTATTCTTTTTCGGTTCGACGCCGGATTCTTTTTCCCGCCTGGACCCGCTACGCCGGTATCAGGTCCGTTTCTTTATTTTTCGTTTTTTTGTCCTTCGTGACAAGCGTTCGCGCCATTTTTTTCCTTTTCACTGGCAGCCCTGTCTTTTGACCTCGCAAGGGCCCTTTTTCCCTCGATGGCTGCCAGCGGGTTTAAAAAGTGTGATCGCTGTAAGAAACTCATGTCTCTTACCGACACACACGACTGCTGCCTCTGCTGCCTCGGACCCGATCATGACCCGATGATCTGTGGTCCGTGTGGCAAAATGTCCTCAAAAGCGTTGAGGAGTCGGAAGCATCAGTGAGAACGAATCTTCTCTGACTCCGCGTCCGGCCGGGCCCGGACCTCGTCAGAGGCTTCAACGTCCCGGGACTCCGGTCCTGAGCATCGTCGGAGTTCCTCTGAGCGGGGGTCTCCTACCCGGGAACATCATAGGAAGAAAAAACCCGTGAGGGCGGCGTCGGCGGACACTCCTGGTTCCTCGAGGGCCAGGTCGCATAGCCCCGACAGCCATCCCGGGTCCTCGGAGTCGGAGAGGCCTTCGAAACATCCTCGTCTCGAGATGGAGTCGCCTGGACACGTGAGTACTGTGGTCCACGTGGACTCGCCTCCGAAGGAGCTGACGTCTGGCCCGACGCCGTCGGGGCCCGAGTCAGGGGCTGCTGGGTCTCCGGAGCTTGGACTCAGGTTGACAGCCTTGGAGAGCAGTTTAGCTGCCTTCATGGACCATCAGCGGGCATTGATCGCTGGCCTTGCTAATGCGTCTGCCCCGGCCACGGGACGTCGACATCCAAGTCGACCCCGGAGACCGAGCCGATCCTCGAGTCCATCCGAGCTCGAGTCGATCCTCGGTCGCGGTCTCCCTCAGCCTCCTGTTCGGGACAGAGGTCATCGACGCCGACTCCTTCGGCGTCGGAGCAGAGGGCATCGGTGCCCGCCCGACCGGAGCCACTCGAATCCTCCTCCGTGGAGTCCGACTGGGAATCGGAGGACGAAGAGTCCCCTGGTAGTTTTCGGACTCGGTGTGTCCCCTCGGACTCACCCGAGTCCGAACCTCGGAGACGGTCCCCCCCGGAGAACACCCGGTTCTCGGATTTCGTGCGGGATATGGCCAAGGCCTTGGCATTCCCCGCGGATCCCGAGGAGGAGCCTCGAGCCGAGGAGCTCGATGCCCTCCAGTATGATTCTTCCCCGAAGGAGGCCTTTACTGTACCGGTTCCTCCGATGCTGGAACGACTTCTCTTCTGCATGTGGGAGAACCCTGCGTTGGCGCCGGTGTTAAGCAAGCGGGTCGATTCCATTTATCGAGTCCGCAAGAGCCACGGCTTCCAAAAGGCACAACTACCGCACCATTCCATGGTGGTGGAATCGGCCATGCATAGACTCAAGAGTCAAAAAATGCATTCTTCGATGCCTCCCGGCAGGGAGGCCCAGAGCCTGGATGCCCTCGGTGTTTCCAGGGCTCTATGCTTGCTTGTTGAGTCCAGACCTACCAGCTCTATATGGGCAGGTATCTCCGAGATCTGGCAAAGGAAATTGCCGGGTTCTCGGCTGGTCTCTCCGAGGAACCTTTGCAGAGGTTCCAAGCCTTGTCCACTGGGATTCGAGAGTGCTCGAAGTTTATCTCTCGGGCAGCCTACGATGGCTTTGAAGCATCGGCTCGAGTAGCCGGAGCCGGCATCGGTGCCCGCCGACAGACTTGGCTTCAGTCATCCGACCTCGAGCCATGGGTCCAGGAAAAGTTGGTCGATGTCCCCTGCAGAGGTAAAAACCTCTTTGGCAAACCCATGGCTGAAAAGGCTGCACAAATCGAGACCGAGACTCTGACCAGAACTAGGCTGTCCAGAAAAACCTCTGCCCCTTCTCAGAAGAAGAAGGGCTCGGGGAAAAAGCCCTTTTACCCGAGGAAGGCGGCTGCCTATAAATACTACCCTCAGTATCAGGCCTCAGCAGCTCCCCAAAAGGGTCAGCAGGCCAAGGGACGGGGTAATGGGTCCCGTAGGCAGCAAGCCCCCAAGCCCACTACACCGGCCCCTGCTCAGCAGGGTGGGGGTTTTTGACTCCATCAGCATAGCCTCTTCCCCTCAGCTGGTTTCCCTAAGCACAGGAGGCCGGCTGGTCCACTTTGCCACAGGTGGTCAGCCATCACATCAGATACCTGGGTACTCCATATAGTTCAGAAGGGCTATTTTCTACACTTTCACCAGGTACCTCCCTCCTACTTTCCAGGGGAGCCTCCAAGACTCCCTCTGCACAGGGACTTACTCCTTCAGGAGTTGGCAAGTCTTCTTCAGGAACAGGCTGTGGAACCGGTGCCCCACCACCTGAGAGGTCACGGCTTTTATTCCAGGTACTTTCTGATACCAAAAAGAACAGGAGGCCTCAGACCCATCCTGGACTTGCGAAACCTCAACAAGTTCCTGGCAAGAGAAAAGTTCAAGATGCTTTCTCTTGGAATCCTGCTGCCCTACCTCCAGCGGGGAGACTGGCTATGCTCCTTAGATCTAAATGATGCCTATACTCACATCCTTATTCATCCAGACCACAGACAATATCTCAGATTTGTTGTGGGAGGAAATCATTACCAGTACAGGGTCCTGCCCTTTGGCCTATCCTCCGCCCCACGGGTTTTCACCAAATGCCTGGCAGTGGTGGCGGCCTATCTCAGACTTCAAGGCCTTTTTGTGTTTCCATACCTGGACGACTGGCTCATCCGGGCCCAGTCTTCCCAAGAGGCCACTGAAGCCACTCATCGCACTGTGTCTCTGCTCCAGCACTTGGGCTTTGTCATAAACTTCGCAAAGTCCACTTTGCTCCCCTCTCAAGATCTCAAATTCATCGGCGCAAGGTTAAGCACACTTCAGGCGCGGGCCTTCCTGCCTCTGGACAGGGCCCACAGGCTCATGAATCTCGCCAGCCACTTTCGAAGCAATTCCCTGATCTCTGCCAGGTAATTTCTGAGACTGATCGGCCATATGGCTTCCACGGTCCATGTGACCCCCAATGCCCGCCTGAACATGCGACCTGCCCAGTGGTGCCTTCGCACTCAATGGCATCAGGCCACGGGGAGCCTGACGGACTCAGTACAAGTCTCGGACCTGCTGTTCTCTTCTCTGCGGTGGTGGCTTCATCTGCCAAACCTAGTACTGGGAGTGGATTTTCAATCTCCTCCTCCTTCTCAGGTACTAACAACCAATGCTTCTCTCCTGGGATGGGGAGCACATTGCCAAGGGACATGTACTCAAGGCCTCTGGACTCCTTGGGAGTCTGCGCAGCAGATAAACTTCCTGGAGCTCAGAGCCATCCGCCTAGCTCTGAGAGCCTTCTCCCACCTCACTTCTCACCAGTCTGTACTGGTCCAGACGGACAATCAAGTAGCAATGTTCTACGTGAACAAACAGGGAGGCACAGGCTCCTTCCTTCTCTGTCAGGAGGCACGCCGGCTGTGCTCTTGGGCAGTCGGCCACGGCATACTCCTCAAAGCGGTCTATCTCCCAGGTCAAGAAAATTACCTGGCAGACAAACTAAGCAGGATCCTCCAACCACACGAGTGGAGATTGGATCCATTAGTGGTTCAGCAGATCTTTCTCAAGTGGGGACTCCCCACCTTGGATCTGTTTGCCAGTCCTCTGAACCGGCAACTACCCAGATTCTGCTCTCGACAACCGCATCCTCTCAGAGTAGCGCCAGATGCTTTTCTGATTCCATGGTCCACAGGCCTCTTGTATGCCTTTCCTCCCATGCCGCTGGTGTCTCGAACGCTCTTCAAGGTTCTCAGAGACAAAGCCTCGATGATCCTAGTGGCTCCCCTGTGGCCGAAGCAACCTTGGTTCCCGCTTCTAATGCAGCTGGCGGTGGATACTCCTCTTCCTCTGGGGTTTCAACCCGATCTTCTGACACAAGACCACGGGTCTCTCCTACACCCCAACCTCCGGTCCCTTCATCTGATGGCCTGGCTGCTGAAAGGGTAGTCCTTGCTCCCCTCCTACTGCCTCGGGAGGTGGAAGAGGTCGTCTTGGCCTCCAGGCGGCCCTCCACACGGAAGTCCTACGCTCTTAAGTGGCGTCGCTTCTCCGTGTGGTGTGCTCAGCAGTCTGAGAATCCCTTCTCCTGCTTGGTGGCGGTGGTCTTGCAATATTTGCTTTACCTCTCCAATCTGGGCCTTAAGTCCAACTCTGTCAGAGTCCACCTCAGTGCTCTCTCTGCACATCACGCACTGGTAGATGGCAGGCCTCTGTCCAACCACCCTTTGGTGGCTCGTTTTCTCTGAGGCCTCCTTCTGCTTAAGCCTCCTTTGCGTCCACCAGCCCCTGAATGGGATCTGAATGTGGTCTTGCAGCGGATTACCTGTCCGCCCTTTGAACCTATGGCTACCTGCCCTCTTCGTTTTCTTTCTTGGAAAACCTTGTTCTTGGTAGTCCTTACCTCTGCTAGGCGTGTTAGTGAACTGCAGGACCTAGTGTCTGATCCTCCTTACACTAGGTTCTACAGGAATAGGGTGGTCTTACGGACTCACCCTAAGTTTCTTCCAAAAGTGGTTTCTCCTTTTCATCTCAACCAGGAGGTGGTTCTTCCGACCTTCTTTCCCAGGCCGCACTCCAGCCGGGCTGAAATGGTCCTGCATACCCTGGACTGTAGAAGGGCCTTATCCTTCTACCTTGACCATACGCGGGAGCATAGGAGGGCTGTTCAGCTCTTCGTTTCTTTTGACCCCAATAACTTGGGGCTCCCTGTCTCCAAGCGTACCTTGTCCATCTGGGTAGCTGACTGTATCGCCTGGGCTTATGGGGCAGCTGGCCTCTCGTTGGAGGGTCGAGTCACGGCTCATTGTGTTAGGACGAAGGCTGCGTCAGTGGCGCACTCCTCTCTGTTCCGTTGGCAGACATCTGCCGGGCCGCTACTTGGTCTTCAAGCCAGACTTTTGTGGCACATTACTGCCTGGAGAGGGAGTCCCGCAGGGACAGTGCTTTCGGTCAGGCAGTCCTCCATAATCTCTTTGAGGTTTAGGCAACTCCTACCCTCCGGCCCTGTTGTTGGGCTACCGGTCGGGGGCGTTTTCAGAGAAGATTCCTTCCTTCTGTTCTGCTGAGCTAGAGGGAGCTCATTTTTGTGCTTGAGGTCTCCGGTAGCCTTAAGCTTGGGAGTCCCATATGTGAGGACTGACTTCCTGCTTGGTCCTGGAGAAAGAGTAGTTACTCACCTGTAACAGGTGTTCTCCAGGAGCAGCAGGAATCAGTCCTCACAACCCTCCCTCCTCCCCTTGGAGTTGCAGTCCTATCATTTTGTTTTTGCTAATTGTTTTGCTGTCTTTTAGCTATGTCATCAGACTGAGCAAGATGGCACCCTTGGGCGGAAGGGGACCGCGCATGCGCGCTGCAATTCCCAAAGGCTTTCTTTGAAAGCTGGGGAAATTGCTCCGCGAGGGCTCCGTCACCCATATGTGAGGACTGATTCCTGCTGCTCCTGGAGAACACCTGTTACAGGTGAGTAACTACTCTTTACTCTCTGAAGATATATATTTTTTTTTATTTCTAGTCCCAGAGGTGCTCCTTGTGGTCTTGTGCAAGCCACTTAACCCTCCATTGCCCATGTTCCCTGTAAAATAGTTATCTCCAAGTTATAATGCCCTGTTCAATGTAATTTCAGTTTGTTCAATGTAAACCACCTTGATATCATGAAAGGCGGTATATAAGAAATGTTAAATACATAAAAAAATAAATAAATAAATAATGTTGGCATCACACAACACCTGCACATTCAGGGCATGAAGGTGCTTGCAGTTAGAATATACTTCTTCATAGTCTCTGAGTGGGATAGGTGCCACATGTGTGCAGTCTATAGCTGCCATCAATTTTAGTAGCCCACAAATTCTCTCACACTGCATGTTTAGGGTCACCCACTTTTTGCCTCTCAATAAGAAATGCTCAGTCGTTCCTAACCCAGCTAGTCATAGCTCACAGTACCTGAAGGAGACATCTGGCAGAGTTGGAACAGCCCATTCCTCCTACTGCAGCCACTGATTTTGGAAATAGCCAGAGGCAAAGAAATGTAGAGCTCTCAGGAGCTTGCCCAGCCCTGGTATGGCATGTGATGAGGCAGTCAGAGAGTCAAGGTCAGATCTCAGATGTTCATACAACTTGCTTGTGGCCTCAGAACTAGGCCTATGGAGAGGAGCCACTTGGTCCTGGGGATGGACGGGGAGGGTAGCTCTATCTTGGAAGATACACTGCCTTCTTTCCTGGACTTCCTTTCTCCAAGGACACTCTGCACACATGTGCCCCTGCACATTGTCACTTATCACCTGTGGGGGAGGAGGCTGTTCCTGCCACCCTGCAGCCTCTGCAGAGATGGTTCGCTGTCTCCATCCCATGGAGTGGACGTGGGCCATTGTCATAGATATATACATTGCCATAGGGGTCATTTTATTACAGGGTTTTAACTGGCAACACGTGTTCTGGCAAGCGCTGAATGCACTTTGGAACACGCATTGGCAGCTAGCATTGGTCCATGACAGGTAGCATGGGACAATTTCCATACAAACTGTATATCTCATGTAAAGGCTGCAAATGGGCAGGGTGGGGCACAATGTGGGCATGGTGTACTCTGCGTAGTTGACGCAGGGTTCTCAACACACACTAACTGCTCAGGATCATCTACTGCCACGTCAACAGGTAGTGTCAGGTTCACCCACTATGGGCTCCGCACACGCTATGGGCTCCGCTTTCCCTGCCAGCAACATGTTTGCAATGTCCCTAACAGTTAACAATGCAGTGTTGCACCTGACATGCCATCATTTTACCACCTTTGCACTGTTGGTGGCAACAGCATAGCGTCCTTTGGTAAAAGTGCTCCATAGTTTTGCAGGGAAAGGGCCACACCCAGCACTCATTTATGGGCTGGAGTCTGGATGGAGCACATAGCACGACATACACCTCAGTATACTTTATGTGCAGTCTGTAACATGCCAAATGGTGTTCCTCCTGCCAGGGAGCCCTTGCCTGCTTTTGGACTGACATAAAGGTTCCCGGTGGCATCCCATCTAATGTGCACTACTTTCCCCATGTGCTAGAGGAATGTACATTGTCTCCACCCACATATAACTCTTGTTCCACCTATCAATGACCATTTCCTGTGCTAATGCTCTAACACCAGATTAGCAACTCTTTCTTTCACGTTTACCGCTAACACAAGCTAAGGGCCATGTTGTATCGTTAACACACTTTAGTAAACATATGCCCTAAGACTAGCCAAACATTTTTTTTGGCACTGAAATGTGTGCCTTCAAGTCAATGCTGACTTCTGGGGACCAAGCAGCTCCTGGGTTTTCTTGGCAGTGTGATCAGAAGTAGACAGGCAGGCCTTTCTTCCAAGGCAATGGAGGGTTAAGTAATTTGCCAGTGCCACAAGGAGTACCAGTGGGCATTGAACCCTGGTTACTTGGTTATCAAGCCAGTGTTCTCACCACTAAGCTACTCTTCCACTCATGCCTGATATAGATTGCCCTGCATAAAGCAAATAATGTACATTGTTTTGAATTTTCATATATACATCAACATGTAAGAAGAGAGCATCTGAATCATTCTGAAGCTTAAATAGTCATTATCAATGTTTTTTAATAAAAAGCTCATCTTTCAGTTCTCAGTTTCCAAAAAAGTTTTTTTATGAACATTGTCCTTCCTATTTCTTAGTATTTATTACTTATCTTTTTATTTTGTAGTTTTTAAGACTATTTTTTATTGAAATAACCAACTTCATAACATGTGTACTATACCTGCACAAAACTTTGAAAAGGAAATGTAGTCACTAATCATATATCATATAACCAGGTTCATACTAAGGATTTTTTTTTAAACCACTCAAAATCATAAAAAAGATCAAGCTTTGTAATTACTTTATCAAATCTATTTGCGGTAACTTTGCACTGGTTCTAACTCAGAATCAAGTTTTGTGGTCTGCTTCAGGGGTTAGTATTATGGCTCTCATATAATACAAAAAAAAATGGTTTCTGTGCTTTTAAATACCAAAAATAGTGCTGGTCCAAAAAGACTGTGGCAGTGATGTCATATTTGAAAAGCTTTATTACCTGTTAATCCTAGGAACAAAAAGACACAAAGTTCAGTAGGTATTTAATGTACATTTTAGCAATGCTCACTGGCTGTGTTCACACCTAGCATGAGAGCATGATAGCGAGCAGTCGCTAAGACGAGCATTAATGGATCGTCATGCAATGGGGCAGAGTCTGGACAGGATATGGGCGTTGGCTGCATGGGTGTCAGTGTATGCTCTCCATCAATGTGGCATTAGTGCAGGTTCACCTAATGATACCTCTATGGGTATCGTTGGGTACACCTACGTTTATTGCGCCACACAACAGCATTACACATCCACGTGTTAGCCTGACAGAAACATGCAGCTCACGCCCCTGACAGTTCCTGAAGATTTATCATGGGTTAAAAATGAGCATTAAGTGCAGAACTTAATGGGATTTAGTAAAAGGGCCCCAAAATTCAACTTCGCCCAGGCTTACATCAGCTATATTCATGGCAAAAGTTGAAAAAAACAAAACATAATGATGAATCACAGAAAAATTCCAGTGTACTATTACAATTGGTTTTTGGTAGGATTTTCTGTGGCAAGTGAATGCATCACTGAGCAGATGCTGCAGGGTTGCGAACCTACTCCAGAACCATTAAGCATAGTACTGTTTAATATATCGGAGCTGATCCAGTTATTTACATGCCATGTTGGTGCACTATTAAAAGATCTGCATTTTATTATAGAGTACATATTTGTAAGTATTTGATGTATTTTTCCTATTTCGTGTATCCTAGGGCACGTCATTTACAGGTAATCCTTGGTTGCTGCAAGTGCAAACTTGGGGGCCCTTTTGCTAGAGTAAGTTATGCAGTTAGCGCACATTTCAGCATGCATTGACCACTTCCATAGGCCTGTAGTAATTGTTACCGTGCAGGTGGGACAGTTACCACATGCTGAATTGCACATTAACCACACATTATGTGATGGGGAGGGATCTGGGTGTGGTTGGGGCAGAGTGTGGGCATTGACTGCCCATTGCAGTTAGCAAGGGTGTCAGCAGTGTACACTAATCACCAGTGTTCAGGTAGTACCTGTGCTCTTATCACCACCTCAATAGCTGGTATTAGGTGCACCTGCAGTAATTGCCATGGACCAGAATGAACGATAAGGGACTTACTTGCCCAGTAACTGTCAGGCAAATGCTGACCATGTCCCCAACAATTACCACACTAGGGGCAAAAAAAATGCACATTTTAGTGAAAGGGCCCCTTAAACTACTAATGAAAGGGCATGAGCTAAATCCCAAAAATAAATAAATACATAATAGTAATGTTATTTTAGATAACTGACTGCCCAATGAATTAGACTATGAAACAAGTACTCATTAAAAAGAAAAGTGGATTCCATTTTCCAACCTCTCCAGTGAAGGGTTAGCCAGTAAGTTATCTCTATCAGTAAATCATCCTCCTGCCACAACTGGAAAACTCAAGAATTATCCTTTCCTTCTCACAAAAAATTTACAACAGGGTATTCAAGGGTATACTTCTTCACATGGAGAGTTTGTGTTTGTGTGAATCAAGATTTTATTCACAGTCAAGTAGGGATGTGCCCAGGCAAGAGAAATTTTTGATTTTTTGGTGTTTTCTCATTTCCACACATTTTTAATAGCGAATTTTTAGTGCATGCTAAATTGATTTAATGTGTACTAACCATCAAATTAAGGTACGTTTTCAATTAATGTATATTAAATCAATTTAGGGCTCACTAAATTTTAAGGCATTTTAACAAACCAAATGTGTACTATTTTGTTTTACTTATAAACAGTTAATATACTAATTAATGCACATCCCTAATAGAGAGGATTGAGTACTTGCAGCTTCCAGAACCAAACTCCCCTCATTATTATATCCAGGCAAAACTCTTTAAACTCTCAGTTTCTCTCTCTCTCTCTCTCTCTCTCTCTCTGTATTTTCTTTGATGTAGTTTTCTCTTTCTTCACTTGTCTCTTTGATTCAATGAGGCAGAACACTTCTATTCTAAGCCTAGGAAATATCTCTCTTTCTTGACTGAATTCCTTTCTTTCTTTCTGTTCTGTCTTAGAAAAGAACACTTTTCCTTGGAAAGATGCACCAACTCTACTGATGGGAATCAATGATTATATACCCAAAAGAGTACACAACACAGAGCATACTGTGGGAGCTAGTTGCTAAATGGCATTAGTTGTTCAGTGAGATTTTAAGTGCATGTTAAAGCATATCTTAACCATTAGCAGATAAAAATTTCGCCGTTGCCGCAGGGCCGGGTCCCGAGGCCAGCATTGTAACCGGGTCCCCGGGGCCCGAACCCTCGGCACGTGGGATGGGTGAGTCTGTGGTGGGGGGGGGGGGGTGAGCTCGAGGGAGCAAGGGCGGGCTGCATTCGGCAGCTCATTGGGCTGTCGGATTGGCCGGGAAGGTGGGGGAGGCGGGCGGCAGGCTGCGAGGGGGGAGCAGGTGCTCGTATTCTCCCTCTCTCGTCCTGCTCGCCCCGGAGAAAGGTGTGTGGTGTACTCGTGCAATTTTCTTTTGGGCCTACAGTGTGGGTTTGTGGGTTTGAGCGTTGGGGGGCGCTGGGCTGGTCGCGGTGTGGGTTAGGGTTGGCGCACGGGGGTCCTGGTGCCTGTGGGCCGTCTGTTGGGGCTTGCGGGGGTGCATCGAGGGTGCGTGTTCTAGGGGCCGGCTGCACGTGCGGCGGCCTACTTTCGTCCGGGCTGCTTTTCACGGGCAGGGAGGGTGTGCGTTTTTTCAGCTGCCGGCCCGCGGGGTGGTTTGTGGCTGTGCTCTGTTTCCCCCATTTTGTGAGGTTGGGCAGCACTTTCTCAAGGGGTTAGCTGAGGGGAAGGTTTTGGCCTTGTCAATACTAAATACCAACCCTGTTAGAGGGCCTTCCGCTCTCTCCTTTAGCCTGTGTGCAGGGTGGGTGTGGGTGTCTTGCTGTGGGTTATTTCTTTTAGCAGCACCGTTTCCTGTGCATCATGGGCAGGAGCGCTACTCCGCGCTGGACGGGTGGGCGAGCAGCTGAGAAGCGTAGTGGGGTGGCAGGGGTAGCCCGGGGTCGGGGCTTGTCGTCCCATAAGGGGAAGGCTTCTGGCGGGGGGCTAGGCCAGGCGGTGAGCTGGGTGCGGCGCGCGCAGAGCACGGCAAGGGGAAGGAAAAACGGGGGCCGGGCCGGGGAGCTTTGCGGCAGGGCTCACAGGCCAGGGCGCCGACTCGGGGTTGGGAGGCCTGGGGCTGTCGTCCCCAGGGGCGGGCAACAGAGCAGGGCGCGATGCAGGGGGGGGGCTTGGGCGCCGCCGGCGAGGCGGCGGCGGGGGTCCCTGGGGCAGGGGTTGCGCGGGCTGTTGGCCTGGCAGCGCCTGATGTACCCAATGGATCTCCTAGGGGGACTACTTCTGTGCCGTTGATGCACCCAGGGTGCTTCGGGTCGTGGGGCCCGTGGGCATTTGGTATGAGGCAGAATGTGGGTATGGGACCTTGGGGGGGTGGATGGGGTGACTGGTTTGCTGCGGGGCGTGGGGGGCCAGGCAGCTCCGGGGCTCACGGCGCCGCGGCTTGGGACGCTGTTGGTCTCAGCTCCTCCACTTGGGGCTGGGGCGGTGGGCCGGCCCCTACTCTTGGTGCGTCTGGGCCTGTGGCTGCTGGTTTTTCTTCTCCTCTTCCCCTGAAGATAAACCCGATGTCGCAGGCTCGGGCGACTCTGGAGGACACGGTTCCGGGTTCGGGACAGGCCGGTGCCTCGGAGGAGTGGACCGATGCGGCGGCAGCGGCCCGGCCTGCGGATGCTCCCGTGGCTTCCTCTTCTGCAGCTGGTGAGTATGTAGTGGGTGCGGGTGGGGCGCAGGCCCTTGGCGCGGAGGGTGGCACGGCTAAGAAGGCGAGACTGAAGCGCAAGCGTGGGCGCCGTTGTCATCGTGCATCTTTGTCCTCCTCGTCGTCGTCCTCTTCAGTTTCTTCGAGTTATTCGGGGACGGCGGGGGGCGGGAACAGTGACAGCGGGGGGCCCGCGGTGATGTGCTGTTCCGAACTCTGGGAGGGCGTGCCGCAGAAGCTGCGCCATCGGATTAAGCGGCGCAAGTACTTTGATATTTTCCGCTTATTGGATGGCAGAAAGCGTTCTGGTGAAAGCCGTAAAACGCGCAAGGAAGACGAGAAATCGGGCAGGGTGCGACGGGCGTCTCGCAACACCCTGAACTGGACTCGCGCCTTTTTGCGTTTGGCTAGCGTTTGGGGTCATTATTTCCCGGATCAGGTCGGGGCCCTGTTGGCTTATGCGGATACTATTTTGGCGGTGTCCCAGGCTCACGAGGGGTGGGCTCGGTTAAATTATGATGAGGAGTTTCGGGACATGATGGAGGAGAATGGGCAGCTATCGTGGGGGACGAAGGACATCAATCTGTGGTTAACGCAGATGTCCACTCGCACTCGGGGCAGGGGTGCTGGGGGGGGAGTGGCAGGTTTGGGTCATCTCCTTCGTCGGGGGGTTCGCGGTCCTTTCGGGCCTCAGCTCCCGTTCAGTCCCAGCCAAAAGGGGGTGCAGGGGGCGGGGTGACATCTGTTGGCGTTTCAACAAGGCGTTGTGCCCATTCCCTGACTGTAAATTTCGGCACGTCTGCTCCTTGTGCGGGAGCGGGCATGTGGCCATCAAGTGCAGTCGCAAAGGCGTGGCGGGCGCCCCTGTTGGGGGTAAGTGAGGGGGCTTGCGCTACTTTGGCCCCCACGCCCGTCAGGGTGTCTGTTATGCAACCTTGGCTAGTCAGTTATGGGCGTGGGCGGCGGGGTGGGGCAGGGCAGCTGCTTTTGCATGGTTTCTCGGAGGGCTTCTGTATTCCGTGCCAGGGCTTCCCAGCGGGGAGGGGTTCATGTAATGCTAGTTCGGTCCAAGCCCACGCTGAGGTGGTGAGGCGGAAGATTGCTGAGGAGTGCACATTGGGCAGGGTCGCGGGGCCTTTTCGCGAGCCCCCATTTTCACCGTTTACCATTTCACCTTTGGGGGTGGTTCCCAAGAAGGAGCCGGGTAAGTTACGGCTGATCCGCAACCTTTCCTGCCCCCCGGGTGATTCGGTGAACGATCGCATTCCTTGTGAAAGGTGTACCGTGCGTTACGCTTCTTTTGACGCAGCAGTGCTCCTGGTATGGCAGTGTGGGGTCGGGGCGTTGTTGGCGAAAGTTGATGTTGAATCCGCTTTCCGGCTGTTACCAGTCCACCCTTATGCTTTCCCCTTGTTGGGTTTTTGCTTCGAGTCAGCGTTTTACTTCGACAAGTGCATGCCTATGGGCTGTGCCATTTCATGCGCCTATTTCGAAGCCTTTAGTACTTTTCTGCATTGGGTGTTAGAACGGCAGATGGGCCTCAGCGGTATTGTCCATTATCTGGATGATTTTCTGTTCGTTGGCCCGGGGGGGGGGGATCGCAATTGTGTTACCTTGCTCGATGCTTTCCTGCACTTGGCGGGGGAGTTCGGCATTCCGATAGCAGCCGGCAAAACCGTAGGGCCGGTCACCTGCCTCACTTTCTTGGGGATTGAGATTGATACCGTCGCCATGGTCGTCCGCTTGCCTGCCCAGAAGGTCGAGCGGCTCAAGGAGCTGGTGGCGTCCGTGGGATCTGCGATGAGGACGACCTTGCGGGTCATGCAGTCTTTAGTGGGGCACCCTAATTTCGCTTGCAGGGTTTTGCCCATCGGGCGTCCGTTCTCGCGGCGCTTATCGTTGGCCATGGCCGGGGTGCGGCTCCCGTATCACCGGATTCGCGTGTCGGTCGGCATGAGGGAGGATCTGTGGGTGTGGGACTCGTTTTTAGCCACCTTCAACAGGTGCTCGGTGTTGCAGTTACCGGAGATCTCGAATCTAGATTTACACTTATTCACCGATGCGGCTGGCAGTTCCGGCTTTGGGGCATACTGCCAAGGGGCTTGGTGTGCGGAGCCTTGGCCGGCAACTTGGGTACAGTCTGGCTTGGTACGCAATATCGCTTTTCTGGAGCTGTTTCCTATAGTGGTCGCTTTGTGGGTCTGGCCTGATCGCCTGCGGAATCGGCGTGTAGTTTTTTGGTGCGACAACGTGGCGGTCGTCGAGATGATCAATAGACATGCGCCTCGGTGTCCAAGAGTGGCGTCTTTGATGAGGCTTTTTGTGCTGGCTTGTTTATGGTTGAATGTGGCTGCCAGGGCGCGGCATGTGCCGGGCACTCAGAACTCCATTGCTGACGCTCTGTCCCGTTTCCAGTGGGAGCAGTTCCGGCGCCTGGCGCCAGAGGCGGAGGAGTTGGCGTCGCTGGTTCCGGAGCATCTTTGGAGTGTTGGGACCCCGACTTAATGGCTTTGCTGGCTGCATCGGTGGCGCACGGTACCTGGGCGGGGTATCGGCGTGGCTATGCCCAGGTGAGTGTGTTTTAGGGCGATAGGGGCTGGTCTGGAGGGCGGGTACCGGATGGGCTTGTAGGACAATTTGTGTTTTGGGCTAAGGGCACAGGCTGGGCATGGTCCGCGGTTGTCTCCGCGTTGGCGGGGTTTTCCTTCTTTTGTAAGGCGGCGAGCTGGGGAAACCCCCGAGTATCTTTTCTGGTTAAGCGCTTGCTGGTGGGTTGGGCTCGAGTGCAGCCCCGGCCTCGGGATTGACGGCTTCCTGTTTCCCATGACTTATTGTTATGGATTTGCAAGTCGTTGCCACGCATCACGTCCTCGGATTTCGAGTACATTCTTTTCCGTGCATTGTTTGCGACCGCGTTTTTTGGGGCTTTTCGGGTTTGCAAGCTCGTACCGCGGTCTGCATGGTGGGGCGCTTTTGGCGGGCTGGAATTCGAGCATGTGACGGTGGAGACATCTTCTGTGCGTATCTATGTCTCGCGTTCCAAAACTGACCAGGCTGGGAAAGGGGGTTGGGTAATCCTCAATGCTATCTCCCCGCTGCAGTCGTGCCCAGTGCATGCTCTTCGGCATTACTTGCGGCTCCGGCCGGTGGCCCGAGGCTATTTTTTCCTTCATGCGGATGGCAGGCCGGCGACGCAGTTTCAGTTCACGGCGGTGCTGCGTAGGGCCTTGTGGATTCTGGGCTATGATGATAAAAGCTATGCTTCTCATTCCTTTCGGATCGGGGCGGCCACGAGTGCGGCAGCGGCGGGCCTACAACCCCAGGTTATTCAGTGAATTGGTCGTTGGCGTTCTGGGGCTTACGAGGGCTATATTCGCCCGTAAGTGTACCCGCCCCGCTCTGGGAGAGGGAGCACACCATGGATGAGTTGCCTATGTGGGTTGGGGTGGGGGGGGTTCCTAATGTTTTCTTTACTGTTGCAGAGTTGGCTGCTGGTGGCAGTGCAGCTTCTCCCTTTTTTCAGATGGTGTGCACCTGGGAGACTGGTGGATCGTCGGACACTCCTTCGTCTACTGGGCGGAGCGTCGGGCTGCAGTGCGGCCGTTGGGCACCCATCTCGGTCTTGAATCTGCCGGAGTCCAGCTGCATTGGATGGGTCACCGCGGCATGCGATGGTGGCAGCTAGTGACCTGTGATCAGGCGAAGATGGTTCAGCGGCAGCACCCTGTTGGATTGTTGCTACACCTGGGTGGCAATGACTTGGCAAGCTGGTCGTGTCGTCAGATCATCAGAGCTGTGCAACGGGACATTGAACTGGTGCGGGAGCTCCTCCCGGGCGTGGCCATTATATGGTCGGACATTATTCCTCGTCCCGCGTGCTGGTCTCAGCGATGCTGGTCCCGAGGTCTCACCAAGATCAATAGGCAGATTGGGCGTTGGGTTCAGCAGTCAGGGGGTCTTCAGGTGTTGCATCCGTGGGCGGATGTCTGGTGCGCCGGCCTGTATCGTTTGGATGGGGTTCACCTCGCCCCGGTTGGGCAGCACCTGCTACTGAATGATTGGCAGGAAGCTCTGGAGGGTTGGTGCTGGTCGCAGCTTGCTTCGGGGGGGGCGGCACAAGGTTAGGGTTCACCTTGTGCCGGTGGCGGGGTAGCGAGCTGGTGCTCGTCGACCCGGCGGGGCATTTGAGGCTGTTGCCGCTTTGAGTGGGAGCGGTTCAGCTCCTTGGGTGGGAGAGACGTCCCGGCTGGGGTCTCTGCCCGGTGGAAGGCAACTGGAGCCTGCCTCTGCTAATAACATGGCGAGGCGGGCGGCGGGGAAAAGGGGGGGGGGTGGATGATGCACCACTTTGCTAGAAATGGCTGGTGGGGCATCATCCGGAAATGGGGGGGGGAGCGGGGGGGGGTGCGGGGGGGGGGGGTATGTTGCAATTTTTGGTAATATTGAGTTGGCCCATGTTGGGCCGGATTTTCACTGTTGTTAATAAAGCTGCGACCAAGCATCTGTTCACCATGATCTGGTGTGGACTGGTTTATTGGGGTTTTAAGTGCGGGGTTGGGCTTCCGGGTACCTCGGTTAATTCCGCCGTTGCCACAGGGCAGGGTCCCGAGGCCAGCATTGTAACCGGGTCCCCGGGGCCCGAACCCTCGGCACGTGGGATGGGTGAGTCTGTGGTGGGGGGGGGGGTGAGCTCGAGGGAGCAAGGGCGGGCTGCATTCGGCAGCTCGTCGGGCTGTCAGATTGGCCGGGATGGTGGGGGAGGCAGGGCGTCATGCTGCGAGGGGGGAGCAGGTGCTCGTATTCTCCCTCTCTCGTCCTGCTTGCCCCAGAGAAAGGTGTCCCTCCCCCCCTCCCTTGTTTTCTATAAAGGGGGTGGTTGTCGCAGCTGGGGGGGTATGTTACTTGGGTTAGCTGGCTTGGGCGGGGTAGCGAGCTGGCGCTCGTCGACCCGGCGGGGCATTTGAGGCTGTTGCCGCTTTGAGTGGGAGCGGTTCAGCTCTTTGGGTGGGAGAGACGTCCCGGCTGGGGTCTCTGCCCGGTGGAAGGCAACTGGAGCCTGCCTCTGCTAATAACATGGCGAGGCGGGCGGCGGGGAAAAGGGGGTGGGTGGGTGATGCACCACTTTGCTAGAAATGGCTGGTGGGGCATCATCCGGAAATGGGGGGGGGCGGGGGGGGTATGTTGCAATTTTTGGTAATATTGAGTTGGCCCATATTGGGCCGGATTTTCACTGTTGTTAATAAAGCTGCGACCAAGCATCTGTTCACCATGATCTGGTGTGGGCTGGTTTATTGGGGTTTTAAGTGCGGGGTTGGGCTTCCGGGTACCTCGGTTACTTACTTCATTAAACAGCAAATGTGGAAAACACTCTTTTGTAGTGGGAAACGGATGGGGAATAGGTAAGGACCTTGCCTTACTCTTAATATGGAGGTCATTATTTCATGCTAATTGTTAACATGGCAGATAATGCAGAATAGTTAACACAATTTTCAGTTGTGCCATTAATGCATTAGAGTAATTCTTACTCTGCATTAACTACATGACAGCTATACCAAAAATATTGAGACCATCCCCAACAGGTAAAAGAGAAAATTTACAGTTGCCGTGCTTTATTTTTCCTTATTATGAGTAGTGTGGCGACTGCAGAAAGTTATTCTACTTTAGTAAACTGTGATCTCTATTATAAAGAATGACATAAACTTTGGTAAGACAAAGCTGCGTTACATGCAAATATATTTTAACATATTGATTTTAACAAATGCCTGAATATTTAGCATACTGCTTCCAAGCGTTGACTGCTTAGTCTTAAGACTTCTCTGTCTTTGTCTAGATGTACCAGGAAAGCTTTTTGTACAAAAGCATTTAATGGGGTTTGTCTTTTGAAATGACCTTTTGACTTATTGTCCTACTTTATGTTATTTTTTTCCTTTTTTACTGTGAGGCACTTTGGAGTGTTGTCATGCAAAGAACCGCATAAATATTACTGTATTGATAGTATTATGGCTTTTCCAGTCCATTTTTCATTGCATGGGTTTTAAGAGTTCCAAAATGTACTGACTGCAGAGAAAATATAGGTATAATGGACTTCCTGAAATGCTTTGAAAAGATAAGATTTATGAATTATTAATCCCATGAAACTCAATGCCATTCTACTTAAATATAAAATTTTCTGTATCCGTCTACTGCTTCTCCTCCCCCTATTCTTAATAATTTGTGGATATTGAGTTATAAGGCATCTAACTTCTATGGGTTAGAGTTAATTGTTTTTCACTTTAAGGTTATAACAACATTAAAATAGATGAAGAGCCTATAAAATTCAAGTGAGAAATACATGTTCAGAAATTATTAAATGTTGATTATTCAATGAGCTAAACTAATATTTTAACCTCTTAACTTCAACTACATGCTAATATTGATTAAACGGAACCTGATATTTTTCAAAATCACTTACATCATTTAGTTGAGAATATAAATAATTTATATAAAGTACCTGAAATTACTGGGCATAAAAATTGTGTGTTTCTAAATTTAAGACTAGCTAGTATTTATGCCAATGTTAACTAATCCAACAGAGTTATGTATGGAACACAAGTCAACCACATAAGACAAGCCATGCTGAGTCAGACCAATTGGTTCATCCAACCCGTCATCTTGGCTAGCCCCATCAAAATCCAGAAGGTAGATCTATTTCTCATTGCTTATTTCCAGTGATACCAGTATCAAACCATCATGTATCATAAACCCAAAAATAATTCTCAATTTTTATCTTGTCGGAGCCCACCGGGGGAGGGCTAGAACAGTATACCTAACCCCCTCCAGATGGTAGACTACTTTTATTTAAGGCAGTCTGTGGAGATATTCAGCAGACCTATCCGGAGAGTGCCAAGGCGGTCTGTGGAGATATTCAGCAGACCTATCCGGAGAGTGCCAAGGCGGTCTGTGGAGATATTCAGCAGATCTATCCAGAGAGTGCCAAGGCGGTCTGTGGAGATATTCAGCAGACCTATCCGGAGAGTGCCAAGGTGGTCTGTGGGGATATTCAGCAGACCTATCCGGAGAGTGCTAAGGCGGTCTGTGGAAATATTCAGCAAACCTATCCGGAGAGTGCCAAGACGGTCTGTGGAGATATTCAGCAGACCTATCTGGAGAGTGCCAAGGCAGTCTGTGGAGATATTCAGCAGACCTATCCGGAGGGTGCCAAGGTGGTCTGTGGGGATATTCAGCAGACCTATCCGGAGAGTGCTAAGGCGGTCTGTGGAAATATTCAGCAAACCTATCCGGAGAGTGCCAATACGGTCTGTGGAGATATTCAGCAGACCTATCTGGAGAGTGCCAAGGTAGTCTGTGGAGATATTCAGCAGACCTATCCAGAGAGTGCTAAGGCGGTCTGTGGAGATATTCAGCAGACCTATCCGGAGAGTGCCAAGGTGGTCTGTGGAGATCTTCAGCAGACCTATCCGGAGAGTGCCAAGGCGGTCTGTGGAGATATTCAGCAGACCTATCCGGAGAGTGCCAAGGCGGTCTGTGGAGATGTTCAGCAGACCTATCTGGAGAGTGCTAAGGCAACCTGTGGAGATGTTCAGCAGACCTATCCGGAGAGTGCCAAAGTGGTCTGTGGAGATATTCAGCAGACCTCTCTGGAGAGTGCCGCTGAATATCTCTTAGCGCCCCATCCAGATAATCTTCATGGATATTTGGATAAAACTTCTGAAAATTGGCCCCACTGTGTTCAGTCCCATTTTACCACACTACTCCATATGCCATTCCAAGGCATTTTCAGTAGAATGTTTGGACCCATGGGGTAATTTTATAAAGCATTTTCTGCATATAAATAATGTTTTCACATGTGGAAAATGGCTATTATATGTTTGAAGCACTTTTATTAGGCAAACAACAATACAAAATAACAACCATACAATGCCCCCTTATAACCCCCATCCCCCCAAAATGAAGAGTATTGCATATGACTGTCTGCAAGCATCATACTTGTTCCTATTTTAACCTAGCTCCCCCCTCCCCCCTCATCCAAGACATACAAACAAGCTGACTTCTGCAGGGAAAGTTTTCCTTTCATTTCACAAATCAACCCCTAATGAGTTGATTAAGCACATCACCTCCTTACCCTTATACTCCAACCCACCTCTCTTGGGTCCATGGTCATGCCAAGCATCTATAGTCAAGGGATTCTATCAGGGAAAAGAAAACATTCCAACAGTCCTATTGGATAAATGTGTTCAGTACTATACTATTGGCTCTCGGGAACAAGGAGTTGATGTCGCCATCCCAGAGGGACAAGAAGGACTGTTTTACCTTAAGAGAGGTTCTTCCTTCAAATAGTTCCATAATCCTTAAATGAAGCAAAAGAGTCTGCCAATACCAGGAGGAGGTGCTGTCTCTGAAGCACAGGCATATAAAATAGCTTTTTTTGCCACCATACAATTTTTCTGAATAAACAGCTTGATTTATTTTCCTTTGTCTAAGAAAACATTATGGCCCTGATGCAGAGACGCAAATAGCAGAGTTGGATGTCCTGGTTGGACATCCATCACCACTATTCACTGGGACTGTATGCAGGCTAGAGTGCTCCCCGCATGCACAGAGCCACTGTGCAGGGAACCCTGGACGGGAGAGGACCGGAGGCAGAGGGTGGGCCGACTCACCCAGACATACAGGACCGATTCAGGGCACGGCCCTCTATGTCTGGCAAGGCCAAGATGGATGGGGGACTTATTCCACCTCAGAGGAGGAATAAGTCCCCCCGAGGACAGCGATCATGCCCAGACCCTTCTCCAGCACATGAGCCATGGCAGATAGGCCCCCTCTCCCTAATCCCAGCCCTGGCAGGCTCCTCCAAGATTTGGGCAGTGGGGAAATAGTGGTTGTGCCTGAGGCAGGCCATGCGAGCTCCTGCATGGTGTCCCAGTGCCATGGTGACAAGACGCCATGGCACTGGGGCTTGTCACCAGTAACCCCCTTAGAGCCAGGGGTGGGTAGGGTAGATCAGCCTGGGCTATCCAAAACTTAAGGAGCAGGGTAGTGCAGTTGGCCCTGCACTGCCTTCTGGGTGTTGTAGTCCCTCTTCCTCTCTAAGCCAAGGAATAGTTGTAGTCGAGTGGGTTAGGCAAAAATGACAAGGTTTTATTTCCCCTTCCGGGTGGATTCATTGCAAAGAAAATTAAGAACAAAAATGACCATACTTCTGGTACAAAGAAAACAATGCAGGAACAAAAACAGCTTCTGTGGTTTTCAGCTTTCACAAACAGTATTCAGAACCAACTTAAATGCAGCAGTCCCTTTTCAAACAAAGGCAAATACTCTTGCTTTTTCCCACTGCTGTTCCAACAGCCTTGTTAACAGCTAGTTTAGCACAGAGATATGACGTGATCTGCTAAAGACAGCGTACAATCCATCTGCTCATCTGATGTCTGTTCATTAACAAACTGTCTGCATTTCCTCACAGTCACTTTCAGACAAGTAAGTTTGTGGATAATTATACGGTACTTCAAAGTGCAGTCTCTCTTTACTTCCTCGAGACTTCTTTTCACTGGGTGCTACAGAGCAGGGTGGAGCATTACCATATATATGGGATTTAGCTAAAGGAGAGTCCATCAAACCCTGGCAGTCACAGGGAAAACTTTCAAACCCAGTTTCCCTGCTACACGGTTTATACCGCCTACCTTTTGGCTTCTTTAAAGAGGGATTTCTTAGCACAGCTGGGTCAGCAAGGCTTTCACACACCGGCTGTGTTTTCCTACCTTTTAACCTTTCTTTTCTCTCAGTCATACAAATGTCCTCTGGCCAGGACGTCTCTCCCTCTCTGGACCTGAAGCTCTCCGTTTGGAAACTCTCTTCTGGTCTCCTTCTCCAACTGGTTCCCTCTCTGGTTCCCCAACTTTCTCTGGTTCTCTCTCCGGTTCTCTCTTCTGGTGAATACTTTTTATATGCCTGTGTCTTAGGGCTTAACTGCGCCCCTCTCCCAACCAGGTGTTTCTCCTTAAACCCTGAGCTCGGGGCTACTTTGTAGTTTGGGCGTGTTCTCTCCCCTCGTGACACCCTCTGTTTATGTTGTCCATGGCAACCCTGGGCCATGTGGTCTGCCTGTCTGTCAGTTTCTGACACAATCTCTTCAGCTTTACCCAGTTTCATAGCCTCGGAAGGATTCTCTACATGACAGATCCCCCCCTTCAAATATTACGGGCTGCTGACCTTTTCAGAAAGCACGTAAGCTTTGACTGGGTGCTCCTGTGTTTCTCCACACTGACTAGTCTAGCTGTCGCTGACCTCTCCTGCCATGGTTTCAGGACATTTAGGTGGTATACCTGGCGGCGTCCCCTATCATTCTCCACTGCATATGAGACGGGCCCTACCCTCTCTACCACCGTGCAAGGTCCTTTCCACCGGGATTCAAATTTGGGTCCCGGGTAGGCTACTAGGACTATTACCCTATCTCCTATAGCCAATTGTCAAGGTTTTGTTCCTCGGTCATAATAGCATTTTTGACGCTGCTGACTGGCCTGCAAATTCTCCACAGATGCTTGTGACGTCCTTTTTAGGTGATTCCTCAGGTCTTTAAGAAACTGAGGTACCCCAACCTCCTCTATTTCTGGCTCTACCCATTGCTCGCGCAATATATCTAAAATCCCCCTCGGGGCTTGGCCAAATAATAGTTCATAGGGTGATGCCCCCAAGGACGCTTGTATGCGCTCCCGACATGCATACAATACAAATTGGAGTACAGTGTCCTACTCAGACATCTCCCCATTTAAGCCACGTCTGAACATCTGCTTTATGGACTGGTTCATCCTCTCTACCAGTCCGTTGGACTGAGGATGATACGCAGCCATCCTTATGTGACGTATGCCAAAAGCATCCCACACCATAGCTAAGTGCTTTGACATAAAATTACTCCCCTGATCTGTGAGTACTTCCTGGGGAAATCCAATTTCACAGAACAATTTGATTAACTCAAGGGCTATTATTCTAGCTGAGGTACTTCTTAATGGTATTGCCCAGGGGAAATGCGTAGCCTGGTCTACTACCACTAAAATGTATTGAAAGCCCCTCGGTGTCCTAACCAGGGGTCCCACGATGTCCATTGCTATGTGGCGAATCGGCATCAATATGGTGGGCGTGGGTATCATGGGCACAGCCTTGGGTTCGTGGCGGTAACCCGCTGACACATGGGACAGGACTCGCAGTATTTTGTCGTCTCTTTAAAGACCCCTGGCCAGTAGAAACGGGCCAGTATTTGGTCTAATGTCCCTTGAATCCCGTTACGGCTGCCCACTGGGTGATCGTGTGCCAACCGCAGAACTACGGCCTTAAATGTTGTTGGCACCACCAATTGTTTTCTCACTGCCCCTGTACGTGGGTCACTGCTTTCTTGATACAGCACCTCCTTCTCTAAGAATAATCTGGGAAGGGTATTTCTATCTTCTTGGGCATATTCGAACGCTCGCTTTAAAGCGGGGCCAGCCTGTTGTTCTTTCGGAAAAGAAGGAAATTTTTGGACAAGCTCTGCGGGAACCCAGGGTAACCCTTCTCCAGCTTCTAACTCAGCCCTCCCTTGGGTCCTGCGACGCCTTTCCTGACGCCTCTTGGCCTTCTCTTTCCTAACCTTTTTGGACGGGGAGTTGATTAGATCCTCATGCACGTGATCTGCTAAAGACAGCATACAATCCATCTGCTCATCTGATGTCTGTTCTCCTGTTTCTCCTTAAACCCTGAGCTCGGGGCTACTTTGTGACACACTCTGTTTATGTTGTCCATGGCAACCCTGGGCCATGTGGTCTGCCTGGCTGTCAGTTTCTGACACAATCTCTTCAGCTTTACCCAGTTTCATAGCCTCAGAAGGATCCTCTACATGACAGGCTCCAGCAGGAGCTTAAGGAGGGCTAGCTGGGGATTCTGATGGGTATCCATCACAGCAGGATTGGGGCCTGTCCAGCCCATCTGAGTGCCCAATTCTGTACCCATGGGAACATCTAGTTCCCCTGGGTACAGAATTGGGTACTGTGGCAAAGTCAGCTATCCTGAGAGTGGGGGAGGTGAGAAGCATAGTGAATTCACCCTAGTTAAGGGTCCCCTTCTAGGAGTGCAGGGAGAGAAAGCCACAGCCAGGTTTCAAAGACAGAAAACCCCCAGCTGGAACAGGTTTCAGCCAATGACTGATAAAGTAAGAAAGAGGGATTGCAAGCCCAAGGACCAAAGCCCTTACTTTGCACTGATTATTCTGTCAGAGGTTAGGGTGATTACCAACACCTGGGAAAGAAAGAGGTGGGGTTAAGACCCTGGAGGTATAAGCCTGGGTTAGATTATGCAGAAAGGGAGAGAAGAGAAAGGGAGAGACGAGAAGGAGAGCAGCCGGGAGAGCAGCTGAGACAGAAGCAGAGAGAGGGAGTGGATTCTTGGAGAAGAGCTGAGCTACCCAGAGCTGAGAGAGCTGAATTCCCTGCAACAGGTTGGAAACAGAGGTGGGGGCCAGGAAGTGGAGAAGCTTTCAGACCACCAAAGAGGTTGTCAGCTGAGCAGTCTGACCAGGTCGGTGAGTCAGAACCCATGCAGTTGGGAGAACCAGTGTGAGAGTTGGGGGAAGAAGATTGCTTTATGGATTGCTCTCTATGCCAAGCTCTAGACAGGAGGTCTTGAGGAAAAGCTAGCCCTTAAAGAAGTAATTCTCCTTGGAAGTTAACCATATGGCAGAAGCAATGTGGAGGTAAATTCCTGACTGTTTTAAAAGGGAAATTTACTGCAAGGTAAGCCTGATCAGGAAGCTCTGATTCATGCTTGTTTGTCACCTGTGTTTGAACTGTGCAACGGCAAGAAAAGCCAAGTTAGTTGCTATAAGAGTTTTTGCTTGCTCCTCTCCTATATGAAAAGCCTGCTAAGAGTTTTGATAACAGCTTGGAATGTTTGTTATGTTCTAAGTTTGTTTTCACGTAGAAATGCAGCCTAGAGAGGTTTTTTTGAGGCTGGCAGAAACCAAACTGCTGTAGAAGAATTAAGCCTGAATTTTTCTTTATGCTCTGATTAACAAGGACTAAACAGGAAAGTGGCAGCCTAGTTTCTAAAGGCAATTGCTTCTGCAAGTAAGAGGACTTTAAAAAGCCATTCCTGAGTTCTTTTGGTTTGTTTGCCATTATTTGCTGTACCTTAAGCAAATCCTACAGCTGTAATCCTGTAAATGATACCTTGAACCTGCTGTGTTTTGTGTAATGGAAATAAACTTTCTGTTACAAGCCTTACCCTCAACTACAAACCTTCTACTTAAAGTACCAACACATTTTTAGCAGTACTACTCTTCCCAGAAACCAACACAAATAAATAGGCTGCTAGGAGCTGATAGAAGAAGGAATCCTCAACCACCACGCCCCTCGACCACTAGAGGCAAGTGGCTTCGGGCGTTGTGCTTGTGGCAGTAAACAATCGGCCCATCCAGATTTAGAATGGGCCATCAGTCCGGACATGCCCTGCTTGGAATGGAGCTCCACATGTATCAAACACAATGCCTTTTACTGTAAATGTAACCTCCTGACACACTGCATCTTACAAATGCTGTGAAACCTCCCCTCAGTACTCCTAGAGCCTTGGACAGGTCCAAAAAAGGTCTTAGTCAGTTATACCAGCTCTGCAAGCCTGTATCCACGAAATGTAGACTCTATGAAGGAATTTAAACTGTATATTCTGAAATGCCATGGCTATAACTAAGTGTGGGACACTTGCACAACACTTGACCAGATAGGCACTAGTGTAGTGGCCCTACAATTCTTTGGATCATCTCCCCCCATGCTCTGTCAAATATCCCTCACTCTCCAGCATCTAAAATTACTTATAAAGCCAAGATGCCCTTACTCTACTGTTGAACTACAACTGAAAAATGTCCTATAGCGTGTCTATAAAAGTCTTTTGTAAAGATCTTGCTCCAGAGAGATCACATAATGATGTAGTTGGAAGTAAGGTAAAACGTCAAGGTGAATTAGGTGCATTAGGAATATACAGTAAATATGGAATATATGTAATATGTAATATATATATATATATATTGTGATAAGGAAGCTTATCATAGTTCAGGAAGGAGCTGTAATAGAGGTGAATTGGCTCTGAACAAGCAACCTGTCTTTGCTGGTAGAAATAATAAAACAGAATGTTTTCATAAAAGACTACCAGTCCCAGAATGCACCAGGTTTCAAACAGCCTCTAGAAGAGCTGAAGTGGGTAAACGTGTGTTCAATCAGGAGAACTATGAGGTAATCCCCATTCACTCATCTCCAAGGGCAGGGCTTGATTCAGCACAGCTGAGCTGTGCTAGGGTGGAGTATCCCTCTAAGCAGGTTAAAAGTAAAACCTATTCTACACAGTGGCAGACGGAGAATCAGTTGGAGTTGATGAGGAACCCAGAGTTCAAGGACCGAGAAAGCAAGAAGCAGCGTGGAAGAAAGAAGAGGTCTAAAGAAGGAGCCCATAGCAGTACGTGTGTTGGGAGTCATTCCAGAGGCAAGCATACTCCATTGGACTGGGGGAAGCCAGAGGAGTGGGGTTACAGAGCCAGGAATCCCCGGACGGCACCTGTAAAGGAGACGGCTGCATTTGGAAGGGGCCCTAAGACCAATGCAAGAAGGTATGTGAAGAGAGACCCAGTGTCCAGGGATCTGGATTGGAAGGCTGGACATAAAAGCTGGATTTCCTACTGGCCAGGATATCTGGAGAGGAAACCTAACAACAAAGGAAGCTCAGGTATGAACACTGATTTATGCCCTAGCTCTTCACTTGGAAGACAGCAGGGAAACAAGTATTGTTCTGAGAGTGCTCTATTAAGGAATTCCCCTGAGCCAGACCATGATATTGATTCTATGATAATTGAAGAAGAAGGATATATTTTAAATGATCATAGTGATTACATGGATTGCTCTCTGTCTAGGCTGCTGTGGTAAAATACTTTCACAAATACAACAACCATCAAAAAGAAATATAACTTGTTCTTTTATCTACCCAGAAAAGTTTACAAGAAAGCTTTAGGGTAGGATTTGAGCCATGTATAGAAAGTAAACCAGTCAAGAGGTTTGCAGCTGGTTAATTGTTGGCAATTAAGCCTTGCATAATTGCACGTGGGCTCTGAAAGGAAACTTCTGTATGTGTGTGAAAATACAAGAAAGTTATCCTTGAAAAGAACAGTTTTTGGTTACTTTTTGGGTTTTGTTTTTGTTTTTGGAGCACTGCTAAAAGGTATTAGCAGGAGCCCTCAGAAAGACCTTTCTGTTCCCCATCAAGGTCTTTATTGTTTGATTGATTGCTTAAGAAGTTCAGTTGTTGATCATGATTTGTTTTTCCTAAGTATAATACTGAAAGCAAGTATCCTTTTTTGCTACCAAGTAAATCTGTGTGGGAGAAATAACCCCATAAATAAAATATATTTTCTTTGCTTACACTCGAGCAACACAACTCATTATTTTGTGAACGGCTGAATCTGGTATGAATGGACTACATTTCCTACAATCCTTTGCAAGTCATAATAGTATTTGCCTTTGCCAAGACTGTGGACATTCTCACCCAGCGCCCCCGTTTACAGTTGGCATAGTTTTTCGGATTGCTTTTGCGCAAAGGATTTACATGATATAAGGATTACAACTGAAATCTGAAGAAAAAAAGAAAGTTCAAGTTAAAAGCTGGAAAAAAGGATTTTCCCTTAACAACACTTTGGAAAAAAGAGGTAGCTGATCCAGGTGGCTGTCCAGGAGGAAAAGACCCTGTGTGAGCTGGATTCATCACTGGCATAAGGTAATAAGTACCTGGGCATGTCTAGTGGTGGATGGGAGTAAGGCACAGGGGTAATTGAAAAAAAATAGGAGAAAAACACCTGCGTAGAGGGTGCTGCTCTGTGTTTTTTTTTCTTTTGTTTTTCTTGCAAGGATCAAGATGGATCCGAGGGAAATGGCCAGCTGGATGGCAGCCCAGTTTAGCAGGCAACAGGAGCTAGCGCAGCAGGCTCAGGACACTGCTATGAAAGCAGTAATGGACCAGCAGAAGCCAGTGCTTGATCTGGTGGAAGCCTTAGTTGCTCTGCATAAACAAAGTGGACCGGATGCAAGACCAGCAGTAACTACTGGTATACCGCATGTGGACAATGTGGGACTCAATCAGGGAATTGGGGCATTTAGTTTTGGGAAGCTGACTCCAGATGATAATGTTGATGATTTCCTTGAATCTTTTGAGAGAGTGGCACAAGCATTAGCATGGCCAGAGACCCAGTGGGCAGTAAGGCTGGCAGCCTCATTAACTGGGGAGGCGCTTGCAGCTTATAGAGCAATGCCAGCAGCTCAACCTTTGAATTATAAAGATGTAAAGGCTGCTATTAGAGATCGCCTAGGGTTGTCTATTTCAGAGTATAGGTGAATGTTTAGAGCTACTGCATTAAGAGTGGGTGAAACACCCAGGGCTCTGAGTCAGAGAATCAGAGGATTGGCTGTAAAATGGTTGGAGCCTGAGGGAAAGACTGTAGAAATCTTATAAGACATTATTATGCTTGAACAATTTATGTCTGCTGTGCCTAAAGATTTGCACACTTTCCTTATACAGCAAAATTGCCAAAATCTTGGAGAGGCAACCATGCTAGCAGAGAGATTCTTGGAAGCCATGCAGGCTTGCCATAGAATGGGTGGCCCTCTGAAGGTTGGTGCTGAGGCAAGCTGTGCTGTATCAGAAAAGAAAATGGTTAAAAATGTTTCTGAGAATAATTGTACTGTGCCAACCCAGATTACACAGTGGAGTAAAAAGAAATGTTTCAAATGTGGAAAATGGGGACATTTGGAAAGGGGATGCCAGATACACACTAGCTTGATGGGTGTTGATTTAAAACAGCCCAAAGAAGGATTCCTTTTGATGGTTGATGTGCAGGGAATTACCATAAATGCTCTGTTAGACTCTGGGGCAGACCAGAGTATGTTGTCAAAGAGGCTTTGGAAGAGGATAGAGGCCCAAGAAGGATTTGTGCCTAGAACCCCTGAAAGCAAAGTCCACATCAGATGCATTCATGGTGCTGCAACATCATATCCCACCTATAGGCTATTGGTTAAGTGCCTGGGGGAACAAGAGGAAGTTCTTTTAGCAGTGATGCCTAGGCTTCCATTTGATTTGGTTCTAGGAAGAGACTGGCCACGATTTAAGCAGGGTCTAGTGAAAGGGCTAGGAAAGAAGGAGGGAGAAGGAATGATGGAAATAGCTCCCGGGCCTTTGTTTGGAAGTCCTCAGTCCCTAGCTAAAAATATGGTTAAGCTTCCAGAAGGCCAAACTATAAGGAAGGAAATAAGTAAGAAGAGGGGCCTTGTATCCACCCGCTCACAGGCTAAGGTAGAGAGCCAGAAGGAGGAGGGGGAGCAGGCAGAGTTATTAGGAGACTTGCCCTCTCATGATGATTTAATAACTCCACCATCTGGGAAAGTAAGAAAGTTGAAAGCACAAAAGCGGTGTGAGAGACTTTGCAGAGCACAGGGTAGGGCTGAGATGTTGGTTGGTCAAAGTTTACCCTGGGTGCCAGCTAAGTTAGTGGCAAAGTTTCCTAACTTTCCACAAGAACAGCGAGCTGATCAAGCTCTCACCCGAGCTTTTAAGTATGCTCAGGAGGTCAGGGAGGAGTTGCTCAGATTCAGACTAGATAATGAAATATTATATAGAGAAAGTCAGGACCCCAGAAATGGGACCATACGTAAACAATTGGTGGTACCCACAACTTTCAAAGGACTAGTACTTAGATTAGCACATGATCATCCAGTTGGAGGTCATAAAGGGACGCAAGGAACGCTGGATCAAATACTTATGCGTTTTTACTGGCCAGGTATTTTCAAAGAAACTGCCCAGTTTTGTGCTGCATGTCCAGCGTGTCAGCGAGTTACAGCGACTCACCCACCGGTGGTGCCCTTGATTCCCATGCCAATTATCACAGACCCAATAGGTCGCATTGCTATGGATATTGTAGGCCAATTAGTCAAAACGCCCCGAGGTTTCCAATACATCCTAGTTATGGTAGATCAGGCAACAAGGTTTCCCTGGGCCATACCATTGAGGAATGTTTCTGCAAAAACAATAGCTTTAGAGCTTGTCAAATTGTTTTGCGAAGTGGGATTCCCAAGAGAGGTGTTGACTGACCGAGGGTCCAATTTTGTATCCAAATATTTGGCCCAGGTCTGGGTTGCCTTTGGCATTCATCACGTGAAAACCTCAGCCTACCATCCACAATCAAACGGTTTGGTGGAGAGATTCAACCAAACTCTCAAACAAATGTTGAGAAGGGGGTTAGCAGGAGAGGTAAAAGAATGGGATATGTTATTGCCCTTTGCCTTATATGCCTGCAGGGAAAGAATTCAGATGTCCCTAGGTGTAACTCCATATGAATTGATGTATGGTAGGGCTCCACGGGGTTTGTTAGATATTTTGAGGGAACAATGGATTGATCCTGAACCAGGAAGTCAGGAGGTGCCACAGTTTTTACGTGACTTGAGAGCACGTTTAAAAAGGACCTCGCAGGTTGCTGAGAAAAACCTGCAGGACAGTCAAGTGCGCCAGAAAGGGTGGTATGATAGGAAGGCCAAAAGCCGCCAATTAAGCATTGGTGAAAAGGTTTTGGTTCAAGTAGCAGGTACTGCCCCAAAATTTGAAGTACAGTGGAAAGGGCCATGGAAGGTTGTTAGACAAGTGAGCCCAGTATCTTATGAGGTAGAAAATGCAAGAGGTCGTAGACAGACCTACCACATTAATGTACTTAAGTCTTGGAAGGAGAGGCCTGTAAATAATAATGACCCTGAAGCTAGCCAAGAAGTAGGTGAGCATCAAAAAGATAATACTCTCGTAGGTATTACGGACTGTAGGAAAGAAGTTTCACCAGTTGCACCAGTCCGTAATAACTTAAGCAGGGGGGTATGTGATAAGGAAGCTTATCATAGTTCAGAAAGGAGCTGTAATAGAGGTGAATTGGCTCTGAACAAGCAATCTGTCTTTGCTGGTAGAAATAATAAAACAGAATGTTTTCATAAAAGACTACCAGTCCCAGAATGCACCAGGTTTCAAACAGCCTCTAGAAGAGCTGAAGTGGGAAAACGTGTGTATAATCAGGAGAACTATGAGGTAATCCCCATTCACTCATCTCCAAGGGCAGGACTTGATTCAGCACAGCTGAGCTGTGCTAGGGTGGAGTATCCCTCTAAGCAGGTTAAAAGTAAAACCTATTCTACACAGTGGCAGACGGAGAATCAGTTGGAGTTGATGAGAAACCCAGAGCTCAAGGACCGAGAGAGCAAGAAGCAGCGTGGAAGAAAGAAGAGGAAAACATCTTGGAGGTCTAAAGAAGGAGCCCATAGCAGTACGTGTGTTGGGAGTCATTCCAGAGGCAAGCATATTCCATTGGACTGGGGGAAGCCAGAGGAGTGGGGTTACAGAGCCAGGAATCCTCGGACGGCACCTGTAAAGGAGACGGCTGCATTTGGAAGGGGCCCTAAGACCAATGCAAGAAGGTATGTGAAGAGAGACCCAGTGTCCAGGGATCTGGATTGGAAGGCTGGACATAAAAGCTGGATATCCTACTGGCCAGGATATCTGGAGAGGAAACCTAACAACAAAGGAAGCTCAGGTATGAACACTGATTTATGCCCTAGCTCTTCACTTGGAAGACAGCAGGGAAACAAGTATTGTCCTGAGAGTGCTCCATTAAGGAATTCCTCTGAGCCAGACCATGATATTGATTCTATGATAATTGAAGAAGAAGGAGATATTTTAAATGATCAGAGTGATTACATGGATTGCTCTCTGTCTAGGCTGCTGTGGTAAAATACTTTCACAAATACAACAACCCTCAAAAAGAAATATAACTTGTTCTTTTATCTACCCAGAAAAGTTTACAAGAAAGCTTTAGGGTAGGTTTTGAGCCACGTATAGAAAGTAAACCAGTCAAGAGGTTTGCAGCTGGTTAATTGTTGGCAATTAAGCCTTGCATAATTGCACGTGGGCTCTGAAAGGAAACTTCTGTGTGTGTGAAAATACAAGAAAGTTATCCTTGAAAAGAACAGTTTTTGGTTACTTTTTGGGTTTTGTTTTTGTTTTTGGAGCACTGCTAAAAGGTATTAGCAGGAGCCCTCAGAAAGACCTTTCTGATCCCCATCAAGGTCTTTATTGTTTGATTGATTGGTTAAGAAGTTCAGTTTTTGATCATGATTTGTTTTTCCTAAGTATAATACTGAAAGCAAGTATCCTTTTGTGCTACCAAGTAAATCTGTGTGGGAGAAATAACCCCATAAATAAAATATATTTTCTTTGCTTAGACTCGAGCAACACAACTCATTATTTTGTGAACGGCTGAATCTGGTATGAATGGACTACATTTCCCACAATCCTTTGCAAGTCATAATAGTATTTGCCTTTGCCAAGACTGTGGACATTCTCACCCAGCGCCCCCGTTTACAATATATATATATATATATATATATATTGTCAGACGGGTGCCTGGGTGAGAATGTTCACAGTCTTGGCAAAGGCATATATTAATATGATTTGCAAGGGATTGTGGGAAATGTAGTCCATTCACACCAGACACAACCGTTCACAATAATTATTTGTGCTTGAGTGTAAAGCCAATAAGATATTTATTTATGGGGTTATTTCTCCCAACACAGATATGCTTGGTAGCACATAAAACAGGATACTTGCTTTCAGTGTTAAACTTAGAAAAACAAAATCAGGAAAACAACAGTTGAACTTGTCAGGCAATCAAATCAAAAGAATAAAGACCTGGTTGGTAACAAACTGGTCTTTTCTGTAGGCTCTAGCTAATATTTTCTTAGCAGTGCATCAAACAACAAGCAAAACCGACAAAGAAGGGAAAAACTGTTCTTTTCAGGTTAACTTCTTATATCTTCACACATAGACTCAGAAGTGATTCCCTCAGAGCTCACAAGCAATTAGATAAGGCTCAATTGCTAGCAGTTACCCAGCTGAAAACCTTTAGCTGGCTTACTTTCTACTGCGTGGCTCAAATCCTACTCAGGAGCTTTTCTGAGTAGATTAAAGAACAAGTTTGTATTTCTTTGTGATGGTTGTTGTACTTTGTAACAGTAAATTACCAAAGGAGTTTAGACAGAGAGCAATCCATGTATTCACAACCTGCATCTATAACCGCTCCCCCTTCTTCAACAATCATGGGTTCAATATCATGGATTGGCACAGAGGAATTTCTCCATGGAGCACTCTCAGGAGAATACTTGTTTCCCTGCTGTCTTTCAAGGGTATAGCTAGGGCATAGATCAGTGTTCATACCTGAGCTTCCATTGCTGTTAGAGTTCCTCTCTAAATAGCCTGGCCAGTATGTAGTCCAGTTCTTATGTCCAGCCTTCCAATCCAGATCCCTGGACACTGGATCTCTCTTCACATACCTTCTGGCACGGGTCCTAGGGTCCCTTCCAAGTGCAGCCGTCTCCCTCACAGGTACCGTCTGGAGATTCCTAGCTCTGCAGCACCACTCCTCTGGTTTTCCCCAGTCCAATGGTGTATGCTGGCCTTTTGAATGTCTCCCAGTATACGTACTGCTCTGGACTCCTTTAGACCTCCCAAATGCTTTTCTCTTCTTTCTTCCAAAAGGTTTCTTGCCCTCTCTGTCCATCCGCTCTGGCTTCTGCTTCTGATGATCCTCCAGATGATGAAAATGTCCAAGATGAGGATGATGTCCAAGATGAATCTGAGGATAATTCTCTGTAGAATAAACTCTACCTTTATTCTGCTTAGATGAGTGCTCCACCCTAGCACAGCGCAGCTGTGCTGAATCAGGCCCTGCTCTTTGAGATGAGTGCTTGGGGATTACCTCATAGCCCTCTTGATTGAACACATGTTTCCCCACTTCAGCTCCTCTAATGGCTGTTGGAAACCTGGTGCATTCTGGGACTGGTAGTCTTTTATGGAAAAATTCTGTTTTCTTATTTCTACCAGAACTGACAGGTTGCTTGTTCAGAGTCACTTCACCTTTTCTATAGCTCCTTCCTGAGCTATGATAAGCTTCCTTATCACAATATATATATATATATAATTTATCACGGACTACCCGCCACCCATACCAACCCACTATGAACTGCCTTAAACACCACAGCAAGAATCATCCAGAAAGCAAAAACACAAGATCACATCACTCCAGTCCTGAGAGAATTGCACATACTACCACTAGAAGCAAGGATCAAATACAAATCTGCCCTACTTATCCACAAAGTCCTTTATCAAACACAGACTTACGCTCTCTACTACCCCAGCCCACTCTCAACAGGACAACCCGACAAACCACCCGCAACACCCTCACTATCCCCCATGAATGAACTAAGTACAATCAACGAACCTGCAACAGAGCTTTCGAACTGTACGCACCCTCACTCTGGAACTCCCTACTGAGCCAAATCAGAAACAACGGAGACCTTTCCACATTCCGGAAACAACTAAAAAACATCCTGTTTCATAAATAGCTTGGACCAGAAACAGACATCCACTGACAACTCCTCCAGACCTTTTGACATATCCCCAGAACTATCTACTAAGAGACCTACTTCTATTGTCTAAGTCGTTACTTTCTGTTCAGATCATCAATGTTGGCCCCCTTGGTGATGGCCCCCGTCCTCTCTGTGAATTGATTACTGACCCCCCCCCCCCTTTCTTTGTTAAACTGCTTTGACCCGGTGAAAAGTGGGATATAAATAAAGTTAAATAAATAAATACAATAAATAAATAAATTAGGAGCAATGGCTGGGAACATAAGAACGTAAGATATGTCATACTGGGTAAGATCAAGGTACATCAAGCCCAGTATCCTGTTTCCAACAGTGGCCAATATAGGTCATAAGTACCTAGCAGTTTCCCCAAAAGGCACAGGTTCCTCAATGCTTGTATCGGGTAAAGCAGTGATATCCTGGGTCCCTTTTAATAATGGTTTATGGACCTTTCCTCCAGAAACTTGTCCAAACCTTTTTTAAACCCAGCTGCACTAACAGCTTTTACTACATCCTCTGGTAACAAATTCCAGAGTTTGATTACACGTTGACTGAAAAAATATTTTCTCTTAGTCTTAAATTCTCTTATTAGTCTTAAATAGGTTACCCTATAGCTTCATTGCATGTCCCCTAGTCTTCTTATATTCTGATGACATAAACAATCGATCTACGTTTACCCATTCCATTCCATTCATTAACTGATAGAAATCTATCATATCTCCCCTCAGCTGTCTCTTTTCCAGGTTGAAGAGCCCTAATCTTTTTACCATCTCTTCATAGGAGCATCCTTCCATCCCCTTTACCATTTTGGTGGCTCATCTCTGTACCTATTTTAATAATGTTATATCCTTTTTAAGATATGGCGACCAGAATTGCACACAATATTCAAGGTGTGGTCGCACCATGGAACGATACAGAGGCATTATAATATCCTTTGTTTTATTTTCCATTCCTTTCCTTATGATACCTAGCATTCTATTTGCTCTCTTGGCCGCTGCTGCACACTGGGCAGAGGGTTTTAACATGTTATCCACGATGACGCCTAAATCTTTTTCCTGGGTGGTGGTTCCCAATGTGGAACCTTGCATTGTGTAACCACAGTTTGGGTTGTTATTTCCTAGGTGCATAACTTTGCATTTGTCCACATTAAATTTCATCTGCCAATTGAATGCCCAGTCTTCCAATTTATCAAGATCTTCTTGCAATTTTCCACAATCCTCTTGGGTTTTAACAACTTTAAATAGTTTTGTGTCATCTGCAAATTTGATAACCTCACTCGTTTCCCTTTTCCAGGTCATTTATGAATATGTCAAAAAGCAGCGGACCCAGCAAAGATCCCTTGAGTTCTCCACTATTCACCTTTTTGCATTGGGAAAATTGGCCATTTAGCCCTACCCTCTGCTTTCTATCTTTTAACCAGTTCCTGATCCACAATAGTGCATCACCTCCTATCTCATGACTTTTTAGTTTTGCCAAAAGTCTCTGATGAGGGACCTTGTCAAAGGCTTTCTGAAATTCCAAATACACTATATCAACTGACTCACCTTTGTCTACCTGTTTATTCATACCTTCAAAAAAGCATAAGAGATTAGTAAGACAAGATCTTCCTTGTCTAAAGCATGTTGGCTGTCTCCCATTAAGCCATGACTATCTACATGTTCAGTGAGTTAGTTCTTTATGATGGTTTCTACCATTTTTCCCGGTACTGATGTCTGGCTCACCGGTCTGTAGTTTTCCGGATCACCCCTGGAACCCTTTTTAAAAATTGGTGTTACATTGGCAATTCTCTAATCTTCAGGTATTACAGCTGATTTTAATGATAGTTCACAGATTACTAATATCAGGTCTGCAATCTCATATTTCAGTTCTTACAACACCCTTAGATATATACCATCCAGTCCAGGTGATTTGCTACTCTTTAGTTTATCAAATAGTTGTAATACATCTTCTCGGTGTATCAATATTTCGTTCAATTCTTCTGCAGTATCACCTTTAAATACCACTTCAGTCATAGGTAACATCCCTACATCTTCCTCAGTAAACACCGAAGCAAAGTATTCATTCAGTTTCTCCGCTATAGCCTTGTTCCCTCTTACTGCCCCTTTTACCCCTCTATCATCTAATGGCCCAACTGACTCTCTCACATGTTTTTTGCTACAAATATACTTGAAAAAGTCTTTTTTACACATTTTTGCTTCCATAACAAGTTTCCAGACCTGATATTGCAGACCTGAGATTGCAGACCTGAGAAGTTTCTTCTCAAATTTTCTCTTTGCCTGCCTTATCAATGCCTTGCATTTAACTTGCCAGTGCATCTGCTGTTTACCGTTTTCGTCATTTGGCTCTTTTTTCCATTTCCTGAAAGACACTTTTTTTGGCAACAACAGCCTCTCTGACCTCACCTTTAAACCATGCTGTCAGTTTTTTGGACTTCCTTCCACTTTTCTTAAAGCATGGAATACATCTGGTCTGGGCTTCCAAGATAGTATTTTTAAACAACATCCAAGCTTGATATAAGTCTTTAACCTTTGCAACTGCTCCTTTTAGTTTTTTTCTTAAATATTTTCCTAATTTTATCATAGGGGCATGTTTACTAAACATTCCTAACGTGCGGGGCCGTGCTAGTGTGCCTGTGCCATATAAGGAGTGGGCGGTTCAGGCAGAAAATAGAAAAAAAACGGTAGTAAGCAACCGGACGTGTGTGCGTCGCGCTAATGTGCGGGGGTCGACATTAGCGCGTGGAAAGGCAAAGTGGCGTGCTGCTGAGTATACAAAACAACAGAGCCGTGGTACAACGGTGAAGACACTGACCAATGGTGCAGGGGCCATGGGTTCAATCCCCCAGTGTGCGCAACGACAAAGGTCAGCTGAGGCAGTAACTGTAATGATTAACATTGTTTTAGGAGGCAAATTAATTTGGAACTGCATAAGGCGGCGCACAGTTATTTTTGGGCGGCAGAAGGCGGCGCACAGTGCTTTTTGGGCAGCAGAAGGCGGCGCACAGTTAGTTTTGGGCAGCAGAAGGCGGCGCACTGGTCCCCTTGGGCGGCAGAAGGCGGCGCGCTGATAGGCACAAGGTGGCGCGCTGATGCACAAGCACAGGAACAGAGCCACAGCACAATGGTTACAACACTGACCAATGGTGCAGGGATCAGGGGTTCAACTCCTCACAATGCCCAGTGAAAAATGCCTGCTGAGGCAGTATGTATTATGTTGTGGAGTGCTGTAGGAGGCTGTATAATTTTATTTTGTTATCACTACTAGCAAACGCACTCTCCCAGCATGTTAACAGATGGCGGCCCATAAGGCACATGTTACAGTGCACTGTTTGCCAAGGCACCCTTGAATGACCCCTATAGGGCAGCATGTATGTTGCGACACAGGATAATGTATAGTGCACCCTATAGGGATGGCAACCATAAGGTGGCCTACAGGGCGCCCTATGAAGCACCCTCAGAGGCACCTAATGGTATAGTAAGCTGAGGGTGGTCTTGCCGGCATAGACATATGTACAGTAAATAAAAATAAAGTTGTGGACAGCCCTACCAAAGGGCCCCACTGTGGGTTTGAACCCATGACCTCTGGCTGCACAGGCAGTGATGTAACCATTGCGCTACAGCTCCATAGCTGTAAGCAGGCCCCTGGCTGGCTGCAGATAGCCTACACGTCACCTCACAGACCGTCTGCTGGTGTCAACAGGATAGGGTTAGGCCACCCGTACCCATGATGCACTGCACATGCAAATTAGCTGTCCGCAGATGGACACAAGATGGGGAATGCACCCCCCACAGCACCTCGGCCCTGTTGGGGGAAGTGACCGGGTGCACCCACACAGCACCTTCGCCTAGTAGGGGGCACTGACCGGGTGTTTTACTGGCACAGAGTAGCCACACACCGTTACATCGTGCGGGTACTGTGCTCACCCTGAGTGTGCAATGAGGTGGCCAGGACCAGGTCAACAACACCTGCCATGGCTGATGGAGACCAAGCGGGCGTTCCAAAGCAGTGTTAATGTGTAAGATAGCTAGTTTCTGCACAAACACCATGGATATCCCTGTCTGCCGCCATCAGGCACCCCCCCCCCCCCCCCGTGGCAAACATGGTCCCCATCAAGGGATCCACACTCTACCTCCCTGCAAAGGTGGCAGTAGAGGGCAACATCAACCCCAGTCCTGCTGAGGAACACCACCACCCCCCCCAGGCAGGCAGCTCCATACACAGCCATAACACAATAGCAGACAGACATAAACCCAGGGTATGGTAAGATGCACTCCACCACCAGATATTCCCCTGCAGCAAGCCAACAGCCACTGCACCCTGCAAGCCATTATAGCAAGACATTTACCAGCTACGAACAGTCTGCTGGTTAGTCCATAGTGCATCTTCCCAATGGAGATGCATGCACCCAGAACTGGGCTGTCTGCATACACAGCAAGCAGATAGATCAGTAACTGGGCCCCAAAGAGAAACCCATATCTATCACATGAGAGAACTACTATACAGCACTATGGGGGGGCCTAGCCATGCTGTGGTCACTGCACAGTCAGGGTGAGCATGATCCCCCAGAAGGACATGCTTTGGCCACCCTGTCTGTGTAGGTGGTGGCCGGACACTACAATATCCCAGCCAATGTCCCTGCCAGGGCCCTATGCCCAGTGCAGATGCATCCTGGCCACGCCACCCTGCCCTGGCTATACCCATGGTACCTTGCACCTCATTATGCACATTGACTGGCCAATACTGGCAACAGTGCTGGCAGTGCGGGCTGTTGAAGGGGCTTGCAGCCAACACCCACTGTATAGACAGACACACACTTCCACACCTCTGCCATCATGGTGCTACGATTGAGGGGGTAGGTAGCCTTGCCCACCAAACCGGTCCTGAGCACAGCAAGGCATGGATATGATACGCATTACAGCTGGTGGTCACTCCCCAGGGTGGTAAGCACCGTCAGAGGCCAGGCCTGGAGCATGCCCCGCAAACACCTAACAGATTGTTTGGATGGGGTCAACTAGCAGTATGTACGTAACGTATGGATAACTGCCTGCCTGTGCTCCTAGCAAACGTCTCCGAGCTGTGTACCGTATACCTCAGGTGTAGGGTGACATTGGTAAGTTATGCAAGTGCTCGTTTTGGGTGCTGCATGCACGGTCCAATGTTCTGCCTTTCCAGGAGACATTGGCCAATGGGGCCTGTGGGTGTGGGTGTGTCTGCCCTTGATGGCTGCTGCTGTACGGCACAGATTCCCAACTCCAGTCCAGGTTTGCATCACACTGTTCGGGTTTTCCTGCTATCCCTCATGAATATGCATGGGCTACATCTACATGCCATGGGGGTGGTGCATAGATATACAGCACAGGCATTTGTATGAGTGTCAGCATGGAACCTGACTGGTGTGTGGCCCACCAGGACTGCATTTGGGTGATTCTGCTCTAGGTACTGCCCCTGTTCATGGTGTCTGTGCTCAGTGGGGTAAAAGATAGATGTCTTACCATTGCATATGTCCCCGCCATGAAAGGTGTGTCCTTACTATCACTGTTTAGTTGTGGGAAAAATATGTGGGCAGGATTGGCAGTAGCCCCAGCTGGGCTTTGAACCTGTGACCTTCTGTTCTTGTATGCACTGTCTGTGTGCACTGCACCACTGTGTAGCCACAGATTGGTTGGATTCCCTGGACTGTCCATGACTGTGGATCCGGCAGGACCTGTCTGTTGCAGTGGACTGTGCCAGCCTGCACATGGCTAGGCCTCTGTCTTCTGTGGTTAGCAGCCACTGCCCCCTGCACCACATGTACTTGTCCGCCAACATGCTGGCATGAACTTCTCTCAGAAAAAGCAGTTGACCTGATTGCAATGTGGCAGTATGGGACTGCATTTGGGGGACTTGGCTGTAGGTAATGCCCATTGTTGTGGTGTGTGTGCGGTGTTGGGTAAAATATGGGTGTTTTCCCCATGCATACAGGGGTGTCTGCGCTATCTTTATTTAGTGGTGGGTAAAATATAGGGACTGGGCTGGCAGGTGCCCTAGCTGGGTTTTGAACCTCTGCCCTCTGGTCCTGGAGGTAATGACTCTGTCCGCTGTATCACACTTTGGCCACAGAGACAGTGCAGCCCCTGGAGGCAGTAAGCCTGGCAGGATGGAGTCACAAACCCTGCTCTACGCAATTCTACTGTGGGCATATGCACCCTGTCTGGTGACAAACGTGCACATAAACCCCGGAACTGACCACGGGAAATGTGGGACAAAATATCACCACGCTGGGCAACAGTGATATTAATGGGCAACCATAGCAAACACTCCCAGGAAAGCTCCAATACGTGGCAATGTTTTTTGGAAGAGTCTCCTCTCAGTAGACCCTTCCAAGAGTCATTTCTTTTTTCTGGAGCTTTGCTGGGTGTGATTTCTGTATTTGCCCATCACTATAACTGTTCCCCAGCTGAATTACTATTTTTAATAGTTCTGTTGTGGTCATTTTCTATTTTTATTTTCACTTTTGTGCTGTGCACATATATCACACTGCTCACGTTTTGCTGGTTTCCCAGGTTTTCCTGTACATTGCTGACGGAAATGGTTTCTCTTCCCTTTAAATGCTTTCTACCGTGAGTGTTTCACTCGCGGTAGTTTTTACATGCAAATTCGGGCCCGATACTGTGCGGGGAGCCTCTCCCCTCCCACTCTCCACCCATTGACCCCGTCCCTCCGCCCCTCGGGAGCCTTCCTCCGCCCTCAGAATGCCTTTCCACGCCTCTATCGGACATTTGCGGGCCGGGTACTTGTGCGGGGCACGTTAGTGCGGCGCGCAACTGTGCGGGGCCCACGCGCACTTGTGCGGGGCGTTTAAGAGCGTTTCTGAGCGTTTGAGTGCCGCGTTTCCGTGCGCTATTGTGCGGCACGCAATTGTACGGCTTTTAGTAAACATGCCCCATAGTCTCCCTTTTGAAAGTTAAAAGGTCATACTGTGGATTTCCTTACTATTCTTCCTCCATTAATTAAATCATACGTGATCATGTTATGATCACTATTACCAAGTGGCCCCAACACCCCTATCTCTTGCACCAGATCAGGTGTTCCACTAAGGACTAAGTCCAAAATGGCTTCCTCTCTGGTCGATTCATGAACCAGCTGCTCCAAGAAGCAGTCATATATTTCATCTAGAAACTTTATCTCCATAGCATGTCCTGCCGTAACACTGACTCAAAAAACAGGAGAAGGAAGTCTTCCGCAAAAAGGTTCAGTAGAGGGTAGCGGAGGACAAAGACCATGGCCAAACACAAAAAGAATTAAAAAAAAAACTTTATTGCAGACCCAACTTTACAAGTTTCGGCCCTAGGCCTTCTTCAGGGGTCTAAGGATGAACACATGGATGTTGTTGTTGTTAAGTGCCGTCGAGTCGGAGTCAACTCATGGCGACCCTCTGGATAGCTATCCTAAATTGTGTTCGGTCTTCAGTCAGGCGGCTCATTGTTGACAGACTGGTACCCGTAGCTGCTGTTATTGTATCGATCCATCTCATTGCTGGCCTTCCTCTTTTGCGTTGACCTTTTATCTTGCCAAGCATAATGTCTTTCTCTAATGATCTCTCTCTTCGCATGATGTGTCCAAAGTATGAAAGTCGAAGTCTTGTCATCTGAGCTTCTAAAGAAAGCTTAGGTTTGATCTCCTCTAGTACCAACTGGTTTGTTCTTCGGGCAGTCCATGGTATACACAGTATTCGCTGCCAGCACCATAATTCAAAGGCATCAATTTTCTTCCTGTCTATCTTTTTCACTGTCCAGCTTTCACATCCATATGATGTTATTGAAATACCATGGCTTGAACAAGTCGAATCTTTGTATGGAGAGAGACATCTCTGCTCTTGAGAATCTTATCTAGGTCTTTCATAGCCATTCTGCCAAGAGCAATGCGTCGTCTGATTTCTTGACTGCTTGTTGCTTCTTTATTGATAGTTGATCCAAGTAGGTTAAAGTTGTTCACAATTTCAATTTCTTCTCCTTCAACGATGAACCTGTTGATTATGCCAGTTGTCATGATCTTTGTTTTCTTTACAGAACACATGGATACAAAATTAAAATATGTATATTAAAAAACACATAAAATTATGTAATATAATACATTACCAAAGGGAACAAAAAATGTCTAAGAGGTGGACCAAACCACTTTTCCCAATCTATAGTAAATAAATAAACAAATAACATAAACATGTATACATATCTGGTAAATGCATAGAAGGATAAAAACATAAATACAAGAAAATGTGACTAAACAACGTGATTTAATAAAAATGAAAACAAAAATGCAATTTAAAAAAACCTTATTATAAAACCATAATTTATAACATCTATAAAAACAAAGAAACATATAAAAATAAAAAATCATGTACATGACATGAAATTTGGCTATAAATGCAGCTATCCTATAATATACCAACTAAGGACATTAAAAAACAAAAAAATTGATACAAAAAATTGTCAAACTCATATATTTATATAGAAAATTCAGAAAAGAACTGTATTAGAAAAATAAATAAAAATTACCTATATACACTCATGTATGAAGCTCCGTGTAAGATAAGATTGACATACTAAAAACTGGAGGGTACTGGGTAAATTATCATATGATAGAAACAATTTTATGGATGCAAACATATTGTTAAAAATCTCACAAGGGACACACTAAAGCGTAACAAGCAATAATAATGTGAAGAACATAAAAAGGTGACTAAAGAAACAATTGTGTGTGACAAGCAAACAGTTGTGCTGAGTAAATTGTTTTTTGAGAGAAACAATGTGATGAATGCAAATATAGTACAAGGAATGCTCTAAAGCATACCAGGCAATGGTACCATGAGAAGCATAAAAAAATAACTGAAGAAACGATCGTGTTTGGCAATGGTGCAAAAGTGATTAGGCATTTAAAACAACAAAGCCAGGAAAATGGACATCTAAAAACGAGAAACAAACTAAAATATTTTTTGGAAGGTGCACAGGCTTATTCACGTAACAAAGACAAAGATCCAGAAAGTTAAAAACTTGTATATGCACATATAAATCGGTGGGGTTGAAACATATTGTAAGTAGAATAGAGCATTACCTGTAAGCGGTGCCAAGGTGGGAAAACGCTGCGCAGGTGTAGACAAAACATAAAAGCCACGTCAATGGCAACTCCCGCTCTAACGCCAGACTGATTGTCAGAAACTATTATTAATAGAAAGGAGTAGCATGTAAATAAAAAAACAAAAACAAAAGGGTGTTGAGTAAAATAGAATGCTCTAAACCATAGCAGCAAACCATAAAAGAATAACTAAGGAAGCGATGGTGTCTGACGTGCCATACAAAGGGTATACATAAGTGAATGTGCGCTAAAAAATACTGCAAAGCCAGAGAAAAGAACATCTGAAAACAAAAATATACATTAAAGGCGAGAAATTTAAAAAGAACTTTCTCTTTGTAGTGTAAATGAAAAAACACACGGAGACAAAATTCCATAAAGTTGAAAGCAGTTGTATGCACAAATAAATAAACCAGTAAAAGCATGAAATTGAAAACGAAGTTAGAAAAGTGAAGTGAAACACATAATACAAGTAGAGGATCATAAAGCAATACCTGTCAGCGTTGCTAGAGCGGAAAAGAACCATGCAGGTACAAGCAGAGCATTATAACCACAATGCTGGTGCCTCCCACTGAAAACATCAGACTGATTGACAGGAACTGTTACTATTAAGAAGGATTGTAAATAAAAGAGCAGCAGCAATGATGTGTAAAAAGGTATCAATGGCCAAAAAAGGGGGGGAGGAAGGGGGAAAGGGGGGAAGAGGGGAAAGGAGGGGGAAAGGGAAAAGGGGAAAAGGGGGAGAAGGGGGAAGAAAGGAGGGGAAAGGGGGAAGGGGAAGGAAGGGGGAAAGGAGGGAAAGCAAAAGGAAATAGGAAGAGAAGGGGGAAGGGAGGTGAAAGGATGAGGGAGAGAAAGAGGGAGAAGGGAAATGGGAGGGGAAAAAGGGGGAAAGAAAGGGGGAGGAGGGGGAAGGAGAGGGAAAAGGAAGGAAAAAAGAGGAAAAAAAAAGAAAAAAAGGGGGGAGAGGAAAGGGGGAAGGAGAGGGGGAAGGAGGGGAAAAGGGGAGGGGAAGGGGAGAGGAAGGGGGAAAAGGGTAGAGGGGAAGGCAGAAAAAGATGGGGAGGAAGAGGGAGGGGGAAAGGAGGGAAAGGGGGAAAGGGGAGGGGGAAGGAGGAAGGAGGAAAAAGGGGAAGGGGAGGGGAAGGGGGAAGGGAAGAGGAGGGAAGAGGAATACCATTGGTATATAAGATATATAAGAGATGTATATGGGCCAAGGAAATTATATTAAAAAAATTTATAAGAAGACATGGTACTCAATTTCTTTATTCAAACCTCCAGGAACCACTGTGTTAAATTGAAATATAAACCTTTGTTCTTCTTGAAGTAATAAATGGTTAAGATCCCCACCTCGAGGGGAAGGGGTAACTTTCTTGATCACAAAGAACTTGATATCATCAGGATTATGTTGGAATTGGATCCAATGTTCCACAAGAGGGGCTGCTGTAATATTCCTTTTGATACAGCTCTTATGTTCTTGGACACATGTTTTAATAGCTCGAATAGTTTTACCAACATATAAAAGGGAACAAGGACAAATAATGATATATATTACATGCGTGGATAAACAATTTGTCCTAGTATGTAATTTGTATTGTTTCTTAGTATGTGGATGTGTGAACACATCATTCAACACAATGGCATGTTTGCAGAATGAACACTTATCACGTTGTTTAGTCACATTTTCTTATATATATGTTTTTATCCTTTTATGCATTTAACAGATATGTATACATGTTTGTTATTTGTTTATTTATTTACTATAGATTGGGAAGAGTGGTTTGGTCTACCTCTTAGATATTTTTTGTTCCCTTTGGTAATGTATTATATTACATATTTTTATGTGTTTTTTTTAATACGTTTATACATATTTTAATTTTGTATCCATGTGTTTGTCCTTAGACCCCTGAAGAAGGCCTAGGCCCGAAACTTGTAAAGTTAGGTCTGCAATAAAGTTTTTTTTAAATTCTTCTTGTGTTCGGCCGTGGTCTTTGTCCTCCGTGACACTGACCCAGTCAATACCGGGGTAATTGAAATCACCCATTATTATTACTGTTCTGTAACTTTTGTTAGCTTCCCTGATTTCTTTGAGCATTTCATCATCCATTTGTTCATTCTGGTCAGGCGGTCGATAGTACACCCCCACTGCCATCGCCTTTCCCTTTTTACATGGAATTTCAATCCATAGAGATTCTACAGCAAATTTTGTTTCCTGCAAAACTTTAATCCTTTGTGACTCAATGCCCTCTCTAACATAAAGCACAACCCAATTTGATCAGCTCTATCATTACGATATAGTTTGTACCTAGGTATAACAGTGTCCCACTGGTTGTCCTCCTTCCACCATGTCTCTGAGATACCAATCATATCTAACGTCTCATTTAGTGCTATATATTCTAACTCACCTATCTTATTTTTTAGACTTCTAGCATTTGCATACAAGCATTTTAGAGACCGTATTTTATTCATATTAATCTTGTTATTGGTAGGCAGGAGTAATTTGGAATGTTTAAGCTCTGTCTGCTCTGTACTCAAGGGCATTTGGGCTACCTTTGTCTTTATTGGAAATTCTCTGCTGATGTGCCCTAACTTCAGTTTTTTGGTAGTATCCTTCAAGGATACATTGTTCCGAATGATGCACTCTTGGGCGACTGTCGGCTCTCCCCTATTATCTATTTTAGAAGCTGCTCTATCTCCTTTTTAAAAGTTAATGCCAGCAGCCTGGTTCCATCCCGGTTAAGGTGAAGCCCATCCCTTGGGAAGAGCCCCTCCTTTCCCCAGAATGTTCCCCAGTTCCTAACAAAGGAAAGGAAATGTCCACTGTCAAGCGCATTACCTCATTGACATAAAAAACCTGTACTAAGCTAGTTGGTTCAACTTGCTCCCAAAACTTAAACACTTTCACCATCATGCCCAGTTCAAAATTACCACTATCCAAAATAGGCAAGAGAGGATATGTCAAGGTTTTGGCCCAGCTCCCGGAACAAATAATGCCAAGCAGCTTGCATAGGTGCAATCAAAATACTACATTGGCAATCCTTTAAATGCTAGCATAGGCAGGCTAAGCTGTATTTCTAAAAATCCAGTAGATCAAGACCCCCCAAGCCCACCCACAGTGCCTGCTCCCCGTGAATAAAAGCATGATATTGCAGCATGTTGCTCTACTATCAGCAGTGTAAGAAGAGGATTCCCGCGCAGCTTGGAAGGAACATTGGTCTTCAGCTATGTGCTGAAGGCAAGGTGCAAACTGAAAGTGTTTGAATACTCTCCCTTTGAATAGGGTTGTAAGTCTATGGGTTAAAATTTCCAAAAAACTTTGTCCCAATCATTGGCAAAAGTTCTAATGATGGACCCCACAAGCAAAGTTTTGCTGAAGGCTCCCCTTTGTTGCCCCCCAGAGCCCCCTCCATGGCCACCCTCGCCCCATTTTCATAGCCACCCCCTCTTCCGGAAGGCAAACTTACATTATTTTGTGGTCTATGCTGCTTCTGCTCCAAGTCTAGCATGTTCCTCCTGGGCCGAAGTCTCGCGATGAGACGATTATCACAAGACTTCAACCTAGAAATTTGGAGCCGTGTGGCCTGAAGCAGATATAACATGGCAAACAAATTAAAGTAAGTTTGACGGGCTGCCATGTGGGCCCCCTTCCTGCCTGGGTCCTCCCGCATTGCGGGGGCTGCTTGTGCAGAATTTACGCCACTGGTTCCAAAGTAGTCAGTTTGAAAATCACTACTTAAAATATTTCATTTTCTTTGACTCCCGAAGATGAAGATTGTGACAATTAGTTTAAAACAAACTCATTGCCTCTTCTATGATATTTGTCTCATCCATCTCACACATATGCTCCTCTTCATCTCTATGACCACTTTCTGGTTCTAATTCTTCCTGTTCTCTGACTAATGCACTCGTACTCGCAGGTGTATGTTTACTAAGGGCTATGTTTACTAAATCGCGTTAGTGCAGTTCGCGGTAGGAGCCGCGGTAGTGAAAGAAACCCCAAATAAGGACATGGGCGGTACATCGTTACCACTACCGCGCGTTAGCAAAATTAACGAGCGCTACCGGGCGCCGTGCCACGTTACTGCGCGTTAACCATAAGAAGACGTACAGACACAAAGCACTGAAACAGAGCTGTAGCACAATGGTTACGGTACTGACCGCTGTTACAGGCAGCATGGGTTCGAGCCCCCAGTGTGCCTAACACAGAAGGCTATCTCAGGCATCACCCTGTACATTACAGAAGGAAAGAGGAGGCATGCTTTTCGTTACGCTGAGTATTGGTGTCAGAAAAACACCCTCGGAATGTGCCTAGCCACGTACGTTGGTACGTGCGTAGCGACGCGCGTACATTCGTGCGTGGGTACGTGTTTGCTTACGTGCGTGGGTACGTGTGTTTTTACCAGTGTGGGCATCTTATATTACAGACTTTGTAGGGCGTCCTGCACCTATGCATTATGCTAACAGATGTACGTGTGATGGCCTATGGCTTATCAGAGCCTGTGAGCAGGTGCTGGTGTTTCACAGGGTTGGATTGGGCCAGTCACACCCATGATGCACTGCACATGCAAAGCAGCTGTCCACAGATACACACCATGGGGAATGCACCCCCACAGCACCTCGGCCTGGTAGGGGGTACCGACTGTGTGTTGTACTGGCACAGAGCAGCTACACACCGTCACATTGTGCGGGTACTGTGCTCACCCTGAGGGTGCAGTGAGGCGCCCAGCACTAGGTCCACAGCACCGGCCATGGCGCAGGTCCAAAGCAGTGTTACTGTGTGAGATAGGTAGTTTCTGCAGGAACACCTTGGACATCTCTGTCTGTTTCAGTCAGGTACAGCCCCCATGCACCACCACCACACCCCTCCCCCAGGGCTGAGGGAGGCAAACAGGGTCTCCTATCAAAAGATCCACAGTCTACCGTGCTGCAACGGTGGCAGTAGAGGGGAACATGAACCCCAGTCCTGCTGGGGAACAAGACACCCCACAGGGCAGTCAATGCAGCTCTGTACACAGCCATAACACAATAGCAGACAGACATTAGGCCTGGATATGGTATGCTGCACCCCACCACTATCTGATATTCCCCTGGTGCAAGCCATCAGCCACTGCACCCTGCAAGCCACTCCATCACAACACCTACCAGCTGCAAACAGTCTGCTAGTGCCCAGTGGAGATGCCTGCACCCAGAACTGGGATGTCAGCATACACAGCAGGCAGATACATCAGTGACTGGGCCCCAGAAGGAAACCCATACGTATCACATGAGAGAAATATTAGATAGCACTATGGGAGTGCCTAGCCATGCTGTGGTCACTGCACAGTCAGGGTGAGAGTGATCTCTCAGCAGGATATACTGAGGTCACCCTGTCTGTGTAGTTGGTGGCCGGGCACTACAATGTGCCTGTCACTGCCCTATGCCCTGTGCAGATGCACCCTGGCCAGGCCACCCTGTCCGGCCTATACCCATGGTACCTTGCTCCTCATTATGCACATTGGCAGCCCAATACTGGCAACAGTGCTGGCAGTGTGGGCTGTTGAAGGTGTTTGCAGCCACCACACACTGGATAGACAGACAGCCACCCCCACACCTATGCCAGCATTGTGCTACTATAGAGGTGGTCAGCAGCCATACCACCACACCAGTCCTGGGCATAGTACAGGCATGGATATGGTACACAAGACTGTTGGGGGGTCACTCCCCAGGGTTGTGAACACTGTCAGAGACCAGACCTGCAGCACACACCGCAGACATCAGAATGATTGTTATGGTGGAGCTCAATGAGCAAAATGTGCTTAACGTAGGAATTGATATCTGCCAGTTATCAGAGGAAACGTTTGATAGCTGTGTACCATATACCCAGGTGTAGGGTGGCATTGCTAAGGTATGCAACTGCTAGTATTGGGAGATACAGGCAGGGCCCAATGTCTTGCCTCTCCAGCTGGCATTGGCCAATGGGGCCTGTGGGTGGGTGGGTGGCCCTGTTGGCTGCTGCTTTACGGCAGAGTTCCCCAACTCCAGTCCTGGTGTTCCACACACTGTTCGGGTTTTCATGCTGTCTCTCATAAATATGCATGAGCTACATCTGCATACCATGGGGGTGGTGCATAGCTATGCAGCACAGGCATCTTTATTAGAGGCAGCATGACACCGGAATGTTGTGGGGCCCTCCAGGACTGCATTTGCGGGACTCTGCTATAGGTAATGTGCCTGTTTCTGGTGTCTGTGTTTGGTGTGGTAAAATATAGGCCATGCGTATGGTCTCTGCACTACAGGAGTGTCTTTACTATCACTGTTTAGTGGTGGGTAGAACTATGGGGACTGGGTTGGCAGGAGCCCCAACTGGGATTTGAACCTGTGACCCTCTGGTCTCACAGGCACTGGCTGTGTCTGTTGCACCACACTGTGGCCACAGAGACTGTGCAGTCCCTGGAGTTAGTTAAACCGGCCTGACGAGTCAGAAACCCTGCTCTGCAACAGGTTTACTGTGGCCTCATTTACCTTGTATGCAGACAAGGGTGCACATAAACCGCAGAAATGACCTCACAAAAGGGGCACACACCCATAACCAAGCTGGGCAACAATGATATCATTGGGAAACATTACACCACACACCCAGGACAGCTCCTTTACAATGTAATGCTCTTTGCAAGGGTCTGCGGAGCGTAGACCCTTCCACACATCATTTCCTTTCTTTTGGTGCTTTCCAGGGAGTGTTGTTCCTTGTTGCCCATTGCTATCACTGTTGCCCAGCTGAATTCTGCTTTTTAAAATGTTTCTTGTGGTCATTTTTAACGTTTTATGTGATATTTTGTTCTGTGCACATGTATCACACTGCTCACGTTTTGTGGGTTTCCCCGGTTTTCTGTACATTGCTGACGTAAATGGTTTCTCTTCCCTTTAAATGCCTTTAACGACAGGTTTTCATTTGCGTTGGAGGTGAGCTCTGACACTCCACGCGTTAGTATGAGGGGAGCCTCTCTCCGCCCACTCTCCGCCCATTGATCCCTTCTCTCCGCCCACTCTCCACCTTCTGCGCTGTTTTAACGCGCCGCGGAGCTTTACGATCGTTAACTACGGTTACCGCGCGTAGTATGACGTTAACGGTCGTTAGCGCGTCGGTACGCGCGTTATACGGCACTTACGGTCGTTAACGTCATACTACGCGCGTTATTCACGTTTAGTAAACATAGCCCTAAGTTTCTCTATGGTTTTGCACGTATCGTGCATGAAGTCAGCACCTGGTATGGGCAACAATAGTCTGCTACCTATTTAGGGTGCTTACAGATCACAGAAAGGCTCCTCAGTGACTTGAGTTAACTGCAATAGGTGATTAGTTCGGGCCATGGAGAGATCAATTTTCAGTCTGACAGGTACCACATAAAGAAATATCTTATACATGTTACTTATGAATTTTCAGCTGTATTCTCAGTTAAGCATGTGTACTCAATAGTGCACATTTGATTCATTAGTGTGCTTTCAAACTTTTGTGCACACTAAATACATTTATCGCATGTTAATCAACAAATTAATGCTGATTAACTTGAACAGTACACCTTAAAGGTTTAAAGCATTTTCATGGTTCATGTTTTATTATACTGTAATGCATGTGCGAAACAAACAAAAAAATCCAAAAATCAGAGAAAGAGGTCAAACAAACTGAAAACAGTTTTGCACAATGCAGTTCCCAACTAATAAATGGCACCACTGAAAATCTACCAATAACGTTAAACATATAAAATATCAATTTAACTTTATGCCTGCTATTTGTGTGCTTACAGCAGTGGGCTAGAACCAGGGAAGCCACAGTTGAAATCCCACTGCTGCTCCTGGAAGATCAATGGGAACATGAGGTCAAGGAAGGGACAGAGGTCATGATTCATACTACATGTTTGAAGGATATTGTTGATAAGAACTCTGCCTTCCCATATGATGTTAGGAACTCTGTAGAGCAGCATGGATAGAGCTGCTTGAGCTTCATGATGTGATGATGGTATAAAGTCTTCGAAGCCCAGAATAGATGTATTGCATGCTTTAAAAAATGTGGAAAGAAGGCCAAAAACTGCCAGCATGATTCAAAGGTGAGGTCAGAGAGTCTGTTGTGGCCAAAAAAGCATCTTTCAGGAAATGGAAAATGGAGCCAAATGATGAAAATGGGAAACAACATAAACATTGCCAAGTTAGAAGCAAGGCAATTGATAAGACAGGCAAAGAGAGAATTTGAAAAAAAAACTTGCCATGGAAGCAAAAATGCATAATAAAAACTTTTTCAAGTACATTCATAACAAAAAACCTTTGAGACAGTCAGTTGGACCATTGGATGATAGAGGCGTAAAAGAGGTGCTAAGTGAAGATGAGGCCATAGTGGAGAGAATGAATGAATTCTTTGCTTCAGTCTTTATTAAAGAAGATGTAGGAAAATCACCTATGCCTGAAATGGTATAAAAAGGTTATATATCAGAAGAACTGAAAGAAATATCAATAAACTGAAGAGTACCAAATCACCTGGGCTGGATGGTTTACATCCAGGGGTATTGAAAGAACTAAAATATGAGATTGCAGACTTACTATTAGTAATCTGTGAACTATCATTAAAATTAATTGTAGTACCTGAAGAGTGGAGAATGGCCAATGTAATGCCAATATTTAAAAAGGGTTCCAAGGATGATCCGGGAAACTACAGACCTGTGACTCTGACATCAGTACAGGGCAAAATAGTAGAAACCATTATAAAGAACAAAATTACTGATCATATATATATAGTCATGGTTTAATGGGAGAAAGCCAACATGGATTTAGCCAAGGAAAATCTTGTCTTGCTAATCTATTATATTTTTTTGAAGGTGTGAATAAACAGGTAGACAAAGGTAAGCCAGTTGATATAGTGTATCTGGATTTTCAGAAAGCCTTTGACAAGCTCCCTCATAAGATATTCTTGGCGCAATTAAAAGTCATTGGATTGGAGGCAGTGGAGTATTGTGGATCAGGAACTGGTTAAAAGATAGAAGGCAGAGAGTAGGGCTAATGGTCAATTTTCTAAATGGAGGAAAGTAAATAGTGGAGTACCTCAGGGATCTTTGCTGGGTCCGCTGCTTTTTGACATAATCATAAATGATCTGGAAATGGGAACAGCGAGTGAGGTGATCATATTTGCAGATGACACAAAATTATTCAAAGTTATTAAAACCCATGAGGATTGTTAAAAATTGCAAGAGGATCTTGATAAATTGGAAGACTGGGCATCCAAATGGCAGATGAAATTTAATGTAGGGAAGTGCAAAGTTATGCACCTAGGAAAGAACAACCCAAACTTTGGTTACATGATGCAAGGTACCACCTTAGAAACCACCACCCATGAAAAAGATTTAGGTGTCATCATGGTGTCAATGAAGCTGTAAGCCACATCACTGACAATATAAAAAATAAAATTGTCTGCTACCTCCCCCCCCCCAGGCAGCACCAATCCCCCCTGGGCAGCCCCTGATGCCCAGGGGGGATTGGTGCACCCCTCAACCAGCAAAGAGTCCCAGCTAGCCAGTCAAGCTATGCCCCCTCCCTCTCCCTAGTACAGAATCACAAAGATGAGGGTTAGATGGAGGTCTTTATCTGCCGTCATTTACTATGTTACTATGTTATTATGTTACTATCCCCTTCCAAAAAAAAAAAAAACAACTGGCTAGCGAGCTGGCAAGAGGGACCCATAGCCCTCCCACACATACCTAAAATCCATGGTGATCTAGTGGAAATTAGCCACCATCACAAGATGCTGCCATTCTCATAGACCCAAACAAAGATGGTCACAGTCTCATGGTGCTGCCCTCTAGATAGAGGCTAGAAGGCAGCACCTCATGACTTGACCAATTTGTATTGGCCCCAAGATGGGGTAGGAACAAGAAAAATCACTCTTGTCCCATTCTCCATTAGACCACCATGGATTTAAGGTATGTGCATGGGTGGGCCCTGAGGGACAGGGGGGGTCATGGGGCCCCCGCTTGCTAGCTGGATAGCTGGGAGTTGTTTTTTGGAAGGGGTGGTGGGAGCATCAGGGTGGGGGACCGTGGTTTACCCCTACCCTTGTGATTCTGTCCCGGGGAGGGAGGGGTGCATAGCCCGACTGGCTAGCTGGGACTCTGCCAGTCGGGAGATGAACTGTTCCTCACTGGGCAGCTCCCGATAGGGATCAGTGCTGAAGTGGGCACACTTTTTTGTTTTTAATATTGTCGGTGCAACGGATCGCATCACCATGGCATCAACATTATTGTGTGGAGGGGCAAGCCTGATCATGGCAGTTGGGGAGGGGGGCATGACAGTGATTGGGTCAGAGAGCTCCTGACAGTTCTGTACACCCAGTCTCTATCATTCCTCCCTATGGATTTACCATGGGGACAAGCGTTACCTGCTTTGGCTTGCACTGCGGGAACTCTCCTCAGTATCTGCCAAGGCAGGTAACACAAGGTCCCCACAGGAAATCCAAACTTCCATGGTATCTACAGGACCTCCCCTGGGAATGCTCCCTGAAGTTACCACAGAGGTTTGCCACTTACCACTTGGTTTTGGCTGCTAAGGCAAAATCTAACACGGTTTAGTAGACTTACCCCTTTGTTTTTGTTTGTAACATCAATGTGAAAGAAAATAGATAAGCATACATACCAAGATTCAGTTTTTAAATGCACAAGCAATGTCATTAAAATATGAATACCAAATAGAAATACACAACTCTGGTAACATTAGAGACAAGACGTTCTCTCATCTTTTGCTTGCATTCAATAACCTTGAAAATATGAGTGATAAGCACATCCTTTAAATCTTGATCTACTCCTTCCTCTGGGCTTTGCGGGAAAAAGAAAACATAGTCAACTGACAACTAGCTATTGATCACTAAATTAAAATGCTTTAAGTGACAGACCATCCTTAGTGGATGTTTCTCCAGCTGGCAGTTGCTTGATGGTTTTCAGAACCTCAGTCTGCATAGAAGGCCTTGCCAAATGCGTTGCTTCAGCCCACTCAGGAATTTCCTCAAGCACAGAATAATCAAACGAGCAGCATATGAACATGTTTTGCCCAGTGCTGTACAATCAGTGATCCACCCTTTGAGAGAACGGGTGCACTAACAGAAGAAAAGTTGTGGGGCACAACAGCTGCTTTAGGCCATCATAATATACCTTTCATGTCATGCCTCTCTGCCGCTTCTTCAGCTCTGTTTCCCTGAGAGGTGGGGGAGGGGGGATTTATGTCCCTGAGTTAAAAAATAAATGAGGAACGCTACATATGTTTAAGGAAGGTTGAGCTGATTGAAGTGATAAAATACTGTATGTGTTTATATTAAAAACTAGTTCCGGTTCCATAGACCACATTATAAAGTTGTAGAGAAGCATAGAGATCGATTTTTAACCCATAACTGTAAGTGAAGATGATGCCAGTGAGGTATTCAAAAATAAAAATGTGGATAAAAACTTGAATGAATATTTCAGAGAAAGTTAAAGTGATCCAGCTTTTCTATAAAAAAGGTATGAAATTGAAATTCTAAGGGTTAAAGGTAAATAGGGATGTTTATTGGGGAACTTCTTGAGGTTTTGCAAGAGGAAGGACACAGGCTGCTCCTTGGGATGTATGTGTCTGTGCTTGAATTTGTCAGTTGGGGGCTGTGATTGATGAAGAAAAAAGTTGTATTTCAGATGTGAAGTGAAGAAGAGCTGATTTTAGGATTTTAGGGTATTATTGTTTGTCTGAATTCAGAATGTGAGAAACTGAAATTCCTGAGTACTTTTGAAAGGTATTTATGACTTGTGATAGAAATTTCCATGTAGTTTAAAAGTACTGGCTTTTGATTAAAAGATGAAGGAATTGATACTCCTTGAAATCTTAAAAGCTGTGACTGAAACTGGAATTGGTTTGCATAGTCTGTTTTGAAGTCTAAGGAAAGGTTAAAAGAAAACCTCTGTAATTGTGTGGCATTATTGAGAAGAAAATCAGAATTCAAAGGAAGTTTTTATCCTGTTAAGGGAAAATATATCCACTGCTAGCATACAGCCAATTTTGTCTGAAAAATCCTGTCAGCAGCCTGACTGAGCTTTGTTCAAAATCAAATGGAATATTGAAAACTGACAGGCTGTGACAGTGGTCACTGAAGCTCTGGACTTAAGAGCTGAGGTTCCTTAATAAACCTAGGGGCATGTTTACTAAAATCCGCAAAATAGCGCGCCGCAAAATTGCGCACGGCAACGCGGCACTGAAACGCGCAGAAACGCGTTTAAACGCCCCGCACACGTGCGTGTCACCCCCACACAGGTACGCGGCTCACTAACGGGCCCCGTACAAGTGCGGGCCCGCAAATGTCCGATAGAGGCGTGGAACGGCGAAAGGAGGGCGGAGGAAGGCTCCGGAGGGGCGGAGGGACGGGGTCAATGGGTGGAGAGTGGGAGGGGAGAGGCTCCCCGCACAGTATCGGGCCCGAAATTGCATGTAAAAACTACCGCGAGTGAAACACTCGCGGTAGAAAGCATTTAAAGGGAAGAGAAACCATTTCCGTCAGCAATGTACAGGAAAACCGGGGAAACCAGCAAAACATGAGCAGTGTGATATATGTGCACAGCACAAAAGTGAAAATAAAAATAGAAAATGACCACAACAGAACTATTAAAAATAGTAATTCAGCTGGGGAACAGTTATAGTGATGGGCAATTACAGAAATCACACCCAGCAAAGCTCCAGAAAAAGGAAATGAAGTTTGGAAGGGTCTACTGAGAGGAGACTCTTCCAAAAAACATTTCCACGTTTTGGAGCTTTCCTGAGAGTGTTTGCTATGGGTGCCCATTAATATCACTGTTGCCCAGCGTGGTGATATTTTGTCCCACATTTCCCGTGGTCATTTCCGGGGTTTATGTGCACGTTTGTCACTAGACAGGGTGCATATGCCCACAGTAGAATTGCGTAGAGCAGGGTTTGTGACTCCATCCTGCCAGGCTTACTGCCTCCAGGGGCTGCACTGTCTCTGTGGCCAAAGTGTGGTACAGCAGACAGAGTCATTACCTCTAGGACCAGAGGGCAGAGGTTCAAAACCCAGCTGGGGCACCTGCCAGCCCTGTCCCCATATTTTACCCACCACTAAATAAAGATAGCGCAGACACCCCTGTATGCATGGGGAAAACACCCATATTTTACCCAACACCGCACACACACCACAACAATGGGCATTACCTACAGCCAAGTCCCCCAAATGCAGTCCCATACTGCCACATTGCAAGCAGGTCAACTGCTTTTTCTGAGAGAAGTTCATGCCAGCATGTTGGCGGACAAGTACATGTGGTGCAGGGGGCAGTGGCTGCTAACCACAGAAGACAGAGGCCTAGCCATGTGCAGGCTGGCACAGTCCACTGCAAGACAGGTCCTGCCGGATCCACAGTCATGGACAGTCCAGGGAATCCAACCAATCTGTGGCTACACAGTGGTGCAGTGCACACAGACAGTGCAAACAAGAACAGAAGGTCACAGGTTCAAAGCCCAGCTGGGGCTACTGCCAATCCTGCCCACATATTTTACCCACAACTAAACAGTGATAGTAAGGACACACCTTTCATGGCGGGGACATATGCAATGGTAAGACATCTATCTTTTACCCCACTGAGCACAGACACCATGAACAGGGGCAGTACCTAGAGCAGAATCACCCAAATGCAGTCCTGGTGGGCCACACACCAGTCAGGTTCCATGCTGACACTCATACAAATGCCTGTGCTGTATATCTATGCACCACCCCCATGGCATGTAGATGTAGGCCATGCATATTCATGAGGGATAGCAGGAAAACCCGAACAGTGTGATGCAAACCTGGACTGGAGTTGGGAATCTGTGCCGTAAAGCAGCAGCCATCAAGGGCAGACACACCCACACCCACAGGCCCCATTGGCCAATGTCTCCTGGAAAGGCAGAACATTGGACCGTGCATGCAGCACCCAAAACGAGCACTTGCATAACTTACCAATGTCACCCTACACCTGAGGTATACGGTACACAGCTCGGAGACGTTTGCTAGGAGCACAGGCAGGCAGTTATCCATACGTTACGTACATACTGCTAGTTGACCCCATCCAAACAATCTGTTAGGTGTTTGCGGGGCATGCTCCAGGCCTGGCCTCTGACGGTGCCTACCACCCTGGGGAGTGACCACCAGCTGTAATGCGTACCATATCCATGCCTTGCCGTGCTCAGGACCGGTTTGGTGGGCAAGGCTACTTACCCCCTCAATCGTAGCACCATGATGGCAGAGGTGTGGAAGTGTGTGTCTGTCTATACAGTGGGTGTTGGCTGCAAGCCCCTTCAACAGCCCGCACTGCCAGCACTGTTGCCAGTATTGGCCAGTCAATGTGCATAATGAGGTGCAAGGTACCATGGGTATAGCCAGGGCAGGGTGGCGTGGCCAGGATGCATCTGCACTGGGCATAGGGCCCTGGCAGGGACATTGGCTGGGATATTGTAGTGTCCGGCCACCACCTACACAGACAGGGTGGCCAAAGCATGTCCTTCTGGGGGATCACGCTCACCCTGACTGTGCAGTGACCACAGCATGGCTAGGCCTCCCCATAGTGCTGTATAGTAGTTCTCTCATGTGATAGATATGGGTTTCTTTTTGGGGCCCAGTCACTGATCTATCTGCTTGCTGTGTATGCAGACAGCCCAGTTCTGGGTGCATGCATCTCCATTGGGAACATGCACTATGGACTAACCAGCAGACTGTTTGTAGCTGGTAAATGTCTTGCAGGGTGCAGTGCCTGTTGGCTTGCTGCAGGGGAATATCTGGTGGTGGAGTGCAGCTTACCATACCCTGGGCTTATGTCTGTCTGCTATTGTGTTATGGCTGTGTATGGAGCTGCCTGCCTGGGGGGGTGGTGGTGTTCCTCAGCAGGACTGGGTTTGATGTTGCCCTCTACTGCCACCTTTGCAGGGAGGTAGAGTGTGGATCCCTTGATGGGGACCATGTTTGCCACGGGGTGGTGGGGTGCCTGATGGCGGCAGACAGGGATATCCATGGTGTTTGTGCAGAAACTAGCTATCTTACACATTAACACTGCTTTGGAACTCCCGCTTGGCCTCCATCAGCCATGGAAAGTGTTGTAGACCTGGTCCTGGGCGCCTCATTGTACACTCAGGGTGAGGCCAGAACCCGCACGATGTAACGTTGTGTAGCTACTTTGTGCCAGTAAAACACCCGGTCAGTGCCCCCTACCAGGCCGAGTTGCTGTGTGGGTGCACCCGGTAACGTCCCCCAACAGGGCCGAGGTGCTGTGGGGGTGCATTTCCCATCTTGTGTCCATCTGTGGACAGCTAATTTGCATGTGCAGTGCATCATGGGTACGTGTGGCCTAACCCTATCCTGTTTACCCTGGCATACTATCTGTGAGATGACATGCAGGCTATCTGCAGCCAGCCAGGGGCTTCCATACAGCTATGGTTAGGTCACTGCCTGTGCAGCCAGAGGTGATGAGTTCAAACCCACATTGGGGTTCTGTGAGACAGGTGTTCAAAGCATATTTTTTTAGTTTACTGTACATATGTTGATGTCAGCAATAGCACCCTCAGTGTACTGTACCCATAAGGTGCCTCTGAGGGTGCTTTATGGGGCGCCCTATAGGGCACTGTATGGTTGCCATCCATATAGGGTGCACCATACATTATCCTGTGTCGCAACATACATGCTGCCCTATAGGGGACATTCTAGGGTGCCTTGGCAGACGGTGCACTGTAACATGTGCCTTATGGGCGGCCCTATATTAATATGCTGTGAGAGTGCGTTTGCTAGTAGTTATCATAAAACTAAAATTATAGAGCCTCCTACAGCTCTCCCCAACATAAAACATACTGCCTCAGCTAGCCTTTTTCTCTGGGCTTTGTGAGAGATTGAACACATGGCCCCTGCACCATTGCTCAGTGTCTTCACCATTGTGCTGTGGCTCTGTTCCTGTGTTTGAGCAGCAGCGCGCAGCCTTGTAGCCATTGGCGCGCCGTCTTGTGGCGCACAAAATTAGAATTAACAGCGCACCGCCTTCTGGCGCGTAACATTAACAGCGCCCAACATGGGCATGCCCCTTAAAATACTGCCTCAGCCAGCTGTCTTCAATGGGCACTGGGGGGAATTGAACCCATTGTGCCTGCATGGGTGGTCAGTGTCTTAACCATTGTCCTATGGCTCCATTCCTGCTATTTGCACATCAGCGCGCCACTTATCCCTCCCACTATTGGGCTGCCCCCTCACACATCAGCGCGCCGCCTTCTGCCCACCGGCTCGCCGCCTTCTGTTGACCAATTTTATCAGTGCGCCGCCCTCTGCCGCCCAACCTTAACAGCGCGCCGCCCTCTGCCGCCCACAATAAACAGTGCGCCGTCTCATGCCGTTTAAAAAAATAGGTGCGCCGCCTTCTGCCGCCCATAATCAATATGCCTCCTACACCACTTTTGCCCATAAAATCTGCTGCCTCAGCTGGTCTTTTTTGTTGGGTGCAATGGGGGTTTGAACCCCTGAACACTGCACCATAGGTCAATGTCTTCCCCGTTGTACTACGGCTTTGTTGTTTGGTTGTGCAGCAGCGCCCCACTTAGCCTTCTCACGCGCTAATGTGGGACCCGCACATTAGCGCGACTCACAAACCTACGGTCCGTTTTTTTCCTTTTTCTGCCTGGCCCGCCCACTCCTTATATGGCACCAGCACACTAACGGGGACCCGCACAGCAACGGACTTTAGTAAACATGCCTGCTAGTCTTCTGCTATTATTAATAATACGGAAGGAGTATTTTTTAAAGGAATACTGAATTTTTAAAGTTAAACAGTGAGTGAGAGGGTGTGTTTGAGCAGCTAAGTTTTAGGCAGGAACATTTAATTAGCTTTTATTTTTCTAGACAGGGGCAGTATCCACAGTCTATTCTGCCATCTCCTTTAAACTGTGAGCCCCTATAATAGGGCAATGGTTCTCAACCCAGTCCTGTGGGAACCCCAGGCTAGTCAAGTTTTGAGGATATCCACAATGAATATGCATGAGATAGATCTGCATACAATGGAAGCTGTGCATGCAGATCTATCTTATGCATATTCATTGTGGATATCCTGAAAACCTGACTGGTCTGGGGGTCCCAGAGGACTGGGTTGAGAACCACTGAGTTAGGGTTTGCCTTATTGATTTTGTGAAGTTAGGAAGTAGGTTCAACCTAAGAACTTCCATTCTGCAAAAAGGAATCCTGAAGATCCTGAATAATCCACTGGAAATCCTGACATCAGGAGGACCTGGAAGACCGTATGGGCCCCGTTGCAAGAGCGCTAAAGGGACATGCGTGAGTCACATGTGCACCTTCACTGAGCTAAACATTTTTTTTCCCTGAGCAAATTTTTTTTTTTAGAATTTTAGTCTCAGATTCAGAGTACTCAGATTTTCAAGGAATCTTCCTGTTAAAAGGCAATTACTTAGCATAAATATAAGCTTACAAAGAAAATATTTTTGATAAATAGATAGAAGGAAAAGAAAAGTGATAAATATGACATTCTCTTTGGAAACGGGAAATTGTAACTTAAGCATACCTGGTGTGGAGAACTTCCTGTTACAACTTGAATATGAGGAGAGTAAGGAGTGTGAGTTAAAACCCATTATTGGAATTTTCAAATTGTTTTTTTCACAAATGCAGATATTTATGGATCTTTTTTGATTAGCATTTAAATAAATTGTATCCCAATTACCCTGGGAAAAGTATACATGTTTATTTATTGTGTATATCCCTCTATGCTCAAATTGTAAAATCACATTGGTCTGGGTTATACAATCATTCCTAAATTAGAATTGAAATTTTCAACTTGTTTGTCCCTCACTTAATTGTGGGGAGAGATAAGACGAGGTTAGTGAATTTCTGTGAGCCTCCTCCTGTGAGGACTTCAGACTCCAAGGTATCACTTGGCCCATTGACTGCAACAGTAACATCAATAGTTTGATCTGCAGTAACATCCTGCTTTCCAGAGGGGGAGGGGACATTTTGCTCTTAAACAAACCTTAAGGGGCAAATATTGTGTGTTATTCTTATAATGCACTTTAGTAACTATCTCCTCTAACATGCTTTTCAAAGTCTTCTCTGACCTCATACCTTCACTGTACAAAGAAGGGCTCTCTATAGCTGTGACCTCTTGCTGTACCATGTACCACACTGAGCAGGCTAGATACTAAGGCAGTGATGGCTAACCTTTTTGAGCCCGAGTGCCCAAACTGCCGCACAAAACCAAAGAATTTCCTCAAAGTGCCAGCACGTCAATTAAAGCCCCATTTGCATAAGGTGCTTCATTTGCATAAATATTTGCATAATGTTACCATACACTAACTTTTAGTAAACATGCCTCTTAATGAGTATATGGATAAAGAAAGACTAAAAGGTTTCTACATTACTATAATCCAGTACCAACCGCCAGGCACATTAGGAACTACTACAAACGCTGCCCATTTAGAACCCATAGCAAACCCGCCGTATCCTAACAGCACTACCAGGACTCACAAAGCACCATACTCTACCTATCAAAAGGCAACACTGCAAATATTAAACCAATACATCTCAGAGAACAACAATACATGACCTACTGGGGAAAGAACAAGTGGCAATGTCAAATAGGAATTATATAAACAGAATACCTCAGCTCAGTTACACATGCAGAACAGACCATCACCAAACAAGGAATCACAATTTAGAAACAGGAAGACAATAATTAAACTGGGAACCCCAAAAGCCAAACTTGGAATATACAACAACACTGTAGAAATAAAACTATATATTAATTTCCTCTTGTACTAAACAAAGCGCAAAAATTAATGATGCACATTTCCCAGAGCTGACATATTCCAGTTAATAAATTCAAAATAAAGAGATATTTTTCTACCTTTTGTGCATTTTTTTTCAGTTGCAATTGTTCCAGCCACTTTCTTCTGGTTTCTTCGTGTCTTCTGCTAACTCTCCATCTGCTGTCCATTTGTCCTTTCTTCTGTCTTCTTGTTTTTTTTTTCCATTCTCTCTCTACATCTGCTTTAACATACTAATCTTTCTCCTTTGGCTCTTTCCTCATTCCTATTTCATCTACTCAAAATTTACCCCTCCATCCTCAATCCCCACTTACTCTCCCAATACCCGGCCAATTGTAGATTTTTTATCCCTCCCACACAAAATATTTTTCCCCTCTCCATTTTACTCTCCCAGCCCCATCCCATTCGAATCCTCCCCCAACACCAGCTCCCTTCTAGTTCCAGCCTCACCCAGCATCCATTCCCTTCTAGTCCCTGCATCAGCCCATTTCCAGTCCTAGCAGCCCCCCAACCCAATACCAGTCCTATCCCCCCCTCATCAACCCACTTCCAGTCCTAACCCCCCATCACCCCATTTTCAGTTTAAGCCCCCCCCCTATAACCCATTACCAGTCCTAACCCCCCACTTCCAGTCAGCCCCCCATAGCCCATTGCCAGTCCTAACCCCCCATCAGCCCACAGTCCATTACCAGTCCTAACCCCATCAGCCCACCTCAAGTCCTAACCCCTCCCCCTCAGCCCATTTCTTGTCCCTGACCCCCCATAGCCCATTATCTGTACTAAACCCCCCATAGCCCATTACCAGTCCTAACCCCATCAGACCACCTCCAGTGTTAACCCCCCATCAGCCCATTTCCAGTCCTAACCCCACCCAACAGCCCACCTCAAGTCCTAACCCCTCCCCATCAGCCCATTAGCAGTCCTAACCCCCCCCTAGCCCATTAGCAGTCCTAACCCCCCCTCTCTAGCCCATTAGCAGTCCTAACCCCCCCCCATAGCCCATTACCATTCCTATCCCCCATCACCCCATTTCCAGACATACCCCTTCAGCCCACATCCCTTTAGCTGTACTAACCCCCCCTAGCCCATTAGCAGTCCTAACCCCCCCCTCCTAGCCCATTAGCAGTCCTAACCCCCCCCTAGCCCATTAGCAGTCCTAACCCCCCCTCCTAGCCCATTAGCAGTCCTAACCCCACCCAACAGCCCATTAGCAGTCCTAACCCCCCCTCCTCTCCCATTATCAGTCCTAACCCCCCCCCAAGCCCATTATCATTCCTATCCCCCCCCTAGCCCATTTGCAGTCCTAACCCCCCCAGCCCATTAGCAGTCCTAACCCCCCCCTAGCCCATTAGCAGTCCTAACCCCCCCTCTCTAGCCCATTAGCAGTCCTAACCCCCCATCACCCCATTTCCAGACAGCCCCCATCAGCCCACAGCCCATTAGCAGTCCTAACCCCCCCTAGCCCATTAGCAGTCCTAACCCCCCCTCCTAGCCCATTAACAGTCCTAACCCCCCCAGCCCATTAGCAGTCCAAACCCCCCCAGCCCATTAGCAGTCCTAACCCCCCCCCTGCCCATTAGCAGTCCTAACCCCCCATCACCCCATTTCCAGACAGCCCCCATCAGCCCACATCCCATTAGCAGTCAGAACCCCCCCTATCCAATTAGCAGTCCTAACCCCCCCCCTCTTAGCCCATTAGCATTCCTATCCCCCCCCTCCTAGCCCATTAGCAGTCCAAACCCCCCCCAGCCCATTAGCAGTCCAAACCCCCCCCAGCCCATTAGCAGTCCTAACCCCCCCCTCCTAGCCCATTAGCAGTCCTAACCCCCCCCCTCCTAGCCAATTAGCAGTCCTAACCTCCCCCCACCTAGCCCATTAGCAGTCCAAACCCCCCCCCAGCCCATTAGCAGTCCTAACCCCCCCCTAGCCCATTAGCAGTCCTAACCCCCCCCCCCTCCTAGCCCATTAGCAGTCCTAACCCCCCCAGCCCATTAGCAGTCCAAACCCCCCCCCAGCCCATTAGCATTCCTAACAACCCCCCCCCCCCGGCAAATTTAAAAAAAGAAAAAGAGGGCTCTGGCTGCTGCCGCGGACGCGGCAGCATGCAGTGTCCCGCGGGGCCCCCTCCGCCCGCTAAGCCCCTCTGCAAGGGCTTTCAGATTCGCGAGGGAGACAGCGTCTCCCTCGCGTCTCTTGTTAAGCCCGCAGGGGCTAATGGGAAATTTCCCATCAGTCCCTCGCGTCTAAAGGGGCTGATGGGAAATTTCCCATTAACCCCTACGGGCTTAACAGAGACGCGAGGGAGACGCTGTCTCCCTCGCGAATCTGAAAGCCCTTGCAGAGGGGCTTAGCGGGCGGAGGGGGCCCCGCGGGACACTGCATGCTGCCGCGTCCGCGGCAGCAGCCAGAGCCCGCTTTTTCTTTTTTTGCGGACCTTCACGCGTGCCAGCTGCAAGGCCTTCGCGTGCCACAGCTGGCACGCGTGCCATAGGTTCGCCATCGCTGTACTAAGGTAAGAAAATATTTCATTTTACCACACCTTAATATACCACGGGACTTATTCACCTATGAAAACACAGTATCACAGTAGTTGCCTAAATTTCTTTATAAAATATTAACAAACTGGGAAGGATCACATCTTAAGGTATGGATATTTACATAGATGTCCATGCATTTAAATTACAGTAGCTTATAATCTATGTGGTTATTTGCATCCTACACTCATGCTGTACCCAAACCCCCTAGTGATTGGGGCAAGTAGCCGAAGGCCAGGGATTCAAATCCTGCTGGAGGACAGCAACCTTGGGCCAGAGGTATTGGGGTTTCTAGTCCCACAGGCAATCCTTGTGGCCTTGGGTAAGCCACTTTACCCTCTGTTGCCTCAGATACAAAGAAACTTAGATTGCGAGCCCTTTGGAGATAAGAGAAATATACACCGTACCTGAATGTACACCACTTTGACCAGGTGAAAAGTGGTATATAAGCATTGCTAAATAAAATGTGCACATCCGCCAACAAAGTATGTGCTATAAAATCAAAATGCACACGTTTACTGTGGCACTATTTTATAGAAGACCATTTATATGCCTATGTGGCCACAAACATGCATAAATTACAAAATTATCTTAAGGTAGACACCTCTGTATATAGTTATCCCCTAAAGCAGAGATGAAGTTAACCAAACTAAAAAACAAAACAAAAATAAAATAGAAGATCTGGGAATGAAACCAAATGAGGAAGTAATAAAACCAACAACACAAACAAGCTGATGCTTTGAAAAACGCATATATTACTGCTAGCAGAGAGTTCATCAGTGTTGGACATTTCCTGTTATCAGTGGATAAGGCTAAATGAATCTGTTTTTACTGTTCCCTTCATCATTGTTTTTATGAAAATTAGAAGTACCATAAATGTTTCCTGAAGGGAAGTGCTGTCCAGCTGTATGAAGTTATTTCCCTAAAATGACTTTTCCCACTGTAAGAAAACTAAGTAGATCTACATCGTGTCATGCCTGGAACATTTCATTAAGTTTGTATTTTAAGCGAAATAGCCTTGCTCACTGCCCTAACTAAACATGCAGACAACAACCCTTGTTGGCTTTCGCATAGCAAGAGGCATTTTATTTGCCAACTCAAGGACTAGTAAACATGCCTTCCTGTGAAAATTCAGGATTGGAAGACTAAAAATAAAAGAGTACTCTGAAGGACTGAATTAATATTTTTTTCCTCCCATTCCATGTCTATGGGGAAGAACGCTTACTGAATCGGCCTTCACATTGGAAATATGTTTGCTTTGTTTAGGGACCCTGTTTACTAAAGTGTGGCAAGCGGTTACCGCATGAATTAGCACACAGTAACTGTAACCGGGTAGTCGGACTCGGCGCTCCCTTCCTGCTTAAACATACCCACCTTCCAACAAGCTCCCCCCCCTTCCCCCCCCCCAATTCCTTAACCTTCACAAATTCACAGACAACCATGGCTTTGGGTAACAAACCGGTCGCAGCTTTATTTGCAATGTTAACATCCATAACATGCTAAACCAGCATAATCAACAACAATGAACACCCCCCAAAACCCCCTTTGAGAACGGAGCGATGTGTCACTAGCCATGCTATTAGCAAAGTGACCTCGCCTCCACACCGACCGCATTCACCTCCTGCCGGCCAAATTCCTAAAACCCCTGTCCGACTTCGCCATATCACTAGCAAAAGTCTACCCGGGGTTGTCCGGGCCGTGGGCACCCCGCCCACACCCCAATTGGCCTAAGCCTCTGGACCCCGGACACCTCCGGGATCCCGCCCCCCCCCCTCCCCAAGCTGCAACAACCCCAAGTATATCGACCCCCCAGTTCCTTGAAGGGTGGGCGGGTGGGCCGCCACGCTCCCCGCTCCTTCAGCAGGTGCTCGGTCGCAGCCGCCGCCAGCCGAGCACATGTGCTGCCGCTGTCTGATTGGCTCTCGAGCGCGCGCGCGCATGCCGAGAGCCAATCATTTTAAAGGGCGCACACTCATGCGCGTCCCTTCTCATGCTCCTCCGTTCCCACCCCCCTTCTGGCAACGAAGGGCGAGCAGGGTCCCGCGCCGGGCCGAGCACCCGGTTAAGGCCGGTCGCCGGGACCCTGCCCGCTCCCTTAAACTTAGTGCATGGCTGTGGTAATTGTTCCAAAATGTCTGCAACACTTAAAGGCCTATTTTATATAACATGTTGAGACTGGAATATAATTATGCTCAGTTCTGACAGTATTTTACAAAATTCTTTACTGAATGTACAGGAGTACATGAGGATTTGCCATCATATACATCTGGAGGAGTCACTTTACAAATTTACATGTGGAATATAAGAATATAAGACATGCCATACTGGGTCAGACCAAGATCCATCAAGCCCAGTACCCTATTTCCAACAATGGCCAATCCAGGTCACAAATACCTGAAAGGTTCCCAAAAAGGCATACATATTCCACAATGCTTGTCCCGGAGCAAGCAGTGGATTTCCTGGGTCCTCTTTTATAATGGTTTATGGACTTTTTCTCCAGGAACTTATCCAAACCTTTTTTAAATCCAGCTACACTAACAGCCTTCACCACATCCTCTGGTAAATTCCAGAGTATGATTGCACATTGAGTGCAAAAATATTTTCTCTTATTAGTCTTAAATGGGTTACATTGTAGCTTCATTGCATGCCCCTTTTCTTTCTACTTTTTGATGGTATAAACCAGTCTATATTTACCCATTCCATTCCATTCAATAATTTATAGACCTCTATCATATCTCCCCTCAACTGTTTCCTTTCCAAGTTGAAAAGCACTAATTTTTTAGTTTTTCCTGATGGGGTATCCTTCCATCCCCTTTACCATTTTGGTGGCTCTTCTCTGCCTTTTCTAATTCTGCTATATCCTTTTTAAGATACGGCGACCAGAATTGCACACAATACTCAATGTGCAGTCTCACCATGGATTGATACAGAGTCATTATAATATCCTTGGTTTTATTCTCTATTCCTTCGATATGATTTTTTAGCATTCTATTTGCTTTCTTGGCTGCCGCTGCACACTGGGCGAAGGGTTTCAATGTATTATCCACGATAACACCTAAATCATTTTCCTGGGTGGTGGTTCAAATATGGAACCTTGCATCATGTAACCATAGTTTGGGCTGTTCTTTCCTAGGTGCATAACTTTGCACTTATCCACAATCAATTTAATCTGCCATTTGAATGTCCAGTCTTCCAATTTAACAAGATCCTCTTGCAATTTTTCACAATCCTCTTGCATTTTAAGAACTTTGAATAATTTTGTGTCATCTGCAAATTTGATGCCCTCACTCATTATTTCCATTTCCTGGTTATTTATGAATATTTTAAAAAGCAGCGGGCTCAGCAGAGATCCCTGGGGTACTCTACTATTCATCTTCTCCATTGAAAAAGTTGCCCATTGAGCCCTACTGTCTGCTTTTAGTCTTTTAAATACTGATTATAGCCAACATGGCAGCTTGCATGTGGAACTGCAGGTACTTCCACGTGGAAGTGCCAGAACATTTATGTAAATCAGTGGTTCTCAAACCCAGTCTTCTGTGACCCTCAGACTAGTCAGGTTTTCAGGGCATCCACATTGAATATGCATGAGATAGATCTGAATGAATTGCTTCCATTCTATGCAGATCTATCTCATGCATAGTCGTTGTGGATATCCTGAAAACCTGACTGACCTGGGAGTCCCAGAGGACTGGGTTAAGCCTATTGATCTGCATGAATTTACTGGCACTTCCATGTGTGGCCGGGTCATTTTGCAAACCTTAACGTAGAAGTGCCACCAATTAAATACTCAGCTCATAATTTTTTTTTTATTTTTGTTTTAGAAGAAGAAATAAAAATGGAGGGATTAAAAAGAATAACTCCCTTAATCCTTTTTGTAAAACTCTGGCTGAATCAAGCATGTTTGAAAAATCTATTTGTATCTCAGAGCAGGTGACAATCTTAACAGGGAAAGTTTTTGACATATATTGACATATATTTGTGCAATAGGAAATACATGTGAAGATTTTTGTACCACCCAAGACACTTCCAAACCACACCCCTTTGATATCTGTATGTGGTATGGATAACCATGTGTAAATTATGGCTTTCTAAAATTGCATTTACACATGTATTCCAATCTGAATATGTAAATGCTGCTCTTCGTATGTGGGGTGCTTCTAAAATAACCCCGCAGCTCGAATTCATGCTACTGTGGAAGGGGGCAGGAAATGGGTGGAGAATGGGTGGGTTTTGGGTATGGGCAGCAATTTATAGTTAACACACTGTAAAGTATTGTGCATTGCCCCATTGTAGTTAGCGTAGATACACTTATTGCCTGCTGAAGAAGAAGCATTAAACTCATCTGCACTATCAGTGATGTACTTGCCATGGCTGCCGCAGCTAAAATGAACTCCCATGCCTCCAAATGGCACTCTAGCAACCCCTCGACGTCCCTGCATCTGCAAAATACCCTTCATCTGTTAGCTCTTACCAGAGGTTTCCCTCATTCGCCTTTCCTCTCAGTTTTCCTCTTCCCCCTTTTTCCCCTGCTCACTCACGGCTAATAATTGAGCAGCAGTAGGAACCCAATCCCACTGTGGCTTGCAGGGAGAAGACGGATACTGGGAATCTGAGTTAGGGCTAAGAGAGGGCTAAAAGCATCAGTGTGGTCTCCAGCTATTTCTTATTCTTCAGACTACACCAGAGGAACTTCTCCTAGTAAGTCGTGTTGCCTGCCTGGCACTGGTACTCTGCTACAAAAAAGGCAGCAGCTCTCATATGGTCTGGGTGGGCTCTGCTCAGTGTAGCCTATAGGAAGTTGTAAGACATGATGGGAAACAACTAAAAACCACAATATTCCAGGAATACCTCGGACCAGAAACAAACACCCACCAATGAGACTGTAGCTCAATGTCTATGTCTACGTCCCAAATATTTGTCAAAATCATGAATGTTGGCCTGCCTGGTGACGGCACATACCCTAGAATTGATTATTGTCCCCCCCCCCCCCCCCGTTCAATGTTCCACCGCTTTGACCCGGTGAAAAGCGGGATATAAATACAGCTAAATAAATAAATGGGTAATTGTACTCCCTCAAATATTTTTGGCCTATTTTGGACACTTTTGGTGAGCTGCAGGAACAGCCTCAAGTATTTATTTAACAGGTATTTTTATACTGCTTTATCATTTAAATCAAAGCAGTTTACATTGTAACTTAAAATTGGTAATGTACATTAAACAGGGACATTGATAACTTGGATTTTTTGAGCAATGGAGGGTTAAGTGACTTGCCCAAGGCCTCAAGAAGTGCTAATGGGAAATGAACCCTTGTCTCTTGGTTCTTAAGCCCATGCACTAACCATTAGGCTACTCCTCCACTCTGGTGTTGATGGTCTAGCTTGAACACTTACATTGTGCCATTGTGCATGCTCATAGGATTTGGATAGTGTAGTGCTTATGTTTGCTTATTAAAACTGTAGGTAGTTTTTTATCCACAAATAATATTTGTATTGTGTTAATGCTAAAAATATACCCGAGGAAAGGGAAGAAATTGGAATGGACAGAGTTGCTCATGTTACTGGATTGAAATCAGTTTCCCCAAACCAAAGACATGGGGAGGGGTAACCTGCATGGAGTGGCAGGTGCACCTACTCTTGCCATCTTACTGGGCAGACTAGATGGACCATACTGGTCTTTATCTGCCGTCATTTACTATGTTACTATGTTACAATTAGGCACCCTGACAGTTAACAGTTTGTCCTGGCAGATCTCTAAAATAGTAAAAACTAGAAAAACAAAATTCAGAATTGGTTTCCCCAATTCCCTTGATGGACCCATTGATAATTTGCTTTTGGTAGCACCTAGTCTAAGATGGAAGAGCTAGAAATATATAGTTTAGAATTAATAGTACTCATTTTCTATCTTAAATAACTGAATTTGTTATGTTGTGACATTAATTCCTCTAGGTCCCCAGTTTGGCACATTTATAACTAGCTTTCACCACTGCTTGATCATATGCATTTGTAAAACATTTCTTTCGAAATTGTCACATAAACAACAAGATCCTTTTCCTCTGGCTATAAACTGAGAAGATTAAAGTATAAGATTTGCCATATGGGGCTAGAGCAATGATCCATCAAGCCCAGTATTCTGTTTCCAACAGTGGCTAATCCAGGTCACAAGTACATGGAAGGATCCCAAAAGGTAGACAGATTGCATGTTGCTTATATCTAGGATTTCCCTCAGTCTATTTTAATAATGGTTTATGGACTTTACACCCAGAAACTTTACCAAACCTTGTTTTAAATGCACCTATACTAACAGCTTTTACTAAATCCTCCGGCAATGAATGCCAGCACTTAATTATGCATTGAGTGAAAAAATATTTTCTCCAATTAGTCATAAATGTACTACTTTGTAGCTTCATTGCATGTCTTCTAGTCTTTATACTTTTTGAAGGAATAATCAATTCACATTTACTTGTTCTACCCTGCTTATTATGTTATAGACCTCTATCATATCTCCCCCTCAGCCATCTCTTCTCCAAGATGAAGAGCCCTAACCTTTTAAGACTTTCCTCCTAGAAGTATCCTTCCATCCCCTTTATCATTTCCATATTTCTTCTTTTTTTTTTCAATTCCACTACATCATTTTTAGATACAGTGACCAGAACTGTACTCAATACTCAAGATGCGGTTGTACCATGTAGTGATACAAAGTCATTATGATATCTTTTGTTTTATTCTCCATTCGTTTCTTTATAATTCCTAGTAATCTATTAGCTTTCTTGGCTGCTGCTGCACACTGAGCAGAGGAGTTCAATGTATTATCTATGATGATGCCTAGATCTGTTTTCTGGGTGGTGATTCTTAATGTAGAACCTTGCATCATGTAGCTATAGTTTGGGTTGTTCTTCATTAGGGGGCATGCTTACTAAAGTGTGCTACCAATAGCGTGGGATTCTGCATGTGTCAAATGCACCATGGTGAAATTTACCATGCATCAAAAAATGGACCAATGCTAAAAATCCAATGCTACTCGAGGAGCTCACTGGTGAAACTGAACTTAGTGACGATGCACTTATCGTCACCTCAATGGGTGGCATTACCTGCAACCTCACTGATCATGCCAAACAGAATGAATACAGGAATGGCAAGAAACCTGCACTAGCTAAATGGGGGTGTTCTGGGCATATCTTCATTTTATAGTGAAGGTCGATCACCACCCTGGCACCCATATTTGGGGCTGAACACACAATACCTGCATTAATCTTAGTAAACATGTACCATACTGCATAAGTTTGCATCTGTCCATATTAAGAACATTTACAAAGGGCGTACTAGGCATGGGATAAACATCCAAATGGGGACATGTAGCAAATTTAGGTGATTGCAGAAGTGAGCCCATGGACAGGCAGCGTGGATGCAAAATAGCAATGTGAACATGCAAGAGAATGGATGCACAGGCTAGATGAAGCAGCTGCACATCCACTCATTGCAGAATACAGCAGGGAGGATGGCCAAGATGCTATTCACAAATACAGGCCCATGGACATCCAGATGACAGCAATGATACACAAGCATGTATGAGCATGGAGGGGCAGAGCACAAAGAAACAGTGAGCAGTTGGGACAATGGTGACTAGGATGCCCAACCTGTGGAGACTAAGTGCCTCTGTCATCTGGTGCTGGAGAATGAGGAGAGTCTTTACCCACATCATGGGCACCAAGAAAGATGGTGGGAGGAGCAGGTGATCTGGCATATGATCTACCAGCTTCTCAGTAAGTAAGTGTGACAGAGGGCATAAAGAGGGGGAAGCAGCAGGTGCAGGAGTACAAAAGCAGCCAAATATGAAGGGTGAAAAACAAGCAGGGAGCAGTGATAGGGAAGTGAGCCAGACAAAAGAATGGAAGAGAGAGATGGGGCAGGCAGCCTGCCAGGAATGGGAGCACTATCACCCAAAACCATAGCACAGGCCACAGTGGATGCAGCAGCCACAATGTAGGAGGGCATAGAAAGGGGGAAATTAGGTCAAGGGATAAGGGTCATGCAGGTCAACAGTAGTATGCCTGTGTGGAACAAAATAGGCAGGGCAGTGATATATGTACAAGGCACCCAATGACATGCAGGGGCTAGATGGTGGAGGGACCCAGTATGTCCGTCAAGTGCATGGGTGGCCAGAGCGGTAAGGTCAGAGTGAGAATTGGACCCATTGGCAGGACTAGAGAGATATGCCCACAACAGAATGTTGTGTAGAGCCATCACAGTTGTGAAAAGGTGACAGTGGGCCAGATATATGGTGCCAGTGTGAGGGAGGGACAAGATGCACAAGCACAGCTGCCCAAGTTGATGGTGCACGACTGTCTCTGCAATGGCATGATAGCGATACAGGAGACAGGATAGGCATATGGCACAGCAATAGAAGTCTATAATATCACCCTCCCCCCTCCCCATTTCCCTTGCAGCTGCTGATGTCATGCTGGAGGCTGAAACTGAAGGGCAGAACATTGGCCTTGGCCAGGCAGGTCAAGTCCTGGGAACAGGTGGAGGAAGCATTGGAGCAGGAAGAGGCAGAGGCAGAAGACACCACTGGATTTGCAGCACCCCCCTATCTCTGAAGCTGCAGCAGTCAATATTGGAAATAATACCAGCGGATGGCTTCTAACTGACACCTCCTGGGAGGATGAAGATGAGGAGGCAGAAGAAGTCACCACCAGAAGCTAAGAAGAGCAACATGTCATCTGCTGCTCTGCTTAGGCTATGTTGAGGTTCTGACCCACACAAATGGACTGTGTGCCTTAGCAAATGGACTGTTGGCTGTATAAGAGAGGGGATGGGCTATATGCCCATCTGCACATCTCCCAAACCCCTTGGGCACCCTCAGCGTGAGGAGATGATGATGCACCCAATGTTGACAATGCTCCCTTTCCCCGACGCACCCCCTCCTCTCAGCAAAGGGCTGCCGCTGTTCATTGCTCACACACATAATCTTAAACCTTCACAAAAAATGAACTGATTGAAATCATAATGGTCTATATGTGGTGTAAACAGTGTCCCAAAAGTGCGTGCCTATCAGTACCTTAGGCTACAAAACACTCAGTAGAGTTGCATGGTCCAGAATCAAGGCAACAGATATATAGGACCGTGAGGCACAATCCTGGGTTTGTTTATGCAAATAGCAGCAGGATACAGTCCCTTTAACTTTGGTTGGGTAAAATCTCCCTCACTCCTGCATTACACTGTGATATAAACAGGCCAAAAGAGCAATATTGGTGTGATAGTAGTCCCCACACAGTGAAGCAGTGGTGGTGCATCCCCAAAATCACTATGTTCTGGGGATCCAACTCTGCTCTGCTGCTGTACTTTTGTCATCTGCAGCAGGAACATGGTATATATATCCAAAGACATACCCTGCATTATAGCGAGCACCCAAAACCCACAGGGGATCATTCTGAGCAGTGTTTAATGGGGATGTACATCCGGTTTGATCCCCAACATACAGAGGAGATGTGTGGGGAGCTCTGGACTGGGTCAGGAAGGGGAGGGCTGGAGGAGGAGCGTGAGTGGGGCAGAGGTAGGACCCTGGCCCTGACCCTGGACGTACAGGGCCGACTCCAGTTGCAGCCCTATATGTCCAGGGTTGCTGACTTAGATGGGGGACTTATTCCACCTGGGAAGTGGAATAAGCCCCCCCACCCCAATGCCAGAGGATAGCATAGCGGACCACCACTGGTGATGTAGGCAGGCCAGCAGGATCCCCGCTGCCCAAAACCAGCCCTAGCAGGCCCCCATCGGTAGTCGGGCAGTAGGGAAAAAGAAAGGTGAAAAGCTTGCGGGCAATCAGGGCTCCTACATGGTGTCCTGCTGCCTCTGCACCCAATTCTGATCCTGCAGGAATATCTAGCTTCCATTGATGCAGAATCAGGTGCAAATCCAGCCCATCCAGATTTTGGATGCTGGACAGGTTAGATGTGCCCCAGTCAGAATGGGGCCCATAGTGCTTGCCAGCCAACATGACCCTCCACATGGACATTTGTGCCTGGAGCGTTTCCCAACCCCTTCCTCCCATGCAAGATCTGAGTGCAATTTAGAGGCATGCAGTATCCTGGACAAACTCATCGCCTACAAACAACTTTTAGGCACCCAACAGGCAGGTTCCATGGGATCCCAGAAGAGCATGCCATCTGGCACATATAGAGCTAATCCTCAACAAAGGGTTATCTTGGCAAAAAGTGTCCAGGGGCCAATATAGTGGAATATCTTCTGTGGTACTACAGCAATCTTGGAAAGGATCCAGATAACCAATTATGGAAGTGGGCCTGTGGATATTCATCATCAGTACATGTCTATGCAAAGTACATCTTTTGGACATGAAGACGTACATTATTGGGACATGCAGACACAGCCCATCTAGACATCAATAAAGGTGCTGGTGAACATGCAAATTATCAATTTGGAAAGGCAATTCAGTGGTAGACACCACTGTCCTATCTCTATGGCACTCAAAAGCAAGGCATCCTCCTGGAAAAAAAATGTCTGTCCCAGAGAAGAGGAGCTGATGCTCAGAGAGGTCCTAGCAGAACATCACATCCTCTTTGTCAATGCTGGCACTAACTACAACGTGCATCAGAAGGAGCATCTATGGCATTCCATACAGTATGTATAAAACTCAGTGCCATCTACTACTGTTACTACAACATGGAGGACATCAAGAGAAAGTGGAGGCCGATGAAGTGCAGGGCAAAGGTGAAGGCAGCCATTTGCGGTCCAAATGGGATGCTACCAATATTGAGCAAGTTGGAGGACCACATTCTCAGAACCATAGATGAGAAGGTGGTGACAGGGGATGGCAGTCTGGATAGTTCACGATTCTCACAGCAACCAGGTCAGTATCACTCTCCTGAAATATGGAAAATGTGTTGTGAGTCATGGTAGCAGCAGGATCATCTGCACTGCTGGCCACAGTCTTTCAACACATATTCATCACCATCCACAGTTCTGGATAAGAGAGTTATATGCTCCAGAGCCAGCATGCTGGGCATTAATGTTACCCTGTGGTCACCAGGACAGGGACCCCTGCAACATGCAGATGCAGCATTTGTGCCCTAACTCACACAGGCATAGCCGCAGCACTCTCTCTATGCAGAAGTTTGTTTCACTGATTGCATGACCCACCTCTTTGTATTTTAGCTCATATCTCTACAAAGAGCAGCAGGGTTAACATATTCCACAGCAGGGCTGCACCAAGGGCTGTGTGAGCGGTGCGGCCATACAGGGCGCAAGCACAGAAAGGGCCACAATATCATCGCTGGGCTTCCAGAAAGCTCAAAAAAGTCCACTACTGCACATGACTGGGGCAAAGGGGGGCACCAGATTGTTAGTTGCACAGGGCGCATATCTAGCTTGGTACAGTCCTGTTCCCTAGATAACCTTCTCTTTCCTTCACTGGTCACTTGCAATATATTCTGTTGGTGGAGTTGGGGGCAATGTATTGTTGTCTGTTCTCTCTGCCAGGGTGTTGTAGGCTGCATCCATTATTCTTGCTCCCCTCTCAGACATTGTATGGCATGTTTCAGCTACATGGATGTGTCCTTTAATATCCTGAAGGTATCTTAAATGTGCTCTCAACCTCCACACAGCACAGTGCTGTGGCCCCAGTTACATAGGTCTAGGAGGGGCACATTGCTGTTAGCATGCAAATGTGAAGGGCAAGTAGCATGTGCCTTTGCAGTGCATATGTACATCTGAATTGTGGTCACTGCTAATGCATGACTGCTGTGCCTAGTGTGGCCTTTCTTCTCTACCACAACCATCCCTCCTGCATTTGCCATAGATGTTCTGCCCCACCATGGTAAAAACACACACTAATTATGCATTAGTCTCATGCTACCTGCAGCACTTTAGTAAACATGGACAGGTTTCACCTGAGGTGCCGAAGTAAGACAAACTAACCATCTTAGCAGCAGCAGATGGGACAGTGTTGGCAATGGAGGATCACATTTCCGTGACAATGGCAACACTAGCATTACCTGCACAGAAGAAAGGCCTGGCAATCTACTTCTGTATCTTGCCACAAAAACCCAATGGATAGTCACAACAAAACAAATTACAATATAGTGCTGGAAGATGAGACTTCTAGGTCATAAGACACTTAGGGGTATGTTTACTAAACTGCGTTAGTGCAATTCACGTTAGGAGCCGCGTTAGTGGAAGGAAAGCCCAAAAAGGACATGGGTGGTACATCGTAACCGATAACGCGCAGTTGCGCGCGTTATTACGTGCGGCGCAGCAACGAGCGTTACAGCGCGTGCGCTGCTGCATGCAAGCGCAAGACAGTGCGCAGACACCCAAATACAGAAACAGAGCTGTAGTACAATGGTTACTACACAGACTAATGGTACAAGGGTCATGGGTTCGATTCCCCAGTGTGCCTAATGAATAAGGCTGGCTGAGGCGTCCTGTGTAACCCTTTGAAAGCCGACTATAATATTTTAGTCTGCAGGCGGGTTACAGTTTGCATATGTCAGGAAAATTGTACCCGTCCTATGAAATATGTTCCAATAGTGACGTTCTCTCTGACATGGTCATCTATTATATACCAGTTGATAGGAATATTTAGGCGATCCCTATAGGGCGACGTGTAAGGCGCGCCCTATAGGGAGCGCCTAAATATTCCTATCAAATGGCATATAATACATATAATATAGGGCGCCACGTAAGGCGCGCCCTATAGGGTGCCGCGTAAGGCGCGCCCTATAGGGTGCCGCGTAAGGCGCGCCCTATAGGGCGCCTTTTGAGCTACCCTAAGGTGACGGTACCCTGAGGGTGGTTGTGCTGGCAGCACTAATATACAGTAAAAATAGACAATGCCTAAGACAGCCCTATCAATGAACCCCACTGTGGGTTGTGAACCTATGACCTCTGGCTCCATGGGCAATGAAGTAACCAGTGGGCTATAGCTGCTAATAAACACATGGTTGGCTACAGGAGGACTGCACGGCACTACACCCACATTCTGCTGTGGTTACCAGGGAGATTACATACCACCACCCAATGCATCCTCTAGGGCTCAGGGTGGGGGGCAGGATCTCTCGCCCACAGAGCCACTTTCAACCCCCTGCAATGGTGGCAGTAGAGGGGACCATCACCCCAGTCCTACTAGGGATCAAACACCCTACAGGGCAGGCAATGCAGAGCAGTACACATCCATAACGCAATAGCAGACAGACGGCAGGTCTGGAAATGCTCAGCTGCCCCCCACCATTATCTGACATTCTCCAGCAGCAAGCCTCCAGCCGCTGCACCCTGCACGGTGTTCCAGCAAGACACATACTAGCTGCAGACAGTCCGCCAGCTAGTCCATAGTGCATGGTCCTGGAGGAGATGCATGTACCCAGAACGGGGATATCAGCATACACACCAAGCAGATAAGTCAGTGATTGGGCCCCAAAAGGAAACCCATAAATATCACATAAAAAAAATACTATATAGCACTATGGTGGAACCTAGCCATGCCATGGTCACGGCTCAGTCAGGGTGAGAGTGACCTCCCAGCAGGACATGCTGTGGCCACCCTGTCCGTGCAGGTGGTACCGGGCACTACAAAGTCCGGCCATTGCCCTATGCCCTGTGCAGATGCGGACAGGCCAGGCCACCCTATCCAGGCTATTCCCACGGTACCTTGCTCCTCATTATGCACATTGGCAGGCCAATACTGGCAACAGTGCTAGCAGTGTGGGCTGTGGAGGGTGTTGGCAGCCACCACACACTGGATAGACAGACACACACTCCCCTCACCTATGCCAGCATTGTGCAGCTATAGAGGTGTTGGGCAGCCCAGGCCACCACACCAGTCCTTGGCACAGTGCAGGCATGGCTATGGTACGCAATACTGTAGGCGTCACTCCCCATGTTGGTAAACACTGTCAGACACAAGAGCAGTAGCACACTCCACAGACATCAGCAGCTATGATGCAGCTCACTCCGAAAATTGTACTTAACCTAGGAATTGCTATCTGCCAGTACTCATAGCAACCTTTTCATAGCTGTGTGCCATATTTCCAGGTTTAGGGTGGCATTACTAAGGTATGCAAGTGCTAGTATTGGGAGATGCACGCAGAGCCCAAAGTCCTGCCTCTCCAGGAGGCTTTGGATAATGGGGCCTGTAGGTGCGGGTTTGTCTGCCCCTGTTGGCTGCTGCTTTACGGCAGAGGTTCCCAACTCCAGTCCTGCGGTACCAAACATTGTTCAGGTTTTCATGCTGTCCCTCATGAATATGCATGAGATACATCTGCATACCATGGGGGTGGCACATAGAAATGCAGCACAGGCATCTTTATCAGAGGCAGCATGGAACCGGGATGGTGTTTGGCCCTCCAGGACTGCATTTGGGAGGCTCTGCTCTAGGTACTGTGCATGTTTATGGTGTCTGTGCTCTGTAGGGTAAAATTTGGGTGTTCTGGGCATGTTTACGTCATTTGCAAGAATGGTTCTGCCTGTATTAGCACGTTATAGTAGTGGGTTAAATATGAGGACTGGGTTGGCAGAAACCACAGCTGGGACTTGAACCTGTGACCTTCTGCTTCTGAATATAGTGGTTTTGTGCACTGCACCACCATGTTCTCACAGAGATGGTGCATTCCCTGGTGATACCATGACTGTTGGTCAGACAGGGCCTGTCTGTTGCAGTGCATGCCACCCACCTACACAGTGTTAGGCCACGGTCTGCTCCGGGCAGCTGCCACTGCCCCCTCCACCACCAGTATCCCTCAGCCACCATGCTGACATGCCCTTCTGCTGGTGGAGCTGGTGGTGCGCGGTCTCAGGCCATCCAGTGTGCAGGTAGGCGGCTGCCTATGGTGTGTGTTCTGGGGTAGGGGTGCCTGCATAGACGTCCACGCTCCCCCCAGACCTGCCTGCCAGTGTTCCATGCCCTTGGGGGTGCTGTTGGGTACTCTCCCCTGTGACGCTTTGGGAAACACACTCGTGCCCATGTTGGGCCCTCATCAGTTGCTGTCTGGCTCTACTGGTTACGCATTCCTATGGGCCAACTGAGCATCACCCTAGTCCCCACTGTGGCCCAGCTGCGCCACTGCATGTGCCGCCTGCGGCCCTCTGTATCCCCTTTTCCTGCATCTGCCCGGTTGCCCATTCCGACATGCCCGCCCTGATGTTGCGGGACATGTGCATGCCATAGGAACCCTGTCCGATGGTGGGGAAATCCCTGAGCAGTGCTATTTCACTGTGGATCCATGCACCTTGTATGGGGACGGAGTATGGACCCTTCCACGAATTATCTCTGTTCTATGGAGCTTACTCAGGGGGTGGGGGGGTTGATGTTTCTCATTGCTACCACTATTGGCCAGCTTGATTGTTGTTTTTTTCCAGTTTGTTGGGGTCATTTTCAGTGTTTCTGTGCCCTTTTGTTCTGTGCACCTGTATCACACTTATCACCTTTTTTTGGTTTCCCTGTCTAGGCTGTACATTGCTGACAGTTAAATGGTTTCTCTCCCCTTTAAAGTGCATTTAACGGCAGGTTTTCATTCGCGTTGGAATTCAGCTCTGAATTTCAGCATGTTGGTGTGAAGGGAGCCTCTCCCCGCCCACTCTCCGCCCATTGACCCCTTCTCTCTGCCCTCTCTCCACCTTCTGCGGTGTTTTACTGCGCCGCGGAGCATTACGCTCGTTAGCGCATGATAACGCGCGCTATAGCGTGTTTACGATCGTTAATGCGCTATAGCGCGCTAACGATCGTTAACGTCGTACAACGCGCGTTATTCACGTTTACCGCAGTTTAGTAAACATAACCCTTAATGGGATACTGGGGATGAGCTGAAGACTTTTCAGAGTAAACCCAGCATTTATGATGTGGTTGGAACAAAATCCTCAGGATGTCTGACTGCTGATGTTGCTGCACAGGAAATGAGAGTTAGAAGTTGCAAAGATGTTTTACATATTGGGACATGGAACATACAAAGCATTAACCAAGGGAAGTTGGAGATGTTGAGTGTCAGTGTACTGAAATGAACTGGCATCAAGCTCTTTGAATCTGATTATCACATTGGATACTATGCCAGAAATGAAAGACAAAGACATTTATAAGAAACATACAAGAACTGTAATGAAATATAATACAGTCATTAAACACTTGATTGATAGAGGGGTTAAAGAGGCACTAAGAGGTGACAAGGTGATAGCGGAGAGACTGAATGAATTCTTTGCTTCGGAATTAAAATCATCTGTAATACCTGAAGATTTAAAGATGGCAAATGTAACACCAATTTTTACAAAAAGGTTCCAGGGGTGATCCGGGAAACTACAGACCGGTGAGCCTGACATCAGTACCGGGAACAATGGTAGAAACCATCATAAAAAACAAAATTGCTGAACATGTAGATAGTCATGGCTTAATGGGAGACAGCCAACATGGCTTTAGACAAGGAAGATCTTGTCTTACTAATCTGTTAAGTTTTTTTGAAGGTGTGAATAAACAGATAGACAAAGGTGAGATGGTTGATATAGTGTATTTGGACTTTCAGCAAGCCTTTGACAAGATCCCTCATCAGAGACTTTTGGCAAAACTAAAAAGTCATGGGATAGGAGGCAGTGTACTATTGTGGATCAGAAAATCCACATGTAACTTATCCAACCTTATCCATACCCCTCTCCTCCCCCCCTCCACTCTCCCGTTCTCATGTGCCCAATGGAACGCATGCTCATCATTAAAAAAAAACCTCCTTTATTCATGATCTTTTTATCTCTAATGACCTACACCTTCTTGCTTTGACCGAGACCTGGCTCCCCCCAGGCAACACTGCATCCATTGCCTCTCTCTGCTATGGGGGCTACCAGTTCTCCCATACACCTCGATCTACTGGTCGTGGTGGTGGCATTGGCCTCCTACTGTCTCCCTTCTGCCAATTCCAACCCCTCCTGCCACCCCAATCATACCCCCCTCTCCTTCGAGGTCCATTCCATTCAGCTCCTCACACCACTTCCCCTCCGAATAGCTGTTATTTATCGCCCACCCGACAAATCCAAATCAACCTTCCTCACCGACTTTGACTCCTGGCTTTCTGCCTTTATGGATCCTTCCTCCCCCACTCTTATTCTTTGTGATTTCAACATTCACATCAACAACTCCTCCGACCCCCATGCCTCAAAGTTCCTCGCTCTTACCGCCTCGTTCGACCTTCAACTTTGCTCCACTGCCCCCACACATCTACATGGCCACTGCCTCTCGAAACGTGCGCTCCGCTAACAAACTACTTCTAACAATGCCTTTCACCCACACCTGGGCTGTGTAGGGGAACATATGTATGATGCCATCCTGGGGAAGAACCTTGCGAGGAACTGAGTGAGACATAGAGACACAGCTAACTGGCTGATGCCTGCCGTGGCTGCGAGCACAGACTGAAGCTGCTAGTCACCAATAATGTGAGGGATGTCATGGCCTTGACTGCCACAGGTAAGGGGCGGCCTCACTGCATTCTGGCATTGAGGTATTGTTCTAGCTTCTGGCATAAGTGCTGTATGATGGCTTTGTCAAAATGGAATTGTGTCAGACACTGCTCATCTGTGAGTACCATGAACTGGCCTCATGACCGGTATATTCTCTGGCATGGGTGCCCTCTGCATTCTCTCCTTCAATCCCTCTATAGCTCCTCCTTCTGTGAACCTCCAGTTCACTCACTGCATGTCTGATTCCCTCACCTACACTCGTGGGACCCACTACTGCTAGTTCCTCTCACCCACCACCACATCTCTGTGCCTCCACCACCAACACATAGTGATGTGTGTTATGTGCTATGATGACAGGGACAAATATGGACACATGCACAGGATGCACAGCAAATGGATATTCATGCACCCTCCTTCACTCCTACACATGCACGCATGCCCACTACCACTCCACATGCACTTGCACTGTTGGCTTTACCTTGTGCAGACACTATGGTCAAGGAGGTCCCAGGGTGGAGGTGGAGTGTCTGGGAGTGGGACAGGTACCTTTGGTCAGGTTAGGAGGTATGGGTCTGGTGGGTATCTATTGATTCTGGGAGAATAAGTGGTTTCTGGCACAGTGATTCACTGGGTATGGCACACAGCAGAGGACAACAGATAGGTGCCTCTCTCTCTCTCCTTCTCTCTCTCTCCTTGACTTTCCTTTTAGCACCATCACATCTGTGGTCAGCATGGACAGCAAAGTTATTTACTGTGCATGCTTTCTAGCAGGTCTTGGCTGGGATGTCTGGCTGCCGCACACGACATGCCTGGAATGCTCTGTGAAATACACTTTGGGAATCTGCATCCTGGCTTCACCTTGGCCACACCCCAGAATGCCCTCAGACATGTATTAGGAGTAGGGCTATTAGAATCCATTCAAAGGTGAGGATCTTAGTCTTTTGGAAGACTAACTTTGCAAAGATGGGCCAATACTTCAGGGAGTCGTTAGTGGGATGGGAACAGCTGGTGGATGTAGAAAAACAGTGGGCAAAACTGAAAGGGGATATTTTAAGGGCAACCAACCTTTTTGTTAAAATGGTAGATAAAGGTAAAAGGAAAAGGAGACCGCTATGGTTTTTGAAAGAAGTAGCTAAAAAAGTGAAGAAAAAGAGAGAGGCCTTCATGAAATACAAGAGATCACAGAGAGAGGAAGACAGGCAAACTGTATTTGGAGAAGCTAGCAAAGTAGTCAAGAAGGCAAAGATTCAAAAGGAGGAGGAAATAGCCAATGCAATAAAATGGGGGATAAGACATTTTTCGATATATTAGTGAGAAGAGGAAGGGCAAAAGTGGTATTGTCAGACTCAAGGGTGAGGAGAGGAATATGTAAAAGCTGATAAGGATAAAGCGGAATTGCTTAACAAATATTTTTGTTCTGTGTTCACAGAACCAGGAGCAGGACCTCAGAAAACACCCACAAATAGGAACAGAAGCGAGGGACATCTTGAACAATTTTCAGAAGACTGTGTTCGTGAGAAACTAGCTCAACTTAAAGTAGACAAAGTGATGGGACCGGCTGGGATCAGGGCCGGATTTACGTATACGCCATGTACGCCATGGCGTAGGGCCCACAACCGGCAGGGGCCCACAAAAAATACAACCAGGTTTTTTTTTTTCTCAACTCGATTAAAAAAAAAACCTGGTGGCTGCCGCCGCGGGGCCCCCTCTGCTGCCGCGGGGGCCCCGTCTACAAGATGGTATGGTCTGGTCGGGTCGGGTCGGGTCGGGTCTCGTCTCCCTCCCTCCCGGCTGCGAGAGACGCGAAGATAGAGCGTCTCCTCGCGTCTCTCGCAGCCTGCAGCGAGGGAGGGAGAGAGACCCGACCGGACCCGACCCGACCCGACCGGACCGGACCGGACCCGACCCGACCAGCTTGTAGACGGGGCCCCCGCGGCAGCAGAGGGGGCCCCGCGGCGGCAGCCACCAGGTTTTTTTTTAAAATTAAATTTTACTTTAGGCCGGGGGGGGGTAGGAGTCCTACCCCCCCCCGGCCTAAAGTAAAATTTAATTTAAAAAAAAACCTTGTTGGTTCCGCCGCGGGGCCCCCTCTGCTGCCGCGGGGGCCCCGTCTACAAGCTGGTCGGGTCCGGTCCGGTCGGGTCGGGTCGGGTCGGGTCGGGTCCGGTCGGGTCTCTCTCCCTCCCTCCCTCGCTGCAGGCTGCGAGAGACGCGAAGATAGAGCGTCTCCTGCAGCCTGCAGCGAGGGAGGGAGGGAGAGAGACCCGACCCGACCCGACCCGACCCGACGGCTTCAGCTTGTAGACGGGGCCCCCGCGGCAGCAGAGGGGGCCCCGCGGCGGCAGCCACCAGGTTTTTTTTTAATTAAATTTTACTTTAGGCCGGGGGGGTAGGACTGGTAATGGGCTATGTGGGGGGGGGTAGGACTGGTAATGGGCTATGGGGGGGGTAGGACTGGTAATGGGCTATGGGGGGGGGTAGGACTGGTAATGGGCTATTGGGGGGGCTGGGGCTGGAAATGGACTGGGGGGGTAGGGCTGGTAATGGGCTATTGGGGGGCTGGGGCTGGAAATGGGCTTGGCTGGGGGGGGGTAAAGGCTAGAGGAGGGCTGATGGGGTTAGGACTGGTAATGGACTGTGGGCTGTTGGGGGGGGCTTAGAACTGGCAATGGGCTTTGGGGGGGGGTAAGACTGGTAATGGGCTGTGGGCTGATGGGGGCTGTCTGGTAATGGGCTATGGGGGGGGGGGCTAGGACGGGGCATGGGGTGGGGGGTTTAGACGGGTGGTGGGCGGATGGGGTAAGGACTGGTAATGGGCTGTTGGGGGGGGGTTAGAACTGGTAATGGGCTTTGGGGGGGTTAAGACTGGTTATGGGCTGTGGGCTGATGGGTGTTGTATGGTTATGGGCTATGGGGGCTAGGACTGGAAATGGGCTGGGGGGTTAAAACTGGAGGTGGGATGATGGGGTTAGGACTGGTAATGGGCTGTGGGCTGATGGGGGGGGTAGGACTGGCAATGGGATATGGGGGGCTGACTGGAAATGGGTTGATGGGGTTAGGACTGGAAGTGGGCTGATGGGGGGTTAGGACTGGTAATGGGTTATAGGGGGGGCTTAAACTGAAAATGGGGTGATGGGGGGTTAAGGACTGAAAATGGGGTGATGGGGGGTTAAGGACTGTAAGTGGGGTGATGGGGGGGCTAGGACTGGAAATGGGCTGATGGATGGCTAGGACTGGAAATGGGCTGATGCAGGGACTAGAAGGGAATGGATGCTGGGTGAGGCTGGAACTAGAAGGGAGCTGATGTTGGGGGAGGATTAGAATGGGATGGGGCTGGAAGAGTAAAATGGAGAAGGGAAAAATATTTTGTGTGGGAGGGATAAAAAATCTACAATTGGCCGGGTATTGGGAGAGTAAGTGGGGATTGAGGATGGAGGGGTAATATTTGAGTGGATGAAATAGGAATGAGGAAAGAGCAAAAGGAGAAAGATTAGTATGTTAAAGCAGATGTAGAGAGAGAATGGAAAAAAATCTAGAAGAGAGAAGAAAGGACAAATGGACAGCAGACGATGGAGAGTTAGCAGAAGACACGAAGAAACCAGAAGAAAGTGGCTGGAGCAATTGCAGCTGAAAAAAATGCACAAAAGGTAGAAAAATATCTCTTTATTTTGAATTTATTAATTGGAATATGTCAGCTCTGGTAAATGTGCATCATTAACATCTGTGCTTTGTTTAGTACAAGAGCAAATTAATGTATTGTTTTATTTCTACAGTGTTGTACATTCCAAGTTTGGCTTTTGGGATTCCCAGTTTAATTATTGTCTTCCTATTTCTAAATTGTGATTACTTGTTTGGTGATGGTCTATGTTCTGCATGTGTAACTGAGCTGAGGTGTTCTGTTTATATAATTCCTATTTGACATTGCCACTTGTTCTCTTTCCCCAGTAGGTCATGTATTGTTGTTCTCTGAAATGTATTGGTTTAATATTTGCAGTGTTGCCTTTTGATTGGTAGAGTATGGTGCTTTGTGAGTCCTGGTAGTGCTGTTAGGATACGGCGGGTTTACTATGGGCAGTGTTTGTAGTAGTTCCTAATGTGTCTGGCAGTTGGCACTGGATTATAGTAATGTAGAAATCTTTTAGTCTTTCTTTATCCATACACTCATTAAGAGGCACGTTTACTAAAAGTTAGTATATGGTAACATTATGCAAATATTTATGCAAATGAGGCCCCTTATGCAAATGAGGTCCGCACCCCCCTTGGGCCGCCCCTGCTGGGGGCCCACAATTTTTGTTGGCGTAGGGCCTCACTCAAGGTAAATCCGGCCCTGGCTGGGATACACCCTAGAATTGAGGGAACTTGGGGCCGTTCTAGAAGCTCCACTGACTGACCTTTTCAATGCCTCGTTGGAGTTGGGAGTGGTGCCAAAGGACTGGAGAGAGGCTCATGTGGTGCCTTTACACAAAAGCGGAAGTAAGGATGTGGTTGAAAACTACAGGCCGGTTAGTTTAACTTCGTTGGTGAATAAATTATTGGAAACGCTGCTGAAAGAGAAAATAGTGAGGTTTCTGGAGTCCAGCGGATTACAGGATCTGAGGCAGCATGGATACACCAGAGACAGGTCTTGTCAGACAAATCTGATTGATTTCTTTGACTGGGTGACCAGGGAGTTGGACCAAGGGAGAGCTCTAGATGTGGTGTATTTAGATTTCAGTAAAGCCTTTGACACTGTTCCTCACAGGCGACTTATAAACAAACTGAGCACCCTAGGGATGGACCCTAAAGTTATTGCTTGGGTTAGAAATTGGTTGGGTGGGAGGTGACAAAGAGTACAAGTAAATGGAGCTCACTCTGAGGAGAAGGATGTTACCAGTGGTGTGTCCCAGGGATCTGTCCTTGGTCCGATTCTTTTTAATATCTTTGTTAGTGATATAGTGGAAGGGCTGTCAGGTAAGGTTTGCCTCTTTGCGGATGATACCAAATACTGCAATAGAGTAGACACCCAGGAAAGTGTAGATAACATGAGGAGGGATCTAACTAAGCTTGAAGAATGGTCTAGAATTTGGCAGTTGGGATTTAATGTTAAAAAATGTAAGGTCATGCATTTGGGCTGCAGCAATCCAAGGGAGCAATATAGTATAGGGTGTTAAGTACTTTTGTCCACTAAAGAAGAGCGGGACCTAGGCGTGGTTGTGTCTGATAATCTTAAAGTAGCTAAACAGATAGAAAAGGCGACGGCAAAAGCTAGAAGGATGCTTGGGTGCATACGGAGAGGAATGGCTAGTAGAAAAAAGGAGGTTATAATGCCTCTCTATAAGTTTTTGGTGCGACCTCATTTGGAGTATAATGTGCAATTCTGGAGACCGCACCTTCAAAAGAATGTGAACAGGATGGAGTCGGTGCAGAGGGTGGCTACTAAAATGATTAGTGGTCTTCATTATAAAGCATATGAGGACAGACTGAAGGATCTTAATATGTACACCTTAGAGGAAAGGCAGGATAGAGGTGATATGATTGAGATGTTTAAATACCTCCGTGGCATAAATGTTCAGGGAGAGAGCCTCTTTCAATTGAAAGCAAGTTCTGCTACAAGGGGACATGGGATGAGGGTGAAGGGAGATAGATTCTGCAGTGATATGCAGAAATATTTTTTTATGGAAAGAGTGGTGGATCCATGGAATAGTCTCCCAGTGGAGGTGGTAGAGATGAGGACAGTAACTGAATTCAAAAAAGCATGGGACCAACACAGAGGATCTCTAAAGGTAAAAAGGGGATTGTTGTAGTTGTTGATATGGAAGGACAGACTAGATAGGCCATGTGGTCTTTTTCTGTCATCATATTTCTATGTTTCTATGTCCATTTTGGCATGTCAGCACTTGTAGATTTGTCTGCTTCTGCAATCTTGTTTTCAACATCCTGGCCCCATCCATCTCGCTCTTTTCAGAGCCAAACAATGTCCATGTCTTGCAAAATAACCCCCATAGTGCCCATTCTCTTTCTGAAGCCCCAGCAAATTGGCTGTGAATCCCAGCCAGAGGTGAAGCCTGATGTACCGACTCAGGTAGTGTATGCCTGGAACAGACTACATGGCCCTTTTCAAATCCAGGCTAAAAACTCTCCTCTTCAAGGCTGCTTTTGGATCCTGATCCATGTAGTCTTCTGCTCTCCAACTATGTGTTTCCTTACCAGTCCCCTAGACATACAGTATCCTTGTCCCCAGCTGTTGTGTTGTCTGTTTTGACTGGATTGTAAGTTATGATGTGCAGGGACTGTCTCTTACATGTCTCTATTCAGGCTGCACATGCCTTGTAGCACTATACAAAAGATTAGTAGTAGTAGTAGTAGTGGTAGAAACCCCACATTCTTCCCTCAGTCCTCGGTCAATCATTTCAAATGGGCCCCATGGACTTTTTTCTGACCCACAGAAAGAAGGGGCAAGTGAGTTCCAGTAGGAGGCCATTTGGAGTGCTGCTGGTTGAAAAAGGGAAAGCAGTTTCCTTGGCCCTTGATATGACCTTGAACCACAAGGAAAGAAGGCAACCACTGGACCCCACTTGTCTGTGGGCTGGTTGCAAGATACACTGTGGTGCTGCACCTGACTAGCTGAGTGCCTCTGGAGATTCAGTGGTGAAAGCAAAGTTCACAGCTACAGCCCCATGCGTAATACAACACTTTTTGCGCAGCAGTGTGACTTCAAATGCTACTGGAAGGGCTATGGAGGGTGCTGAGTCTTTCGTTGTCCTGATTATCATGTTGGAGAAACATGATGTTTTTACTTTGGAAACTATTTAGATGACAATATATGAGTTAGGTAAGGCCCTTTCAGGGCAGTTGTTAAAACTTTCTGAATATGTCTCGGATTTATTTGCCAACTTGAACATACAAGTTGAGGATTTTGTTGCATTTGGATGTCTTGGAAACCAAGACTGATGAGGAGTGGCTTAGTGGTTGGGGCAAGGTATTTCAGGCCAGAAGGTCAGGGGTTCAAATCCCACTAGAGGACAGCAACTTTGGGCCAGAAGGACTGGGGTTTCTAGTCCCACAAGTGCTCCTTGTGGTCTTGGGCAAGCCACTTAACCCTCCATCACCCATGTTCCCCATAAAATAGTTATCTCCAAGTTATAATGCCCTGTTCATTGTAAACTGCACTGATGCAGAATAGCACAGTATATAAGAGAATATAAATACATTTATTCAAGAAGAGGTTTTATTAGTGAAAAATAATGCTTTGTTGCCTAAGAAACTGGAAAACCTGGAAGGAATGTGTGTATTATTAATTTTCTGCAGTCTGAATTAATTTCTGCCAAGGAGATGTTAAAATGATATATACTGGAAGTTTTGAAACTGCCCTCTGAATCCTTGCCACCCATTATAAGTGCCTACTATATCTGCATAAAGAAGGAGGGTTTGCCTGGGGATCATATGGAAAAGTCCAATATTTCCTCTGATAGTTTGGACTTAATGGTATTTCATGAGTCATCTAAAGAAATGTTGTTACCAGCTACTTTGATTGTCGCTTTTGTATTTGAGACAGATATTTGGTGTTAAAAATTATTTTCATGCATAGGCAGAAGCTGTTTTGTAAGTTATTGGGCCCGATATTGAAAGACTGTAAACTGTGTAAATGTTACTGAATGCCAGTATAAGCTCCGATGCTAACCGTTTAGCATTGGGGCATGTCGTGGGTGTTCCAGGATGTGTTCTGGGTGGTGACAGTTGCTAACTGGGTAGCAGCAATATTGCACCATTACCCAGTTAGCGACATGCGGGTAAAGCTAGGTGCAGCAAAACCTGGCCTAGCTTTACCCCTAGGAGCTAACCAGGTAGCAATGCAATATCGCTGCTACTTGGCTAGCCTCTGCGGCTGCGGAGGCTGTGCGATGACCATGGATATTGAATGCTGGGGGCCACATATGACCCTGGTATTGAAAATCTGAGGTTAAAGGTCGGCAGCGATGGTTATGCACCATAGCAGTGCAGAGCCGAACCAGATCAATATCGGGCCCATTGGTATTTCCTGATGTATCTCATGCAACACAAAAACAATAAAAACAGTTCTTGCTAATGCGTTCTAGAGTATTTTAGATTGTTTCCCTATTCTTTCTCAAATTTCCTTATAAATGCTTTGCTAAATACAAGAATGAGAACTATGTTTTCTTTCATCCCCACAATTAACCTTTTTTCTTAATGATAAAGTGGTTACATTTATATCTGTGCTCCTAACCCCTTCACTTAGATGAATTTGAAAGCTAAGCTGGAAAGGCCTTCAGTTAATTGTATGCACTGTATCCAGGTTGTTCCATCTGTTTTTTTCTGTAATGGAATGTATTATTTTTGTTCTCCTTTGAATGCCTGCCTTCCCAATATTGTGGGATTTGTAGAAATAGGTTGACTTTTGTAAATTGGAATGAGGATCTTCCTCTTTTTCTTTTTCCCTTTATTTTTTGGCATACAATTTCTTATTCTTTTACAAGTGTAATGGTTGTTTTAATATTGTTTAAAACTTAAAAAAAAAGAAATATGGAGAGGCAACACGGATAGCACAATCCATATTCACCTGTAGCGTCTTCAACAGCCATGTCTCCTGTTGATGGGGTATAGCAAGATACATGCAAAAAGTGTCATCTACGTCCATACCTCTTGTTATGATAAGTTTGATAACCCTGCCTTGAAATTATTATTTACTTATAGCTCACATCCCTACCAATCAGACCAGTAAACAGTGAATTTCAAACTGGGAGTATCATTATACTCAGTTTCATAAGAACTGTAGTACAGGGCTGACGCAAGGAGATGAGGTACCACCATCCCCGGCGCCCATTGCTGTTGCTGCCGCCTTTCTCCAGGATGTACAGTGGCAGTAATGGCAGCAAACAGCCCAGCGGCGTGTACCTTGAAACTTTGGCACCACAGGGCTCATTGCTTCTGCCCCAAATAGTCGGCATTGGGTGTTGTTGAGGGTGAAAGTAAACATCCCTACGGTCTCATACATCGTTGAATGTCCAAGGCCAAGGAAGATGAGAAAAGCCTGATAAGCAGGTTCTCTTGCATGTAAACATGATGCTAACAAATAGTCTCCTGCATGCAGACACACAAACACTTGGTAGGCAGTTGTTTGAAGGTCAGCAAGCCTGAGACTTGGAACGCAGTAGAATCTTCAGAAACAGGAATTCATTTTGTTTGGTTCAGGCATTTGGATCAGAGCAGGCCACAGGATACGAGTCCTACAAAACTGAACAACATAGGAATCCCCCTCATGAAAACCACCCAGCCATATCCATAGCAGTGACATGCTTGCATGGCATTCAGAATGTATTTATCCTCCACTTGCATGCAAGTAGGAAGGCCCTAGTCAATGCACCTCTATTCTACCATAGTATGTTTAATGGGCTGTGCATGTACTCCTCCATATAACTCCTCTTCATAGCCCTCTACTTGGGAGTCACCAGTGTGACTCATTCATCCTGCTTGTTCATGGAGAAAGTGAGGCTACCTACTTGTAACAAGGGTTCTCCATGGACAGCAGGATAAGTCAGCACACAAACCCATGCAGCTCCCTTCTAGGATAGGACTGCTTACAGCTAGTGAATAGACTGACATGGAAAGGAGCAGGGGCTAGGACATGTCAAGAAAGATCTTACAGGCTTTTCTGAGCCTTAGCAGACCTAACCCATCCATGGCACCATCAGAAGATGACACTAGTGTGTAGAGGATTTATCCTAATGTCCACGGAGAACTCTTGCTACACATACGTAGCCTTGTTTTACTTCACAAAGTCTGCAAGTGGAGGAATTGTGGGTTGCCGTTACTTAGGTGACACTGAAACTTTAATATAATTTTTTTGTATGTTAGGTTGTAAAATTAAACATCCTAGGTATACTCTGCACTTCTTATATTATTATATATCATTGTTTTGTTGTAGATACACTATGTTAATCTACCTGGAAACAATCGTATAAAGGAATATAGTGTAATTTGTTTTAGTACCTCATTGATTTCTATACATATTCTTTGCTTTCTATACAATATTCTTCTTGTGTATTTATAAGTTGCAAGAGATATTAAAAAATAAGATGTAAGAGATACTTTATGTATCTGTTTTAATATAGATAATGAAGGCATTAATTTGCCATGAAGCAAATTTGAAGGATTTGTACTAAATAATGATAATTTGTCCTAATACCAGATGGGATTTTAGTTTATTTTGCAGGATGCCATGTATACTGAGATGGTTGTGTTTACAGCAGAATTGTGTGTGGCCAGCTTTAAGTTACGGGACACTGCCTCTATTGATGCCAGGTAAAAAATGCACAATATAATAGAATTGTTGCCATGGGTGTGAATGTGGTTTTGTGTTGCTAAGTGCTTGAAAAAAACTGAGTTTAAAATACATGTGGAAGGTAATTTTATATTGGCTGCCCAAATCTTTGGCCATGTCTGTAAGTGGCAGGCAAGTCACTCAACTCTCTATAATCCTTATATATCCTTTTTCTTTATGTCTTGCCTGTCTGTCCTGACTACATGCAGGGACTATTTCTTATGTGCCTGATTTTTTAACAGGATGCCTTTGTGTGAAATCCAAAAGAAGCCTATTTTAAACCTGGTTATAAAGGCAGTATAGCTGTCTATGTGTCTTTTTAAAACACTCAGTACTGCCCTCAGTAATGGACAAATACTAGCGCACACTTTTACATCTGTTCCAAAGTGATTACAAATTTGGAGACAGATTCTGAGAGGGATACGTCTGGGTCGTCCAGACATCCCCGAGGAAGATGGGCTGGTTAGGACCCGCTTCTGGACCACGGGAACTAAACGTTCCTGTGGTACACAGAATCAGGCCTGTGGACAGCCCTGCATGCCCCTTGCCGGCTGCAGGGACGTCCTCCCTGTAGGCTCCCCCAACTCCCGTGGCTTAGGCCCTCCACTTCCCTGCTGCCTGACCCACGGCTGGCCAGCTGGGGTCTGGATCGGGTGGCGGGGACCTCCCTGCACCCGGCTCCGGCCCCGGGGAGGATCCATAGGCCCGATTGCTGGGTCAGTGCTGCTTATTCCACCTTTGAGGTGGAATAAGCAGCATGTTCCCATGGGCCCTGCATGAAATACAGGGTCGTGACCTGAATTGACCCTGTACATCCTGCCAGGCTGGCCGTCCCTGCTCCTCCCCGGCTTGCCCCCTCCTGCCCCCGCCTGCTCTCCCCATCCTACTGCTCAGGACGTGCAGGGAGAACAGGAGGGGGAATAGGGTCCAGAAGGCTTGCGGGGCTGCATGTCCCGCCGGGATTTGCAGCCCCACAACCCGTGTCTCAGAATCAGGCCCTATGTGTATATACTTCTATCAAAGTTTGTTTACGTTAACTGGACAGTAAGGTGCCTATGTTTTGCCTGTTTTATAAAGATACATAGGTGCCTGTGTCTCTATCAATTTGCGCCTGCTCGGAATTTTATAAATACATGTTTAAAGTTTAACTCCACCCAAACTCCTTTCTGACCACGCCTACTCTACAAATGCACTCCTTCTTGCACTGTGCTTACTGTAAACACAACCTCATTTTATGAGGCCCCTTTGCATGCTAAATCAGTGTTTTAGTCATGAAAAAGATTTAAAAAATTACCTCCTATGTCTGTACTCGTGTATTTTAGAAAATATGCATGTATGTCACAACTTCATCCTTGTTTCACCCAAACTATGCCCCTAGGATCATTTATATATAGCATTGGCAAACATATATAACACAGTAACATAGTATATGATAGCAAACAAAGACCAGTATAGTGCATCTAGTCTTCCCAGTAAGGTGGCCCACTGTGCCATGCAGGTTTAGGGTTGTACCCTCCTCTCTGTGGCTTTGTGCAGGCCATCATATGGACAAACATATTTATACATGCGTATACGACTACACGATTTTATAAAAGATCTTTTTTTTTGCATGTAAAACAAGCTTTACATATGGATATAGATTTATAAAATCATTCACCCCCATATATCTCTGTTTGGCATTGCTATACAGTATAGAGGTCATTCGAGAACACAAATAAGCCCTTTGGACATGTAGCATAGATGTTTTTCTAGTAAAAATGTCTACAACCGTATTCTGAAACCTCCGTGGCCCTGCATGTACATGGTACTAGCAGGGGGATCTCGGAACATGGGTGGGAGGGGGCAGAATGTGGGTGTGGTCCGCAACGGAGACATACAATGTGTATTCAGGAAAGGCACATGTACGTTCTGCGTGTTTCCCACCGACATTCATGTTATACCTGTGGAGATGTGGAATAAGGCCAGGATGAATGGCTGTGGCAAAGATGTTTTGAACTGGTGTGTCTGCAGTCTGGAAGACCACAAGATGCAGTTGTAAAGAACAGAATCCAGAGGTGAGGGAAGGTTGTATGGTAAAGACACAGTAATAAACATCCTTACAGAAACATTCAGAGGTGCAATGGTGATTATTCTGGCTATGCTGACAATTGCTGTATGAGCTAGAAGAGATGATCGAGGGCATCCTAACAAGTTCTGTCTTATGAGAAGTGGGACTGTTGGTGTAGGGATTGTATGAGGGTAAATATTGGATGGATTCATGTGTGCGTGAGAAATGTAGATTAGATTAGTAGTCCTGGGATTCCATGCCATTATGTTATACCAGTTGTTTTCTAGAGGTGCAAGGCATCTTTACTGCAGATGTATGTTTTGTGTGACTGCGAGAGAGAGAGAGAGAAAGAGAGAGAGAGAGAGAGAGTGAGAGAGAGAGAGAGTGTGTGTGTGTGTGTGTGTGTGTGTGTGTTGTGATGACGAAGGCTGTTCAGGGGAGATGGAGTGGCAAGAAAGTGAATCCTGTACCTTTAAAAATAGTAGCAAACAGGGTTTCCCTAGCAACCACAAACCTCTGAGTCAGAATGCAGCCAGTGCCAAGTCCCGCCCACTTCAGCACGTCAGAGCTAGGTTGAGTCCTAGCAGCTCCCACGTGTGCAGGGAGAAGAGTGTGGTCCCTAAGAAGGATCAGTTTAAAACTACAGTGTTTGAGCAGTTAGCGAGAACAGGAACAATGAGAGCGAGGAAGGGAACAAGGAAGAGCAGAGACGAGCAGTTGGATCTGAGAGGAACAGATCAGAGGCAGTCACAGCTAAATGGGAAACTGCCAGGAGAGAGGCAGTTGAATGAAGGGAGAAAGCTGCATGGCACAGAGCAGGAAGGATTGGAACAGCTGAGAAGCCCAGAGTCAAGGCAAGTGTGTGTTTCAAAGTCCCTGCGTGGAAGGAAGCTAGAAGAGTCAGTTCCCAGTGGGGGAAGCAACTCAGCTAGCCAGCTAAGCTACACAGGTAGGGAAAATAGCTTTTCTGTCTTCCCTAGCCAAACTCCCTTTGAAGAGATAGTCAGAGAACTAAAGAAAGGTGCTAGAAGCTATCGTAGCCAAAATGCCTCAAAACAAGCTTCTATGAGAGATAGGAAGTTTGCTAACAGCTGCTGTGACTCAGAAGTGAAGAGTTATATTAGGGAGAAAGAAACTTTGTGTTTAAACTCTGCTGAAATAGAGCAAAAGAAACACTTGTTATCAAAGCTGAATGAGTTGTTACAGAAGGAGAATAATAAGCTCTATGACACTGTTCTACCTGAAGACAGTTGCAATGAATCCATTGAAGAAATGGAGATAGAAGGCTGCAATGAACCGTATGAGAGTGTAGCAGCAAACTGCAGTCAATGAACAAGTCCAGGAGTCAATTTACAGGGTCCAAACCAGTTTATTTGTGCACAGGCCCAGTCAGTCAAAGCTTTCAAGGAACTGAGCGGAGCTCTCCATAAAGACATAACTTTTTATACCACTTTTCTAGCTTGATATATGAAAACTTTCCATTGGTTCTAGCTCAATACATTTGATACATGCAAACATTTCATTGGCTATACATTCCCTTCAATTATCCAATTAGAAATCCCTCCGGAGCCTAGCAACTGGTCCCCCTCCCTCGGGGCCGTTCTAACAATGGTCCAGTTCTTGACTTAATTAACTTCAAGGCTAACCTTGGCTCCAGGAATGCATATTCTGAAACATTTCTGTTCTTTCACATACAAGAGAATAATAGAAGACTTATGAATTACAAGAGAATAATAGAAGACTTATGAATTCATAAAAACGTCTGATTAAGCATTTCAAAACCAGTTTTCTTATTTCACACAAATATTTGGTTCTTTTCTAGTATGGGTTAGAATCCAGGCCTAAGTTACAGGCCTTTCATTGCAACAGGCCATGCTAGGCCATGGCCTACCACATTCCCCCCCTTTGATTATTCTCACCCAGAATGTTAAGATGGGTGAGAAACAAATCACTTATACTTGAGTTGTTGCCATGTTATGTGGTATAGGCTGATACCGTCTCATAGCTAGGAGCTTAGCTGTTGTCTTTCTTTCTACAATATTCTCAATGATTGTAGATATATTACGTAGGCAGAGGGGTAAAATGCATGGAAGTATTAAACATATTATTACTACTAGTGCTGCAATTACCAACATAATAATTTCTCTCCCAAGTCCCACATTTCTGATTATAGTTTCTGTTTATGGCATCACAAGCATCAAAGTATAGAGCTGTAGGTTTGTAGGGTCTTCAAGTTGTTGAGTAGCATTTAAGAGTTCCATCTTCATCATTCCATCGTATTATCAGCACATAGTTGATGGATTCTGTCGTGGGTGAAAACAAGTTCTGCTCTTTCCTTTTGTGCAAATGTTCAGTTCCGTGCCTATGCATTGACTCACTATACCTGTACAAGTATAGTAGGTATGATAAAGCAAAGTCTGTGTAATCCTTTCTCCAGTAAGAGTAGTAGTTATGCATGCAGCACAGGGTGGCAAGGCAAAAGTCAGTTCAAAGCACCCCAAGGCTGCTGTCAAGATGAAACAGTAGAGAATCATGATGAAAGGTCTCTGAAGAATTAGTGCAAGTCTTTGAAAAACCAGTGCAACTGTTGATAATTCTTGACCACAAAGTCTTCTTCTTCTTTACTGTACGTTGACCTGTTTTGCTCTCAGTAGCATGCAACAGGTGTAGCGTTGATTGTAGATCCTCAAGCTTCCGCTGTACATGACCTTACCAATTTCATTGGTAGGTGTGTAGAGCTGTAGATTCCAACGTATTTCAACAAACACAGTCCTTTTAGTTTGCACTGTTGATCAAAATGGCACAAAGATTTTCAAATAATATAGTCCATAATACAGTCTCTTTCTGTTGATAATAATCTCTTCAGAATAAACAAATATTCTTTTGGGATTCAGGAGTTCTATATTAGCACAGTCTCTTTTCAAAATTTCCTGATTTTTTTTCAATTTGCTTGTCTTTGCAAAGTTAGCTGCAATGGAACTTCCAGATCATGTTCTGATGTTTACTGGTCAGGCTCTGGAGCTGCTGCTGATTTCACTCTGCTGTTGGGGTTAACAAGATGACAACATAAGGTCCCTTCCAATGTGGTGTCAACGGTGTCTTTCTCCACTCTTTGATTCACACCGAGACTCCAGGCATGAGAGGATGCAGCGGTTCAGTCAAGTTGATGGGTAGCTGATCTCGTATCCACATAGGAAGACTCTGCAAAACAGAACTTAAAACCAATAGTTTTTGTCTAATAATTTCAGATCCTATCTGTTTCATATCCCCTTTGATCCCTTTGACAATAGGTGAAGGTCTACCATACAAAATCTCACTAATGACTTAGTAGGTGCTGAGCGTATCCTTAAAAGAGCTATTGGAAGTACCTGTGGCCATTTTAAATGTGTTTCCTGACAAAGTTTGCACAATTGAGATTTCAGAGTTCTATTCATACGCTCTACTTTCCCTGAACTCTGAGGTCTGTATGCTGTGTGTAACTTCCATTCTATCTGTAGAGCTTTAGCTAACTATTGAGTTACTTGGGATATAAATTAGGGCTCATTGTCTGACCCTATGACTAATGGTATTCCAAATCTTGGAACAATTTCACGAAGTAGGACTTTAGTGACCTCTCTGGCTTTCTCAGTCCTGGTGGGAAAAGCTTCTACCCACCTAGAGTAGGTACACACTAGAACAAGCAAGTAACGGTATCCATTTGCTTTTCGCATTTCAGTAAAGTCCACTTGAAAATTACTCATGGGAGTAACTCCTGTTGATTGAATTCTTATTGGTAGATTAGGACCTTGCTTGGCATTGTTCTTGGCACATGTTTTACATTGACGAGCTTCTGAAGCTGTCAAAGGTCCCAACAAAGAAATATAAAAATGAAGTTTCAAAGCTTTTGTCATTGCAGTTTTTCCATAATGTGTTGCTTGATGAAATGCTTGAACAAAGGTTAAACTTAATGCTTCAGGAATCACTATTTGTCCAGGAGGTTGACTTCCTTCCTGTGGTGGAAGTTCTATCCATCCATTTCTGAGTACTCCCCCTTCTTGTTCACAATAATAGTCCAATTCTTTTGTAGTATATCGAGGATCCCATGAATTAAGAGGTACAGGAAATAGAACTGCTTGAATTGTAGTATTCTGAGTTAGAGTCTGTCCGGTAATGGCTGCTTTATGAGCAGAGGCACTGCAAATCCGGACGTGATCAGTGTCCTTTTACCATTTTTCCCATTACCATATGGTTCTAGGTTCCAGTACTGTCTGACTTAATAATACAAAAACAGTTACTCACCGGATCCGGTCCCCGATACCACACCAGCTTCTGAGTTGGACCCCCGGGTCGGAGGTGTTGGCCAGCTGGACCCAATGGCCTGCTGAGGCAGGCAAAACTCTCTCCGATACAAAGTGATCGGCGGCGCCTGAGAAGTTCCCCTGCAGTCGGACAGACATGGTTCCAACCGGACCAAACCTCAAGGCGAATTACGTGGATTTATTCACTTGAATACCATTTACCACTCGCACTTCCCGGCCAACGCACCAAGAAATGTAGCAGCAAACTGCAGTCAATGAACAAGTCCAGGAGTCAATTTACAGGGTCCAAACCAGTTTATTTGTGCACAGGCCCAGTCAGTCAAAGCTTTCAAGGAACTGAGCGGAGCTCTCCATAAAGACATAACTTTTTATACCACTTTTCTAGCTTGGTACATGAAAACTTTCCATTGGTTCTAGCTCAATACATTTGATACATGCAAACATTTCATTGGCTATACATTCCCTTCAATTATCCAATTAGAAATCCCTCCGGAGCCTAGCAACTGTTCCCCCTCCCTCGGGGCCGTTCTAACAATGGTCCAGTTCTTGACTTAACTTCAAGGCTAACCTTGGCTCCAGGAATGCATATTCTGAAACATTTCTGTTCTTTCACATACAAGAGAATAATAGAAGACTTATGAATTACAAGAGAATAATAGAAGACTTATGAATTCATAAAAACTTCTGATTAAGCATTTCAAAACCAGTTTTCTTATTTCACACAAATATTTGGTTCTTTTCTAGCTATAGTATGGGCTAGAATCCAGGCCTAAGTTACAGGCCTTTCATTGCAACAGGCCATGCTAGGCCATGGCCTACCACAAGAATGAGTCTGAGGAGATGCAGTGTTCATATTGCAGGGCTAATGAGTTTGATGTGTGCTGAGCCTAAGCACATGTAAGAGAATGATTGTTTAAAGCAGAGCAAAGCTTATTTGTATGAAGCTGAAAGACACAGCAAGAAAAACTCACCAGAAGTTTTTAAGCAAATGTGTTTGTTCCCACAACGCTCTGAAGAGAAGTAAAACTTGCTGGGTGTTTTAGAAGCTGTGAGCCTCATTGTACTGAAGATGTGAAAGAAACAGTCTTCATAGAAAAGTTAAGTTGCCGTGCAAGAGTTAACAGCCTGAGCTTTGTAAGTTAGTTCTTAGAGCCCAAGTTAACTGCTGGTATTGGAAGTAAAAGTTCCCAACTCTGTGAATGCAACCTGTTGGACTTTATTATTCTTTGCTTTGGAGATGTATCCGATTTATATTCAGTGCTATTGAATTTGATGCGAGGGGGAAATCCCAAAAATAAAATATTCTCTGTTTTTGCCTAATACCGTGTGCTCACACTATTTGCTCTAAGGAATAGATGAACTACATTTCCCATCAATCCTAGCTGGCAGCCATATTTATGGACACTATTCAAAGAGGGCAATAAGGCGACGCCCTCCTGCTTACTGGCTATCGGCCCGGGTGGGAGGCGTGGCGACAGTATGTATGTGAGTGTGTGGTATTAGAGGAATGCTTGGGTGGACCTGGTGTGCTCAACCACAGTTTTGTGGGGACATAAATGCCTGGCCAGTACCTGGTCTGTTGGGATGATCACACTGTGACCTGGTACCAGTATGATTGGCCAGGATATATCAAAAAGGGGTCTCGTCAGCTAAATGTCAAAGCATATCACTGTCAACGATAAGGGACCCTCAGAATGAGTGCATGCAACAGGGCACACAGCACCATCAGCAGTCTCACAAATGTGCACATTTGCATAGACAGATGCTGGTGCTTTTGGACATCTAATAGTGCTGTTTGTGCTGATGCATGCACTCAATCTGAGGGTCCCTAATTATTGTCAGGGATATGCTCTAACATTTATATGTAGAAGACCTTTCCTGATGTCTTCTGGTCCATAGATAGCATTGTACAGACTGTTGTCAGAGATGATCAATGCAAGCACAACTAACATGTTCTCCTACTGCCATGTATGTTGTGCTGCAGGGTATGTCAGGACAAACATATCACTTTCTACTTGCTGTTGTAACATCTCTGAGTGCACAGAGATCACTTTACAGTGTTCTGCTCTTCCAAAGGACTAGCTTAAATGGTCTGTATTTATTTATTTAGTTTTGTTTATATACCACTGATTCAAAGTGGTTTCCATTAAACAACAAGTTATGCATTCAATGATTCCTTAACTTCTTTATTATAGACAATGTAGACTGACAATCATGTTGATGGTGTTTGTTTACATAACGGGTGGTACTTTCCAGTTGATTTCTGTGGTTTATCCTGTGATGCAAAAGTGTTCTGTGAATAGATGTTTCTGAAAGTCTTGGAGGTCAGTGGTGTTTCTAATTCTGGTTGGGAGTGAGTTCCATAAGGAGGGGGCATATAAGGTCAAAGGAACGTGTGCAGGCTTGGCTGTTGTGCTTCATTCTTGCATGGGGGATGGTTAGCGTATTGTTTGCGATCTGCCTTGTGATTTTGGTCTATTGAGGTTGTTGGAGGAGGGCGTTCATGTGGGACATCTTTTATTGGTGGATGGCTTTCTGAATTAAGAATAGTGTTTTATATTTGATGTGGTTTTCTAGGGGGAGAAGGTGAAGGTGTTTCAGGATAGACATGATGTGGTCATGCTTCGTTGCTTTCTGAATAATTTGTGTGGATGTGTGGAAGGCAGTGCAAAGAGGGAGGAGGGAGGAGCAGGGGAGCACCTGATGTATAGCATTACAGTAGTCAAGGTGGGAAAAAAGACTGGCTTTACAGTATATTGCTTTAGTGTATTTTGTTATTCCTCGTTTGAGTGAGAAGATTTGGTCAAGGATGATGCCTAAGTATTTTATTTGCGATTGTACTTTTATTTGGGCTGTGTGGTTCATGCACAGTTGGTCACTCCCGTTCCCTCTCCATCCACTTTAGCTCCATCAGTGGGACATTGGCCCTGTCAACATTGCAAACATTGCATCAATACTGAGGAGGGGGTTCGTTGGACATATCGTTCTTCAGGGGCCTCTTTTTCATTTTTGGGCTCTTCCACATGTGTGACTCCTTATGTGGTATACATCATCACTTGTCCTTGCAACCTTTCCTATGTCGGTAGAACTATCCGCCCGGTTCGGATACGTTTGAATGAACATGCGTCTCGCCTTGCCAATAAAATTCTTTCAGCCCCTATTGTGGATCATTGCATCCAACAGCACCATCTCTTCACAGATCTCCGATGGAGGGTTATTGATTCAGTGCCCTTGGACTCGCGAGGGGGAGATCGTGAACACCAACTACAACATCGTGAGCAACGTTGGATTTATCAACTCAATACAGTGTCCCCCTTTGGCTTGAATTTGGAATGTGACTGGTGGAGCTTGCTTTAATTGCTCTGCACTGGCAGACTTTGTCCTCATTATTACCGGTCTGACGTAACGCTTACGTATGTGTCGGCAGCCATTTGAACTGCGCTTGGGTATTTAAATCGCCGGAAGTGTTCAGCGTTTTTCAGGGCGTGCACATTTTTAAACCAGCTTGATACAGAGCTTTGGCGGCTCGAAACATGCATGTCGCTGTCTGGAGTTTTGCTGCCCGTTTGGTTTTTATCAGATAAGTGATTTTCACTACTGAGTTTATTCGTTAGGGTTTTGATAAAATAAATAAAAGGCCTCTGCTGACACTGAGTGGGGGGTTTCTCCTCTCCCCAGCTCTTGTCCGCGGATCCCGACATTAACAAATTTGTACTTTCCCTTAGGATTTTTGGTTTTTGTTAGATCACTGAGGTTTAATGTGCTGTTTTTCTGGCTTTTTCTGTTTTGACTTTTTGATATTGGTTGTGATTTTGAGTCAACACACTTTTTGAAGGTATGGTTTTTCTCTTTTCTGATACTGATTGATGGCATGAAGGCTTGGTCTTTGGTTATGTAGAGTGCTGCCGTCTTCTTGTAATTGATGGTGAGTTTTTTCTCTTGAGGTATTGCAGGAACTGGGGATTGGTAGGGTGTTTTGTGGTTTTTGGTCCATATAACATAACGTCATCCATATATATGTGGAAGCTGATCTTGTGTGCTTTTATTATTGGACAGAGTGGTTGAAAAAGAGCACTGACAGTGTGGAGCCTTGTAGTATTCCTTAAGTTTGACGGTACGTGACTGAGGTGCAGGATCCTGTTCATATTTGTTGGTTCCTGTTTTTCAGGTATGATTGGGACCACATCAGTACTATTTCTTGTATACCAGTAGCTTGCAGATAGTGTAGGAGGATGTTGTAGGAGACAGTGTCAAATGCAGCAGATATGTCGATATGCAGATATGCATCAACACATCTGTATCATCTGTTTTCATGGGTAGTACGTATGAGCACCACACCATCAGTGTGAGGAGCAGCTTCGGGGATGCACATTTTAACTGAGGAGATGTGGCTGCATGGAGACAGGCAGCATTGGATATGTACATCTTTTCGGAATTTGCTGAGGGCAGGGACATGTAGGCCACTTGCTGTATATACCTGTGACTGTGGTTTGTGCGTGCCACACTAGAAACATCTTTGTCATCGATTCTGGAAGCTCGGATGTGTCTATACCCACGGTTGCGGAGTAAGGTTTAAATCGGGCCCAGCTTTGATTTGTACGTGCCTGCAGGCCAGATGTCCATGTTATGGAATTGGGCTCTAAATGTTATATGCTGTACAAATAATAGAGGGGGGAGTGGCCTAGTGGTTGGGGCAAGTTACCTCAGGTCAAAAAGTCAGGGGTTCAAATCCCACTAGAGGACAGCAACCTTGGACCAGAAGGACTGGGGTTTCTAGTCCCACAGGTGCTCCTTGTGGTCTTGGGCAAGCCACTTAACCCTCTGTTGCCCATGTTCCCTGTAAAATAGTTATCTCCAAGTTATAATGCCCTGTTCAATGTAATTTCAGTTTGTTCAATGTAAACCACCTTGATATCATGAAAGGCAGTATATAAGAAATGTTAAATAAATAAGAAACCAATACCCTGGGCTTATTATTAAGATTTATCATCCTCATATGTTTCTCTTACCATTATACATTGCCTAATGGTAAGAAATCAAAATCTAAGAGGCATAATTAATTTTTGTGGTTGATACAGAATGACAATTCATGGTTTTAAGAGCTGTGGTAGTCTGTTGGTCAGAGTAGCGGGCTATGATAAATCAGCAGAATTTCAGAGAGTTCACATCTTCCTCTCTTGTAAACTCTACACAAACTTTATAAAGAAGTTTATATTTATTTGCCTTAGGGTTTAGTTCATTGAGGTATTATTCCATTTCTCTGTCTATGCAGGGGAAAAAGATTAGTAAATAGAGCCCTTGAGTTTCCTCTGCTATAAAATGCTCCATCTTCCCTTTCAGCTGTGCAAGTTCAGATGAAGCATATGTATGTTTCTGAATATTAGAATTCTGAATATATTGTGATCCTCTTTGAACAAAAGGCAGCGCATAAACACACATTATTATTATTCTGAAAACAACTATGCCAAAATTGTCCACTTTTCTGCTGTGTATCTTGACATCATCTGCTGGAGCTCTATCACAGCATGAAGACAGCTTTCCTAGATTATTACAGGCTTGTGCTTATAAGCTTACCTTTCTTATTAATGGATTTGGGGGGTTTGCCAGTAGGGGATTTGGACATTCATTACTTGTCATGGATTTCCTGGTCATGTCCAGTTCTTTCCCCTATATATTTTTTATGCAGAGCAGTTTATAATCTATGTCTACTTAAGTATCACAGCAGTTTTAACTCTTTGTGATATATAGCAAAGTAAACTAGAAGTCCTGTTATCTTATTTTTTCTCTGTAAAACCATTGAGCCCGATAGCAGCATTTATCCAGTTAACAGCCTCTAACTGGGCTATTTAGTGATACTATGGAGAATGTTGCTAAAGGTCCTTACAGACTGTCGTTGTGCTATCCAGATAGTGCCAGGGAAGTCCATGAAATGAGCTGGAGTGGAGCCAATGATTAACCCTATATTGATGACATTTGGTGCCACTATACATATAACTATTTGGATAACTTAGGGCAGCAAAAAAAAAGCTATTCTAAGACTAATTGGAGAGCCTGTTCATTTTAGATAGGATTGGAGATCGGCAGTGCTTTTTTTGTAAATAAAAAGGTGCCAGTACTCACATGCTCGGCCAATTTTAGGGAGCCGGTGATTGTCCATGACTTTGCCCCTATATAGCCATGTCCTCACAGTAGCCACCCCTTGCGACCAGCCACAGAGAATGTCAGAAGAATACATAACCTCAGTCACATATACGGAAAACATGGACAAAGCTTCACCATATTTAAAATAAATGATCGCAAAATTACAAATAGAAATGTGTGGAGAAAATTGAACTGGAAACCCCAAGAAGCTGGACTGTAGTGCAACACTGAAGAAATTATTGTTCCAGCCTTTCGTAATCTACATGGTAGGCACTACCATAAACAATGCCCTAATGCTACTGCTGCTGCTGCTGTCATTATGGAGACGTGGTTCAATGAGTCACATCACTGGGACACAAATACACCAACAACTTGTATAGGGGCTTTAATACCTTCTTCCTTTTGCTGGTTATGCCTCTCTGTATGCAATCTAGCAACCTTCCGACTTTGGCCACCAACTCATCACATTGTTTCGCCACCTTGAGATCCTCATTCCTCCAGAGATGCCACTCCTGGTCCATGCATCACTCTGCATTTCTCTGCATCAAATCTTAACTGCCAAACACTAGACCATTCTTCTAATTTTTTGTAGATCTTTTCTAATGTTGCCTGCTTCCTCCAAGATGTCCACTGTTACAAATCGTGTCATCCGCAAAAAGGCAAATCTTTCCTTTTAACCTCCAGCAATATCACTCACAAAGACAATGAACAATACCAGACCAAGAAATGATCCCTGAGGTACTCCACTACTCACTTTCTTTTCTTCTGAGAAATAATAGAAAAGCTTTGGAAAATACACTGAACCTGTATAGTAAACTTACCATACCATGACAGTCCTAACTCCTAGGACTTAAACTGCAACAACCCTACCTATGAATAGGCAGAACTGTAAATATGAGGCAAACCAGAAGCGGAACCTCAGCTTGACAGGTCTCTGTTTTACAATTTTTAGAACACCATTTAGATAAATATCGATGCTTTCTTATTTTGCGCAAAATTTTTTTTTATGCAGCTATTGTTATGTGTCCTTGTGTTAGTAGTACATGCATCACAACGTTCTTAACTCCTCTTACATAATTCTTTCTTGTGGAGAGTTTACAGCCCCGTTTCAGAATCATTTAAATGTCTCATCTGATTCTGCGTGGCGTTTTCCCGCGCATAGCAATGACTCCGGTAATGTTTGTAGCTTCTCTTGCGTCTCTTTCTTTCTTTTTTTCTTAATTGTTCCGTTTTTAAGTTATAAGGTTGCTTGAAATTGGAGATTAACTTTTAGTATAAGTTTTCTGTTTATGGCTTCTTCTTGCAATATTGTGGTATTTGTAATATTTCTTTCTCACACTTTGGGAGACAAATGTACCCTTTTGGTTATATCGCACTTCGGTGGTAATCAATTGAGCCTCTATTTAAGTCATTTCCCCTTTTTATATATTTATATACAAATATATCGTTATAATTAGATATATGCTGTTGTTGTTTTTACAGATCCTTATTTTGATCCATATGCGTTTTTTTATTTTCGTTAGTCAACTTGTTTGCAGCTGCTGAATGTCAGTCGTTTTTTTGTAACAGTTGGCTACTTTATGTTGCATTGCAACCTTTAAAGTTTCATGTGGCCGGTTTGGTAGCATTTCTTTACAGCCTGCACATACAAATCTCTCTTATATGCAACTCTTACTAATTATGAGTATGATATTATCATGCCCCACATTGCATTGAGTCCTTACCCTCTTTTTTTATTGTTATGGTCTTACGCTAGATATTTTCACCATACCCGCTTGTTTTTTCTGATTGATGGTTCTGCCGTAGTGCCTTTCGACACGCCGACTTATCACACAATTTTTATTGTACTCTTCTTTGCGTTTTTATGCTCTACAATTAAGGTTTACACAACGGTTTCCCTTTGTGGTTTTTATCCTCTCTTTTGATCCAACCATCAATTCGTTATAAGTGTATCTAGTATTCAGTTAAGTTCCCTTAGCGATGTTTATTATATGTTTGCTCTAAACGGTTACACTTTTGGCTCATTGTCTGTTCTTTTTCTCTGTTTTTTACACTCGTTTTTTAACTAAGCCTTTGTGCATTTTTAGTACCTGTTGCAGCGCAATATGACTATGCCAATTAGATTAGAGTATTAGAAGAACGAGTTCTTTATATATATTATTTTTATATGTATTGTATTCATGCTTCTTAGTGATTTTGGCACAATATGCATTCTCACGCTACTATCTTTCCTTCAATTTAACAGATTGAGGAGAGCATTCTGCTTTTTTACATGTTGTTACTACACCCTGTGGTAATGTATCCTACAATTTTGTTGCATATACATTTTTACCAGTTGTGCATTCTTATGTAATGCCCTCACATAGATGGTTCTCCTTTTGCCTCGCTCTTTAAATGTTATATTATATGTACAATATTTACTCATATTTTAATATGTATGTTTTAATGTATGTTTTAATTATTTTTAGACCCCTGAAGAAGGCCTCCGGCCGAAACCTTTTAGTTGAGCCCTTCAATAAACTTTGTCTGCACCAATATACCTACGTGTAGGCCTGGTCCTTAGGTTCCACTTCTGGTTTGCTTCACCTTGATCCTGCGGATACCTACTCTTCTCCTTTGGTTTTAGAACTGTAAATATTATAGAAGGCTCTAGAACACCAGCAATTAACTAGCAGGACCACAGCAGAATTCCTTACCTCAGCCACACACGCAGAACATGAATACACCATAAAAAATAAACTCATGCAAATTAAGACCTTTAAGCAAACTGATGTGCAATAAAAGACAAAAAAAAAAAAAAAATTCTCTACCCTCATCTCTTAAAGCAGTGTTTTCCAAACATGTATACACTTCTCGCATACTGTCTCTATGGATTATTATCTTTCTCCTGTCAACTCACACATGGAGCCTCCCCAGAAAAGAGCAGCACGCTAAGGGGTCTGTTTAAAGCACATTAGGCTTTTGCATCTAACAGGGCAAAAATGTGCAGAAAGCACGGCGTTAGCTACAAAAACTGTGCATTATCTGTTGGGGGTGAGCACAGCATTTCTCCAGCAGGTAACATACCAAAATCTCAGGTGTGCATTGGCTACACTATTGGTGCTCATAATGCCACCATTAAGGTGTCTGCAACTTTGATGGTTAACGCATGTGGTAGACTCCTGCAGTAAATATGCATTGTGCACACCCCACTCTTCGCTTATATCTCACCCACTCTTGCAAATAACACACTTTCTGCAAACAGCGCAGAAAATCAGTGTAATCTGCAATTTCCCTGCATTATCTGTTAGTTCACCCAGATAGTGTGCATTATCTGCCACATTAACAGTTAGCCCAGCTTCGTAAGCATCCCCCTAAATATTGCAGTGGGCTCTAGAACATCCAGAAAACCAAACAAGTCGGATTACTACCAATCCTGACATAGAAACTCCATGCTAACAGAATACGAGAATATGGCCTTGATCACACACTCAGAATCTAGGTAGATCCTCAGCAAGCATAAAATAACACAAACTAAAAATGAAATAATGTAGACAGAAATTAAATTGAAATCCCCTAAACATATAACACCAGAAAAAAAAATACAAAAAACAGAAAGAGCTGCAGATGCCCCTGTTCAGTGTAACGTATAAAGATAAAATATGTGCATAGCCCAATATTCAAAGGGGTTTATCTGGTTAGCAGAACCTGTTAACCAGATAAATCCAACTGAGAGGGATATTCAGTGGTACTAACCGACCAGTGCTGCTCAACATCCCCTCTAAACATCGTAGCACTGTCTGGACAGCTCCAGGCAGGCCATGGGTAGGGCAAAGGTAATTCCAGCACTTAGCTGGTTAGCAGCGATTTTCAGTCCGCTAACCAGCTAAGTACTGGTATAAAGTCAGGCCATCTCAATAGTGGTTCTAACTTTATAACATAAGAACATAAGAAATGTCATACTGGATCAGACCAAGGTCCATCAAACCCAGTATCCTGTTTCTAACAGTGGCCAACCCAGTTCACCAGTCCCTGTCGGTTTCCCACAAAGGTACACAGATTTCATTTTGCTTATCCCGAGGGAAGCAGTGTATTTTCCTTGTCCTTCTTAAAAATGGTTTATGGACTTTTCCTCCAGGAAATTGTCCAAATTTTTTTTGAACCCAGATACGCTAACAGCTTTTACCACATCCTCTAGTTGAGTGAAAAACTATTTTCTCTTACTAGTCTAAAATGGGTTACATTGTAGTTTCATTGCATGTTCCCTAGTCTTCCTACTTTTTGATGGAGTAAACAACCAAGCTACATTTATCTGTTCCACTCCATTCATTATAGATGTCTACCATATCTCCCCTCAGCTCTCTTTTTTCTGAGCTGAAGACCCTTTTAAGCCTCTCCTCATAGGAGTATCCTTCCATCCCCTTTACCATTTTTGTCGCTCTTCTCGGTACCTTTTCTAATTCTGCTATATACTTTTTAAGATATTGTGACCAAAGCTGCACACAATAGTCAAGGTGCAGTCTCACCATGGAACGATACAGAGACATTATAGTATCCTTGGTTTTATTCTGCATTCCTTTCCTTATGAATCATAACATTTTATTTGCTTTCTTGGCATCGCTGCACACTGGGCAGATTATTTCAATGTGTTGTCCACAATGATGCCTAAATCCTTTTTCTGGGTGGTGATTCCTAATGTGGAACCTTTCATTGTATAACCATAGCTTGGGTTGTCCTTCCCTAAATGCATATTTTGTACTTCTCCACATTAATTTTATCTTCCTTTTGGATGTCCAGTCTTCCAATTTATCAAGGTCCTCTTGAAAAGTTTCACAACCTTTTTCAGTTTTAACAATTTACAATTATTTTGTGTCATCTGCTAATTTGATCACCTCACTAATTATTCCCTTTTCCAGGTAATTTATGAGTATGTTAAAAAGCAGTGGGCCCAGCATAGATCCCTGGATTACACCACTATTCACCTTCCTCCATTGAAAAAATTCACCATTTAGCCTTACCCTATGCTTTCTATCTTTTAACCAGTTCCTAATCTACAATAGTACACTACCTCCTATCCCATGACTTTTTAATTTTTCCAAGAATCTTTCATGAAGCACCTTCTCAAAGTCTTACAGTATACAGTATCAACTGGCTCCCCTTAATCTACCTGTTTATTCACACCTTCAAAAAATATAACAGATTAGTTAGACAAGATCTTCCTTGGCTAAATCGATGTTGTCTTTCTCCCATTAAACCATGATTATCTACATGTTAAGTAATTTTATTTGTTATAAAAATTTCTACCATGTTCTCCGATACTGACGTCAGGCTCACCAGTCTGTAGTTTCCTAGATCACTCCTGGAACCATTTTTAAAAATTGTCATTGCATTGGCCATTCTCCAGACTTCAAGTACCACAGATAATTTTAATGATAGTTCACAGATTACTAATAGATCTATAATCTCATATTTCAGCTCTTTCAGCACCCTGGGATGTATACCATCCAGTTCAAGTGATTTGCTACTCTTTAGTTTATCAGATAGTTGTAATACATCTTTCCGGTTTATCAATATTTGTTTCAATTCTTCTGATATGTCATCTTTAAATACCATTTCAGCATGGGTAACTTCCTTACATCTTATTCAATCATGATTGAAGCAAAGAATTCATTCAGTCTCTCCGCTATGGTCTTGTCCTCCCTTTGTCACGTTTTTATCTTTCTGTCATCTAATAGTCCACCTGACTTTCTCACAGGTTTTTTTGCTATGGATGTACTTGAAAAATATTTATTGTGCATTTTTCCTTCTATGGCAATCTTTTTTTTCAAATTCTCTCTTTGCCTGCCTTATCAATGACATTTAACTTGTCAGTGCTTATGTTGTTTGCCACTTTCATCATTTGGTTCCTTCTTCCATTTCATGAATGATGATTGTTTTGGCTAAAACTGCCTCTCTGACCTCACCTTTAATCCATGCTGGCCATTTTTTGGCCTTCCTTCCTCCTTTCTTAAAGTGTGGAATATATTTGGTTTGGGCTTCCAAGATAGTATTTTAAACAACTCCCATGCCTGATGTATAACTTTAACCTTTGCAGTTTCTCCTTTTAGTTTTTTCTTAACTATTTCCCTCATTTTATCATTGTCTTCATTTTGAGAAGGGAGGTACTACTGTAGATTTCCTTGCTGTCCTCCCTCCATTTATTAAATCAAATGCAATCATGTTATGATCACTATTGCCAAGTAGTCCCAACATCATTATCTCTTCCACCAGATCCTGTGTTCCACTAAGGACTAGGTCCAAAATAGCTTTCCCTCTTGTCTGTTCATGAGCCAGCTGCTCCAAGAAGTAGTAATTTATTTCAACTAGAATCTTTATCTTCCTAGCATGTCCTGCTGTGACATTGACCCAGTCAATGCACGGGTAATTTAAATCACCCATTATTACTGTAAATTTTGTTTGTTTCCCTGATTGCTTTTAGTATTTTATCTTCCATCTGTTTATTCTGGCTAAGTGGATGGTAGAATACCCTCAATGCCATTGCCTTCCCCTTTTTACATGGAATTCATATCCATAGAGATTTTACAATATGTTGTTTCCTGTAAAACATTTATCCTGTTTGACTTTGTGCCCTCTCTAACACAGAGCACAACCCCTCTACCAATTTGATCTACCCTATCATTGCGATATAGTTTTTACCCAGGTATCACAATGTCCCATTGGTTGTCCTCCTTCCACCAGGTCTCTGAGATGCCAACTATATCTAACCTTTCATTTTAATGCTAAATATTCTAACTCTCCCATCTTATTTTTCAGACATCTAGCATTTGCATACAGGCATTTTAGAGGGTGTATTTTGTTCATATTAATAATATGGTTATCCTTTGACAGGGATAAATTGGAATCTTTCAGTTCAGACTGCTCTGTACTTAAAGGCATCTGAGTTACTTTAATTTTTATTGAAACTTCTCTATTAGAATTCCCTAAATTCCCACTTTTTCTAGTTTCCTTCAAGGATACATCCTTCCGAACCATGAGCTTTTAGCCGATTGTCGGCGTTTCCCTATTATATAGTTTAAAAGCTGCTCTATCTCCTTTTTAAAGGTTAATGTCAGCAGCCTTGTTTCACTCCAGTTAAGGTGGAGCCCATCCTTTCAGAAAAGCCCTCCTCCCTTCCCCAGAATGTTGCCCAGTTCCCAACAAATCCAAAACCCTCTTCCTTGCACCATTGTCTCATCCACGCATTGAGACTTCAGAGCTCTGCCTGCCTTTTGGGTCCTGCATATAAAACAGGAAGCATTTTTGAGTATGCTATCCTGAAGGTTCTGGATTTCAACTTCCTATCTAAATTTGGCCTCCAGAACCTCCCTCCCACACTTTTCTATGTCACTGGTACCAATATGTACCAAGACAGCAGGCTCCTCCCCAGCACTATCTAAAATCTTATCTAGGTGGTGTGTGAGGTCCACTACCTTCATACCAGGCAGGCATGTTACCAGATGATCCTCACATACACCAGCCACCCAGCTATCTATATGCCTAATGATCGAATCACCAACTATAATGGCCACCCTAACCCTTCCCTAATGGGCTCATGGCCCTTGAGACCACTGTTCCCTCTAAGCTGTGCACGTGTGCGCATGCACACACCTCGCCGAGTGAGCGTACATACTTTGCAACAGAGCACACAAAAATTACGGTTCTGATAGAAAACAATACAGACATCTTAAAATTTAAAAATTGTTCTTTATTTACGGTTTTCACAAGTTCTACAATATTTTCTAGTGCAATCTTATAGACCTTCAGGATATAAGATCTTTGGTCTTAAACTTTAATTGGCACATTGAGAAACTTCCACTTCCATACTTTGACTTGCGACATGCATGAGTAGTCCAATTGTAATCTGTAATTCGAATTGCATTATTAAATTTTTTATTACATTGAAACCAATAGCGATGAGAGGTACAAAACGTAAGAGAACGACTGGAGCTTTTAAGCCTGAATGGCTTGAAGAAATTGTTGAAATGGAGACACCGAACTCTCAGGATAAAACGTGCGTTCAACTGCGTGAAATATTCATTTACGAAGAGGATGACGGAGTAGTCTGTTTATACTGCTGAGATGCAAAAACCATCGGAGAGTTTTCGAATGGCAAATTTTGGGATGATGTGTGGAAACTGGACTTTTTGAAACGACATCTGTCCATACTGAAAGTGTTAAGAAATTTAGAGCTAAAAATCCAAATTTAAGAGGAGGATTATTTAACTTGTTGCTTGAGAGCACCGCTGAAAAAGAGAAAAGGCAAATTAATAATGAATGGAAGCGTTCTACACCAGACAAAATTAAAATTCTAATTGATAGTGTTTTGCTGGCTGTTCGGATGAATATTTCCATGCTCTTTGTTCAAGATATTAATGAATACATGTCCAAGTACATAACCATACCTGAAAGCTGGAGAAGCAAAAACTATTCTTTTGAATTTCTTGAAATTATAAACATCAATGTCCAAGATAAGCTCATCACTATTTAAAAGAATACCCAAACCCCAACCACAATCACCATATGCTGTATACATTTTGTTGGGCATAAACCGCAAGGTGAAGAGGACTCCCTCAACACCTCACGCAGTACATGCCCCTTTTGTTTTTTATCTGCACAAGCACGACGTGCACGTTTCGAAGCAACCAGCTTCTGTATCAAGTGTTCCCAAGGCCGACAAAAAGTATACAGCATATGGTGATTGTGGTTGGGGTTTGGGTATTCTTTTAAATAGTGATACGTGTGGGAATACCTTTTTGGGACTTTTTTCCTTCAAGATAAGCTCATAGCAGATGTTGCATCAGCAGCGTATCATAAATTAACTATTGATGAAAGCACAGACATTTCTGTCAACAAATACTTAATACTGTACTTCAAATATAGGCAAGTAAATTAATGTCTGTATAAAACTTCATTTGGTGGGATGGTACAGTTGGAAGCATGTGATGCTGCATCAATAGTCAGTGCACTCCGGGAATTATATGGGAAATACAAGCTTGACCTTAACAAAATGGTCATGTTTACTTCGGATGGTACTTCTGTCATGTCAGGCAGAATAAATGGTGTCACTGTGCAGCTAAAAAAAAAAGTTTTGCATTTAGTGCAGCAGCATTGTGTTGCCCATCAAGAAAATTTGGGGATCTCTGAATCATGGAAGGAAGTAAAGTTGATGAATGAAGTTGAAACTTTCATGAGAACTGTTTACACAACCTTTTGTCAATCTTCTACTAAAAGGTCACAATTTAAAGAATTAGCGAATTAGAATTATGAGTCAATTACTTTTAGACCTCTGAATGAAGTGCAGTGGTTATCTAGACAGTTTGCTCTTCAAGCAATTATTCAAAATTATGATCCATTTTTAAAATACTTTGAAGATGAGAAGGATAATGATACCAATATGTACTGTTATAAAAAGCTAAACAGCCATCAATTCCATATAACATTGCAAATTTCAAATGATGTTTTATCTGAACTAGCTTCATTAACAATGGCATTTCAGAAACATGGGCTAACACCACTGGAAGCATATCATCTTGCACAGGGTAAGCTGAACAAAATCCAAATGCAATACTTGTGTGATACAGTAAAATGGAGTGATAATGTTAAAAATCTTCTCAACAAGATACCTGGAGACGTTTCAGTGGATACTGGTTCCACACTTATTTTCATTAATATGCTGTGTCTGCATTTAGGGGAAAGATTTCCTGAAAATGAAATTGAGGAATGGTCTGATTTTGACTTGAGAGCAATAGCACAGTGTGATTATGAATGTGGAATTTAAAACGTCCGATCACTGCTTAAAGTACAAACAATTTCTTATGGAGGAACATATTGTTATTCAGCAGTACAATGACTTCAAGTTCTTAGTCACAGAAAAAATCAAAAGCAAACTGATAAACAGTTTTCCGGATATGGTGACTTTGGCGTTTCAGAATGCTCACTTTGCAGATTTAGCGAAATTGATGGATATTGGTGGAACATTTTTGGCTTCTAGTGCAGATTGTGAGCATAGTTTCAGCTTGATGAACAGTTTAAAAAACAAAATAAGGAATCGCTTACAGTTAGAACATTTGGAAATGTTGATGCATGTTAAGAGTCATCTTCAAGATGGCAGGTTGGTAGAACTTGATAAAATTTATTTAGACTGGTTAAATTTGAAAGATCAAAGAGAAAAATGTTGAGAATAAACTGTTAATAGTAAGCTCATTCTCTTCTTCCATACATAAATTATTTACATGAAATAACAATGACTTTCAATAAAAATGAACTGAAATAATACCGCATTTGTGATTGTAATTACTAGAACTTTTACGCTTCATTTAGTAAATGTCTATTTTCATTTAATTTGATTAAAATCAATGTGGTGTACATAATGTATTCTGACATGTAGTCAAATTTTAAAGTATATAACTCTGAGTGTCGTTATGTGGCGCACAAAAATTTAACCTTCCTTCAAAAGCTGCACAGCTGATATTTTATGCGCACACAGCCTACAGAAAATTAGAGGGAACATTGCAAGTTGAGACACATCCTTGGTATGAGAAGGTTTTACATCACCTGACCTGTAGGACAGGTCCTAGCTAAAGGATCACTTCTTGCCACATCAAAGTGATGCTCTCCTTTCATGTGACCTCTCTCCTCCATGGCAACAGAGAAGCTGCCAGACTGGAGGTGGTACTTCAGTACTATGTCCCTATAAGTCTTGTCTATATACCTCCCTGTATTCCTTAGCTCCTCTAAGAATGGTACTCTAACCTTCAGATATTGGACTCATTCCCTAAGAGCAAAGAACTCCTTCTCCTTGTACATAGTGCACATATAAGACCTCTCACCAACTGGGAGAAAATTGTACATGTGACATCCAATGCAAAAGATTAAATAGCCCCCATCTCACTGCTGTTCAGCTGTCTGCATCTTAGTTTTAAGGATTGTTTAGATATTTAAGCTGTTTACTTAAAGTGCTCAGGATAGTTGTACCAGTACAATTATAACTAATGGGGCCGATTCAGACCTAGAAGTCCTGATGCTCTGTGCGCCCTGTCGGAACCAGACACACAGAGTTAGCTGGGATTCTGATCCCGCGGGGTACATCTAGCCCTACAGGATCATAATCATGTCCAGACCTGTATGTGCAGGCCGTGACCTTGATTCAGGTCGGCCTACACATACAGGCCTTGCCTGGATAGCTCAGTCAGGGATTTTGAATGGACCGTGGCACCATGGTGTCCAGTTGCCATGACACTATGGCTCCATTCAAAATCTGCAAACCTCAGTCACCAGACTGCAAGTTTCATTTCCTGCAGCCTTGGCTTCACAAGGCTATGGTCAGGCTGTGGAGATTCTTCTCTGCTTCCTCATGTTGCTTTCGAGCCCTGAGCCTGTTGTCCTCACCGACTAAGGGAACTTATTCCACCTCAGAGTTGGAATAAGTTCCCCTTTCAGGCCACCGGCCTGGGACATACAGGACCAACATTGTACATGTGGGACCAACGACTGCCCATTGCCCGCCCTAACACCGCCACCGATCCACTTCTTTCCCACCCCCATCTAACTTCACCGTAGAACAAGCAGGGAAGTGATTCAGGTTCAGAAGGAGGCCCAAATAGCAGGGATGGTCTTCCCAATGGGATGTCCATCCCTGCTATACGTGCCTCAGAATGACTCCGAATAAGTTTAAAGGACTTTGTTCACTTCAAGATTAATTTCAGGGCCTTAATTAATTAATCTATTCCTGATGAGGGTAACCAGCAAAACCTGAAAGTAAATTTGACCACCTCTTACATTTTAATAGGTTTAAGAGCCTATAAATCTAACATTATGCCTGGGGTGACTGGGAGTCGAGGTGGTGGGAGGGAAAGAAACACTACGGGCCAGATTCTGTAAGGCATTATAGTGGGACTGTACTCCAGCCCCGCTATCTGCTGCACCATATTCTACCTCCTGGCCCCCTGCACGCACAGAGATGCTGTGTGTGCTGTGGTGGACTAGGGTGGCATGGGGGGCAGAGAGTGGGTGGTCCTGTGACCTGGACGTATGTATAGGGCCAATTCAGGTCACAGTCCTGTTTGTCCAGGGAGCACCAGGAGGACGGCCAGCTTATTCCACCATCCAGTTCTCAATCTCCTCCATCTTTTTATAGCGTCTGTGAACTATCATTAAAATCATCTCTAATACCTGAAGATTGGAGGATCGCCAATGTAACACCAATTTTTAAAAAGGATTCCAGGGGTGATCCGGGAAACTACAGACCAGTGAGCCTGACATCAGTACAAGGAAAAATGGTAGAAACCATCATAAAGAATAAAATTACTCAGCATGTAGATAGTCATGGCCTAATGGTAGACAGTCAACATGGCTTTAGAAAAGGAAGATCTTGTCTTACTAATCTGTTATGTTTTTTTGAAGGAGTGAATAAACAGGTGGACAAAGGTGAGTCGGTTGATATAGTGTATCTGGACTTTCAGAAAATCTTTGACAAGGTCCCTCATCAGAGACTTTTGGCAAAACTAAAGAGGCATGGGATAGGAGGCAGTGTACTATTGTGGATCAGGAACTGGTTAAAAGATAGAAAGCAGAGGGTTGGGCTAAATGGCCAATTTTCCCAATGGAGAAAGGTGAATAGTGGTGTACCCCAGGGATCTGTGCTGGGTCCGCTGCTTTTTGACATATTCACCCCTAAACAAAGACGTTTTATTGTAATGTATAACCACAGTTTCCTATGTTCTATGTAAAAAGCAGAATGTTTACCCTGCTTAAATTGTTCCATTGTAAACCGCACCTGATCTTTCTGGAAGGTAGCGGTATATAAGCATTTGTTAAATAAATAAATAAATAAAATAAATAAATGACCTGGAAAGTGGAATAACGAGTGAGGTTATCAAATTTGCAGATGACACAAAACTAAAGTTGTTAAAACCCAAGTGGATTGTGGAAAATTGCAAGAGGATCTTGATAAATTGGAAGACTGGGCATCAAAATGGCAGATGAAATTTAATGTGGACAAGTGCAAAGTTATGCACCTAGGGAAGAACAACCCAAACTATGGTTACATGATGCAAGGTTCCACATTAGGAACCACCACCCAGGAAAAAGATTTAGGCGTCATTGTGGATACCATGTTAAAACCCTCGGCCCAGTGTGCGGCGGCGGCCAAGAGAGCAAATAGAATGCTAGGTATCATAAGGAAAGGAATGGAAAATAAAACAGGATATTATAATGCCTCTATATCGTTCCATGGTGAGACCGCACCTTGAATATTGTGTGCAATTCTGGTCGCCGTATCTTAAAAAGGATATAGCGATTTTAGAAAAGGTTCAGAGAAGAACCACCAAAATGGTAAAGGGGATGGAAGGATGCTCCTATGAAGAAAGGCTAAAAAGGTTAAGGCTCTTTAACCTGGAAAAGAGACGGCTGAGGGGAGATATGATAGAAGTCTATAAATTAATGAACGGAGTGGAACAGGTAAACGTAGATCGATTGTTTACGTTATCAGAATATAGAAAGACTAGGGGACATGCAACGAAGCTACAGGGTAAACTATTTAAGACTAATAAAAGAAAATATTTTTTCACTCAACGTGTAATCAAACTCTGGAATTTGTTACCGGAGGATGTAGTAAAGGCTGTTAGTGTAGCTTGGTTTAAAAAAGGTTTGGACAAGTTCCTGGAGGAAAGTTCCATAAACCATTATTAAGAAGGGACCCAGGATATCAATGCTGGACCCAGTGCAAGCATTGTGGAACCTGTGTCTTTTGGGGAAACTGCTAGGTACGTATGACCTAGATTGGTCACTGTTGGAAACAGAATACTGGGCTTGATGGACCTTGGTCTGACCCAGTATGGCATATCTTATGTTCTTATGTTCTCTTTCTCTCTTCTTCCCTCCCTGTGTCTAGAATCTCTCCCCTTCTCTTCTGCCCTATCTTGTTTCTCCCCCTCTCTTACCAACTAGCACCTACCCCCTTTTTCTCATCCTATCCCCTCCATGTCCAGCATTCCTCCTTTCTCCCTCATCCTGCGTCAAGCATCTCTCCATCTCTCCACCGTGTCCAGCATCTCCTCTGTATCCCCATGTCCAACATCTGTTCTCCACACCGTACATCGTGTCCAGCAACTGTCTTCCACCCCTATCCCTTCCACAAACAAAAGAATACTTAATACCATTCCTACAAAATATCATTGAATTATCTCTCACCCAAGGAAATCCTCCCCCTCAACTCAAACAAGCTTTCATTAGACCGCTCCTAAAGAACAATAACCTCAACAAAAAGAACCCAAGATCCTTCCATCCAATATTTAGTCTCACATTCGTAACCAAGATAATTGAAAAGATATTACAGTACCAATTACAGTACTACATAGACACATGGACCTTCACCAATATGGTTTCAAACAAAATCACAGTGTAGAAACACTGTACATCACTTATTGACACCTTAGTTACAGGCATAGGCACGGCTACGTTATATGTTTCTTGGATATCACCGCCGCATTTGACTTGTTAACCACAATGCTCTACTACAGAGGCTCCGAGATACTGGAATTAATGCTACAATACTAGACCAGTTCATCTCTTACTTGTCCCACCGTAACCATCAAGTGAGAACCAAAAACGAACAGTCTAAACATTTCATTCAATGCCAGGGTGTCCCACAAGGCTCGGCCCTCTCTGCAATATTATTCAATATATATATATCCAACCAATATGCAGCTTTAACACAATATCCACTATAGAATATATGCAGATGATATTATGATTTTTACCCACATTAACATCAACCACCTAGATTACTCACAAATCACAGCATTCCTGGAATTGATATCAAAATGGCTCAAAGAACAGAATTTTCTATAAACTTTAAAAAAATCTGAATTGATACATATTACTAGAAACACTAAATTCTCCCCTCCAGACTCACTCAGGATCTTAGACTACACCCTAAGCAACAAACAAGAGGTCAAATACCTCGGAATAACCATTGACCATCAGCTCACCTTTCAACCACAAATAAAGAGAACAACTAGATTAGTATGCCACAAGTTGCAAACTCTACACAAACTCAAACCTCTTCTCACTGACAACGACTTCAGAACAATATGCCAAGCCACAGTAATTATTTATTTATTTATTATTTATTAACAATTCTTATATACCGCGCTATTAGACATCAGCGCGGTTTACATTGAACAGAAAACATCCGACAGTTTACATATGTCTGGTCATTACATTTAACAGGAAGAATAACTTGGCGAAATAGGGAAACTAAATACAATGCAGGGTTATCTGATAAAGGATATCCTGGTTAACTATATACAATAGTGGTACAATAGTATATGGAACAACTAGTTATTTACATTGTGAAGTTGGTCTGTTGCGGGAGTCTATCTGGTTTGACCACTTCTGCTATTCACCTGGGGGTTATGTTCGGAGCTGTCATTGAGATATTTAAGGAAGAGGAAATGCTTTAAAGCCTTTCTGAACTGACTATGATTAGGTATTGCTCTGATTTGTGCTGGTAAGGTGTTCCATAGAGATGGGGCGCAGAATTGGAAGGCTCTGTTGGCTGTTGATCTAGTGCATCTTGTGGTGTCATTTGGGATAACTAGTGTGTTTAATTCTGCTGTTCTTCGTGGCCTGTTTGGTGCAAGTGGTTGTATGAGGTTGGAGAGAGAGGAAGAGGTGAGCCCCTTAGCCGCTTTGAATGTTAGCAATAAGGTCTTGAAACTGATCGTTGCTTGAATGGGGAGCCAGTGTAGCTGTTTTAGAAGGGGTGTTACGTGATCTCTCCTGGATGCCCCGAGGAGTACCCTCGCTGCACTATTCATGGCTAATTGCAGGGGGTTCAGGGTGGACCGGGGGAGTCCTTGTAGTATGGAGTTTGAGAAGTCGAAATGGGGAGTATAAGGGCTTGATAAATGGTACGGAAATCATCCGGTTCAAGTAGCATGCGTAGGTGTCTGAGGGATCTGATTTTAAAGTAGATTGCCTTGACTGTGTTGGCTATGTGGTTCTTCATGTCAAGGTTTTGGTCCAGTGTTACTCCCAGGTAGCGTATTGCCGGTTTAACTTGGAGTTGGGCATCCTTTATGTTAATACAACTAGGTGGGGTGAAGTTGGTGTTCCTCGAGACGAACAGGACTTCCGTCTTTTTGTGTTGTATTCTCAGGTTTTGTGATAGGAGCCACTCTGATATGGTATTAAAGCAGTTAGTCAGTGGGGTAAGGTCTAGGTAATCCAATGATATTGGCATATATAGTAGCACATCGTCTGCATATATCATGTAACTGACATTAAAGGATCTGATGATGTCGCAAATGGGTTGGATGTATATATTAAACATCAATGCAGATAAAGAGGATCCTTGGGGTACACCTTGACTTTGTTGGAAAGGTTCAGATGTATCCCCGTCGACTCTGACATGCTGCCATCTATCGGACAGGTAAGATTTGCACCATTCGAGTGCTGTTCCACAGATGCCTTTTTCCCTTAGCCGGCAGATGAGAATTTCGTGGCATACAGAGTCAAAAGCCGCTGCTATATCTAGGAAGACAAGAGCGAAGCCTTGGCGTATGTTATCCACACCTGAGGTTATGTTGTTGAGGAGTGTTGTGAGTAGTGAGTAATGCCCATGATAGATTATTGCAATGCAATCTATCATGGCCTGCCTAAGAAAGCAATACTTCCTTTGCAACTGGTACAAAACACTGCTGCAAGAATCATTACAAGAACAGCAAAGTGAAGTCATATAACCACAACTCTCCACCAGCTGCACTGGCTCCCTGTCACTGTCCGTACCAAATACAAGAACATAATAATAATCATCTTCAAGATATTAAACAACCTATCTCCAATGTCTCTTCAACCATTGATCAAGAAAGTGCATCCAACCAGAACAAGAAGAGGTGCAGACTCCAACATCCTGGAAACTCCACCAAGCTTCAAAACAGCAAAGCAATCCACTTGCAGTAGAGCTTTCTCTCTGTATGCTCCACAATTATGGAATGACCTACCCGCCTTAATACGCACAATCACAGATCTACTGGACTTCAGGAAAGCTATAAAGACCCATCTCTTCCTTGAATACGCCGGTCCCATCTAGAATGCAGTGCCACAAAGCAATAATACAACTGCATATAACAGATAACTGCTGATTGTTCGAGTATCCCATCAATCCACAGCAACGTTTATATATATAGTTATCATTTGTTAAATGTATTATTAACCCTTATAATCCTCCAAGTTGCAATTCCCTGTTCTATGTAAAAGCTTGTTGCTGAACTTAGTCCATGTACACCACTTTGAATTTTATGATGAGGTGGTATAGAAAACCTGTTAAATAAATACATAAAATAAATAAATACCCCATGTTCAGTCTCTGCCCATTATCCCCTATATCACTATCCCATGTCCAGTATCGGCCTTTCATTCCCCATGACCCTACACTATATACTGTACAGACTCTGCTCTCCAACCTATGTCCACCATCTGCTCCAATACTATGCCCCAACCCATATCTAGTATCTGCCGTATATCCCCTATCCCATGTCCAGCATGTAACATAGTAACATAGCAAGTGACAGCAGATAAAGGAGTGGAGGAGTGGCCTAGTGGTTGGGGCAAGGTACTTCAGGCTGGAAGGTTGGGGGTTTAAATCCCACTAGAGGACAGCAACCTTGGGCTGGAAGGACTGGGGTTTCTAGTCCCACAGGTGCTCCTTGTGGTCTAGGGCAAGCCACTTAACCCTCCATAGCCCATGTTCTCTGTAAAATAGTTATCTCCAAGTTATAATGCCCTGTTCAATATAATTTCAGTTTGTTCAATGTAAACCACACTGATGCAGAATAGCACAGTATATAAGAGAATATAAATAAATAAATAAAAAGACCAGCATGGTCCATCTATTCTGCCCAGCAAGAGTAGGTGCACCTGTCACTCTGTGTAAGCCACCCCTCCCAATGTCTTTGTTTAGGGGTGAACCCACCACTCCATGTAGGACACCCCTATTTGTTGAGACATTAGATGGTTCAGAAGTTAGATGGTACCATTTATTTTGTTTTTATCCTGTTGCTGTAAAGGGATCCATTGGATTTTCCCCCACCACTTCCATCGGGAGGGCATTCCAAGCATCCACCACCCTTTCAGTGAAGAAATATTTCCTGACATTACCTTTCAATTTACCACCTTGCAGCTTCATGTTATGCCCTCTAGTTTTACAGCTTCCCCGTCTTTGGAAGAGGTTTTTTGTTCATCATTTCTCTTTAAGTATTTAAAGGTCTGAATCATATCTCCCCTGTCCCTCCTCTCCTCCAAAGTGAACATATTTAGGTCTTCGAGTCTCTTCTCATAAGGCTTCTGATGCAGGCTCCAAATCATTTTGGTTGCCTTTCTCTGAACAGTTTCCAGTCTTTTTACATCTTTTGCAAGATATGGTCTCCAAAACTGAACACAGTATTCCAAGTGAGGCCTCACCAGTGACTTGTAGTACCTCTTCCTTTCTGCTGGTAATCCCTCTTTGAATGCAGCCCAACATCCTCCTGGCTTTTGCCACCGCCTTGTTGCACTGTTTTGCCACCTTGAGATCATCAGAGATAATCACACCAAGGTCTTTCTCCCAAACCGTGCATACCAACCTCTCACCCCCTATCCTGCACATTTTCCTTGGATTTCTGCTACCCAAGTGCATGACATTGCACCTTTTCACATTAAATTCTAGTTGCTAAGCATTAGACCAGTCTTCCAGCTTTTGTAGATCTTTCCTCATGATAACCACTCCTTCGGGGGAGTCCACTCTGTTGCAAATTGTTGTGTCATCTGCAAGAAGACAGACTTTTCCATTCAGTCCTTCAGCAATATCACTCACAAATATATTGAACAGTGCCAGGCCCAGGATCGAACCTTGGGGCACCGCGCTAATCACCTTCCTCTCATCCTAGTGAGCTCCATGTACCATCACCTTCTGTTGTCTGTCAGTCAACCAATTTCTAATCCAGTTTACCATCTTGGGACCCATCCCCAAGCTACTGAGTTTATTGACAAGCCTCCTATGAGGAACAGTATCACAGGCTTTGCTGAAATCCAGGTAGATGACATCCATTGCATGCCCCTGATCTAGTTCCTTGGTCATCCATTCAAAGAACTCAATCAGATTTGTTTGGCAAAACCGTCCTTCGGTAAAACCATGTTGCCTCGGATCTTGCAACCTGTTGGTTTTGAGAAAGTTCACTATTCGCTCTTTCAGGAGCGCCTCCATTACATTTCCCGCCACCGAGGTAAGGCTCACGGGCCTGTAGTTTGACACTTCTTCCCTGTCACCACGTTTGTGTAGAGGTACAACATCAGCCATTCTCCAGTCCTGAGGAATCTCTCCTGTTTCCAAAGATCTGTTGAAGACATCCTTTCAGTATCCTGGGATGTATCCCATCCAGTCCCATGGCTTTGTCCACTTTCAGTTTAGCAAGTTGTTCTAACACCTCATCTTCTGTGAATGGTGTGGTATCTACTTCATTTCCATTTCCCATCTCCAGGATCTTCTTTAGTAAAAACAGAGCAGAAGTATTTGTTTAGCAATTTCGCTTTTTCAGTGCCACTTTCCACGAGTCCTTTCCCAGCACTTCTGAGTCCTGCAATTCTAACTCTGATCGTCTTCCTTTCCTGAATATACCTGAAGAACATTTTGTCGTCACCCTTAACATCTTTAGCCATCTTTTCCTCTGCCTTTGATTTTGCTATCCTTATTTCTCTTTTAGACTCTTTGAGCTTGATCCTGTATTCATTTCTGTGTTCTTCTGTTTGCAAGCTTTTGAATTTTGCGAAAGCTGTGTTTTTTGCCTTTATTTGAGCAGCCACCTCTTTGGAAAACCAAATAGGTTTCCTTCTCCTCTTGTTTTTATTTACTTTTCTTACATATTTATCTGTTGCCCCTTTTATTGCTGCCTTTAGTTTAGCCCATTGCAATTCCACTTCCCTTATCTCCTTCCACCCCGTCAGCTCCTCCTTTAAGTACTCAGACATTTTATTGAAGTCAGTGTTTTTGAAATTTAGGACTTTGAGCTTGCTATGATTGGCCTGTACCATGGCTTTTATCTCAAACCACACCGTGTGATGGTCGCTGTTGCTCACAGGGGCACTCACGCAGACATTCGACACTGTTGGTAAGCACTACATCCAGCATTGAGCTTTCCCTGGTTGGTTCCATCACCATTAGTCTAAGTAATGCATCTTGGAGGGCATCCACAAGTTTTTTGATTCTTTCCAGATGTGCAGAAGGAGTAATTCAATCCACATCAGGTAGATTAAAGTCACCCAATATGATTGCTTCCCCCTTTGTTGCTATCTTGGCAATATCTATAATCAATTTGTTATCTCTCTCTTCAATTTGAGTCGGAGGTCTGTAGACTACAGCAATATGGATGACAGTGCCATCTCCTCTTTCCAATGCAATCCAGAGCGCTTCTTCTTTTCCCCATGTCCCCTGCATTTCAGTAGCTTTCATATTGCTTTTGACATACAAGGCTACTCCTCCTCCTTTTCCATTTTCTCTGTCTCTTCTGAATAGATTATAGCCAGCTATGGCTATATCCCAATCATGCAATTCATTAAACCATGTTTCTGTAATGGCCATGATGTCCAAATTTGTTTCCACAATTAGCGCTTCCAGGTCTGGAATTTTGTTGGCTAAGCTTCGAGCATTTGTGCTCATTGCTTTCCAGCATTTACCTGGCTTGTATGTATTTTCCATTGATTTTGCTCTGCCCACTTCTTCCCACTTGTTTTTTATGTGTGGTTTGAAAGTGTGGCTGTTTCTGATGTTATTCTGCTTTTGCAGGGGGTGGCATGCAGATGTTGACCTTCCACATCCGTCACCCCCATTTCCTAGTTTAAATGCATATCCACATACTGCCTGAATTTTTCACTTAGGTTTCTTTTTCCTGCAACAGAGAGATGTAGTCCATCAGCACAGTATAGTCTCTTGTTGGTCCATCTGTTGCCCCGATTGCCAATAAATCTGAATCTGTCTTGTTTGCACCAGGTCTGGAGCCTGTGGTAAGGAAGTCTATTCTGACTTAGGGGAAAGGGAAAAAGGCAAAGAGTTCACCCTAGTAAAAGGGCCCCTTTTGCAAGGTCAGGGTAACAAAGCCACAGTCTCACCTAGGAACCAGAAAGCCCCCAGCTGGAACAGATTTCATGTTTCCCCTAGTGAAATAAGGGAGAGTGAATACAGACCTAAGGTCCAAGACCCCTATGTCAGTAAGCTCCCTGACTACTCAGGTGCCAGAAAGCAGAGTGATCTCCGTCACCTGGGAAGAGAGGAGGTGGGGCTAGAACCCTGGAGATATAAGCCTATGCTAGATTATAGTAGAGGAGAGAAGGTGGAAGGAACGCCAGAAGCAAGGGCAGAGGCAAAGGCAAGAAGAGGAGAAAAAGGGAGAGAAGCTGATACAAGCTGAGGCATAGGTACGAGCCTAAGAAGCCTGATTAATGCTGAGCAGAGCAGGAGAAGCCTGACTAATGCTGGGCAATGCAGAGGGACAGGAGACACTCTTAGCTCTAACGAGAGGCTGTTAGCCGAGCCCGGTGAGCCAGAAGGAGAGTCAGAGTACATGCAGCTAGGAGAGCCTGATGCTGAGCTGAATGAGGAAGACAACCTCATGGATTGCTCTTTGTGCCAAGCCGTAACTACAGAAGGGTTGAAGGAAAGCCAGCCCTAGGAGGAAGCCCATCAGAGAAAGGCAACCATAAGAGGTACGTAGATGGATTGTAAATTCCCACGAGGTAAAGAGGGGAAGTTTTACTAAGACGTAAGAACAAGCTGGAGTTGTGAATTGTGCTGGTTAACCACCTGCTACCTGTAAAGTGAGATGGCAAGAAAACTAATTAACTGTGAGGAAAAAGCTTTCTTTTTATGCTTCAGTTTTCCTGAGAAACCTGAATTGAACATTGCATGCACGTTGAAGGTTTGTTCCTGTTTGGAGTTTTTGTTTTTGCTTGTTAATTGAAAAACAGCCTGGAAAGGTTTGAGACTGAAAAAGAAGGCAAACTGCCACAGAAGAAAGCCTGTTTTGTGTAATGTGCTTTAACCAGCAAGGCTAAAGGAAGCTGGTAGCCTTGCTGTTAAAAGGCTATGTTTTTCTAAGCTGAAGAATACTTTAAGCTGCCACTTTGGTTTTGGGTTTTTGTTTTGCTTATAATCTGTAGTAATTTGAAGAAGCCTGGAGAGGTATGCCTGAATGTGGTATTTATGAACCTTTTGTTTGTGCTTAATTCATTTCTGTCATTGCTTTACCCCAAGGAGCCTGACTACAGCTTTCTACCTGAAGCCCATATATAGCACAATTAAACTACATTTCCCAGAAAACATTGCAGGAATTAGTCAGTTAAGGCTGAAAGGTGAAAGTTCCTCATACAACCATGCCCCTCTAAGCTATAGGCAAGTGGTGAGGGCGTGACAGTGACGTAGTTGTATGGATTTTTACCCTTCAGGATATACCAGGATTATACATATCAGGATATACAGCTGCAAGGATTTACAGCCCGAAGGTTGGTAGAAGCGGCAGCAGGACTTCGCTGGCAGAGTCGGCCAAACGAGGGAGCGGTCCAGGTTGGAGCACCAGGAAAAGGACACCCTTTTGAAGTGAGAGTCAATGCCTGAATAAGGTAAAGGGTACCAAGGCGTGGACTGGACCAGATTGAAGGAAAAAAAGAGAAAAAAAGGGAGCATAAAAGGCTGTTGAGTGGTGCCGCCCTTGGTGTTTTTCTTTTCTCTTACAGGTATCCCAGGACATGGATCCAAAAGAGCTGGTACAATGGATGGCCACTTAGTTTCAACGCCAGCAGGAGTTGGTACAGCTGGCGCAGGAGAGTGTGATTACAGCCATGAATGAGCAGCGAAAGCCTGTCCTGGACTTAGTGGAAGCCCTTATTACACTCCAGAGACAAGGAAGCAGAGGAATAGAGGCACCAGCGGGACCATCTATGCCTCAAATGGACAGTCTGGTAGACTCATACAACAGTGGGGCATTTAATTTTGGAAAGCTTTCCCCTGAGGATGATATAGATGACTTTTTGGAGTCATTCGAGAGGGTGGCACAAGCTGTAGGATGGCCAGCTAGCCAGTGGGTAGTGCGATTAGCAACCTCCTTAACAGGAGAAGCACTAGCCGCATATAGAGCTATGCCAGCAGCGCAGGCTATGGACTATAATGCAGTGAAAAATGCAATTAGAGACCGATTAGGGTTAACAAAAATGTTGTATCACCGCATCTTTAGAGCCACAGCCCTGAAGGCCGGAGAAACGCCTAAGGCCTTAAGCCAGAGAATTTGTGGTTTAGCCTTAAAGTGGCTGGCTCCAGAGGGGAAAACTATAGATATGGTGGTGGATATGGTAATATAAGAGCAGTTTATGGTTGCAGTACCAAAAGAGATACAACCCTTTCTGATTCAGCAAAACTGCCAGAGCACGGGAGAGGCAACCCTTTTGACTGAATGCTACATGGAAGCTGAGTTAGCTCGTCAGCAAAAGGGCGGCGCTCCAAAAGCAGGGGCAGAGGTTGGTTTTGGTTCATCAGAAAAGAAACAGGGAAATAATGCAGAGTTTGGAAAAACTTGTGTGCCTGCTCAAGAAGGAAAGCGGGCTGGAAAGAAATGTTATCATTGTGGGAAGATGGGACACTTGCAGAGGGGATGCAAAGCCCGCACTGGCCTAATAGGTACAAGTGTGAAACAGCTAGGAGAGGGTTTTCTCTTAAAGGTTAGCATACAGGGGGTCACTACCGATGCTCTGCTTGACTCTGGGGCCGACCAAAGCATGGTATCACAGCGGCTTTGGCGGGCAATTGAGGCCCAGAATGAGTCTGAACAGAGGAGGCCAGAAGGTAGGGTTCAAATTAGATGCATTCATGGCGCTGCTTCTTTTTACCCCGTGTACAAAGTAGTGATAAAAGGGGTAGGGGTGCAGAAAGAAATTCTGGTGGCAGTGGTTCCAAAACTCCTCCACGACCTGGTATTGGGAAGAGACTGGCCGCAGTTTAGGAGGGGACTAGGGAAAGGCCTACGGCAAAAGGTCGGGCTTGTGTCTACCTGGTCCCAGACTATGGCCAATGACCAAAAGGGTGGGTCCCCAGAGGATTCACTAGGAGTTTTTCCCTCACACGATGACCTGGTGGCTTCCCCATCTTCTAGGAGTAAGAAGGGGAAAGCTGTGAAATGCCGCGAGAGGCGGTGTAGGGCACAGGGGAGGGCTGGGATGGAAGTTAGTCAAGGGTTACCCCTGGGTGCCAGCGGAATTGGTCAAAAAGTTCCCAACCTTTCCTTATGAACAACAAGCAGACCCTGCACTCACCCAAGCATTTGAGTATGCCCGGGTTGTATGAGATACCCTCCCGAGATTCCTTCTAGACAAAGAGATATTATACAGGGAGAGTCAAGATCCCCGGACAGGGACGATCAGGAAACAGCTGGTGGTGCCCACAGCTTTCAAGGGGTTGGTCTTAAGGCTTGCCCATGACCATCCAGTGGGTGGCCACAAAGGGGTACAGGGGACCCTGGATCAGATCCTTATATGTTTCTACTGGCCCGGGGTCTTTAAAGAAACTGCCTGGTTTTGTGCTGCATGCCCTTCATGTCAGCGGGTCACGGCTGCCCGGCCTCCAGTAGTACCCATGATTCTGACACCCATAATATCTGACCCTATCGGACGAATCGCCATGGACATAGGTGGACCCCTGGTAAAAACACCCTGAGGATTCCAATATATTTTAGTCATGGTGGATCAGGCCACTAGATTTCCTTGGGCAGTCCCTTTGCGCAATATCTCTGCCAAAACAATAACATTAGAAGTAGTAAAACTGTTTTGCGAAGTAGGTTTTCTCCGGGAAGTATTAAGAGACCGTGGGACCAATTTTGTGTCGAAATATCTGGCCCAGGTTTGGGATGCTTTTGGGGTGCATCATATGAAAACGGCCGCCTATCACCACCAGTCTAATGGCCTGGTGGAAAGGCTGAATCAAACATTGAAACAAATGTTAAGACGGGGTTTAGATGGGAACGTGACAGAATGGGATGTGTTGCTTCCTTTCATTCTTTACGCCTGCCGGGAACAGATACAGGTTTCCCTAGGTGTATCTCCCTACGAGTTAATGTATGGCCGAGCCCCTCGGGGTCTCCTGGACATATTAAGGGAGCATTGGTTAGAGCCGGAGAAGGAGGCTAAAGGAGTCCCTCATTTTCTCCGTGATTTAAGAGGGCAGTTGAGTAGGACCTCCCAGGTTGCCGAAGAGAATTTACAAGCTAGTCAAGCTTGCCAGAAGGAGCGATATGACCAGACGGCAAAGCCCCGCCAGTTATTTATTTATTTATTTATTTATTTACATTCTCTTATATACCGCGCTATTTTCCATCAGTGCGGTTTACATTGAACAAACTGAAATTACATTGAACAGGACATTATAACTTGGAGATAACTATTTTACAGGGAACATGGGCTATGGAGGGTTAAGTGGCTTGCCAAGACCACAAGGAGCACCTGTGGGACTAGAAACCCCAGTCCTTCCGGCCCAAGGTTGCTGTCCTCTAGTGGGATTTGAACCCCTGACCTTCCGGCCTGAAGTACCTTGCCCCAACCACTAGGCCACTCCTCCACTCCAGTTAGCCCCGGGAGAGAACGTCCTACTAATGGTGGCGGGCGCCACTCCCAAATTTGAGGTTCAATGGAAGGGACCATGGAAAGTGACCAAACAAGTAGACCCGGTATCCTATGAGGTAGAGAGTAGTCCGGGTTACAGGCAAATTTATCATATAAACGTGCTTAGGCCCTGGCAAGAAAGATCTGCAATGGACAGTCTATCCAGGGTAGAACATCGGGCAGGGAAACTACATCAAAATGCGGACGCCTTATCAAGGATTACGGACTGTTCGGAGGAACTCCAACAACCTCCGCCAGCCCGTAATACCTTGGGTAGGGGAGTATGTGGTAAGGAAGCCTATCCTGACTTAGGGGAAAGGGAAAAAGGCAAAGAGTTCACCCTAGTAAAAGGGCGCCTTTTGCAAGGTCAGGGTAACAAAGCCACAACCTCACCTAGGAACCAGAAAACCCCCAGCTGGAACAGGTTTCATGTTTCCCCTAGTGAAATAAGGGAGAGTGAATACAGACCTAAGGTCCAAGACCCCTATGTCAGTAAGCTCCCTGACTACTCAGGTGCCAGAAGGCAGAGTGATCTTCGTCACCTGGGAAGAGAGGAGGTGGGGCTAGAACCCTGGAGATATAAGCCTATGCTAGATTATAGTAGAGGAGAGAGGGTGGAAGGAATGCCAGAAGCAAGGGCAGAGGCAAAGGCAAGAAGAGGAGAAAGAGGGAGAGAAGCTGATACAAGCCGAGGCACAGGTACAAGCATAAGAAGCCTGATTGATGCTGAGCAGAGCAGGAGAAGCCTGACTAATGCTGGGCAATGCAGAGGAACAGGAGACGCTCTCAGCTCTAACGAGAGGCTGTTAGCCGAGCCCGGTGAGCCAGAAGGAGAGTCAGAGTCCATGCAGATCAGAGAGCCTGATACTGAGCTGAATGAGGAAGACAACCTCATGGATTGCTCTTTGTACCAAGCCGTAGCTACAGAAGGGTTGAAGGAAAGCCAGCCCTGGGAGGAATCCCTCCAGAGAAAGGTAACCATAAGAAGTACGTAGATGGATTGTAAATTCCCACAAGGTAAAGAGGGGAAGTTTTACTAAGACGTAAGAACAAGCTGCAGTTGTGAATTGTGCTTGTTAACCACCTGCTACCTGTGAAGTGAGATGGTAAGAAGCCAAATTAACTGTGAGGAAAAAGCTTTCCTTTTACTCTTGAGTTTTCCTGAGAAACCTGAATAGAACTTTGTTTGCACGTTGAAGGTTTGTTCCTGTTTGGAGTTTTTGTTTTTGCTTGTTAATTGAAAAACAGCCTGGAAAGGGTTGAGACTGAAAAAGAAGGCAAACTGCCACAGAAGAAAGCCTGTTTTGTGTTATGTGCTTTAACCAGCAAGGCTAAAGGAAGCTGGTAGCTTGCTGTTTTTCTAAGCTGAAGAATACTTAAAGCTGCCACTTTGATTTGGGGTTTTTATTTTGCTTATAACCTGTTGTAATTTGAAGAAGCCTGGAGAAGTATGCCTGAATATGGTATTTTTGAACCTTTTGTTTGTGCTTAATAAATTTCTGTCATTGCTTTACCCCAAGGAGCCCGACTACAGCTTTCTACCTGAAGCCCATATATAGCACAATTAAGCTACATTTCCCAGAAAACATTGTGGGAATTAGTCAGTTAAGGCTGAAAGGGCAAAGTTCCTCATACAACCATGCCCCTCTAAGCTAGAGGCGAGTGGTGAGGGCGTGACAAGCCATATATTAAAGCTGTTAATGTGATGCAGCCTTTTTGTCCCCTTACCAAGAACAGGTAGAACTTCTGAGAATGCAACAGTGTTAACAATGGGCCTGAGTTTCTCTCCCAGAGATTGGAAGTCCTTTTGGGCTGTAGAGGCACTGTTTCTAGCCAGGTCATTTGTGCCCAAGTGGATAATAACATCAAATTTGTAGTGTTCACTTTTTGCGCTAAGTATTTCAACAACTTGGTTTGTATTCTTGCTGGCTGAAGAGCCTGGTAGGCACATGACTATCTTCTCTCCTTTGAACTGTGTTCCCAAGTTGGTGCCTCTGATGATGGAATCTCCAAGTAGTAGTTTTCTGTTTGGTGAGGTTTTCTTCATATTGGGTGCTTTAGCAGGAGATTGGGCATTGTCTGACTCATTTAAGGGCCCTTCAGTTTCTTTGGATTGGGCATCCTCATTAGCCAAGGCAGAGAAGGCATTGTGCAGAGATATTTCTTGATGTATAGGATGTCTCTGCGTTACAGGTCACAATCTACCAGAACCCATTGTGATCCATTTGTTCCTGTGGTGTTTGATTCTTTGTGGGAGCGGTGGTGGACTTTGTTCAGTTTGTATCCTAGAAGAGGTGCACTTCATTGCAGCCAGTTCCTCTCTCAGTAGAGACACTTCTTTATGCATGGAAGCTAGGTCTTTCCTTAGTAGAATCAGTTCTTCATGCATGGCAGCTGACTTTAGGCATATAGGACAAGCTCTTAGGCTCCAAATGATTCATCTTTGAATGAAAGTGCCACAGTAATTGCACTGAATACACGACATGTTGATTAAGCAATCCCAGAATAGGAAGAAGAAGAAGAAGAAAAGATGAAGAGGATGTGGGCTTTAACCCAAGTGAGGAACAATAGATGGCACGTATGTGACCACTGTATAGGCAATGTAGCCCCTGGGGTGGGTGGGGTGAGGGGTAGGGTGGGCCGGCTCCTAAGTGTCTCTGGCCAGTAGGTTGTTCCTGAACTGTGGGCACACACAATGGAGTAGGTATGGGAACCCACCAATAAGGACAAATAGATAAATATGTGGAGACAAACAGACAGACAGATAGAATTCACAGTTACGTAGCAAATTCAGCAAAAATCACTTTTTGGGAGAGCTCTGGAAAGCACTCCTCTTCTCAAGGAACAGAAAGGCAATCTGAGCAAGCCCACATGCAGAACAGGAAATGGAGGTCTACAACAATACCTCAGCAGGGGGGAGGGGTAGTCACTCAGGTAGACTAAGAGAAAGATAGTTTAAAACTCTACAGCAATGGAGTAGGTAAGGGAACCCACCAATAAGGACAAATAGATAGATAAATATGTGGAGACAAACAGACAGACAGGTAGAACTCACAGTTAAGTAGCAAATTCAGCAAAAATCACCTTTTGGGAGAGCTCTGGAAAGCACTCCTCTTCTCAAGGAACAGAAAGGCAATCCAGCCCTCATGATCCATACACCATGTTCAGCATGTGCCCCCTTCCTCTTCACTCCTCAACTCCATATCCATTATTTGCCCTCTACCCCATGTCCACTATCTGCCCTCCATGTCCTTATGCCCTCACCCCATGTCCAGTCTCTACTTTCCATCCTATGTCCAACATCTGCCCTCGGTCCTTCTACCCACCCACTTATATCCAACACCTGCCTTCTATCCCCTTATGCCCTCCAACCTGTGTCTGCTCTGTACTCCTACACTATATGTCCAGCATTTACTCTTCATACCCTACTGGTATCCTGCATCTGCCTTCCACACCTCCACTCTCCTATTTTGTGCCCAGCATCTGTCCACTACTCCATCTTCATATCCATCATCTCCCTTCCAACCATTACCCCCTCCATTGGTATCCAACATTTCCTTTCCAGCCATTAACCCCCCTTCTATTCAGCATTTCCCGTTCAGCTAATAATGCCCCCCCCCCACACACACACACACTGCTGCCGCCACTATTGTTTTCCCCATGTCTGCAGTGGTAGCAGACATCAAAATTTAAACATTTTAAAAAAGCACAGTTCTTTGTCACTCTGAGTTTGGAAGCCTGCAAATGCCCACCCTTTCTGATATATTGCATCATGTCCAAGGTTGCGGGCATTTGCAGGCCTTCCAAGTGTGGAGTCGCAAAGACCTGAAGGTTTTTTTTGTTCTTTAAAGTCCATTGCCCGCTGCCAGTCCAGACGGGAAAAGCAGCAGCAGCAGCAGCGGCAGCAAGGGGGGTGGGCGAATCACTGAGAAGTTTTCTTTTTAAGACAGCATGAGGCGTTTGCCACTGGCCTGTTGGTGCCACCCCCCTCCTTCCCAAGAAAGATGCTGGTATGCCATACTGTTGCCTACTCGCACAAAAAAAAGCCCTGGAGATCAGAATTAAGATTTTGAGATCAGGACAAACTCAATTCCCATGGAATTTTAAAAATGGCTGTGTTGAATGTGGAGCTGTTTCTAAAATGCATAGAATTAGGCATTTACACATGGAAAACATCCACAGAGGAAACCCGACAACTTACACATAGAAGTGCCAGAATTTTATAGCTTGTACATGTACCCATGAGCCATTTTGCAAAATTGAACATCTAGGGGCTGCTACTTAACTGCAGAGGATGCTATATTTAACTTATTTCATTTTGGAGGTGGAAATATACTTGGGGTGGATTAAGGAGATAACCCCTTAATCCTTCCTGTAAAAGGATGGCCGAAATGTATACTTTTTAAAAACTTTACATATGCCAGAGAGCGGCTGCAAATTCTGACATGGAGATTTTGGGGCTTACACATGCATTGCCTATCTGAAACAGAGAATGCATGCATAGACTTTTGTTCCATTCAGGCTTTCTCAAACCATGCCCCTGACATGTCCCCTCAAAGCTTCCATTTCTCAAATGGCCATTTACACATAGATATGATTTAAATGTGTATCTGCATAATTATATACATGCAAATTGTGAATAAGGCCTCTAAAATAACCCCTCATTGTGACTCTGAATACCACCAATATAGGGCCAGTGGCACCTCTGATGACAGTATCTGGATATTCAGTGCTAGCCAAATATACAATAGACAGACATTCAAAACGTTTCCTGTCCTGAAAATAACTCAGAAGAATAAGGTGAGGCAAGTTCATTCACATTTCATCTGGTGCATCTTCATTTTATAACTTTATCACGGAAAGCTGACGTTTTTTTCTAATTTAGTTCTGGATTCACCATTGGCAATCAAGCATAACCATCATCTTGATTTTTTTTTTAAAATTTTACTTAGTATGTATCAAACTAGGGAGAAGTAAGATGTAAACTGATAGACTGCAGAAGGATTTCTTAGTTTGCTGCATTGGTCATTGGTGGGAAAGACAAGAGAAAATATTAAAGATGGGTACTTAAGTCTGCGAAATATGTACTATATCTGAACTCCACTGTAGCTGTATTGGCTACTGTCAGAAACTGAATGCTGGGCTTGATGAGCATTTAATCTGGCACGGGTGGACAGTTCTTATTAGGCAGAAATGAGACACACTGTTAGCTATAGAGCAGTGGTTCTCACCCTTTTTTGTACCACGACCCCTTTTGCCATTGGTCAACTTGTGATGACCCTCGATGATAAAATCGAATGTGTCTCTTCCTTTACCATTAACGCATTGTCGCTGTAATCATTTGTTGAATTACACAGGTACACTAAAAAAAATTTTTTTTAAACTGCCTCTAATGTTTCGATTGATTTTTACGTTTTTTGGTGCGCTGAATCCAAATCTGGTAACCAATTTGCTCCATCACGTACAGATTTTTTGCTACATTGGGTTAGCAGTTTGAGATGAACGTTTCAGATTGAGTGCGATCGAGATAAAAGTTTCTTGGATGAATTCTTTATACTAATTGTTTAGTAGTTATTCAAATAAGAATAAAGAAAATTGTAACAAGGCAGCACATAAGAATAGAGTAATGTCAACAAAACACACTGTGATGGTAGCAAAATTGTCTGCACTTAAAACAGCCACATACATGTGCACAAACATTGAGCATATAAGAGCGAGGTTAGACACAAAGCAAAGCAAAGAAATGTGCAAAAAATGTTGTACAGGTATGTATGTAAGAATAGAAAACGCAAACCGCACCATTGCAATACATGAAGACAAACACCCACCCGATGGTGTGAAAATAAAATTCTAATAAATGAGATCCGACACTGTGGTAATAACTAGCAAATTTGTATTTCAAAGTTTAGTAAAAACACGATATTTGTCAACACAGTTTAGATTTTAAAGTCATTCTTGGGTCAATCAATCTCTTGGTGGGCCCGTTTCTTCTTCCCCCGAATGCTTCTCTTGGTGCGCTGCTTGGCGTATTTTTCATCTGGGGTTTCCCGCAGCAGCAACCAGCAGAAATCAGCCATCATAGTGGTGTTCCATCTTCCTTGGTACCTTCTCTCTGCGTCCTTGATGTCCTGGTGAAACCTTTCACCTTGTTCTTCACTGTACGCCCCCAGGTTTTCGGGAAAGTAGTTCACATGGGAGTGCAAGAAATGGACTTTCAGGCTCATGTTACAGCCTTGTTCTTTGAAGGCATTGAGCATCCTGGCAACAATATCCTTATAGTTCTCATCCTGCCTGTTCCCCAAGAATTTGAGAACAACATCCTTGAAGGAATCCCAGGCTTCTTTTTCCTTCTCAGACATCGTTTCAGCGAATGCTCCATCTGAAATGAGTTTCCTTATATCAGGGCCAACAAACACTCCTTCCTTTAGCTTTGCTTCAGAAAGTCGGGGGAACTTTGAGCAAAGGTACCGAAAGCACTCACCATCTTTTGGAAGGGACTTGATGAATTGCTTAATGAGACCCAACTTAATGTGGAGAGGTGGTAATAGAATTTTATCACGAGGTACCAAGCTCTCATGAAGAACATTTTTCTCACCGGGTCCCAAATACTCCCGAATTGGCCAGTCTTTTTTCCCCCAGTGTAGGTCGCGGGCCCGGCTATCCAACAAGCAAAGGAAGCAGGGATATTTGGTGAAACCGGATTGTTGCCCTAATAGCATGGATAGAATTTTAAAGTCTCCACAAATCATCCACTTATGCTCATCATAACGAATCTTCTGAAGAATCAGGGCCAAATTCTCGTATTTTTCTTGGAGAATAACAGAGTGAGCAATAGGAACTGAAGCGAATGTGTTGCCATTATGAAGAAGAACACCTTTTATGCTGTCTTTTGACGAATCAATGAACAGCCGCCATTCAGCAGGATCATACTTGAGTTTAAACGTTTCCATCACTCCGTATATATCATTGCAAAATACCAAATCTTCCTCTTTGCTGAAATACTTCAAAAATTGTGTCTCGCGGTTGCGGTACCAATAAAAAGTTGTTCCTGGTGACAATAGATTTTTCTGTTTAAGCCGAGAACCTAGCAGTTGGGCAGCATCTTTTGGGAGTCCTAAATCCCGGACTAAATCATTCAATTCAGCTTGAGAGAAAAGTTCAGGTTTCGGATCTGGTTCAGTTTCAAACTCGGAAGTACTGGACTCATCGGGAAAAGCCATCTGATGAGTCTCATCATGATCAGAACCGTCCACACAAATATGATCCAAAGATTTTGGTGGTTCAGGCACAGGTACTTCGTTGCTATGAGGCATAGGCCTAATTGTTGAGGGAAGGTTGGGGTAACTTATTACGTTCTTATTTTTTAAGTTGTATCCCTTCACAATGCAAGAGCAAAAATAGCAGTCACTGCTGTGGTCTCTTTGTTCACGCCACATCATAGGTATTCCAAAACGAAATGCTTGTTTTTTACCTTTCATCCATAAGCGTAGATCTTCCTCACATGTCTTGCACACTTTGTGAGGAGCCCACGGTTTGTCTTGATCGCCTAACTTCAAACCGAAATAGGCGAAATATACTTTTTTAATAAATGCAGAAATGTTCCTCTGCCGCTTTTTCACGGTATATTCCCCACAAATAAAACAAAAACTGTCCGGAGAGTTGACGCAACCTCTGGCTCTGTGAGCCATCACAAATACACAGCACTGCAAACTACAATTGTAGTGAACCACTTCGGAATAAAGCTGGATTACGACTGAGCAAACAAAAGGTAATAATGAACTTGCAAGAAACTGAAATTTGACAGGAACGTTCATGTCGCAACCACCGTGTTTGAGCGAGCGAACGAGGCGAGGCGAACAGGAAAGAACATGCGCCAGCGCAAGTACTGGATTTAGCCCCCCGCCTCCCAATTGTCCTGTTAATGTATAAAATGAATACAAAACACTCTAAAATATCATGAGGGAGTGTTTCTAGTTAGTTAACCATTACAACCTCTATTTTGGGCCAAGAAAATAAACTGCAGTCGGCTAAAAAGAAATTATGTGAACATTCCTTATATGGGTAAGAAATCTAATTTTGCAAGAAAACATGACGTGATGGAACATTTTGGCTATTTTTCCTGGATTCAGCACCCCAAAATCTATAGGAATCAGTTGCAAAACTGGAGGCAGTTTTTTGGTAGTGTACCTGTGTTATTAATATATTATAGGCCTTTGCAATATGTTTTATTTGTAAAATTTACTTATTTAAACCTCAATAATTAATCACAATAACAAGTAACAATATTTGATTTCAAAATTATAATGATTTTGTAGTCAAATCACTAATATGAAATACAATTATTTTTTCTACCTTTTTTGTCTGCCCAATTTATTGATGCCTTTGAATTATGGTGCTGGCGGCGAATACTGTGTATACCATGGACTGCCCGAAGAACAAACCAGTCGGTACTAGAGGAGATCAAACCTAAGCTTTCTTTAGAAGCTCAGATGACAAGACTTCGACTTTCATACTTTGGACACATCATGCGAAGAGAGAGAACATTAGAGAAAGACATCATGCTTGGCAAGATAGAAGGTCAGCGCAAAAGAGGAAGGCCAGCAATGAGATGGATCGATACAATAACAGCAGCTACGGGTACCAGTCTGTCAACAATGAGCTGCCTGACTGAAGACCGAACACAGTTTAGGATAGCTATCCAGAGGGTCGCCATGAGTCGACTCCGACTCGACGGCACTTAACAACAACAATTTATTCTCTGATCATGCTGGTCTTGTCTTTTTCTCTATTCTTGCCTTCTCCATCACTATTACATTCTTCTTCTCTTCTGCCACGCTTCAGATCATTTCACAATCCCAGCTATTCGACTACTGCTCCAACCCCAACACTCACAGCATCTTTATCATGAGGCCCACAGTCCATACTGGCAGTTGGGCTCCTTGCACAGTATGCTGCAGTAAAGTTGCTACCTGATGAGTCAGATGTAAAAAGACGTGAAAGTACATGATAAGAAGAACAAGCAGGAGACAGTGCCAGGAAATTTGCATATGACAGTTTCTATTTAGATTCACATACTTACTAATATTAGCCATATGAGCTAATGTGGTCTGACACCCATTTGAAAAGCACGCCACTCCTTGCAGCTCTTTTACAAGGTCTGTCCAAAAAGAAACCAAACTTGCTAAAGAGGGCGCCAGTGAGCTAACACAGCAGACTTGCAATAATGGTGGTGTGTAGTGGTGACCTTGAGCTTTAGCTCCCACTTGCTCGATCATGCCACGTGAATTAGTTATGGACTACATGAAGTAGAGTGAACTCATCTCATATGCCTTTTGCTATTTTTTGCAAGTTGAAATATGAAGGATCTTGATGAGCAATGCATTTGTGTGAAATTCTGTGTGGAATTGACTTTTACCAATACTTTTCAGATGTTGCAGCAAGTTTATGGAGAGGATTGTTTAAGCTGCAAGAAATGTTACAAATGGTACTGAAATTTCAAATTGGGCAGAATGTCCACTGAAGATGATCCCAAAACTGGACGGCCTTCCATGTCAATGGACAATGATCACGTTAAGAAAGTGCATGCTTTGATTCTTGAAAATTGTCGCCTCTCTGTGAAATTGCTGAAGAAATAGGCATCAGTAAAAGATTTGTGTCACATAATTGTGACTGAAAAACTTCAGATGCATCATATTGCTGCAAAATTTGTCCCATGTCCTCATGGATCATGGTACAATTGTCTATCCTCTGCTGAAGAATTCCAATCTAGATCCATCCCTTCCTGAACATTTCCACCCAGTTTCTAACCTTCCTTTCCTTTCAAAAATCTTAGAGAAAGTGGTGTTTCAGCAGACATTGACTCATTTAGATAAAACCGATTATCTGCACCCCAATCAGGTTTCAGAGAGGGGCACAGTACACAAACAATTATTCTTTCTGTTCTCAATGATGTCTATCATTCTCTGGATAAGAGTAATGTTTCCTTGGCAGTATCACTTGATCTTTCCTGTGCATTAGATCTGGTGAACCATTCTTTACTTCTTTCATGTTTATCTTCTGTCGGCATTCAGGGTGCAGTCCTACATTGGTTTCACTCTTTCCTTTCTCATTGGTCCTATCTCATATCATCCCAGGGTTCTAGTTCCTCCTCCTTTCCTCTCACCTGTGATGTTCCGCAGGGATCAGTTCTCACACCTCTTCTTTTTAATATTTTTCTGGCTCCTCTTGCTACCATTATCCAGCAGCAGGATGTCGCCGCATATTATTATGCGAACGACATCCTGCTGCTGTTCCACACAGATCCCAATGCCCCTGATTTAACTGCCCTTAACAAATGTCTGTCTCTTATTGCTACCTGGCTTTATGACAATTGCCTAAAGCTGAATCCAAGTAAAACATCCGCCATTTGGCTAACTAGATCTATTTCTTCTCCATCTACCGCTCCTATACTTGGCACTTTTCCCATTCTCCTCATGTCTTCTATGCACTACCTTGGAGTCATTCTGGACACTGCTCTCTCTTTTCAGGCCCAGATTAGCTCAGTGGTGAAATGGTGTTTCCATACGATGTGCCAGATTCTCTCAATTTGTTCCTTTCTTTCAGAATCTTCACTCCATTCACTTTTTCTCATGCTGGTCATTTCAAAGATTGACTATTGCAATATCATCTATGCTGGTTTACCACACTTACAACTTAAATGATTTCAGTCCATACAAAACACCACAAGCCATCTTCTATACCATGCTTCCAGATTCAATTACATTTCCTCTCTTCTTATTCAGTCGCATTGGCTTTCTGTTACTCATCATATTCACTTCAAGATCTTAACGCTCATTTATAAGACCTTACATTCCGGTATACCCACTTATCTTTCCTCTTTGCTGATCTTATTTGCCCCTCCTCGACTCCTCTGATCTATTCATGGTTTTCGTTTATATCTGCCATCCCCTTCACAAGTCCATTAAGAATGCAGTTGACACTCAGCTTTTTATTATTTAGATCCTCATCTATGAAATTCTCTCCTGGCTGCAATCAGACCGGAAACTTCCTATCCTCAATTCAAGACTTCCCCAAAACCCCTTTTTTTTTTCAATTAATTTATGATCTCCCTCCTTCTGCCTCTCTCTCCTGAATACAGGATCTGCGTGGAGCTGCACTTCTCCTACTCTTTTTTCCCTGGATGAACTTCTTCCCTCTATAACTTCTCTGTTCTGATTTTTAATTGGCATTCTTTTATTTTTCCTTGTTGATTTTATGTAAACCGCTTTGACATTTGAAAGGCTCAAGTCTCAATAAACATAAATATAAACATAAACATAAAATGTGTGCTATTTTTTTTTTTATTTAGACAAATGTGTGAAAGGACCAAAAACTGTCAGAAAACTGGGTCAAAAGCCCAAACTCAAAACAAATGAAAATGTTTGCATGGTGTACATCCTTAGTGACAAGAAGGGAAGAACAAGGAAGAAGAGGCCATAAGCATAGGGAGAGTAAGGGGAATAAAAAGAGTGAGCAAGGTGAGAAGGCGTATGAGAGTGAGCAGGGGTCCAGGAAAGAGAATGAGACCACTGAGTAGGTGGACACAAAGGAGAATGAGAACAGTGATCAAGGGGACAAAAATGACAGAAGTTAGGTGATATATGATCCTAGCCAGGAATCATTTCATAGTGCTTGCACAGACCTTCAGGTCATCTTCCTACAACAGTGCATTTTACTTGAGGAGTATTCTTTCTCTGTATCTGTCAAGGCCTCTTTGACAATAGGACAACTTGCCATCTCATGCAAAGAACTTTCCTACTTTGATGGTGACACAGCTGATTCATAACTCAAAGCAGATGATTACACAATATTTAACTGCCCAAGAGTGAACAAAAGAGGTGGAGGAATGCTAATCCTTGCCAAATCCAACCTAACGTTCCTTCTCCAACCACAGCATCTACAAATGAAATGGATAGTGTCTCAACAACAAACTGCAGCCTCTCAATATCTAGTATACTGAGCCCCATCACCTAGTACTGATGTGCTGATCTCAATTCTAGAAACAGCATGCAAGAGCACCACAAAAAACAAACTCCTAATACTTTTAGGCGATTTCAACCTAAATGTGTTCCCCAAAGTTCAAGCAAACACATTCCTTGAAGCTATGAACACTCTTGACTACCAGCAAATAGTTAACAATCCAACATACGTAAAAAGAAGCATACTAGACCTTATCTTCACACCCAAGACCAGTCATGCAGATACACATATCTCTACCTCACAGCTCAACCCTATCCCATGGTCAGACCACTCTATGATCAACTTCACCATCCCTCTATGCATAAGCAATCAAAGTGAAAAACATGTTCACATTACCAGACACAGATTTCAGAAATTCAACAATCATTCATAATGAAGATCACCCCTCAACTAGACATAGACATGCTGATCCAGAACTAGAACTGGACCATAACCAACACATCTACTGCTCCACCAACAAAATTCACACCGAAACACAAACCAAATACAACCTGGTACACAAGAGAGCTCAGAAACTTGAAAAGAGCTGAGAAAATTTGAGAGAAAATGGAGAAATTCAAAACAACCAGAAATCCAGAAAAACCATTCACAAACTAGATGAATACAAGACCATGATCAATGCCACAATAAAGAAATATCACAGAAAAATCATAATGAGTTCACTCAATTGCCTGAGATAGCTATTTGACCTCGCCCATCTCTAACCACGGACCTCACTCAGGAGAAAACCAACAACATTCCCCACTCACAGTTACTAGCATACTTCTTCCAGAGCAAAATAGGAACCCCAGACAACACCCCACAAACACCACTGAACAATATGCCCTTCAATAAACTGGCTGGCCTTTGACTCAATATCAAACAATAACATAGAGCGCATAATCATCAGTCTTAACACCACTACTTCTCTTCTGGACCCATGTCTTGTCAGCTGGATCAAGGCAGCCAGACCTGAACTATCTACATTCATCTGTAACCCCACACAACTTTCTCTCAAACAGGGTTTATTTTTATTTATTTTATTTATTTAGCTGTATTTATATCCTGCTTTTCACTGGGTCAAAGCGGTCAATTGGGGGATACATTTAACACGAGGGGATATGAGACACATATGCTAATACTTACAGGGAACATGGGCAATGGAGGGTTAAGTGGCTTGCCCAAGGCCACAAGGAGTGCCTATAGGACTAGAAATCCCAGTCCCTCCAGTCTGAGATTGCTGTCCCCAGGTGGGACTTGAACCCCCGGCCCTCCGGCCTGAAGTACATTGTCCTACCCACTAGACCACCACTCCCTCCAGGGTTAGCTACCTAAAGAATTAAAAACAGCATCAGTTTTCCCCATCTTAAAAAAACTCTACTGAAGCTATAGAAGACCCCACCTCTTACAGACCATATGAAGCCTGCCCTGCATTGCAAACATAATTGAAAGGATAGTACTCCTTGACAGATGCACACCCCTAGACTAATACCAGCATGACTTCAGGCCATACCACGGTGTGGAGACACTCCTCACTTCACTACTGGATTCAATAATTAAAAGCATAATAATTAAAGGGATACATACTGATCTTTCTCGACATAACAACAGCATTTGACTTAATATCATACAACCTCCTGCTCGCAAGACTAGAGGCCATTGGAGTTGGTGGAACCCCACTTGCCCGGTTCCAATCATATCTATCAGACCATCAATGTCAGATATGGATAGGAGCACACAAATCAACCTCATACACACAACATATAGGAGTACCACAAGGCAGCCCATATGCACCATATTCCACAAGCATAAATTTAGTACAGGATTTATGCAAATTAAATAATGATGTTCACACATTATGATGTTGCTACCCCAGACCTAAGTAAAATAACAGCTTGCTTCTCTGATATTAACCTATGACTAGCAAAACATAGTCTCAAAATTAACTACAAAAATACAGAGGCACTCCACATTTCCAGAAGCAAAACCTTCTCGCCCCTTAAAACACTCAGAATTCAGAATGTAGAGCTGGAGACCAAACAAGAGGATAGATACCTGGGCATAACAGTTGATCAATAACTTGACTTTGCCTCTCACATCAGTAGGACCACAAGAGCCATCTACTATAAAATAAAAAACCTCCATAACCTGCGACCTCTACTAATAAGACATAACTTCCGCTCGGTATTCCCCTCATCTTTCTACACCAGGACTTCAGTAATAGCATCTACTAAGTATTTCCCAAATATGTACTGCACCAACTACAGATGGCCCAATGCACTGCAGCCCACAGCATAGTAGGAGTGATAAGGAGTGACCACATCACACCAATACTAAAATGTTTACAGTGGATCTTCTTAGCCAGCCGAATCAAGTATAAATCAATAATATAGTATACCATTATTGGCCAAACTAACAGAAAAAGCTGTACAAATGCAACTTCAAGAGCACACAGATGCATCGGCCCCTCTAGATGAGCATCAATACGGCTTCCGCCCACATCACGGAGTAGAAACACTGCTCACGGTTTTAATAGACAAACTGTCAAGAGGCATAGATAACACTAAACAAGCATTTATCTTATCTTTTTGGATATAACTGCAGCTTTTGACAGTGTGAACCATTGCTTGATGATTAAACAACTACAGCAAACTGGACTCAAAGACACTGTCCTCAATTGGTTTAATTCCTACCTCCAAGATAGAACACAAACAGTCAGAATCAATCAAGAAACCTCAACAAAATTCAAACAAGAATAGGGCCTCTCACAAGGCTCAGCATTATCTGCCCTCCTTTTTAACATATACCTCCAGCCCATATGCCATATATTCGGGAAACACCATGTATACTACCACATATACGCGTATGACATTATGTTATACCTTCCATTCATGATACCAAACTCTCCAATTAAATTACTATCTGAGTGCTTCAGTGAAGCATCACAGTGGCTCAAAACCCACAATCTCTACATCACCTTCTCCAAAACGGAGGTACTTTACATCACCAGAAACATCAATTTAGTTCCACCTAATTCAATATCACTCCCTGAACACCAACATAGCTATAAAAAAAGAGGTAAAATATTTAGGTGTCACACTAGACCAGACACTAAGCATGGGACCCCATGTCAAAAATATGGTGATTAAAATACATTATAAGCTTAAACTTTTAAAACAACTCCGGCCTCTAATCCATCAGCAAGACTTCAAATCAGTTATACAATCAATGATCACTCCACACTTTGACTTCACGAACACCATCTTACAGGGCCTACCAAAACAAACACTCAGACAGCTGCAGTTAGCACAAAATGTGGCAGCATGCTCCATCTTAAACATTAGATCAACAGAACATATTACACCCATATTGTTTAATCTCCACTGGCTACCAATTAATAGCCGTATTACACATAAAATACTAGTCACTACATTCAAAGTACATAGCCCTAACCTTCCTCAACATCCTAATCTCCACTGAAAATTCAGGGCCGCGGAGCTGGTGCACGCGGCCCCATGGTAACCGGGGGGGCGGCAAGGATGCAAACCCCCCCCCCGGGCCGCGGCATTGGCGGGGTAATGGGGGACGAGCCGGAGCTGTGCTGGACGCCCCATTGGCTCCCGCGGGCTGCCGGGAGGCGGAGGGAGACAATGGGGTGAAAGGGAGGCGGGACCAGCCTCCGAGCGAGCACGGGGACGCGCCGTGGCTCCGGCCTTTTCCAGGTCGGAGTCAGACGCGTCGGGTGCAGCACGAGCGTGCTCTGGAGGTACCGCGTGGCTGGGGAGGCAGTGCGGGGGTCCGATTTGGGGGAAAGGCCTGGTGGTTGTTGCCTGGGGGTGCCGGGGGGGACTATAAAAAAAAAAACCCGGGAGAGTGTGGCTGTTGGGGTCTGCAGGGTTATCGGAGTGGCAAGCAAAGGGGTTGGGGGGGTCCTCAAAGTGTACGGGGGGGGCTGGGAACTGGAGGCTGGATTATAAAAAAAAAAAAAACACCAAACCCTCGAAATAAATTAAATTTAGACAGACAAAAAAAAAACCTGAAACAAAAGGGTAACAGGCAGACCACTTGCTGTAGCAGGACTGGGAGCCATGCGGTCTGGGAAAGGGCGGGGGGGGATCCCAAGAAAAGGATTGAGAAGGGGCCAAGGGAGGGGGGCAGCTGGGGGGATTCGGGGGAGGATTTGACAAGGTCTGCCCAAAGGGGGGGGAAAAGGGGGTAGGGTGAGGGGGGGTCCGGGGGGCGCTGGTCTTACAGTGACCCGGGGTGGAGGCAGAGCGGGCAGTTGGGGAACACGTGCTGGGGAGAGCGGGCGGTGTGTGGGTGTGCCCGCGCAGGCTCGGCCCGTAGGGGCGGGGGAGGGACAGGGAGGCACGACACTGATTGCTGACCGCCTGGGTCCAGAGGGGCGGTCAGGGGGGGGCAGGGGAATTGAGTGGGGGACCTGCTGGCCCTCTAGATAGGAGAGTGCCTGAAGTAGGGCTACCTCTGATGGGGGGAGGGGTGCCTGTGTTGGGTGAGGCGTGGGCTGCCGAGAGTGCTGTGCCGGCGGGCCCCGGGAACCGGGCTGGAGTGTCGGGGTGCGCATACCCGCCTTCTTGGGAGCACTGGCAGGGAGGGAGCCAAGGTTCTTCGGGGGCGGAGTGGTTGGGGGCATGGCAGCCCCCTTGGGTGAGGGGGGGCCCCCTTCGCCTTTTCTTGTGTTTTTCCAGCAGGTACCTTTTGGATGGCAGTACCCTGGGAGTCCATGTTTCGGCGGTTCGAGACCATCGGGTACGGCGCCGATGGAGGGGTCGAGTGAGAGGATGTCAGCAGCAGCGCACGTGGAGACGGAGTCGTGGACGGTCGGCGCAGTGGCTTAAGCGTCGGTGCGAGCTGCAGGTGAGTTGGCAGGTGATTTGGGCGTGGCTGACGGGGCCGGGACGGCAGCGGCGGATGGGGGTGGCAGGAAAGCGAGGAGGAAGAGGAAGCATCCTTGTCGTTGATGGCGCAGATCGGGGACTTCCTCCACCTCCTCCACTGCTTCCACGTCCAATTCTTCGGTATCGGGCAGGGACAAGGGGCAGGAATTGCAGGTGTCTGAGGGTAGAGCGAGCTCAGTCTCGGCTACGCCTTCGGTGGTGGCATATTCGGAGTTATGGGAAGGCGTGCCGAAGACGCTGCGGCGGAAGATTCTGCGAAGGCGATATATAGACATTTTCCGTCTGCTTGAAGGCCGCAAACGGTCCGGGGACAGTAGGAGGAAGAGGAAGGAAGACGAGAAGGCGGGGAGGGTGCGGAGAGTGACGCGGAATGTCGTGAACTGGACGCGAGCCTTTTTACGCTTAGCTAGTGTGTGGGGGCATTCACACCCCGAGCACTAAGGGATGCTCCTCGCCTATGTGGATTCCATCTTAGAGGCTGCACAATTGCATGATGGTTGGGCGTGGCTCAACTATGATGAGAAGTTTAGGGATAAGATGGAAGAAAACCGCTTGTCCTGGGGGACGCAAGATATCAATCTGTGGCTGACGCAGATGGCGGTCAGACCCAGCGGTAGTGCGGAGAGCAGTGCACGGGGGGGAGCGGCCGGCATTTCAGGGGCTGGGCGGCCCTCTCGAGGGGGCGGACCCGCGGGGGTCCAAAAAGCATCAGCTTCGGGGGGGGGGGTCGGAGATGTCTGCTGGCGATTTAACAAATCGTCGTGCCCGTTTCCAGATTGTAAATTCCGGCACGCCTGTTCCGTCTGCAACAGTTTTCACTCGGCGCTCAAATGTGTTAAGAGAGGTGCGGGGGGGGGGGGGGCTGGAGCGCCCCCTCCAAAGCAGTAAGAGCCTCCTTTGCCTAGCTCCCACCCCAGTCCGGATAGAATTAATGTGCCCGTGGCTGAGATGGTATCCGAAACGGAAGGACAGTGCAGTGATAGAGGGGGCTTTAGTGAAGGGTTTCGGATTCCTGTGGTGGGTACGGTGATCTGAACTAAGGCCAGGAATTCGCCTTGTCAGACGGCTGCCTAGGGTGAGAACTTACACAATCTTGACGATGCATATATTCATATGATTCTTGCAAGGTATTGTGGGTAATGTAGTTCTTTCACTCCAAACACAGCTGAAGACAATAATTGAGTTGTGAAACCAGTGGTTAAAGCCAATAAAATACTTCTTTTATTGATGGGGTTTAATTCACCCAGCACAAGTATGCTTGTTAGCAATATAAATGAGGTTACTTGCTTGCAGTGTTTAAATGGATAACATAAAGTCACAAAGCAAATCAGAAAACAACCTTCAGCTTGTCAGGCAATTAGCTAATGTTTTCTTAGCAAATAATTACCAAATAAAAAGGCACAAAGAAATGAATAAACTTTGCTTGTTAGGCTAACTTCTGCTTATTTTCCACGCAGATCCCAGCAGTGATTCTCCCTTGCTCACACACACAATCAGGTGCAGCTTTAATTACTATCAATTGACCAGCTGAAACCCTTTAGCTGGCTGGCTGCTACTGTGTGAACCCAAATCCTGCTTTAAGAGCTGTTTGCAGTGGAAATAAAGAACAAAGTTAGGTTTCTTTGTGATGGCTGAGGTGTTTGCTCACAGAAAGCTAGCAATAGCATTTAGATAGAGAACAGTCCATGTAATGAATAGTTTCATCTGCTGTATCTCCCCCTTCATCAATCAGCATAGGGTCACTATCATACATTGGCACAGACGAGTCTTTCCATAAGGCACTATCATGAGAATGCTTATTCCCTTGCTGCCATTCACTATTATAGATAGGGTCTGGATCAGTGTTCATATCTGAGCCTCTCCTGCTATCATAATTCCTCTCTATATAGCCTGGCCAGTATGTAATCCAGTTCTGATGTCCAGCCTTCCAATCTTGATCCCTGGACACTGGATCTCCTTTCACATACCTTCTGGCCTTGGTCTGAAAGTCCCTTCCACGTGCAGTCTTCTCTCTTCCAGGTAGCCACTGGTGATTCCTATCTCTGCCAATCCATTCCTCTGGCTGACTCCAGTCCAATGGACTCTGCTGGCATTTGGAATACCTCCCAGTATAGGTACTGCCTTGGACTCTCCCAGACCATCCAATGGGCTTTCTTCTCTTCCTTCCAGAGAGTTTCCTTCTTTCTCTATCCGCTTGGCTTGGCTTCTATTTCTCCAGGTGATGCTTAAACCTGTAGCTGGGCTGGAGCTTGTAGCCGTTGCTGAAGCTCTCCCTGAAGCTCTTTCTGTAGCTGTTATCTGAAGAATAAGCTCTATTCTTATTCTGTCCTAATGTGTGCTCCTCCCTAACACAGCGCAGCTGTGTTGAATCATGCCCTGCCCTTTGAGATGAGTGCTTAGGGATTACCTCATAGCTCTCTTGATTGCACACACGTTTTCTCACTTCAGCCCCTCTCATGGCTGCTGGAAACCTGGTGCATTCTGGGACTGGTAGTCTTTTATGTGAAAACTCTGTTTTCTTGCTTCTACCAGAATTGACAGGTTGCTTGTTCAGAGTCACATCATCTTTTCTATAGCTCCTACCTGAGCTATGATAAGCTTCCTTATCACAGCCTTCGGTGAGGCGATTTGCCCAGATAGTGCAGGATAAGCTGGCGGAGGAGATTGTATTGGGGCGGGTGGCGGGCCCCTTCGCGGAGAGGCCTTTTGCTGATCTAGTGATCTCCCCATTGAGTGTGATCCCGAAGAAGGAGCAGGGGAAGTTCCGGTTGATCCACAACCTTTCCTTCCCCGCGGGGTCATCAGTTAACGACCATATCCCGGACCACCTGTGCACGGTTAGGTATGCATCCTTGGATGCGGCGTTGGAGCTGGTGAGACGCTGCGGTCTGGGGTGTTTGATGGCGAAAGCGGATATCGAGTCAGCCTTCCGTTTGTTGCCGGTACACCCGGCGTCTTTTCCTCTGTTGGGGTTTCGTTTCGAAGGGGACAGTTATTTCGATAAGTGCATGCCCATGGGGTGCACGATATCCTGTGCATATTTTGAACGGTTCAGTAGTTTTCTACATTGGGCAGTGGTGACACAGGTGGGTCGCGCCAACGTGATGCACTATTTAGACGATTTCTTGTTTGTGGGTGAGGCTCAGTCGGAGTGCTGCTTGGATTTGCTTGGTGGCTTCGAGCGGTTGGCTCAGGGGTGGGGTGTCCCACTTGCGGCGGGGAAGACAGAGGGCCCCGCGACCGTCATTACTTTCTTGGGGGTGGAGCTCGACTCGGGGGCGATGGTAGCTCGCCTGCCTGCGGCTAAGATAGTGAAGCTCAGAGTCTTGGTTGCGAACGTGCTCGTTTCCAGCAAGCTCACATTACGGGAAATGCAGTCGCTGATTGGCTCTTTGAATTTCGCGTGCAGGCTAATACCGATGGGGCGGGTATTTTTGAGGCGGCTATCGGCGGCTATGGTAGGGGTTCGTATGCCTCATCATCGGATCAGGGTGTTGCAAAGCATTCGGGCAGACATGCGGGTGTGGGATGAGTTTCTGCGTGACTTCAATGGCACTACGGTTTTGCGGGAGAGGGAGGTCTCTAATACAGCTCTGCAACTGTACACGGATGCGGCGGGGGGCGCGGGTCTCGGGGTTTACTTTGGGGGTTCGTGGTGTGCTGCAGGGTGGCCCCTGGCTTGGAAGGAGTCGGGCCTGACCAGAAATATCACCTTTTTGGAATTGTTTCCGATCTTGGTGGTGTTGACCATCTGGCCGGACAGGCTTCGGAATCGTCGGTTAGCCTGGTGGTGCGACAATGAGGCGGTCGTGTCTGTTGTAAACAATTATGCCCCGCGCTGCAAGCAGGTGGCGGATTTAATGTGTCAGGTTGTGTTAGCTTGTTTGCGTTTGAATGTGGTGGTGAGGGCCCGCCATATTCCAGGTACTACTAACAAAATTGCTGACGCTCTTTCCCGTTTTCAGTGGGAGGAGTTTCGGACCTTGGCTCCGGAAGCCGAAGAAGTGGGAGCATCGGTCCCGGCGCACTTATGGCGGATTGGCCTGGAGACATGAGGGAGCTGCTGAGGAATTCCGTGTCGGCGGCGACGTGGGCGGCCTATCAGTGGGGTTGCAGCAGTGTGGTAACTTTACTCGCGGAACACGGATGGTGTCAGGGTCCGGTCTCTGAGCAGCTCCTCGGTCAATACGTGGTTGTGGCTAAGGCGGCGGGTCTTTCGAGGGCAACAGTGAAGAGACAGCTGGCGGGGTTTTCCATCTTCGTGGGAGCGGTCGGTTGGGGGACGGCTGGAAAGGGTTTTTTGACTCGTCGACTTTTGCAAGGATGGGAGCGATCCCTTCCCACCCTGGCCGACTGGCGACGGCCGATAACTTATGATTTGTTGAGCCGCTTGTTGGATGTTTTACCGCAGGTGGCGTCCTCCCGGTACGAGGGTATGCTGTTTCGGGCTGTATTTTCGGTGGCCTTCTTCGGTGCCTTTAGGGTGGGGGAGCTGGTGTCGGAGTCGGGTCATAGGACCGGTGCGCGTGAACTGAAAGTCCACCAGGTGCGGGTGGGGGAGGGTATGGTCCGGATCCACTTAGTGCGTTCCAAGACCGATCAGTCGGGGAGGGGTGCCTGGGTGGTGCTGCGTGCCATACCAGGGGCGCTTGCTTGCCCAGTCCGGTTGCTGAGCGCCTACTTGCGAGTGCGGCCAGCCGGTGAGGGCAGTCTGTTCCTTCATGAGGATGCACGGGTGTTCACGTGCTACCAATTTACGGCGGTGCTACGGTTGTCGTTGTGACGGATCGGGGAGGATCCCTGTAGGTTTGCTCCACATTCCTTCCAGATTGGCTCAGCGACCAGCGCGGCAGGGGAGGGTCTTCCTGAGCAGGCGATACAACAGATAGGGCGGTGGAGATCGCAAGCGTTCCAGGGCTATGTACGCTTGTAACGGGCTGTGGGGGGTGCTAACGCTGCTATTCTTTATTTTGCAGAAAGGGGCCATGCATCGTGTCGCTGTTGGGTGATTGGCCATTCATTTGTTTACTGGGCTGGTCGGCGAGCAGCAACACGGCCATTGGGGCCACATCTTGGACTGGAAGCGCAGGGGGTGACTGTATCATGGCTGGGCGAGCGCGGACTCCGGTGGATCCAGCTTTTGCCTTTGCTGCGGCATCACGCGCGCATGAGAGGAGCGCCGGATATCCTGCTGATACATCTCGGCGGCAACGATCTGGTGTCCTGGACTTGCAAGCAGCTGATTCGCGCTGTTCACAAGGATCTGGGGGAGGTTTTCATAATGTTTCCAGGGGTTATTGTGATTTGGTCGGATATCCTTCCACGGCCGGCCTGTTGGGACCAGCAGCGGTGGTCCAGAGGGCTGACGAAAGTCAATCGCCAAATAGGCAGGTGGGTGGGGGAGCGGGGCGGGTGCCAGATCTTGCACCCGTGGGTGGATGTGGAGTGTGCTGGCCTGTTCCGGCCAGATGGCGTGCATCTCTTGCCGATAGGGATGGACCTGCTACTTAATGACTGGCAGGAGGCCATGGAGGGTGTCCGGCAGGGGAGTTGGGCTGGTCGCAGCTTCAGGTTGGGGGGCGGCTCAGGTCCGTAGTGGCCTGAGCCGGTGGCGGGATCTCGTAGGTTTCTGGGTCCCGGAGTCGGAGGCAAGCTTGTGGACGGGGGTGGGGGACCCCCGCCCGGACAACCCCTCAGGTTTTTGCTAGTAATATGGCGAAGCCGGACGAGGGAGGGCTAGGCTGTTTAGCCGGGGCCTGGACTCAGTAGAAGCGGAAGCGACGTCACCTTGCTACTCACATGGCTGGTGAGGGTTCGCGCTTCGATAAAAGGGGGGGGGGATAATGTTATTGTGTTGAATTGTTATTGGGTTATTGTTAATGGTTAATAAAGCTGCGACCAGTTTTAAGCCCAAAATTGTGTGATGGTCTTTTATCAAAGGGTGTGTGTGGGGGGGGGGGAGAGGCGACGCGTCCGCCTTACCCGGTTACCTCAAACAGAAGTCAAAGAAGCCAGAGTAAACACAAACTGGCACATCCAAAAGACTTCAGAAATGCCACAAAACTAACAAATAAAAAAGCGTTCTCACAAATAGCTCCAGTACTCTGGAATGAGCTCCATGATGATATTCGAGCACAAAACGACATCAAACTCTTTCGAATAAAGCATAAAACATTTCTATTCACTTCTCACTATGGTACTCAACCAACCAATGTTACACCAACTATCCTCAAAGAAGTACACACACATAATACAACTAATGGTGAATCAAACACATAAAAATTATTCCATCAAGATGCATGAATACAGCACAGAAACTGCATAAAGTCAAAGTTTGAATGAGTCTACTGTTAAATTTATACATTGCTATGTAAACTCCTATGTAAATAGTTAAATCAGTTCCATGCAACTAAATGTAAAAAGTTAAAACAGTTCCTTGCAAATAGTTAAAACAGTTCTATGTAACTGAATAACAATATACTTGTACTATTCAGAGTTTGTTCCTTGTAAACCACGTTTGATCATGTGGAAAGCGCGGTATAAAAATGATTGTTAAATAAATAAAATAAATGAAAATCTTCAAGAACAAACATGACCAATCATCATCTTACCTTAAATCCCTCATCCAAATATGAATAAACACAAGAAACAAAAGAAGATGCAGCCAAAACCTATTAGCTCTGTCAATGGAAATAACACAAGTAAGCCAAGCAACACGCAGCAGAGCCTTTTCCATATACGTGCCCAACCTCTGGAATGCCCTCCCGGACAACCTAAGAGACATACATGATCCAACATCCTTCCAGAAGAAACTCAAAATTCTCTTATTCAATGAACAATTTAAAGACTAACTTTGCCTCCTACATAAAACTAGAGACACTCAGACCTCTTCCCCTCTCCTGCAAATTCCCCCCCCCCAGACAACTTCCCTCCCACCTCCCCCCACAGCAGGACTAACTTTGTCTGAGCAAACCTTGACACCGACAAGCCGCACTTGCTAAAAGTAGTTCTTGTTGTTTAACCAAAATCTACAGCAAACCTACTTGATCTAAATATTTTAACTTATCTTTCATACTTAATAGTTATATGTTACATGTACCTCAGTTCAACATTTTGTTTTATGTAAACTGCTTTGATTCCCAGATAAAGCGGTATAAATAAAACCCAGAAAAATAAATAAATAAATAAGTAACCAGCATCCTTGGCTGTTCTCATCATTTAATAGTAGAGCATTAATGACAAATCCAGCTTATCTTCCACCTCCCACAGTACTAGCACCATGGCCTCTACTGGGCCTCAAGCATCTCCTAAGCATTCTCCTCATTGAGGTATGGTTTCTCCTCCATCTGCATGGAATGCTGGTCATCGTCCACATCCACTGAATTTCCAGATGAGCTTAGCATCTCCCAGATCTGGCCCTCTCATTGTCTGCATGTAGGAATACCAAAGGGATACATAGTAATATAAGCTTGTAGTAGATGGCATACCTGTAACCTAGCCTAGCCTTGAGCATGGGATCCCTGAGCAGAAGGCTTGGACTGGAACACAGTAAAAGCTTTCTAGCAGTACACTAAGCAGTTCTGTTGGCTCAGCATGTTATGTGGCATCACTGCAGATTGTTCTCCCAGGACCTCAGACTAGGGACATCATTAAAAGTGTGATAATAGCTCTTAGTTACCATAGCACACTTGCAATCAAGTATCATAGAAAGTGTAAGATGTCAGCCTTAGGTTACCAGAAGGCTCGCACCCTGGAAGAGTAAGGAGTATCCTGGAAGCTCTGAGGCCAGGAAAGGCTAATAGATTAGCAAGAAAACAATGAGGACTGTCAAGAGTATCTACTTAGCAGAGTACAACATTGCCATTTGCTTACATTGTTTTACTGAAAATCGAGAGGTATCCAGCTGGGCAACACAGTAATGACGGTGTCATCTGTAATTCCAAGAAACTGGCACTCAATCTTGGATAGAGTGATGTGAATATAATTCTGGCCACCTATTTATCCTTGGGCCTTCTTTCTTAGATATCTCCATTTTTCCTGAGGTCCTTTCTGCTTTGGTTATTGTGGGAGATAGCATTCACTTATAGAGAAAGGAACAGAGGGAGGGGTGAAAAAAGTGTGGGGTGGTGGTCATTCTCCATCAGTTGCTGGTTCCAGGTGAGCTCCAGTGCCTGCTGCTGCTTCTGTCATGGTGCCAAAAGATGCCCAATGACTACCGTTGCCTGTTAAGAATACAGATGCCTAAGGGCCTGGCTCTGTGGCTGCTTGTCCTTCAATTGCGGGTGCAGTAGGAGTCTTCTGGTCACCTGATAAAAGATACAGAAGGGGATTGAGTGCTTGGAATGAAACCTTGGCTGCATAAGGTACCCTCGTTAGGCATAAATGAGTTGTTAGGGCTAAGAGTAGAGTAGTCCTAAGATCAGGGCTATGTGAAAAGGATGACAGGTGAAGAAGTGATACACTGTGTTATAAAGTGGGAAAAGGAAAGTTATACATACGTAGGTGAAGGTGCAAAGGTGTGGGTGAGACAAGGGTGGCAGTGAGGGAGACAGGGGATGGTTTTGGTAGCTAGCAGTGATTTTTTAATGGTAGTAACAACTCTGAAATCTTTGGGTCCTTTATGTACCATTTGAGGAGTTGCTTATGTATATTAGAAGATTTAGTCCATAGAGAGGGCTCATTTTAAACTTCAAAAATATATTTTAGTATTTCTCTCTTTCTGTTAAGGAGGGAAAAGGGGAAAGATAATAACGGAGAAGGCAGTGTTTCAGCATGGAGTGGGGCCGAATCTCCCCTTTATCCTGTTCTTACTGAAGGTGAAGCTACATCATGTCTGGGAGACATTGAAAGAAACAACAAAAAAAGACATTCTGTCACTTATGCAGTCAGTCATGATCAGCGGTGCTTATCCTGGCTTTTTTTTGTCAGCTGAAGAAAAATCCTTTGTTAGCTTACTGCAAAGGAACTTTGAGAAAGAAACTAGACTCAGATTTTCATTTAAACCATTTTAAGGAGAGCACTCCATTCTTGAAATAAGTGAACCGTGAACTGGAAACAAGTGAGAGACAGCATTAAACAGTCCTTCTGTGATTTTCATGGAAGAATAAGTAGTTCAGAGTAAAATCCATTAAAATCCACTGCAGCTGTCTCCTTGCCTAGACTGAGGGCTTTCGGTCATCCTTAGACTTCATAAAATATTAGCAGAGTAGGTTATCAGTGAATAAAAGATACTTGAAAATGTGTGTGCCTGACATAGAATATTAGTATTAAGAAACACGGCCATGCATGTTGAATTGCAGGGTTAGTAGCAGATTCCATCCTATGCTGTGGCGCATGGGGAGTCAGGAAGAAAGAATTATTGGTGGCATGGCAGCCGCTCAGACCCACATTTATAAAGGTTAGATTATTTGTGATGTAGGAGGCTGGGTTCTGGCTGTGATCCTAGAGAATTTTCAGGCAGGAAACTGAATTCTGTCTTGTAAAATGTAACCACGTCTTTCTAAATGAATGTGCATCAGGAAGATGTATGTAGTTTGTTTCTTAGATTAACTTGCAATTGCAATGAAAATCAAATCCTCCTCTGTTAAAGCAAATGCAGATCCAATCTACAGTAAGGAAATGCATTTTTATTGTCTTATGAGAGAAGTATATGTTACTGAACTATCATCTCGATACAAGATTGTACTGGTTAATATTCTTTGACACTGGAGAAAAAGACCTTTGATAAATCAGGTTCTATATCTTTTTTGTATTTTGGGTCATGATACCCTTCGTTGACAGGCAATTCATGAACATCCTTGATGGTATCAGGAAGCAAAATTTCAGGGCACATTGCAACTGGTTTAACATACAATCAGAGCTAAATGGTAGTCTGTAGAAACAAACCAACCAAAAGACTCCTCCATTGCTATGGCAATGAGTTACCTCCAAAAGATAAGAGGGTAGAGGCAAATGCTGTTTCATTTTTCCTTTCACAGCAATATTATTTTGATTTCTAAAAACCTGAACTTTCAATTGTAGGGGTGGAGTAATAGGGTCTCTCTGATAATCAGGCAAGGACTAAAGAGATATTCTACCTCAGCTATTCTTTAAGATAAAAAAGACAGACTATCAGTCTACATTATTTTTACTAAAATCCTATTCTCTAGGGGATTATTTTAGAAACTCTAATCATGTTTTGGATGTCTGAAAACAGGTACACAGATGTCCAAATCATGTACACAAATATCTAAAAAAGGCACATTCGGATGTGCCAATCACAGCCACATCCCAAGAGCCATTTTAAAAAGCCCCAAAATTACACCATGTAAAGAAACTAGTATAAAATAAAGATCACACATTGCGAATACTGATACTGATCCACATTAACAGCTATGTGAACCACATTTATTCCCAGTATATTGCATGAGACCTCTAAGAGCTACATAAAAAGCATACCCAAATATACACTGTAGGTCCGATTCTGTCCTGGTCGTAGATCCCCTCAGTGCATCAGATCTGAAGCAGATGCAGAGAGGGGATCACAATCCTGATCCCTCAGGGCATGTCTAGCCCCGCAGGATCAGAATTGCGAATGGTCTGCACATGCAGGCTGAGAAAGCGATTCTGTCCAGTCTGCACATGCAGGACTGCACCTGGCTAACTCAGTCAGGGCTTTTAAATGGAGCCGCAGTGCCATGGCGTCCTGTTGCAATGGCACCATGGCTCCATTTAAAAGCCGCGGTGCTGGCCGCCAGGAACGAGAGTTTATTTCCCGCAACCCGACACCTGATCTGGCCTCCTAAGGCTAGGGTTGGGCTGCGGGGAATAAACCCTGGTCCTTCTGTCCCATCCACGCCCTGGGCCTTTCAAAACGAAACGTCCATTAGAATTGGCCCTGTACATCCATTAGAATTGGCCCTGTACGTCCAGGGCCAGCGACCGCCCACTGCCCGCCCACTCTCCGCCCCTGTGCCACCCATTCCCCGGCCCAGTCTAACTTCCCCGCACAACTGGTGGGGAAGTTATTCGGGGGCAGGTGAAGCCATGAATAGCTGGGATGGACGTTCCATCAGGCTGTCCGTCTCCACTATTCGTGGCTCAGAATAACCAGCTGTGAGGGTAATTTTATAAAGGGAAACCAATTGTAAACATGAAATTTTATAAAGACACATAGGCACCTATATGTTTATATAAAATGCTAGAGTAAGTGGCCTAATGCATGTCTACATTTCAGGCATGAACATTGACACCTGTCCTAGAGCAGATGTAAACACCCATGCCTATAATTGTTCATTGCACATATAAAGGGTGGCCCACAAAAAGTGAGAACATCTCGTAGCATGTAAGTTATTTAAAAATTCAAAAGGACAGATGTAAACGATTGACAAATTAAAAAAAAAAAAGATGGCGATCGGAAATTGTCGAAATAAAGACGTTATATAGCTAAAAAAGGTAAATAAACTATTTAAGTTTTTAATTTACGAGATGTTCTCACTTTTTTTGGGCCACCCTGTAGATTTTTGTATTTTATAATGGCTTTTTTTCTGGGCAATTCCTCCAAATGGGTTAGTTTTGTGCATATCATTACAGTCTTGAATCTCACTTCTAAGCCATGTGGAGTATGATCTCAGTCTCTCACATTTACTGCTAATGCTCAGCATAGTACATACATTGTACCGAAGAGAGGCTCCTGCTAGTGTTTGTAAGATGTAATATGTATGGATAGTTTGTCAAGATGTTTTTCTTTGTCAAGCCAGTGGCTCCCATTACAATGGGGACTATTTCTGTATCTTTCTACCACATTTTCTTGGTCTCTGACTGCATTTCCTGGTATTTCAGGATCTTCTGCCTCTCTATGCGATTCACAGAATAATCACGTGGAACCAATACTTCTATTATCAATGCCGTTCTGGTGTTTTTCTCCTTTTCCACCATGTCTGGTTTCCTCAAATCCAGTTTCTTATCTGTCAGAATGGGAATGTCCCTGGTGATCATAACCTCTTCATTCTCTGTAATTTTCTTAGGGTCATGATCCCAATGCTTTTCAGGCACAGTGATGTTGTAGTGTTTAAAGAGTTTCCAATGTGTGAGGCGTTACTTTGTTGTGCCTTTCTGTATAGAAATTTTCCACCATCAGAACTTCACAGCTAGCTACATTATGAGGTGAGTCACTGTTTCCAGGTCTTTCTTATACAATCGACTGAATGTCTGTTTTGCCAGTTTTTTCAATGCTAGCTGCAAACTACCTCATCTGCAATCTGCCATTCTTGGCTGCAGCAATCAATTGCTCATCCTTCAGTTTTAGTTCACCTCTCCTAAACAATTCATGTGTCCGTTCTTAATCAACAAAGGGTTCCTGAAGTAAAACTTTGTATTTCCCATTGTATTTGTGCATTTGCCACTTGCTTTTCCTCATTTGCTGATCTAATTCTTTGAAGAGTTTTTTTCTCTTGTTTTTCAATTCTGTTGCTTCCTTTTTAGTGTGTACCTTTGGAGTCTCACTCATTCCTTCTAATCGCCAAAATGCTTGTCCAAGTTTGACAATGGAGACAGATTCTGGATGTTTACTTTCATACTGTAGTAAAAAAGTAGCAGATAAATATTAGCAGGTGCAGACATTATGCCTGGTCAAGAGCACATGTAAATGTTAGCATTCACTTTGGGGTATGTTTACCAAACTGCGCTAATGTGCGCGACTGTGCCCTAATGTGCGCTGTGCACTTGAGCATGCGCAAAGGTACCTTAGCGCATGCTAATGTCGTGTTACGGGACACTTTTGTGCATGCTCAGGTGCGCGGCGCACTATTGTGCATGATGTGCGTGGCACGCTAATGTGCGATGAAGGAGGGGAAAGGCTCCCGTAGGGCGGAGGAAGGCTCCCCAGGGGCGGAGAGAAGGGGTCAATGGGTGGAGAGTGGGAGGGGAGAGGCTCCCCGCACATTTGCGAGGTTGAAATCCGAGGCAAAAAATACCACGAGTGAAAACCTCGCGTTAGAGGCGATTTAAAGGGAAGAGAAACCATTTATGTCAGCAATGTACAGCAAAACCAGGGAAACCCACAAAAAGTGATAAGTGTGATACATGTGCATGGTACAAAAGTACAATAAACATTGAAAAGGACCCCAACAAAATTTAAAAAAATTATAATCAAGCTGGGCAATAGTGATAGTAATGGGAAACATCAAAAAACACTCCCAAGAAAGCCCCAAAAAATAAATATGAATTTTGGAAGGGTCTACGCTCCGTCCCCATACAAGGTGAATGATCCCACAGTGAAATAGCACTAATCAGGGTTTTCCTCTCCATTGGACAAGTTTCCTATGGCATGCACATGTTCCACAACAGCAGGGCGGGCATGTTGGAATGGGCAACTGGACAGATGCTGGGAAAGGGGATACAGAGGGCTGCAGGCGGCACATGCTGTGGTGCAGCTGGGGCACAGTGCGGACTAGGCAGATGCCTAGGTGGCACTTAGGAATGCTGAAACTGAACAGCAGCCAGACAGCAACTGATGAGGGCCCAACATGGGCACGAGAGTGTTTATCACAGTGTCACAGGGGATAGTACCCAGCAGGTACCCCCAAGGGCACAGAACATTGGCAGGCGCTGTTGGGGGGGAAGCGTGGATGCCTATGCAGGCACCCCTACCCCAGAACACGCACCATAGGCAGCTGCCTACCTGCACACTGGATGGCTTGAGACTGCACACCACCAGCACCACCAGCAGAAGGGCATCTCAGCATGATGGCAGAGGGGTACTGGTGGTGGAGGGGGGCAGTGGCAGCTGCCCAGAGCAGACCATGGCCTAGCCCTGTGTAGGTGGGTGCCATGAACTGCAACAGACAGGCTGTGTCTGACCAACAACCATGGTATCTCCAGTGACTGCACAGTCACTGTGAGCACAGTCACTGTGAGCACAGTGTGGTGCAGTGAACACAGCCAGTGTGTTCAGGAGCAGAAGGTCACAAGTTCAAGTCCCAGCTGGGGCTACTGCCAATCCAATCCCCATATTTTACCCGCTACTAAACCGTGATAGTAAGGACAAACCTTTATTACAGAGAACATACGCATGGTTTAAACGCCTATATTTTACCTCACCGAGCACAGACACCAGAAACATGCACATTACCTGGAGCAGATTCCCCCAAATTCAGTCCTGGAGGCCCACAAATCAGTCAGGTTTTATGCTGTCTCCACTATAAGGCCATGTCAGCATGGTGGCGGAGGGGTATTGTTGGTGGAGGGGGCAGTGGCAGCTGCCCAGAGCAGACCATGGCCTAGCCCTGTGTAGGTGGGTGCCATGCACTGCAACAGACAGGCCCTGCCGGACAAACAGTCATGGTATCACCAGGGAATGCACTGTCTCTGTGGCAACACGGTGGTGCAGTGCACACAACCAGTGTGTATGGAGGCAGAAGGTCACAGGTTCAAGTCCCAGCTATGGTGCCTGCCAACCCAGTCCCCATATTTTACCCACTACTACAACGTGCTAATACAGACAGAACCTTTATTGCAGATGATGTAAACATGCTCAAAACACCTACATTTTACCCTACAGAGCAAAGACACCATAAACAGGCGCATTACCTAGAGCAGAGTCTCGCAAATGCAGTCCTGGAGGGCCAAACATCATTCAGGTTCCATGCTGCCTCTAATAAAGATGCCTGTGCTGCATATCTATGCACCACCCCCATGGTATGCAGAAGGTATCGCATGCATATTCATGAGGGACAGCATGAAAACCCGAACAGTGTTTGGCACACCAGGACTGGAGTTGGGAACCTCTGCCGTAAAGCAGCAGCCAACAGGGGCAGACACCCACCCACCCACACCCACAGGCTCTATTAGCCAATGCCTCCTGGAGAGGCAGGACATTGGGCCCTGCGTGCATCTCCCAATACTAGCCCTTGCATACCTTAGCAATGCCACCCTACACCTGGGAATATGGTACACATCTATCAAACGTTTGCTATGATTACTGGCAGATACCAATTCCTACGTTAAGCACAGTTTGCTGATTGAGCTCCATCATAGCAACCTTCCTGCTGTCTGTGGAGTGTGCTTCAGGTCTGGTCTCTGACAGTGTTTACCACCCTGGGGAGTGACCCCCAACAGTATTGCGTACCATATCCATGCCTGCACTGTGCCCAGGACTGGTGTGGTGGCCAGGGCTGCTAAACTCCTCTAGAGTGGCACAATGCTGGCATAGGTGTGGGAGTGTGTGTCTGTCTATCCGGTGTGTGGTGGCTGCAAACACCCTCCACAGCCCACACTGCCAGAACTGTTGCCAGTATTGGCCTGCCAATGTGCATAATGAGGAGCAAGGTACCATGGGTATAGGCCGGACATGGTGGCCTGGCCAGGGTGCATTTGCACAGGGCATAGGGCACTGGCTGGGACATTGTAGTGCCCAGCCACCACCTGCACAGACAGGTTGGCCACAGCATGTCCTGCTGGGAGATCACTCTCACCCTGACTGTGCAGTGACCACAGCATGGCTAGGCACCCCCATAGTGCTATATAGTATTTTTTTCATGTGATATTTATGGGTTTCCCTTTGGGGCCCAGTCACTGACTTATCTGCTTGGTGTGTATGCTGACATCCCAGTTTGGGGTGCATGCATTTCCACCAGGAACATGCACTATGGACTAGCTAGCAGACTGTCTGCAGCTGGTATGTGTCCTGATGGAGCGCCTTGCAGAGTGCAGCGGCTGAAGGCTTGCTGCAGGAGAATATCAGATAGTGGTGGGGTGCAGCTTAGCATATCCAGGCCTAATTTCTGTCTGCTATTGTGTTATGGATGTGGACAGAGCTGCATTAACTGCCCTGTAGGGTGTCTGTTCCCCAACAGGACTGAGGTTGATGGTCCCCTCTACTGCCACCATTGCAGGGAGGTAGAATGTGGATCTGTTGGTGGGAGACCCTGTTTACCACCCTTAGCCCTGCAGGAGGAGGAGGGTGGTGGTACATAATCCTCCTAGGGGTCCATAGGGGCTATACCTGACTGAGACATACAGATATATCCAAGGTATGTCAGCAGAAACTACCTATCTCACACATTAGCACTGCTGGGGACCTGCAGCATGGCCTATCTCTGCTGTGGACCTGGTGCTGGGCACCCCACCTCAACTTCAGGGTGAATGCCATACCTGCACAATGTGACGGTGTGTAGCTACTCTGTGCCAGTACCACACACGGTCAGTTCCTCCTACCAGGCCGAGGTGCTGTAGGGGTTGTCAGACGGCTGCCTGGGTGAGAATCTTCACAGTCTTGGCAAGTGCATATATCTATATGATTTGCAAGGGATTGTGGGCAATGCAGTTCATTCACACCAGACACAGCTGCTCACAATAATTTAGTTGTGCTCATGTGTAAAGCCAATAAGATATTTATTTATGGGGTTATTTCTCCCAACACAGATATGCTTGGTAGCACATAAATCAGGTTACTTGCTTTCAGTGTTAAACTTGGAAAAAACAAAATCAGGAAACAACATTTGAACTTGTCAGGCAATCAAAGCAAAAGAAATAAGATCTGGTTGGCAACAAACTGGTCTTTTCTGTAGGCATTAGCTAATGTTTTCTTAGCATATATCAAACAACAAACCAAAAGCCACAAAGAAAGGAAAAAAAAACTGTTCTTTTCAGGTAAACTTCTTATATCTTCCCACATAGATTCAGAAGTGATTCTCTCAGAGCTCTCAAGCAATTAGGTAAGGCTCAATTGCTAGCAGTTATCCAGCTGAAACCCCTTAGCTGGCTTGCTTTCTACTGCGTGGCTAAAAATCCTACTCAGGAGCTTTTCTGAGTAGATTAAAGAACAAGTTTGTATTTCTTTGAGATGCTTGCTGTACTTTATAACAGAAATCACCAAAGGAGTTTAGACAGAGAGCAGTCCATGTAAACACATTCTTCATCTGCTATCATTCCCCCTTCTTCAACAAGCATGGGTTCAATATCATGGATTGGGACAGATGAATCTCCCAATGGAGCACTTTCAGGAGAATACTTGTTTCCCTGCTGTCTTTCAAAGTTATAGCTAGGGCATAGATCAGTGTTCATACCTGAGCTTCCATTGCTGTTAGAGTTCCTCTCTATATAGCCTGGCCAGTATGTAGTCCAGTTCTTATGTCCAGCCTTCCAATCCAGATCCCTGGACACTGGATCTCTCTTCACATACCTTCTGGCACGGGTCTTAGGGTCCCTTCCACGTGCAGCCGTCTCCCTCACAGGTACTGTCTGGAGATTCCTAGCTCTGCAGCACCATTCCTCTGGCTTTCCCCAGTCCAATGGTGTATGCTGGCCCTTGGAATGCCTCCCAGTATACGTACTGCTCCAGCCTCCTCTAGACCTCCAAAAGGCTTTTCTCTTCTTTCTTCCAAAGGGTTTCTTGCCCTCTCTGTCCGTCCGGTTTGGCTTCTGCTTCTGATGATCCTCCAGATGAAACTGAGGATAATTCTCTGGATATCCAAGTTGATCATGAAGATGATGAGGAGGATAATTCTCTGTAGAATAAACTCTACCTTTATTCTGCCTAGATGAGTGCTCCTCCCTAACACAGCGCAGCTGTGCTGAATCAGGCCCTGCCCTTTGAGATGAGTGCTTAGGGATTACCTCATAGCCCTCCTGATTGAACACACGTTTCCCCACTTCAGCTCCTCTAATGGCTGTTGGAAACCTGGTGCATTCTGGGACTGGTAGTCTTTTATGGGAAAATTCTGTTTTCTTATTTCTACCAGAACTGACAGGTTGCTTGTTCAGAGTCACTTCACCTTTTCTATAGCTCCTTCCTGAGCTATGATAAGCTTCCTTATCACAGGGTGCATACTCCATCTTGTGATCATCTATAGACTGCTGATTTGAATGTGCAGTGCATCATGGGTATGGGTGGGTTAACCCTATCCTGGTGACCACAGCAGACTGTTTGTGTGGTGATTTGCAGTCCTTCTGCAGACAGCCAGGGGCTTGCTAGCAGCTATAGAGCTGTAGCCCACTGGTTACTTCACTACCAGTGGAGCCAGAGATCATTGGTTCAAACCCACAGTGGGGTTGTTTGATAGGGCTGTCCAAAACATTTTATATTTTTAAAGTACATTAGTGCTGCCAGCAATAACACCCTCAGCGTACTGTAACCATAAGGTGCCTCAGAGGGCGCCCTATAGGGCACCTTATGGATACCGTCCATATAAGGTGCACTATACAGTATGCTATGGAGCGACTGATAGGGTGCCAGTCCGTATAAGGTGCCTTATAAGGTGTCCTATGGAGCACCTTATAGGGTGCCCTATAGGGGACATTATAGGGTGCCGTGGCAGACAATGCACCTTATAATGTGCCCTATGGAGTGCCTTATAGGGTGCCTTATGCGGCACCTTAGGTTACGGCACGTGAGGGTGTGTTTGCTGGCAGCAATTAATAAAATACAAATAAAGTGCCGCAGGAAACAATACTTACATGTCAAAGCTGATGCCTCAACCAGCCTTACGTATTGGGCATACTGGGGATGGAACTCATGACCCCTGTATCATCAGTCAGTGCCTTATCCGTTGTGCTACACTGCTGCTTCTCTTGCATATCAGCGCACTTACTTATGCTTTCCATGCGTTTAAATGCACAGTGCTGCCATCAAAAACAGTGCTATGACCTTGCTGTGCCTCATAGGGCACCCTATATGGCGCCCTATATGCCACCCTTTATGCAACATTGTAGGGTGCCGTGGCGGACAGTGCACTTTAAAATGTGCCCTCTGGGGTACCTTATGGGGCGCCTTATGTTACAGTGCTTTCAGAGTGCGTTTGCTAGTAGCAGTAATTAAAATAAAATTAATACGCCTCAGACTGCAATATTACACATAACAGGTAGTGCCTCAGCCAGCCTTATTCATTGGTCACAGTGGGGGATTGAACCCATGATCCCTGCACCATCGGTCAGTGTCTTAACCATTGTACTGTGGCTCTGTTCCTGTGCTTGCACATCAGTGCGCCACTTATGCTTCCCGCGCGCGTTTCTCATGCGCTAATGTGCGCGGTGCACATTAGTGCGCCACGCACATTAGCGCATGAATAATCCCGGTTTGCTTTTTTCAAACTGACACGCCCACTCCTTTTATAGCATCCCGCACAATAGCGCGGCGCGCACCTAACGGGGTTTTAGTAAACATACCCCTTTGTGTGTGTACACATATATTTTATAAAACAGGTGCTGAAAGAGTGACTCTGCCCACAGTGGTATTCCCAGCCCTTCAGCATTCTCTTTATCTGCAGAAGTCCACATTACCAAAGTCAATCTTCTTAACTTTTTCATTTATTTCTGCAGTTTATCTCCTGCCACAGTGGAGGTCATTATGTCCCATGAATATTAACCCTCCTGCCGGCCTAGACCGGTGCGGGAGATGGTATTTTGGAGGCAAAATGAGGGTGTAGCAGGGGCAAACCACGATCCTTGACATACAGGGCCGATACTGAGGTCCGCCCTATATGTCTGGGGCCTCAAATATAGATGGGGGAATTATTCCTAACAGGGGCTATACAGTTCAAGCAACAATAAGAATTTGAGGGTTTATTTTATTTAAAATTGCTAGCTCTCCAACCCTGGAGCTCTTAAAAGGGTTTTGGTATATTTTTAAAACAAAATTACATTATTTTTAGTGCGTTAGTAGAAATATTTTCAATAGTGGAGTAGGTTTAAAACTGTGTTTTGGTAACTTTCTCAGCTCTTGGGAACTGCTGACACTTAATCAGGAGTTAATGAGCCTGATTAGCCTGTGAATGAACTGAGAGCAGCTGAGGCCTGCATAAAAGGCTTCAGAGCCCTGCCCTGTTGAGGCATTCCTAACAGGGGCTATACAGTTCAAACAACAGTAAGAATTTAAGGGTTTATTTTTTTTTTTTTTTAATTGCTAACTCTCTGACTGGGAGCTCTTAAAAGGGTTTTGGTATAGTTTAAAACAAAGTTACATTCTTTTTGGTGCTTTAGTAGAAATATTTTCTTTAGTGGGGTAGGTTTAAAACTCTGCTTTGGTAACTTTCTCAGCTCTTGGGAACTGCTAACACCTAATTAGGTGTTAGTTCCCTCCCTTACCACCCCCAACTCCCACCTACCCCTAGTGAGCAGTCTTGCTTCATAGGGCGCCTCCCCATTAAACAAAACACAGGAACTTGGAACAGCACATTGTGAATGTAATTAAAGAGATTTAACTGCTTTTTCTCTGAAAGGACAGCTGGGAAACCGGCTGGTACTTTGGTAGATCTCTCTCATTTGCTTTAACAGATACCTAAGCTCCATGAACAGAACAATGGCTGGGAAAAATCATATCACTAAAGCTGCTGCCCCCCGTTACAGCTTCTGCCTCTGTCCAGACAGAGGTCCCAATGCCAGTTGAAGGACCGGTTCCATGTGCAGGATGCCTGCATGCTGAATCTCTGAGGAAACAAATGGAGGAACTCAGAGAGGAGGTGATGAAGCTGAGGAGCATTCAAGACAGTGAGAAGTACATTGATGAGATGCTTCTTGCAGCAACCAAGCTCTCCAGCAGAGGAGAAGATGGGTGCCGACAGAATGACGAAGGTTGGACACAAGTCACCAGGGCCTGCAGAATCACCAATCCAACTTCTCCAGTCCTTGAATTGAAGAATCAAAATGCAGCCCTGGAAGTGGAGGAGGTGAAAGCATCCCTGGAAAAGGAATAACCAGAGCTCAAGTACCCCAAAGTTGCAGAATCACTGATCACAAGGAAGCGAACGGTAGTGGTGGTTGGTGACTCTCTTTTGAGGTGTACTGAGGCGTCCATCTGCCGACCAGACTTGATGTCAAGAGAGATATGCTGTCTGCCTGGTGCCAAAATCCAAGATGTTACAGAGAGTTTGCCGAGATTCATCAAGACCACTGACTATTATCCAATGTTGCTAATCCATGTCGGAACAAATGATACTGCCAGGTATCCCTCTGAACTTATCTAAAGTGACTTCATGGACAGTCTTGGTGTTATCTTTATATTTTATGAAGTACAAGAAAATGCATCTCTTTCTATTTCTCTGGCATTGCATTGTATGCAGAATCTGACTTTTTGGGGTTTCAGTTTAATTTGTATCTACATATGTTAATTTGGTTATGGTCACTTATTCTGTACTTTGGAGAGGGTCTGTGTTTTGAATGTGTGACCAAGGCCAGGCGTTCTGTTAACATGGAGTTTGTACGTTTGGGATCTGTACTGTAGTAATCTGAATTGTTCAGCTTTTCAAATAGGTGTTTGGATGTTCCAGGGCAGGCTGCCATATTTACAGTTATGCTTTTTTGGGTGGGCTCCTTATGTGAGTTTTGGAAGTTGGTGCAGATATGGCATGGTATGGTAGGTTTGCTCTACAGATCCTCAGTGACTTTGTTGTAGGGTTTTATATTAATTCACAATATGCCTGGTACTGGAGAATGTTTGTTGTTTGTGAGATGATCGGAATCAGATTTTATTTTATTTTTTTAAGATATTGAGTCCTGTGGGTGAATGTCCTAGTTCCGCTCTGCACCCATTGTTGAGGGAGGGGGTTCTTTGGATGCAAAATATATGTTCAAAAGGAAAAAAGCAAGAACCTTAACACAGTTTATAACAACAAAATAAAAATGAGTTATAATTTGGTGTTATAAACAGTGCTGTGGTTCTCGCTCTTTCTTTTAGGTCCTTGGTGTGCAAACATCTTGCATTTCCTCCACATTATCTAATCAGCTTTTTGGTTTGGCTCAATCCCTGACTGGAGTTTTGAGAAAGACCCCCCCTCCTTGCTCTGGGTGGAGGTCGCCATCTCATCCCTCGCCTCAGGCAGCAGATTGCCTTGAGCCGCCCCTGATTAGGACTAGGGCTGTTAGAATACATTCAAAGGCGAGGGTCTTAGACTTTAGGAAGACTAACTTTGCCAAGATGGGCCAATACCTCAGGGAGTCGTTAGCGGGATGGTAACAGCTGGGGGATGTAGAAAACCAGTGGGAAAAACTGAAAGGGGATATTTTAAGGGCAACCAACCTTTTTAAAATGGTAAATAAAGGTAAAAGGAAAAGGAGACCGCTATGGCTTTCGAAAGAAGTAGCTGAAAGGTGAAGAAAAATAGGGAGGCCTTCATGAAATACAAGAGATCACAGAGAGAGGAAGACAGGCATCTATATTTGGAAAAACTTAGAGAAGCTAGTAGTCAGGAAAGCAAAGATTCAAAAAAGAGGAGGAAATAGCCAATGCAATAAAATGGGGGGATAAGACATTTTTCAGATATGTTATTGAGAAGAGGAAGGGCAAAAGTGGTATTGTCAGACTCAAGGGGGAAGAGGTATTTATGTTTTATGTGTCACATCCTTTTAATTTTTCGATTAATTTTTCAATGTTTTTAGACATATGAGCATTTCGTTCTTTGGTTCACATTTGTTCAGTTTTTTATTTATTGTTTCCAATTTATGTTTTCATTATGTTTAATTTGACACTTTTATTATTTTAATTATTTATCTAATTATTGACTATGTTTTTCTATTTTGAGTGATCTGTTCTTTTTAGTTCTAAGTATTTATATATTTATGTTTTTAGCATTTGCCAGACAAACCCCTGATGAAGGGTATCGAAATACAGCCTGTGTCGGGTTGTCATTGGTTCATAGAAATAAAGCTCTGTCTTTCCACAATATCACGTCTTGGACTGGTTTCCACCAGGATGGGGTTTCATTCCCATTGGGCCCATGGAGGCAGCAATGCAAACTTACCATAAAGTAGTCTTGCTGCGGTGCCTCATGCTCCAGGGACAGACACTCTTCTCTCCCAGATGAAGTATCATGGAAAGCCAGCTTTATCGTAAGTTTTCTGTGCTGCCTCTGTGGGTCTAGCCTGGGGGAGAGGAGTGGCATGAATTGTGGTGCATACTGCCTTGCCATGCGGGAGGGCGCCGTCAGCATGGAGGGGGGATCTGCCTGGGTGCTGAGGAGACTGGGAATACCACTGTGGGCAGAGTCGCTCTTTGAGCACCTGTTTTATAAAATATGTGTGTAAAAACACAAAGTGCATGCTAACATTTACATGTGCTCTTGAGCAGGCATAATGTCTGCACCTTCAATCTAAGCACAATTTCTGCTGGATTTGTTGTAGAATTTCACAAAGACACATAGGCAACTTTGCATCTTTGTAAGACAGACACCTTCATATCCTATTAACCTAGGTGTCCTGTTATAAAATTACCCTCTATCAGTTTTAGAAAGCATATGTGTAGGGGAATTTTAGGACACTTATGAAGTGTCTAGGAGTCTCTTGTATTTCATGGTCTGAACAGATGTAAGTTTATTTATTTATTTACATTCTCTTATATACTGTTCTATTCTGCATCAGTGCGGTTTACATTGAACAAACTGAAGTTACATTGAACAGGGCATTATAACTCGTAGATAACTATTTTACAGGGAACATGGGCTATAGAGGATTAAGTGGCTTACCCAAGACCACAAGGAGCACCTGTGGGAATAGAAACACCAGTCCCAGCCCAAGGTTGCTGTCCTCTAGTGGGATTTGAACCCCTGACCTTCCAGCCTGAAGTACCTTGCCCCAACCACTAGGCCACTCCTCCACTCCACTCCTCCATTCCAAAGTTTATAAGGCTTTTCTAAGAGTAAAACTTTTACTCACAGAAATAGGCACTTATGAAATTGCCTGGGAGATTGGGCACATAAAAGAACAGGTGACTGATACTATGGTTACACGCTGCAAGGTTCCACATTAGGAACCACCACCCAGGAAAAAGATTTAGGCGTCATTGTGGATACCATGTTAAAACCCTCGGCCCAGTGTGCAGCAGTGGCCAAGAGAGCAAATAGAATGCTAGGTATGATAAGGAAAGGAATGGAAAATAAAACAAAAGATATTATAATGCCTCTATATCGGTCCATGGTGAGACCGCACCTTGAATATTGTGTGCAATTCTGGTCGCCGTATCTTAAAAAAGATATAGCGATTTTAGAAAAGGTTCAGAGAAGAGCCACCAAAATGGTAAAGGGGATGGAAGGATACTCCTATGAAGAAAGGCTAAAAAGGTTAGGGCTCTTTAACCTGGAAAAGAGACGGCTGAGGGGAGATATGATAGAAGTCTATAAATTAATGAACGGAGTGGAACGGGTAAACGTAGATCAATTGTTTACCTTATCAGAATATAGAAAGACTAGGGGACATGCAATGAAGCTACAGGGTAAACTATTTAAGACTAATAAAAGAAAATATTTTTTCACTCAACGTGTAATCAAACTCTGGAATTTGTTGCCAGAGGATGTAGTAAAGGCTGTTAGTGTAGCTGGGTTTAAAAAAAGGTTTGGACAAGTTCCTGGAGGAAAGGTCCATAAACCATTATTAAGAAGGGACCCAGGATATCAATGCTTGAACCAATACAAGCATTGTGGAACCTGTGTCCCTTGGGGAAACTGCTAGGTACTGTGGCGCTCCTGCCCCGCCTTAGGGCTAAAGACAGGAGCGGGGCCTCGTGAGGAAGGAGTTTAAAACCTATTCCCCTGGAATGCTGGGTACTGTAGTTTTTCTGCTCCTTTCACTCCGAAATAAAGTGTATTTGTGCGCCAGAGACGGTAAGGCTTATTTGCAAGTATTTTTATTATGGTTTAGGTTATTCTTCCATCGCATGACAAATTCAGAAATATGAACAAAACAGGTGCTTTAACACGAACAGAAAGAACTCAGGTATAAAATCAACTTAAAGTAGAAATTCAGCTTTACTTCTTTTTTTTTTTTTTTAAACTTTTATTTTCATTTTGGAACATTGAAACAAAAGGACATACAGAATAGAAGACATGAACAAATAATATTATACAATCACGGACAGTAAACCCCCACCACCCCCCTCCCCCCCTGCTTCTTCTCTGGGATACGTAACAATCCAGTATCGGGTGTATATACACATTATTATCTTTCGTGATAATATAATTATCTGCAACATGATGAGTGTAACTATACAGCTATATTGGAGCATCTGGCAATCTGAACATAGTCATTAAGCATCTGCCACTTAGACAAGTGAGAGCAGTCCTGAACCTGGAATGCCATCCGACGAGGTATCTGCTCATATGTACTATATAAGCAGACAGAATTCCACCATTCGGTAAAAGTTAGGCGGGAGCCATTCTTCCAATTTTTCGTGACTAAGCATACAGCCATACCCAACATAAAATCCAGGAGGAAGCGGCCTGTCCTGGGAAGAGAGGGGATCCCCGCCACAGAGCGGAGTCCCACAATCTTCCAAGAAAGGGGCTCCCGGAAGTGTAGGATACTTTGTATCCGGTCCCAAACCCGCCCCCAATATTGCTGTAGTGCTGGACATTCATAGATAACATGGGCGAAGGTACCCACCGCTGTATGGCATGACCAACATCGATAGCTTGTATTGACATTCCATTTGGCCATCTTCTCAGGAGTATAAAAGCATCTGTGGGCAAAATAGAAGAGCGTTTGAGTGACAGAGGCGGATCTAGAGACCCGCACCACTTTGCTCCAGACTATCTTCCATTGCTGGGGAGTTAAAGTGATGTGCAATTCGCGCTCCCATGCCTGCTGGGCCCTAGGGGTGTCCCTGCCTGGACTTTGAGTGAGTATTTTATAAAAGTTAGATGCCACCCCTGGTAGACTCCCGATACAACGAATCACCTCAGACAGCCCTTCCACGCTAGTATCAGAGCGCGGAATGACCCGAGCGCCTTTAAGGCAATGTTGGAGCTGCATCCATTGAAAGTAATATTTCGCTGGTAGACCAAATTCCGTTTGTAAAGCATTAAAGGTTTTCCAGCGATCCCCAGCAAACAGCTGCTTAGGTGTCCAAATCCCCCTGGAGTACCAGGGTCTCCATGCTATCGTTTTTTTGTTAATTTGAAATCGAGAGTTATGCCATATCGGGAGATGGTCCAGGGGGCACGCCTGCGGACCCAGAGATTGAATGAGTGCATTAAAGGCCACTAGAGTGTCTACAACCATTGGTGAATGGCGGGAGTCTGAATGATGGCACATTCCGGGGAAGTAGGCCAGCGGAACTGGTCCACTGAGCTCTTCTTCAATATCTAGCCACACCGGGCGGCCTGCTGCCGGGGTATCCAACCAACGGGCACCTTGCTTTAAGAGGAAGGCTTTATGATATTTGAGAAAATCTGGAAATCTAGCTCCTCCTCTCGCTTTATCAGATTGCAAGTGTTGTTTAGCTATCCTGGGGGTTTTACCCTGCCATAAATAACGGATAAGAAGGCCTTCTATATCTTTGTAGATGTGTCGGGGCAGTAAACATGGTAGCATTTCGAGAATGTAGTTCACTTTAGGAACTATCATCATTTTCACTGTTTCCAAGCGGCCCCACCATGTAAGGGTTAGTGGAGACCACCGATTGGTAAGTTCACGGACTTTGGAGATTATCGCCTTGGCGTTGAAACTAATAGTGTCCTCTAAAGGATAGCAATAATAGACCCCGAGATATTTCACCATACTATGCTGCCAGAGAAAGGGAAAGGCTTGCATGTCGGCCGCATGTACCCGGTGGTTAAGTGGGAAAGCAACCGATTTGGTCCAGTTGATCTTATAGCCCGAGAGCTGCGAATACCTGTCTAGTAATTCTAAGACTACTGGGACCGAGTCCAAAGTTATAAAAAGCATAAGATCATCTGCATAAGCGGAGAGTTTGATCTCTCTGTGTCTAAAGGGGGCACCTCGGATGTCTGCGGACTGCCTAAGTAACAGGGCTAGAGGTTCAAGCGCTAAGTCAAAGAGCAGAGGAGATAGGGGGCACCCTTGGCGTGTACCTCTTTGAAGGCTGAATGGCTGAGATTTGATGGCATTCACACATATACTGGCTGTGGGTTCGGCATACATGACTTGAAGAAACCGGAGAAAGCCCTCCCCAAAGCCGTACCAACGGAGAACAGCAAATAAGAAGGGCCATTCTAGACGGTCGAAGGCTTTCTCGGCGTCTAGGGAGAGGCCAACTAGTGGTAGATCTAGGCTTGCAGCATTAGTCAAAACATGACATAAAGTCCTAGTGTTGTCGGCAGTGGATCTTCCGGGTATAAAACCACATTGATCAGGGTGGATTAGTGTAGACATTTGGTCAGATAGTCGAGAGGCTAAGATAGTCGCAAAAATTTTATAGTCTGCGTTAAGAAGGGAGATTGGGCGGTAGTTAGCTGTTAACAGCGGATCCCTCCCTTCTTTTTCAAATACTACCACATTCGCCACCGAAAAGGATCCCAAGCAAGATGTGTCTTCAGCCAGAGCAGTGAAATAGAGTTTTAGGTGGGGGGCCAGATCAGCACTGAACGTTTTATAAAATTCGGCCGGAAGACCGTCAGGGCCTGCGGCGCGTCCCGAGGCCACACGTTTAAGGGCAGAGTGAATTTCATTAGTAGAGAAGGGTTTATCCATCGCAACCCTATCCTCTTCAGAGAGGGTCGGCCGTTGGATTCCGGATAATAATCGCTCAAAAGCCTCTGACGTGAAGTCACATTCTGATTTATAAAGACGAGTATAAAAATCCCGGAAAAGCTCTACTATCTCTGTATTATTTGTCACTATGTCCCCTCCTACCGGGTTTCGGAGAGCCGCTACCCGTTTGGCTTCTTTTTGACCTTTCAAGGCATTAGCTAAGAGTCTACCAGCACGGTTGCTTTCCCGATAGTACATCCCTTGCTGCGATGCGATATTTTTAGAAGCTGCAGCAGACAGGATTGAGTTATATTGAAAGCGTAGGCGTTGCAATCGGAACAACACACAAGGATCAGTGCGGGAAGTAAGAACCCGTTCCCCAGTTTTAATTTGTTGCTCTAATATTAATAACTGTTGCTTACGCTGTTTCCCCAAGCGAATTTGATAGCTAGTAATGGTTGCACGAATGGCAGCTTTAAAGCCCTCCCACCAAGCCCAGCTCATGGTATCATGTGGTAAGTTAAAATGGAAATAGTCCTGAATGGCGGCCCGAATGTCTAACTGAAACTCTTGTTGCTCTAGCAGGGTCCTATCAAAAAACCAATTTCCCGGATTCCCACTGGGCAGGTTAGCGTGCAACTGGAAGGAAATGGCAGCATGGTCTGAGATATGTAATGGGTGAATCATCGCTGTGTCTACCTGAGATACCAGCACTTTAGATATTAGGAAAAAAATCTATTCTGGACTGTGATAGATGGGGGGGAGAATAGAAAGTAAATTCCAGTTCAGCAGGATGCAACAATCTCCAAAGATCCACTAAAGCGAGATCTTTGATCAAGGAGGTGAGTGTGAGGGAGCTCTTGGGCAGGCCACTCGTTCTAGGCGGTTGCCTGTCTATCAGAGGATCGACGACTTGATTAAAGTCGCCACCTATTATCAGTGAGGTGCTAGCAGAGGCCTGCGCAACCTGAGCAATGGTAGCAAAAAAGGCAGGATTATCCACATTGGGGGCATATATACATATACATGTTAGTTCAAGGTGTCCAATTTTAAGATGGACGCGGGACCATCTGCCCTCCGTGTCAGAGCTAGTGGCAATAATGGTGACAGGCAAGGATTTCCTCACCAGAATAGCTACCCCACATTTCTTAGAAACAGCCGGAGAGTAGGCAGCTACCATGTAAGGTTTAATATTGAGTTTCAGAGTTTCGGTAGAATTTAAGTGCGTTTCCTGAAGAAAAACCAGATCCGCCTTTTCATGACTCAAATAACTAAGGATTTTCTTTCTTTTAAACGGGTTGTTGATTCCCTTTACGTTCAATGAAAAAACCTTACATAGGGCCATAAGACATTGTCATACATTTGAAGTAAAAGCGCAGGCGAGTATGGAATATATACCACATCTGTACATCTATATCATACACATCAATTAAGATACCAGATACACCCCATATGAGAAAACAAGCACCGAAGTGCCCCAGAGAAGAAGCATAACCCCAAATATAAATGGCGACCATATGTCTGCGGGAGGAGGCCCAAGAGAGTGCGATTGTAATGTTTGAGCCCTTCTGTTATTATAGTCTCCGATCTCCACCGAAGTAGCTGTGGGCATGATAGAGCAGGGCCATCAAGGCTAGTGAAAGCCAAGGCTGTGAATTGCCAAGGCAGTCTCTAAGGTAGAGAGCGTCCGAAAACAATATGGCGGGTTTTACCAATATAAGGTCAATTAGCTAAGTGTTCCTTGGATCAACGCATCTGATCTGCCTCTTTGGACTCCAAAAATTCCGCAAGTAATTCAGGATCATCAAATGTTCTGGTCTGGTTGTGCAGCGTTACCCTGAGTTTAGCCGGGTACATCAGGCCATAGCGAGCTTGCAGTTGTTGTAGCCTCGGTCGAAATTCCAGGAATCGCTTTCTACGATCAACCGTGGGCTTAGCCAAATCAGGAAAGAAGGATAGCCGGTGGCCCTCAAACTCGATGGGGCCTTTTGCGCGAGCGGCATTCAGAATTTGCTCAACATGTTGGTATCTTAAGAGCCGAAAGATAATAGGCCGCGGGGTCTTCCGATTGAGCGCCATATTTGAGGGCACTCGATGAGCCCTGTCAATCTCCAGGTCTTTAGCAAATGTGATCCGAAGTAGGGAAGGAAGCGCCTTACAAAGAAACTCCTTCATGTCTCCAGACTCAGCTCCCTCCGGTACGCCCACGAGCCGTATGTTATTGCGGCGGGCCCGATTGTTGCCATCTTCCACTTCTTTCTGAAGGGCCCGTATCTGGCGCTCTACTTTGTCAAGTTTCGCCAACCGGACCGTGTGTGAGTCCAGTATGCCTTCCATTTTGTCTTGTCGTAGGGAAAGCCCTTCAAGTTTGCTTTGCAGCATGCCGAAATCTTCACGCAGCGCTCGGAGTGACTCCCCGTTGGATTGCACAAGGTCTTTTACCCCTCGTATTTCAGTGAGGATCTCCTGCTGCATCTCGGGACCTTCCCGAGGTGCGGGCTGCTTCTGCGGAGATGGGGGCTCGGTTTTGGAGCGTTTACCATGGGAATTCGTTGGGGTCCCGAAATCTAGACGTGCTGGTTTGGTCCCCGCCATCACCCCAAGGTACCCCGGTAGAGTCAAAGCAATATTCAGAATTAAAACGGTTCAAAATTCAGGAGTCTTGGTAGGCCTCTCGGGAGCCTCAGCGCTATGCGACTATCCCGCTGGACATCAGGCTCCGCCCCCCCAGAAATTCAGCTTTACTTCTAAGCAGTTTACTCAGCTCTGCCCCAAGAGGTCATTCACTTTAAATGCAGCCTCTTTTCTCACACTGTTACGTTCACAGTGCTGGGTTACTTCAGGTGCAGGTAATTAAAGCTTTCCTAGCATGGCAGCAAAACAGCTCCGTAGTATTCAACTCATACACGGCATAACCAGTTTTCTTCAGTTTGGTATTTCCACACAACAAATAGTACAGTCCATGCTCTCACAGTCAGGTAAGTCAGAATTATCCTGCATTAATTCCTCAGACTGTATAGAATTATTAGCTTCCTGCAATACTGGCTGTCTGTTTGCTCTTAGCTTTAAAAACTCTTTAAAATCCTGGAGAAGCAATTCAGCCTGTTGTCTGCTAGATAAGGAATTGTTATCAGTTATTAAACTTCCCTCTTGATTAAGGCTGTTTCCCTTTTCCTCTCTCAGGTTAAGTGAATCAGAGTAACTCTTAGGCTCTTTTGTTAAGGTTTCAAATATAGGAGAGTTGGGTTTACCTTCACTCTGGAAGCTCTTTGGCAAATCGCTTACTTGTTGCCAAGCCCCTCTTATCCTAGGTGGCTCAGACGTCCTCCAGCTGTGAGAATTCCCGTGCCTCTCTGGGCCAAACGGTAGTTCCCAGAATGAGTTCTTTTTCTCTCTTGCCTGCCGTGAAGGCTTCCTCTCCCAGGGCTCTGCCTTCCTCCAGGTGTCTATTCCAGGGCTTGGTCCACTTTCCTCAGGACTTCCATTTATTGCCTCTGAACAGATTCTTGCAGGTCTTCTTCTACTGCTTCGGCTCAGTCCTTGGCTGCTAGCCTTCTCTCTCTGACTGCTGCTCCTCTGACTGCTCACGGTACTCTGACCGTTCCCTGGGCTCCTTCTCTTCCCCTTCTCCTTCCACTTCTCCTCCTTAGCAAAGCCATACTCCGGTTTAAAACCAGGTTCTCTTCTAGACACGCCCCTTCCAAGCACTGGGTGTGCCCAATCAGGACTGCGCGACTCCTCCCCTGGGCTGGTATCCATGCTCAGCTCAGCTCAGCAGAACGAAGTCTCTCTTTCTTTCCAGGATTGACAATCTGACGTAAATCCTGTTGCCCTTCAGGATTTTCATCTGTCTCCATAGCCTCAGGAGGGCGCTCTTCACCACAGATCCCCCCCCTTAAGATATCACGGGCTGGCTTCTGACCAGAGGCACAGCACGTGATTCCACTCAGGGATCTGGAGCTGATCCTTGTCTTTTCTACCACTTTTATGTCTTGCACAACAGTGGCTACCTGAGCTAGGGCTGTCCTATCGTGCCAAGGCTTCAAAAGGTTGATGTGGTACACTTGTTGGCGTCCTCTCTTATTCTCCACAAGATAAGATACTGGACCCACTGGCCAGACCACGGTACATGGGCCTTTCCATTGGCTCTCAAATTTCAGGTCTGGGCCTGCCACCATCACTATAACCTTGTCTCCCATGGCTAACTGGCGCGGCCGTGTGCCTTGGTCATAATAAGTCTTCTGTCGTCGCTGATTGTGTCTTAGATTGACTTCTGCCACTTGTGTGGTGCGGTGTAAGCGACCTTTTAGATCCTTTAGGAATTCAGGTACTCCCACCTCATGTATGTCGGGCTCTACCCACTGTTCTTTCAGGATATCCAATATCCCACGGGGTGATCGACCATACATTAGCTCATATGGCGCTGTCCCTAGGGACGACTGCTTCCTCTCCCTGCAAGCATAGAGGATGAATGGGAGCATAGTATCCCAGTTGGCCATATTTCCTTCCAGACTGCGGCGCAGCATTCTTTTAATAGTCTGATTTTGTCTTTCCACTAGCCCATTGCTTTGTGGATGATAGGCTGAGGTCTTGATATGGCGGATGTCAAACGCTTCCCAAACTTGGGCTAAATACTTAGAAAGGAAATTGCTTCCCCTATCTGTCAGAACTTCGCGAGGGAAGCCAACCTCGCAAAACAGTTTTATAAGTTCAGCCGCCACGGCCTTAGCTGATATAGTACGTAGTGGCATGGCCCAAGGAAACCGTGTTGCTTGGTCAATGACCACTAAAATATATTGAAACCCCCGCGGTGTCTTGATTAAAGGACCAACAATGTCCATAGCCATTCTATGGATGGGTTCTGTAATAACCGGGGTTGATATCATTGGAACTTCTTTCGGATGGATGGCAGAGACCCGCTGGCATGTTGGACAGGCTTCGCAGAACCTCGCTGTTTCTTTGAAAACACCCGGGCAATAGAACCTCGCCAGGATCTGGTCCAACGTGCTTCGGATGCCCTTGTGTCCTCTGACCGGATGGTCATGGGCCAGCCTCAAAACTAAGTTTTTGAAGGTTGCAGGCACCACTACCTGTTTGCGCATGTCGCCCGTATAGGGATCCTTGCTCTCTCTATACAGAATTCCGGTATCCAGAAAAAACCTGGGTAGGGTATCCCTATCACTCTGGGCCCATTTAAACGCCTGACTTAAGGCAGGGTCAGCTAGTTGCTCGTTGGGGAATGTTGGAAATTTCCCAACTAGTTCTTCTGGCACCCAGGGCAATTCCTGGCCAGCCTGAGTTTCTGCCCTATGCTGAGAACGATCCTGTCTCTCATTACGCTTCTGCGCTTTCGTTTTCTTCACCTTTCCTTCTGGTGCGGCTATCAGATCCTCATGTGAAGGAAGACTTCCAAAGGCTTCATCAGTAGGATCCTCTCAATTCTCTGAGTCCTTAGCTTGGGCTCTTGTAGCTACCAGGGCTCCCTTAGGGGTTAGGCCTTGTCTCATTTCCCTATAAAAATGGGGCCAATCCCTTCCTAAAACCATAGGGTTTGGAAGCTTGGGCACTACTGCAATGGGAACTTTCCTAACCGCACCTAGCGCTTTCACTTGAAGGTTGTACACGGGGTATAGTGAAGTACCTCCGTGAACACAGCGGATTTTTACATTGCGGACAGGCTGAATTGCTACCCCCGATGCTTGGACTTGCTGCCACAGCACCTTGGAGAGCATTGTCTGCTCCGCGCCAGAATCAAGTAACGCGGTGGTGGCAATTCCCTGCACCTCTACCTCAATGAGAATTCCTTCTCGGGTCTTTTGTGCATTTACTGCTACTAAGGCAGTTGTAAAACAATTCTTCTGCACATGCCCTTCTCGCCCACATTTGAAACATTTCCTAGGCGGAAACCTAGCCTTCATGGTTGGCATACACATTTTGCTTGCTTTATTTTTAAATTCCCACCTCCTTTCTGATTCGGGTATTGCTGCCCCCTTTAAAGCACTACTGCCTTCATGAGCCATTACTTTGGCCTCTAAGAAGCATTCTGTGAGGTCTACTGCCTCCTGTGGGGTCTTGCAGCTCTGTAGAATCAGGAAGGTTTTTATTTCAGTAGGTACAGCATTCATATATTGCTCTACAACAAGACTATCCATTATAGATTCTTTGGATCTACCCCCTGGATTAAGCCACTTGTTTAACAACATGCGTATTCTATGAGCTAAGGCTTTCGGGGTCTCATCCTGTTTTAATCTTACCGCTCGCAGGAGATTATGGTAGGCTAGCGGTGTAAGGCCTAGCCTTTCCCTGACCGCTCTTTTCACCTCCTCATAATTTCCAGCAAGATCCGGTGACATACTCCTATACGCGGCCATTGCTTCACCTGTAAGGGATGCCGCAAACCTAATGGCCCAACATTCTTTTGGCCATGCACTTAACTGTGCCACTCTCTCAAAACATTCAATGAAGTTATCTACATCCTCATTGTCTTTCAACTGGCCAAAATTAAACATTGTCCCTGCGTTTAAACTAAGCGCAGCTGTAGTAGAAAAACCTGGGGGAGCGGATGGTATCTCTGGTGGCTTCTTCTGCTCAGCTACCCACGCTTGCAGCATGTCCAATAGGGGTTGCTGCTGAGCCTGCAGGGCAGCAGCATTTTTTTCTTGGAACTCCAAACTTAAGTCCCTCTGTCTCTCCAGTTGAGTGGCCATCCACTTGAACACCTCCGCTGGATCCAGAGACATCTTCAACTCCTGTGAAGACAAACACACAGAAAAAAAAAACAAGTGCGGTACCTCACAAAAAAAAAACTTTTCCTTTTTTTTTTTTTCCAACTTGCTAGCAATCACCCCTTAGCCCTCTATCCTTAACCTTTCCCAGGTGGACACTTATTACCTGGCTCAGGTGTTGCTTCACACTTTCACAATCACGTTGCAGCCAGTGGTCCTCCGATGCTGTGACTCTTTCCTTCTCTTCAGGATGGTCTGCAGCCGGGGTCTTTCTTGGCAGTTGCTTTCCTGTAGCTTTCTTCTGCGTGGCACCTTGCGCATGCGTGGGATGATCCTGCCACGTAGCCACTTGCGGCGCTCCTGCCCCGCCTTAGGGCTAAAGACAGGAGCGGGGCCTATTGCCTCGTGAGGAAGGAGTTTAAAACCTATTCCCCTGGAATGCTGGGTACTGTAGTTTTTCTGCTCCTTTCACTCCGAAATAAAGTGTAGTTGTGCGCCAGAGATGGTAAGGCTTATTTGCAAGTATTTTTATTATGGTTAAGGTTATTCTTCCATTGCATGACAAATTCAGAAATATGAACAAAACAGGTGCTTTAACACGAACAGAAAGAACTCAGGTATAAAGTCAACTTAAAGTAGAAATTCAGCTTTACTTCTAAGCAGTTTACTCAGCTCTGCCCCAAGAGGTCATTCACTTTAAATGCAGCCTCTTTTCTCACACTGTTACGTTCACAGTGCTGGGTCACTTCAGGTGCAGGTAATTAAAGCTTTCCTAGCATGGCAGCAAAACAGCTCCGTAGTATTCAACTCATACATGGCATAACTAGTTTTCTTCAGTTTGGTATTTCCACACAACAAATAGTACAGTCCATGCTCTCACAGTCAGGTAAGTCAGAATTATCCTGCATTAATTCCTCAGACTGTATAGAATTATTAGCTTCCTGCAATACTGGCTGTCTGTTTGCTCTTAGCTTTAAAAACTCTTTAAAATCCTGGAGAAGCAATTCAGCCTGTTGTCTGCTAGATAAGGAATTGTTATCAGTTATTAAACTTCCCTCTTGATTAAGGCTGTTTCCCTTTTCCTCTCTCAGGTTAAGTGAATCAGAGTAACTCTTAGGCTCTTTTGTTAAGGTTTCAAATATAGGAGAGTTGGGTTTACCTTCACTCTGGAAGCTCTTTGGCAAATCGCTTACTTGTTGCCAAGCCCCTCTTATCCTAGGTGGCTCAGACGTCCTCCAGCTGTGAGAGTTCCCGTGCCTCTCTGGGCCAAACGGTAGTTCCCAGAATGAGTTCTTTTTCTCTCTTGCCTGCCGTGAAGGCTTCCTCTCCCAGGGCTCTGCCTTCCTCCAGGTGTCTATTCCAGGGCTTGGTCCACTTTCCTCAGGACTTCCATTTATTGCCTCTGAACAGATTCTTGCAGGTCTTCTTCTACTGCTTCGGCTCAGTCCTTGGCTGCTAGCCTTCTCTCTCTGACTGCTGCTCCTCTGACTGCTCACGGTACTCTGACCGTTCCCTGGGCTCCTTCTCTTCCCCTTCTCCTTCCACTTCTCCTCCTTAGCAAAGCCATACTCCGGTTTAAAACCAGGTTCTCTTTTAGACACGCCCCTTCCAAGCACTGGGTGTGCCCAATCAGGACTGCGCGACTCCTCCCCTGGGCTGGTATCCATGCTCAGCTCAGCAGAACGAAGTCTCTCTTTCTTTCCAGGATTGACAATCTGACGTAAATCCTGTTGCCCTTCAGGATTTTCATCTGTCTCCATAGCCTCAGGAGGGCGCTCTTCACCACAGAACTTATGACCTAGATTGGCCACTGTTGGAAACAGAATACTGGGCTTGATGGACCTTGGTCTGACCCAGTATGGCATATCTTATGTTCTTATGTTCTTCAGAGCAAATGTAAATGTCTGCACGTTTGATAAAATAGGTACAGTATATGAATTTGTGGGACTTGTGAATCTAGCATAGAGGCCTGTGATTGTGCTGTGGTTCTAGCATGGAATTATGAGATTTACATGTAAGAGCAAATGTGCGTGCATTTTGTGGCTTTATACATGATCTTCCGAAATAGGGAGCATGTGCATCCATCTCCCTGCTGTTGTCATATTCCTAAACACAAAACCTCCAACAATGTGATGACACCCCAAAAGGGAACAATGTAACAAAAAGTCAAAACATACAAAGCCTGGAAAAAGAAGTTAGTTTAAATAACCTTAAACTTTTGTTTTTCTGTCGGCGTCCACCGACCTGAGATGGGGAGAGGAAAAACCTCCCCACTCGTTGTCGGCAGAGACCTTTTATTGCTTTATTAGATACATCAAAATATCAAAACTATATAGAGTGAAAACATCACTTAGCTGAGAGCTGGTGAAGGGGGCAGCAAGAAGGTGAATCAGCGACATGCATGTTTCGAGCCCCGGAGGGACTCTGTATCAAGCTGTTCCCAAGAATGCTTGGTTACCAAATTATGTTCCTCTCCACTTTTACTCTTTTATTTATTGCATACCTTTCTAGTAATGTTTCAATTTGAGTTACATTCAGATACAGTACATATCTCCTGTCCTTGGAGGATTTACAATCAAATAAGCCAATGCAGAAAGACTAGCGTGCCCTTTACGCACAGATAACGCAACTTATATACACATGTTCCGCCGTGCCAAATTCAGGAAAGAGATTGACGCACATGTAAACAGCAAAGGGAAAGTATGTGCACACACAGCAACGCCAAGCATATTTCAATAATATGCAAATGAACTGTGCATATTAAAAAAGGATGGTAATAAGGTCTGCACCCGATGCAGAAACACACAAAGAGGATTACATAACCAGCAGGAGCACCAATATCTCTATGCCTGGTCCAAGATGGCTTAAATGTCTCAGGGTATATACCAATGAACAGTTACTTTCGATGTGAATCTTTTCAGCATATAAGTGAAAGTTTTGCATTGTTTCTTATCCTTGTGCCTTTTTTGCACACATTTATATTATTTATTTTTTATCTTAGGTCTCTTTGTTGTGATTTCATAAAAAAATGTGTTTGGGCAAAATAGTATTGGTTATTATGGGGTGGGCACCATAGGAACCTGCAAGTCCTCTGTGTATAACATGAGAGTTCAACGTTACGCACGTGTGTATATGGCAACTTGCAGCATGTCTCTTGTTTGCACATGTTCCTCTCCTTTAAACTGTATGCTGATGGTTTATGCATAGCTCAAAATACCGGCACTGAAGTCTTGCACTATTGGCGTGCTACGAAAACGCATACACAGCTAATAGTGCGTGACTTCAGTGGTGGCTTTCTGCATCAGTCTGAAAGTTTGTACCAGACACAATGGAGATAAGTGACTTGTTCAAGACCACAAGAAACACCAGCAGGATTTGCAACTTGGCTTCCATGAGTCCAACCCATGGTTGAATATTATTGTTCATAAGACATGCTATGTAAAAAGTAAGGCAGAGAATTCATATTGCTCAGATCTTTCATTTATTTAGTTTCTTTGAACAGCATACTTTTAAGCTTCATAGGCTTCATTTGCTATAACTATTTAATTGGTTTCTATTAGACACAAAAAATACCAGGATATAGACATCATTCTCTCATCTATTTATGGCACTTTGAGCAAATCTGAGCAAAAAAATTACATAAATGTATTCTATGTAATTAAACTGTAGATTTTATTTTAAAGATGCTAGCACAAAATACTTGCAGATCATTAGTACTGTATTACAACATAGAAAGAAAATGTGATCACCTGAGACATTCCCATTCCCCCCTCATAAAAAGCTGGATGCAAGCTAACTGAACACAGTGGCACCAGTGAAGAACACCAGGATGGCACTGATAAAAGTGTCAGTTCCAAGTGATTATTCTGCGAATTATGTAGCGAGGGAAAAGATCCTCAGCAACCACAGTAGCCCGGATGCCGGGCCACGCCGCCTCATCTTTCTCCTCCACCCCAACCCCTCCCTTCCACCAACCCCCCCCCCCACCCCTTTCTTTCAATAAATGACAAAATCACACGAACTTGGACAAAAACCTTGGTTGCAGCTTTATTAACAACATATAACAATAGCCTGTCCCAAGCCAACATAACATTACATATTAAACATAGGAAACTTTATCCCCTCCGGACAATGCCCCACCACCAGCCATATTATTAGCAAAGTGGTGTTGCATCATCCTCCCTCCTCCTTATACGTCCCTGCCAGCCTCACCACATTAAGAGCAAAGGATGACACCACCTTTGGTAACTGGGCAGAGATCCTCACCGAGATCTTCCCCAATCCCCCCATGAAGCACTTCTCTCTTGCTTCCACCCCCGGCAATCCGTCCTCGCTGTCACTGTGTGCGTTGGCTCTGAATCCCGTCACCGGCGCAAGGTAAGACGACTGTCCTTGCGCCACCCACTCCATGGCAAAACAAGCTGAGACCAAGTTTGGGTTCCTTTCACCACCCCTTCTAAGGCCTCTTGCCAGTCATTTAACAACAAATCCTGACCTATAGGTGACAAATGAACCCCATCAGAGTGGTACAGCCCAGCACAACAGATCTCAGCCCAGAGGTGCTGGACCTGAAGGTCACACATCTGATGGACCCAGCGCCCAATTTGCCTATTCACCTTCACCAGGCCATAAGATCACCTACTCTGAGACTGGCAAGCCGGCTGCAGAATGACATCCGACCACACAATAATCACTCCTGTCGGTTGTCGACTCTGGTTGACCTGATGACGAACTGTCGACAACAGCTGCCACCACTGCATGCCCTGCTGGCCCATACATTGCAGCCAAATACTCTCTGGGAGGAAACCAATGTGAGACCCCCCTCCAATGGTCGTCACGTGGCCCGTCGCTCAGCCCAATACATAAGATATATTTATATAAGAAATGTTAAATAAATACATAAAATACATGAAGGAATGGCCCAAGATCCACCAGTCCTCCTGTGAAGTATGACCATATGCAACGAGACAAAGCTGACTGCCATCCTATTGAACCCAGATGGCTGGGGTCTGCAAAACAGCAAAACAATTAATCCCCCCCCCCACACTCTTCACCTGCACATAGCCAAAGGACTGCTTCCAAAGACCTCAGGTCACACCTCCTGCAATTGAACATAGCCAGTATAGGCACCGGAAAGCCATCTTCCAATCCGTTAAATCACAGCTGGCCACAAACCCGCCACCACAGCATTAGTAGCTGCTCCAATACGGAGCGAATGAGATGCGATCTGCAGCTCATTGCAACTCAGACCCCGCAAAATCAGGCGGAGTACCACTGTAAGTTGAAACTGTGTCACTGGGCAAGTATCCTCATGTATGAAGCAGCAACCCGCTGCCCTAGGGCACCATGCCACATAAGACTGCAAACTGCGCACTGGGCAAGTGGCCACCGGGTCAATCCTGTTAAGAACAACTCACCGCTCCCTACCCCTTTAATCCATCTTGGATCATGGCAGCAAAATACAGACCTGTTGCTGGGTGAGTCACACATACCTTGCCTCTAGGGCCCCCAGTCTGGCTCCCCTACCCGGCCGTGGAACCAATTCACTGACTCAGAATGCCCCAAAAAAGGCTATGGTGAAGACAGCTTCGAAAAGCAATGACTCAAACTCTTAAGAAGTAAACCCTGGCAATGCCTTCCATATCTGAACCAGGAGCTCATGCGATATTGGATGGCACCCATCCTGCCAACCCACTAAGAGATGCTGGACCACAAACGAGGCTTGAGGATTGTCCCAGCCTGCAGCCTTGCTTAAAAATGGCCAGCACCGACCGGACTGCCACCCTAGACCATCCTTCCACCTTGGCACCTGATACAAAATGACCCAGCCACTCGTCCGCCACCCGCCCGCCAGACCAGCCCCTACTGGTCAAATATGTACCCACCTTCCTGTATGCACACCTCTAAGCTACCTGCGTTGCAGGAGCCAAGGAAGCTTGCAAGAGGGCAATCACCTCTGGATTCCAATCCACCAAAGATGTGCCGGGACTGTCATGGCTGCCTCCTCTGCTCCAGGTGCCAACAGGCAAATATGAGACCAACTGAAATGCGACAAAGCGTCAGCTATGGTATTCTGCCTACCTGGAACATGGCAAGCCCAGGATGTGATATTGAAGAGCAGGCAAGTTAATATGAATATACGCATCAGGGCCGTGACCCTCGGGCACTTGGTCGATTGCCTCTTAATGATGTCCACCACTTCTGCATTGTCACATCAAAACACAACCCTTCTATTCTGCAAACGGGCAGGCCATATGACTACAGCCACCACAATAGGGAACAATCCTAGAAAGGAGACATTCTGAGTCAACCCCGCAGCATGCCACTCCTCGGGGCAAGCCTCTGCACACCAAGCCCCCTGGCAATACAGCCCAAATGTCCTACTGCCTGCAGCATTGGAAAAGAGCTGCAAATCTGGCTTGACACCTCGGGAAGCTGCAGGACCGAGCAGCCATTGTAGTTTTCTAGAAAAGCATCGCATACCCGCAGGTCTTCACACATGCCCTGTGATACCCTAATATGGTGATGTGGTTTCCTTATCCCAGCCATCACCAGAGACAAGCGCCTAGAAAAGGGGTGCCCCATTGGAATGACTCTACAAGCAAAATTCAGATACCCCACCAAAGACTGCGGGTCCTGAAGCATCATCCAGGATGCGAACACTGAAGCCGCCACCAACTTTCTCAACTTCTGAACTTTCTCCCTCGGCAGCTACGCCACTAGCACTACTGAGTCAAGCTCAACCACCAGAAAAGTCAAACACGTCACCGGACCGACTGTCTTTCCAACTGCTAAAGGCATGCCAAACTCCCTAGCCATCGACGTAAAAGTTTTCAACAATCTATCACAGGAGTTAGACCGTTCAGGACCCATGAACAAAAAATTGTCCAGGTAATGCACCACTGAAGATAATCCCATATTTTGCACGAGAACCCAATGTAGGAAGATGCTAACCCCAATGTCCTGCAAACCCTGTATCCCATGCCTGTATCCCATCAGCCACAGCATGCCTGCCCCAAAAGGGAACATAGCCTGAGTTGCTCCGACTGGCCATCGGAGTCCTGAAGCCCCCATAGGTCCCTCTGCACCTAGCCTACTGTGCACCCCCCTTCAACCATTCTGTGAGCCAGACCCATTCCCCCTCCCCCCCCCCACTGGCACTGCCAAAGCACACGGGGATCCCCCCACACCAGAGCTTCCAACTCTAGCACAATCAGGCCTTTGAATCCCCTGAAGATCTGCAGAAGAACCACCCAGTTCAGATCCTTGGCCAGCCTCCCCCTCATTCCCCAAGACAGCATCAGCCATAATCTCCCCAACCCCTGCGCTCCAACCAACAAGTCACCCTCAACCTCTGCCTCTATTCTGAACTTGAGCCTGCCTACCCTGCCCTCCCCTTCTTCTCCCTGCGGAAGTTTCCTGCCCCTGCACCACTACTACATCCTGTGCTGGTGCCTCCAAACTGCCCAATGGGCCACTATCCCCAACTTGACACCCCTACCTGCCTCTCTCCCCCACCCAGCAACCCAACAACGATGAGCACGCCACCTCATCACGTGCAGGTGTGCCAGCCCTGTCACCCTGCCGTCGTGAAGCACATTGCCCTCTGAGTTCCCTTCCCTGTCTCCCGGACATCAGCAAATTGAAAACCCCATTCACCGCTCTTCTGCTCAGCCGCCAGCAACCCATCAAGCCCCACCGCCGCACTGATCCACACACCGCCAGCTGTCTTTTGCCACCCAGGAAGAGAAATGGCAGTGGCACCAGGAGCCACCTCACTACCAGGTGAGTCGCTCTCCCGCCACAACCCTGTCATCCAATGAAATCGCCCAGCGTCGATGACGTGGATGATTTCAAATCTCTCACCATTCCTCCTCCACACGCCTGCCAAAGAGGCAACTAGTCCCAGGCCCAAGGGCATCCGGTTATTGTGCGGCCTTCGGGACCTGGGCCCAGCGGCCTCACACATATATCACAAAAGGCAGTCAGAGACTAAGAAAATACAGAAAGATACAGAAATATTTCCCATCGCATTGGGAGCCACACGTTCAATTAAAGGCACACAGTGGATCTGTTAGCCCCTGGCCTTCCTGCTCACTCCCACCATATCCCCCATGCCCCACATCGTACTTAGGAGATTGACAGACAGAGGGATGCAGGGACAACAGAACACCTTTTTGGTTAGATGGGCCAAACAAATGAATCTCCAGTCCTGTCTCCAAGCTCTATATTGCTGAGGCTGTGTTGAGAAAAATATTGGTGGGGCCATGGCCCCTGTGGCCCACCCCTTTCCACTGCCTATGGAGACATGTGTTTCTTGGACATAGACATGGCCACAGCTTTAATGAGTTTTAACAGCTTAATCTCTTTTTAGCCAGGAGCTCATCTAGATCTTAATCTTGACCTGTGCCTCTTCTAGGATTATAGTTAAGAAAGGTTAATGTGGGGGTTCCCCCTCCTCTTCCAGCATGGGGCAAAAATGGGTTCAACCTTCCTAAAGTTCTTAATTTTTCAGTGTTGGCTTCTTGAGTAAGAAAGCCCTATCCAGCTAAATGAGCTTTGATTGGCCCAATCACCCATAAGAACATAAGATATGCCATACTGGATCAGACCAAGGTCCATCAAGCCCAGTATCCTGTTTCCAACAGTGGCCAATCTAGGTCATACGTACCTAGCAGTTTCCCCAAAAGACACAGGTTCCGCAATGCTTGTACTGGGTCAAGCATCGATATCCTGGGTCCCTTCTTAATAATGGCTTATGGACCTTTCCTCTAGGAACTTGTCCAAACCTTTTTTAAACCCAGCTACACTAACAGCCTTTACTACATCCTCCGGTAACAAATTCCAGAGTTTGATTACACGTTGAGTGAAAAAATGTTTTCTTTTATTAGTCTTAAATAGTTTACCCTGTAACTTCATTGCATGTCCCCTAGTCTTTCTGATAACGCAAACAATCGATCTACATTTACCCGTTCCACTCCGTTCATTAATTTATAGACTTCTATCATATCTCCCCTCAGATGTCTCTTTTCCAGGTTAAAGAGCCCTAACCTTTTTAGCCTTTCTTCATAGGAGTAACCTTCCATCCCCTTTACCATTTTGGTGGCTCTTCTCTGAACCTTTTCTAATAACCCTATATCCTTTTTAAGATACGGCGACCAGAATTGCACACAATATTCAAGGTGCGGCCTGACCATGGAACAATATAGAGGCATTATAATATCTTTTGTTTTATTTTCCATTCCTTTCCTTATGATACCTAGCATTGTATTTGCTTTCTTGGCTGCCGCTGCACACTGGGCCGAGGCTCTTAACATGTTATCAACAATGACGCCTAAATCTTTTTCCTGGGTGGTGGTTCCTAATGTGGAACCTTGCATCATGTAACTATAGTTTGGGTTGTTCTTCCCTAGGTGCATAACTTTGCACTTGCCCACATTAAATTTCATCTGCCATCTTGATGCCCAGTCTTCCAATTTATCAAGATCCTCTTGCAATTTTCCACAATTCTCTTGGGTTTTAACAACTTTAAATAGTTTTGTGTCATTTTATTATTATTTATTTTATTTATTTTATTAGAGTCTCTTTTATACCGCGCTATTCAGCATCAGTGCGGTTTAAAATGAACAATAAAATACACATTTCCGATGGTACTTTGTATTTACAGTTGAACAGGTAATGCAACTTGGATAACAGGGTAACTATTTACAATTTAAGACATAATTGGGAACTCTTTTGACTTCAGTCAAGGGGGTTCTGAGATGCTTGTGAGGATGGTGCAGCGTCCACATTGGCTTCTGGGTAAAACTGGAGGAAGAGGTGAAGTTTTAAGGCCTTTCTGAACTGAAATAAGTCCTGGATTGATTGGATGCCGTGAGGGAGGCTGTTCCAGTACCATGGTGCGCAGAAATTGTAGGCCCTGCCTACTGTTGCCTTGGTGCATTGTGTTATTAATTTTGGGACTACCAGGGTGTTAAGTGTTACTGACCTTCTGTCCCTATTGAGAGGAGTTGTCTGGATTAGTTCAGTCAATGATGCCGACGAAAGCCCTTTAATAACCTTGAAGGTAAGTAGTAAGGTCTTGTAAGTGATTCTACCTTGTATCGGGAGCCAGTGGAGATGTTTTAGAATGGGTGTGACATGGTCTTTCCTAGAAGCGCCTTGTAGAACTCTTGCTGCGGCATTCATTGCAAGTTGAAGTGGATTTAAGGTGGCTTGAGGGAGACCTTGCAGGATTGAATTTGCATAATCAAAATGTGGTATGATTAGTGCCTGATAGATGGTTCTGAAATCGTCAGGTGCAAGCAGGAATCTTAGATGTCTAAGGGATCGGATTTTATGGTATACCGCTCTTACAATGTTTCCTATGTGCACCTTCATATCCAAGTGCTGGTCTAATGTCACGCCAAGGTATCTGATAGTGGGCTTGGTCTGGAGATCTGCATCCTTCACTTTTATGAAAGACGGAGCAGTGAAGTTTCGATTCCTTGTAATAAATAAAACCTCCGTTTTCTTGTGTTGGATCCTAAGGTTTTGGGATTGCAGCCAGTTAGAAACTTCATTTATGCAGTTTGTTATAGGTGTGAGGTTGGGTTTCTCTGTTGCAAAAGGCATGTATAACAGCACGTCATCAGCGTAAATAAGGCAGTTAACACTGAAGGACTGGATCAGGTTGCAGATAGGCTGCATGTATATATTGAACATCAGGGCGGAGAGGGAGGACCCTTGTGGAACACCTTGCTTTTGGTGGAACGGATCAGATGATGTATCGCTGGTTCGTACCTGCTGCCATCTATCAGAAAGGTAGGACATACACCACTCAAGTGCTTTATCGGTGATTCCCTTCTCCTTGAGTCATTCAAGGAGGCACTCATGGCTAACGGAGTCAAACGCTGCTGCAATGTCTAGGAAGACAAGGACGAACCCTTGGCGGATGTTGTCAATGCCTGTTATTATGCTACTGAAGAGTGTGGTGAGAAGTGTTTCAACACCATGGGCTTCTCTAAAACCGTGCTGGCATGGGTCCAGTGGTGCGTTGGTATAAACATGATCTTGGATTTGTCTTTGAACTTCCTTTTCCATTATTTTTGCCAGAAACGGTATACTTGATATCGGTCTATATGATTCAGGCTTCTGAGGGTTGAGCTTGTTGTTTTTTAGTAAGGATCTTATAGATGTGCGCTTGAGGATACATGGGAAAGCTCCTGTAGTGAAAGATTGTTCCATGAGTCTAGATATGAATCATCTGCAAATTTGATAACCTCACTCGTTATTCCACTTTCCAGGTCATTTATGAATATGTCAAAAAGCAGCGGACCCAGCACAGATCCCTGGGGTACACCACTATTCACCTTTCTCCATTGGGAAAATTGGCCATTTAGCCCAACCCTCTGCTTTCTATCTTTTAACCAGTTCCTGATCCACAGTAGTACACTGCCTGCTATCCCATGACTCTTTAGTTTTGCCAAAAGTCTCTGATGAGGGACCTTGTCAAAGGTTTTCTGAAAGTCCAGATACACTATATCAACCGACTCATCTTTGTCCACCTGTTTATTCACACTTTCAAAAAAACATAACAGATTAGTAAGACAAGATCTTCCTTCTCTAAAGCCATGTTGGCTCTCTCCCATTAGGCCATGACTATCTACATGCTGAGTAATTTTATTCTTTATGATGGTTTCTACCATTTTTCCCGGTACTGATGTCAGGCTTACCGGTCTGTAGTTTTCCGGATCACCCCTGGAACCCTTTTTAAAAATTGGTGTTACATTGGCGATCCTCCAATCTTCAGGTATTAGAGATGATTTTAATGATAGTTCACAGATTACTAATAGCAGGTCTGCAATCTCATATTTCAGTTCTTTCAACACCCTTGGATGTATACCATCCGGCCCAGGTGATTTGCTACTCTTCAGTTTATCTAATAGTTCTAATACATATTCCCGATGTATCGATATTTCCTTCAATTCTTCTGCACTTTTAAATACCACTTCAGTCATGGGTAACATCCCTTCATCTTCCTCAGTAAAAACCGAAGCAAAGAATTCATTCAGTCTCTCTGCTATCGCCTTGTTGCCTCTTAGTGCCCCTTTAACTCCTCTATCATCTAATGGACCAACTGACTCTCTCACAGGTTTTTTGCTACAAATGTACTTGAAAAAATCTTTATTTTGCATTTTTGCTTCCGCAGCAAGCTTCTTCTCAAATTCTCCCTTTGCCTGCTTTATCAATGCCTTGCATTTGACTTGCCAGTGCTTGTGCTGTTTCCAGGTTTTGTCATTTGGCTCTTTTTTCCATTTCCTGAAAGATGCTTTTTTTGGCAACAACAGCCTCTCTGACCTCACCTTTAAACCATGCTGTCAGTTTTTTGGACTTCCTTCCACCCTCCCATCTGAACTTCCTTCCTTTGGACTTCCTTCCACCCTCCCATCTGAACTTGTCCTTGGGTGTGAGGTTCACCCACACCATAAGGACAAATGGTGGACTACTACTACTACTACTACTACCACTACAACTATTGATCATTTGTATAGCACTACAAGGCGTACACAGTGCTGTACAGAGACATGTAAAAGAAGTCCCTGTTCATTAGAGCTTACAGTCTAGTCAAGAAAGACAACTCAATAGTTGGGGAGAAGGATATGTCTAGGGGAATGGTGAGGAAACATATAACTGAAGAGTAGGAGATCATGCAGATCAGGATCCATAAGTGGCCTCAAAGAGGTGAGTTTTTAGCCTGGAGAGGCAAGTTTTTTTCCGGGATTAAACCTTGACTACTGGCCTTGAACTTATGGAGGGGCATTTTACATAGAACATACAAGGCAATTGGAAGGTGTCCACCTGGAGAAATGGATGCACATTTTGAAGAGACAGCCGTATGTCCACCCAGTGTGTAACATGGCAATGAGAACGTTGAAGACTAGAGAGTCACCAGAATGGAGGGGGGAGCAGGGGTAGGTGTGAGTGGCACCTCTGCTGTGCAATAGCATTTAGAAGCTGAGGCACATTGGTCCACCATGAGACCCAAGTCAACAGGATGCCCAGCTGAACATATAGGCCTTAAGTCATGAGAGGCCGCAAGGCTTCACGGCTGTCACCTAGGCCCAGGACCTCATGGTGGGCCATCTGGAGGGTATCAGAGCAGAGCTGGGAGCCTTCACACAGGCATTGTTGGACCAGTGGGGCATCCACTTCACCATGATGCCACCTGCTCCCAGCGGGAGGGAAGTGAACAAGGGGAAGAGAACAGACCACTGTGACAACCATCATGTTTACTTGTGAAAATAAAAAATAGATACTTGTTTTTAACTGCTGTATCTGAGTCATTCTTTGCAATTTAAGGGACAATTTAAAAGGTCCTTTCTATCAAACCAAGGGTTGTGTGAATCACCCAGGAAATCGGTAAGCCTTTACCTTAGAAGCATAAGTATAAATAGGTCAGCCAGAACTCTGAGAAGCTCAGTCTTGAAGGACTACCAAGAGAGACTGCTACAACTGGAAGTAGATACTTGTGAGTATAATCTTTAGGAATAAACTCTAAATATTGGAGTAAAAGGGATTTCTTGGGGTTAAAGTTGATAAATCTGTGTATTTTAGAATTCAGTGTTTTTGCTGAGTCAGTCAGGTCTTAATGCCACCAGTGAGTGAGCTTTGTATTTAAGTCAAAGCAAAGTATAACTTGGCATAGAACATAAAATAAGAGTCAATAGACTTCAAAATAAATTTCTTTCTAGAGAGCTTTTTTACTTAAATCAAAATATAATAGCATGCAGGTAGAATAGTCTCTGAGTAGAAAGAAAGAAAAAACTTGTTTCTAGGATGCAAAAGATTGTGAAGTTGTCTTAAAAAGGTGTTAAAGGCAAGTGACAGATCAAAGGGGCAATATATAAGGCCCTTCTATTAAACCAAGGGCTGTGTGAATCACACAAGAAATTGGTAAAACTTTACCTTAGAAGCACAGGACAGGGCACTGTGTAGCAGCCAATGTTTAATAAGTCTTCTTTCCCTCCCTACCTCCCTCTCTGACTCCCACCCACCCATGAGATAATCATAGCTTTATAGGTGCTTAAATCTCTTAAAGGAAAATAAGTGTCCATATTCACTCTCAGAAGAAGCTCTTTATCCTCATCAGGCATACATTAAGGAACTGAGATTAATTAATCTTGAGGTGAACAAAGTCCATTAAATGTATTAGGCATAGTTTTATTAGTATAAGTATCCCCAGCAAACCCAAGTAAGTAAACAACATAAATAGCTAAACACAATCTTAAAACTAAGATGCAGACAGCAGTCTTTCCAGTCTTTTGCATTCAGTGTCACATGTATGATTTTCTCCCATTTGGTGAGGGGTCTTATGTGTACATTAGGTGAAAAGAGCTTTTTCCTCTTAGGGAATGAGTCCAATCTCTGGAGGCTAGAGTAGCAGACTTGGATGGCATAAGGTACACAGAGAGGTACATAGATAAGACCTACAGGGATGTAGGACTGAAGTCCCACCTCCAGTCTGGAAGCATCCCTGTTGACATGGAGGAAAGAGGTCACATGACAGGACAGCATCATCCTGGTGTGGCAGGAAGTGATCCTGTAGCTAGGACCTGTCCTCCAGGTGATGTAAAACCCTCTCACTCCGAGGAGGTTTTCCCAGGGCCAGGTGCCCACGAGGGAAGGATTAGGACAGCCGTTATAGTTGGTGATTCAATCATTAGGCATGTAGATAGCTGGGTGGCTGCTGGATATGAGGATCGCCTGGTAACATACCTGCCTGGTGCAAAGGCAGCGGACCTCACGTGCCATTTGGACAAGGTTTTAGATAGTGCTGGGGAGGAGGCTGCTGTCTTGACACATGTTGGTACCAATGACATAGGAAAGTCTGGCAGTGATGTTCTGGAGGCCAAATTTAGGCTTTTAGGTAGGAAGTTGAAATCCAGAACTTCTAGGGTAGCATTCTCTGAAATGCATCCCATTCCATGTGCAGGACCCAAAAGGCAGGCGGAGCTCTGGAATCTCAATGCATGGATGAGACAATGGTGCAAGGAAGATGGTTTTGGATTTGTTAGGAACTGGGCAATATTCCGGGGAAAGAAGGAGCTTTTCTGAAGGGATGGGCTCCACCTTAACTGGGATGGAACCAGACTGCTGGCATTAACCTTTATAAAAGGAGCTAGAGCAGCTTTTAAACTAGATAATAGTGAAAAGCTGACAGTCACCCAAGAGCCCATGGTTTGGAACAATGTATCCTTGAAGGATACTAGCAAAAGACTGAAGTTAGGGCATATTGACAGAGAGGTTCCAATAAAGATAAAAGTAACCCAAATGCCCTTAAGTACAGAGCAGCCAGAGCTTAAAGATTCCAAAGTACCCCTGCCTACCAATGACAAGATTAATATGAATAAGATACAGCCTCTAAAATGCTTATATGCAAATGCTAGAAGTCTAAAAAATAAAATGGAAGAGTTAGAATATATACCACTAAATGTGAGATTAGATATGATTGGTATCTCAAACACATGATGGAAGGAGGACAGCCAGTGGGACACTGTGATACCTAGTTACAAACTATATTATAATGACAGAACAGATCAAATTGGTGGAGGAGTTCCACTCTATGTTAGAGATGGCATTGAGTCACAAAGGATTAAAGTTTTGAGGGAAACAAAATGCAAAGTAGAATTGCTATGGATTGAAATTCCATGTAAAAAGAGGAAGAGGAAGGCAATGGCAGTGAGGGTGATCTATCGACTGCCTGTCCAGAGTGAACAAATGGATGATGAAATGCTCAGAGAAATCAGGGAAGCTAACAAAAGATACAGCACAGTAATAATAATGGGTGATTTCAATTACCCTGTTATCAGTCGGGTCAGTGTCATGGCAGGACATGCTAGGGGGATAAAGTTTCTAGATGAAATAACTGACTGCTTCTTGGAGCAGCTGGTTCATCGACCAACAAGAAGGAAGCCATTTTTGACCTAGCCCTTAGTGGAACACCAAATCTAGTGCAAGAGATAAGGCCGTTGGGGCCACTTTTCAATAGTGACCATAGCATGATAGCATTTGATTTAATAAATGGAGGAAGGATGGTAAGGAAATCCACAGTACAGCCTTTTAACTTTAAAAAGGGACATTATAATAAAATGAGGGAAATAGTTAAAAAAAAATTAAAAGGAGCAGTTGCAAAGATTAAAGATTAACATCAAGCATAGGTGTTGTTTAAAAATACTATCTTGGAAGCCCAGGCCAGCTGTATTCTACACTTTAAGAAAAGTGGAAGGAAGTCCAAAAAAACTGCCAGCATGGTTTAAAGATAAGGTCAGAGAGGCTGTTGTTGTCAAAAAAGCATCATTCAGGAAATGGTAAAAGGAGCCAAATGACAAAAACTGGAAACAACATAATCACTGGCAAGTTAGATGCAAGGCATTGATAAGGTACGCAAACAGAAAATTTGAGAAGAAGTTAGCTGTGGTAGAAAAAATGCATAATAAAGACTTTTTCAAGTGCATTCATAGCAAAAAACCTGTGAGATAGTCAGTTGGACCATTAGATGATAGAGGGGTAAAACAGGCACTAAGAGGGGAAAAGGCCATAGCAGAGAGACTGAATGAATTCTTTGCTTTGGTATTTACTGAGGAAGATATAGAGATGTTACCATTTCTGAAATGATATTTAAAGGTGATGACACAGAAGAATTGAAAGAAATATAGATACACCGGGAAGATTATTACAAATATGTAATAAACTGAAGAGTAGCAAATTACCTGGACCAGATAGTATATATCCAAGAGTATTGAAAGAACTGAAATATGAGATTGCAGACCTTCTATTAGTAATTTGTGAACTATCATTAAAATCATCTGTAATACCTGAAGATTCGAGATGGCCAATGTAATGCCAATTTTTAAAAAGGGTTCCAGGGGTGATATGGGAAACTACAGACCAGTGAGCCTGATGTCAGTACCGGGAAAAATTGTAGAAACCATTATAAAGAACAAAATTACTAAACATGCAGATAGTCATGGCTTAATGGGAGACAGCCAACATGTCTTTAGCCATGAAAGGTCTTGTCGTATTAATCTGTTTTGTTTTTTTGAAGGTATGAATAAGCAGGTAGACAAAGGTGAGTAAGTTGATATAGCGTATCTGGATTTTCAGAAAGCCTTTGACAAGATCCCTTATGAGATACTCTTGATAAAATTAAAAAGTCATGGGATAGGAGGCAGTGTACTATTGTGGATCAGGAAATGTTTAAAAGACAGAAAGCAGAGGATAGGACTAAATGTCCAGTTTTCCCAACGGAGATGGCTGAATAGTAGAATACCCTAGGGATCTGTGCTGGGTCCACTGCTTTTTAACACATTTGTCAATGGCCTGGAAATGGGAATAGTGAGTGAGGTAATCAAATTTGTAGATGACACAGAATTATTCAAAAATTATTGTTAAAACCCAAGAAAATTGTGAATAATTGCAAGAGTACCTTGATACATTGGAAGACTGGATGTTCAAATGGCAGATGAAATTTAATGTTGTCAAGAGCAAAGTTATGCATCTAGGAAAGAACAATCCAAACTATGGTTACATGATACAAAGTTCCACATTGGGAATCACCTACCAGGAAAAAGATTTAGGAATCATTGTGGATAACATGTTGAAATCCTCCACCCAGTGTGTAGTGGCGGTCAGGAAAGCAATTAGAATTCTAGGAATCATAAGGAAAGGACTAGAGAATAAAATAAAGGATATTATAATGCCTCTGTAACGTTCCATGGTGTGAGCACACCTTGAATATTATGTGTAATTCTGGTTGCCGTATCTTTAAAAGGATATAGCGTTATTAGAAAAGGTACAGAGAAGAGCCACCAAAATGGTAAAGGGGATGGAAGGATACCTCTATGAGGAGAGGCTAAAAAGGCTAGGGTTCTTCACCCTGGAAAAGAGATGATTGAGGGAAGATATGATAGATGTCTGTAAATTAATGAATGGAGTGGAATGGGTAAACGTTGATCAATTGTTTACGCCATCAAAATATAGAAAGACTAGGGGACATGCAATGAAGCTACAGTGTAATCTATTCAAGACTAATAAGAGAAAATATTTTTTTCACTCAACACGTAATCAAACTCTGGAATTTATTACTGGAGGATGTAGTAAAATCTCTTAGTGTAGCTGGATTTAAAAAAGGTTTGTACAAGTTCCTAGAGGAAAGGTCCATAAACCATTATTAAATTGGACCCGTGAAATCCACTACTTGCCCCAGTACAAGCATTGTTGAACCTGTGTCTTTTGGGGAAACTGCTAGTTACTGTGATCTAGATTGGCCACTGTTGAAACAGGATACTATGCTTGATGGATCTTGGTCTGACCAGTATGGCATATCTTATGTTCTTATGTTCTTAAGTTCCCAGTATATGCATGACAGTAGTCCCTGGCACTCACCTACCTTGTGCTCAGTGTGTTTCATGGGAGTCCAACAAAGAGGATTACCACCCCTTGAACGCTGCATGACCACAAAGACATGTGAATGCAGACCATGATGTATACCACACAGAGAGCTAGGGAAGTTCTCCTGTGACACAGATGCCAGTCTAAGGCAAAGGAAAAACCAATGCAGGACTCACAGACACCACCTGGCCATATCCACCCAGTCAGCCATCTTGACATGGTACCTCTTCTCTTGCCACCGCAACAGCTCTATTGTTTCCTGCATATGAACTCATGACACTCCTCGGCCAATGTCCATTGGACACTGACTGTCCCTCCTGGTACAGGGGTACAGCATCCATACTTGTGGCCCACTGCTGTCTTGGACTTACATTCAGCTGGCACTCGCCCTGCAGTCCTTCAGTATGACAGACATCTGCAAAACAATGAATTGCTCCATTCTCATGCATGTGAGTATCCAGGACCTGGCAGCACTGCCAGCATACCGATATCAGCCATCCATCCAAGCACTCCCAGAAGGCATGCGCAGTAGAAGGATCAACCCCATCCTTGTCCTCCATTCACCACAGTATTCCTTGAACGTGCAGCCAAAGCCCCCATGTCTGCCAAGATCCCGTCTAGCCCGTGCTCGTGGCTGCAACATCCATGATGTAAATTCCGTAAATGTGCAGCGTGTCATCCAGGTTATTAGAATGGCCAGGTGACTGGTCCATTTTGAACATCAGGACATCCAAATCAGGTCTATGCAGATGCAAGGTATCAGGATATGTAAAACTTTGACGCCATAAGTACACATAGTGGAATGTGAAACATGAGCGCCCTACAGATGGCAGAGGGTCAGAGGTATGATGCCAAAGGCAAAGGTTGTGAGTAGAAAGAAGAACTTCTGTCCAGGTGAAGTGGTACTTCTGGAGTGCTAGGTGCTTGACAAACATGCATACTATTTGGTAATGCCAGCACCAACTATAGCACCCACCACAAGGAGCACCTGTGGTGTGGCATCAGTACAATGCTCAATGAGACATATCACTGCAACTGCAACATAGAGGGCTGCAAACAAGAAATGGAAGGCAGTTAAACACAAGTCCAAGGCAAAATTCACTGACTGAGTTCCCGACAGTCGAGCACCAGTGCTGAGAGAGCTGGAGAACTGGGTACTGGGCACAATAGACAAGGGTGACTAAGTGGTGTAGGTGATCTGGATACCTCACAGTCCTTGCAGCAAACAGGTGGGTAGCAGTCTCTAGTAACATAAGGTGGATGGTCAGTCACCCTAGCACCAGAGCAGGGATTCAGAAAGAGGAAATATGACATTTCCCACTCACTTTCAGATACTGGTGCTATTGGAAAAGTGGTGAAGCAGTCCTTGGAGGAAGGCAAAGGTGGTCAGGAGAGGATCAGCCAGGAGTACAGGCACATCAGACGAGGGCACCCAGCATATTCATAGGCAGGAGGAGATGAGTAATGTAGTGGATGGGGTAGAGGGGGGGGGGCACTGCAGTCATATCTGCAGGAGGGAGCACAAGACAAGCAGATGGAGAATAAGGTGCAGGTGCAGGTGGCTTGGAACCAGAGTAGCACTTGTTGAGGAGGCAGCATGTGGGTTAGCGGAAGAGGGTCTGCTGGCCAGCCACCACAGACAGCAGCTTCTTCGATGTGGGGAGTTCAATTCACCAAAATAAGGAGTTCCTGGAGCTGGACCAGGCATGCACCCTTGTTCTCAAGGGCACTCTGCATGTACCCAAATGCATGCAGTCTGTGACCCCAAGCACTGTAGTTTAAAGGTAATCTTTCATCATCTACTACTACTGCTATTGAGCATTTATATAGTGCTACCAGTCGTACGCAGCACTATACAGACATGTAAGAGACAGTCCCTGCTCGTCAGAGCTCACAATCTAATCAAGACAAACACAGAGCTAACAATCTAGTCAAGACAAAAACACGACACTTACAATCTAGTCACGACACAGAAGTCAAGATCTGAAAGCAACAGTGAAGAGGTGAGATTTCAACCTGGATTTAAAGAGGGCTAGAGAGGGTGCCTGGCATACAGACACCGGTAGCATGTTCCAGGTGTAAGGTGCAGCAAGGTGAAAGGAGTGAAGTTTTGAGTTAGCAGTAGGAGTGAAGGTCATAGACAGAAGTAGTTTGTTAGAAGAGCGGAGTTCCCAAGAGGGGTTGTACGGAGAGATAAGAGATGAAAAGTACTGAGGAGCCACAGAGTAAATGCACTTAAAGGTTAGGAGGAGAAGTTTGAACTGGATGAGAAAGCGGACAGGGAGCCAGTGAAGTGACTTGAGAAGAGGAGTAATGTGGGTATAGCGAGGCTGGTGGAAGATTAGTCGCACAGCAGAATGTTGAATAGATTGAAGGGGAAAGAGATGACTCAGAGGGAGACCAGCAAGGATCAGGTTGCAGTAGTCAAGACGAGAGGTGACTAAGGAGTGGATAAGGGTTTTAGTAGTATGTTCAGAAAGGAAGGGACAGATTTTGCTGATATTGTAGAGAAAGAAATGGCAGGTCTTAGCTACAAGTCATCGGCATAGAGATGGTACTGAAAGACATGGGAGGAGATAAGCACACCAAGGGACTGGCTATTGAGAGAGAGAAAAAGAGCAGACCCAGGACAGATCTCTGGGGTACACTAACTGGGAGTGGGGTAGCAGAGGAGGAGGAGCCACCAGAACACACACTGAAAGAGCGATGGGAGAGGTAGGAGGAGAACCAGGATAGTACAGAGCCGCTAAAGCCAAGCGAAGACAGGGTAACAAGGAGAAGGTTGTGGTCAACAGTGTCAAAAGCAGCAGAGAAGTCAAGAAGGATGAGGACAGAGTAGAGGCCCTTGGATTTTGCCAAGAACAAGTCACTGGAGACTCTGGTAAGAGCCGTTTCAGTAGAGTGTAAGGGACGAAAGCCGGACTGTAAAGGATCCAGGAGGGCATGAGAGGAGAGGAAGTCATGGTTGCGGCAGTGGATAGCATGTTCAAGTAGTTTAGATATGAAGGGAAGGACAGAGATGGGTCGATAGTTAGAAGGACAGGTGCGATCAAGTGAGGGTTTCTTGAGGAGGGGAGTGACCACAGCATGCTTGAAATCTGCAGGGAAAATTGCAGTGGAGAGCGATAGGTTGAGAATATAAGAGATGGAAGGGACAACGGCGGAAGAGATGGGGCTTAGGAGGTGGGTGGGGATAGGATCAGAGGAACAGCTGGTGAGTTTGGAGAAAGAAAGGAGTGTGGTTTCCTCATCAGAGATCATAGGGAAGGAAGAGAAGGTAGCAGAGGTAGGGGGGAGGGTTGAAAGTGAAGAGAGGACGTAGATGAAGTAGTTGGAATAGTGGGGAACTGGAGGGTGATCCTGTAGATTTTATCATGGAAGTAGCCAGCCAGGGTTTGAGCAGGAAGGGAAGGAGGGACTGGAGGCAGAGGCACCTTGAGGAGAGAACTGAGAGTAGTAAAGAGACAGCGAGGATCAGAGGCAAGGGAGTTAGTCAAATTGACGTAGTAGTCTTGTTTAGCAAGAGCTATGGCTGACTGGAAAGAGACAAGCATGAATTTGAAGTGTAGAAGGTCAGCACGGGAGCAGGATTTGAGCCACACACGCTCAGCTGAGCGGGCACAGGAATGAAGATAGAGGGTAGTGGATGTGAGCCAGGGATGGGGTGTAGAACGCCTCACAGGACATGGGATGGGTGGGACTGATAACAACCTGATTCCAAAACTGTGGGTATAGACACACCTGCTGTTCTGGGATCAGGGAGATATACATCCTTGTGTGCAGCACATTCAGAGAAATTAGACACTGCAAAAGCTCCCTGTTTTCGTGCGGCCATACCTCTGCCTGCAGTACGTACAGCTCCTAGGTCGATGGCCACATCAGCAGATATCAGCATAACTTGCACAGTGTCCCTGGCACAGCGCTGTGTTCCTGTGGGGGTGGTTGTACAGGTTTGCACATGGAAATATATCCCTCACCTCTGGAATCTGTCATGCACAACTGCATCTTGGGCTCTCCATGGCAGCAAACACGTCACCTCACTACAACCCTGACACATCCCATTCTCCATATGGCAACCAATGTAGTGCAGAGCTGAATCTGCTCTACGTCCTGCCCTTATTCGCCGGTCTGGCAGGAATAATGTGTACATCAACGGGGAGATCAGAGGATGTTCAGGGGCCTTTCCTGAATACCCTTTCTGTGTTTCAGCGGCTAACCACTCTTCTGATCCTCCCCTTCCTGCCCACGTCCTATGATCCCCGTACTTGTGCCATGCATGTGTAGGGCCATGGGTCTAGAGAATATGGTGGTGCACGTTTTTGGGGGTAAACATCTATCCTGTGGATTTAACTGCCCTATTCGCCTTTTGGAATGACCCCCAAAGTGGATGGTATTAAAAGACATTTTGATGGATAAAACAGCACTTTGTGCACAGAAATGACTGCTTCTAAAATTGCTCATGTTGTATATGTGTACGCTTATTTATTTATTTGATTCTATATACCACTCTATTTTATAATCAGAGCAGTTCACATATAACAAAAACAATGAAATGCTGTATATACGTAGAAAAGGAATGTCAGCTTGGATAACTTAACTTATGCACCCAAATCCTGTATATGCATATGTTTAAAAGAAGCAAGGAGGGGACAGAAAAGGGGGGGGGGGTCTCCAACTGAAGTAAAGCTCAATGATTTTGTGAAGTTTAGTTTATTATACTTACAAAATCATTGAGAATTACTTCATTTGGAGACACCCCAATGCTCTTATTAATGAAGACTAATCTTGGTCATAACCATACAATGCCTTCCACCGATTGGTAACATTTAAACTGTTAGAACTATTATTATTTAAGGCTTCAAAGCTTGAGATGCCACTTCATTGACTTCTTTTTGACTGCATCAATTGAGAGCAATTTGTGCTGTCAATCACAATACTTTTTAGAGATTCCAAAACAGAGGGGGATATTCAAAGACACTTGCATGATTTGCAAACTGTGTAAATGCTGGTTAGCGGGATATACAGCGGCACTAACACGGTAAGTGCTGCTGACATCTGTGGGAGCCAACGCTACAGGCCCTGATGCTATGCGGTTAGAATCGGGGCATGTCGTGAGCATTCCAGGGCAGATTGGAAACAGTAGCTGTCACTAACTGGGCAGTGGTGATTTTGAGCAGCTGCCCAGTTACTGACCTGCTGGTAAAGTCAGGTGCGGCATATGCTAGCCTAACTTTACCTGTGGAAGCTAACTGGGCAGTGGCTCAATATCACCGCTACTAGTTAACTTCCGGGTTCTACGGCTTCCTCAGATATTCAGTGTCGGTGGGCGGATATGGCCCCAGCATTGAATATGTGGGCTAGTTTTCAGCAGCGATGGCTATGCACTTTACAAGCACTAGCCGCTGCCACTGAATATACCTCCCTAATTACTGGGACTTGAGCATGTCGGGGGAGATCTTCAGTGGTGGCAGCTAGCGCTTCTAAAGCACATAACCTTCGCAACTGAATATTAACCCTGGATACTCAGTGCTGGGGCCATATCCAGTCACTGGCACTGAATATCCAGGTCTGCCTCATGGCATGGAAGATAACCGGGCAGTGGCAATGTTGAGCCGCTTCCTGGTTAGCACCCACAGATAAAGATAGGTGTGAGAAAAGCTGGCCTATCTTTATCTGTGGGAGCTAACTGGGCAGTGGCTCAATATCGAGCTTCGGGGCGCGTAACAGTGGATCCCTCTAAGCGGAATTTACACAGCTTACAGGTCTGTAAACCATGTAAATGCCTTTGACTATTTGGCCCATGTGTCTTTGATTCAAAGGTATGGCATTCTCTGCCAGCATCACTACGCAAGTAGCATGCTTTAAAAGGTTTTAGAAAGAGATAGAAGATGCTATTGTTTACACACTTTTATTGAATTTAATGGCTGATGTGGTGATATATGTTTATGTTTGCTGTTATGTGTTAATTATGTTTCTGAAAATTATTCATGTTCACAATGTAAACTGCCTAGAATTTTATGATAGGCAGTATATAAATATGGAATAAATAAAATAAAATAACTAAACACAGCTTTTAATTATTCCAAAGAAACACAACTTTGCTTTCCAAATGCAAGGGTGGCCTGAGCCAGGTTTAAACCTAGTTCCCTGGTTTGTAGTTTACTGCTCTGACCATTAGGCTATCCTCCATTCCACAAAACTTGAGCTATGTGCCATCCCAGATATTTGGAATGCATTGTCCAAGCTATTCTGCCTTTTTATGATCATTGGGTTTTCTAGTTCTCCAGTTGTGTTGAGGATAGGTTCCTTAATTTATAACTGGAATTTGTTTTACAGTGGATGAGTAGGAAAAGTGGATTGGATGGTTTGGAGAAATTTGATTTTGGTTATTGTGTTGTTTAGATATTTATTATTATTATGTGGTTGTATTTTCTGATTTTAATGTCTATAATTTTGAACTCCTGATTGCACCTTGCTTTGAGCTCTATGCAGTAATGAAGAACTGTATAACATTTAGGGCTTGATTCTATGAGGTGAACAGCGGGGCTGCACGTTCCATCGGGATATGCTGCCCCTTTATCTGCCTTGCCGGTATTCTGCCTCCATCCTCCACTGCATGCACAGAACAGCTATATGTGCTGCAAGGGATGGGGTGTGACAGAGAAAGAGAGTGAGAGGGCCGTAGGTGGGATTGACCCCCAGACGTACAGGGTCGATTCCATTCATGACCCTGTATGTCCAGGGGTCACAGGGGGGATGCCCTGCTTATACCATCTCTGAAGTAGAATAAGAGTAGCTCCCCCCCCCCATATGTGGCCAGCAGCCCTCCCCAGAGCACAGAATCCCCCCACAGGAGCACCAGGCACGTAGGGTGAGTACCCGCCACCTGATCTGGGCCCCAGCTGCCCCCATTGGGGTCAGGCAGCTGAACTCGATAGTCCAGGACTGCGGGCAGATGGAGCCACAGTGAGGATGTCCCTGCAGCTGTGGGAGGGGAACAATGGGCCATCCTCAGGCCCAATTCTGACAGCCATGGGAACGTTTTGCTCCCGTGTTTCAGAATCGGGTCTAAACAGGCCTATCCTGCATGGGTCTGTCCGGATGACCCAGACGTGCCCCTTCTGGAATCGGGCTCCACTTATTATTTGGGTCAATATTCAAAAGGCTACCTATAGGCTAGTCCTTATAAAATCTTTGCACAAATTTTGCAGCAATAGCAGCTAGATTGAAGCCGCAGATATTTAGCATGTACAGTACACACATATAAAATACACACAAAAACTGTGATTCTGCCCATGCTCCACCCACTCTAAAGTTGCAAAGTTGCATACAAGTACACATCTACTTCTACTGTCCATACTTTTACACATGAGGTAATTTTATAGATCATAAGTGCACAAAACTCCTTTATAAAGTTACCTCCATAATGTCTGAATATCATTGGCCAGCTAGCTACCCAGGTCTATGTATAATATATGGGACAGGTGTGGCTGAAAATTCCACTCTCCATAATGCAGAGCTCCTTAGGGCTGAATATCAGAATCCATGATTAGGTCTAGGTGGTCCCACTGAATATCTTTGTGTATACTGCCACATAACCGAATGTTTGTGCATAATGCTAGAGTATATGGTGGCGTATACTGAGATGCAATATTCTACGCATATCGAAAAATTCTTCTGCTTGGTTCCCACTGAGAGCTAGCACCCCCCCAACCGATGCGTTAGTCCAATACGACACAACTAATAAGTTTCATTTTTTAGATGAGGAAAACAGCCTCCTTGTCCCAATAGTACTGGAGAAAGTGGAAATTCTGTTCTTTGAGGCAAGGAGGGGGCTCAGTCTCATCATCTCAGGCCCCATAGGGAAAGGAACTATGCACCCAAAAGAAATTCAATGGATGCTGAGGAGGTTTGATCCTGTTCTCCTTGGCCCTATTTTCACACTTTAAGAAGATGCCATGTGAATCCCATTAAACAGGTCTATACAGTGTGAGTGCCTTCACAGACACTGTTCTATACTCTCAAAATCCCTTATATGAGTTTCACAGCAGTAGGAAGTGGGTCAGCTGGCAGAAGTGTCACTATTAGGTATGTGCCCCTAGTGGTTGATCAGTCACTGTGTGCACACTTCTCTTCAATATTATCATTCCCAGACATGGGAACTGTGTGTTACACCTTTAGAAAAATGTAGAATAAGGGGCATGCACTTTAGCATGACAACTGAGTGGGCACTGTGTCTGTAACCCTAAGAAAATAAAACAAGCTGCATAAAAATAGTCTGAGGACATGAGTGATTGGGAGTGCATTATGCGTTGGGGAAAACCGGGTAATATCCAATCTAAATGTTGTTACTGCTGAAGATATAGGAGAACACTTATACTGTGGCCACAAGTACTGGTTGGGGGAAATCTGAGATGGGTAGTTAAAGGAAAAGATGTGTTGTGCCTATATGGTAGGAAGGATCAACAAGGGTGAGAGACTTATAGGGAAGCAAGTTTGAAGGGGTCAAAGGAATCTGTACTGTCTGCAGAAGCTATGTGTCTTTCACTATTTTCTGTATATAACAGGAAGTTTGGATATTGGGTAGTTAGGCATGACAAGCCCACTTTTCTGCAGCGCCTGAGGCACAGGGGCTCATGAGCTGGTAGCTATTCCTATTCTGTTGGCTTGCAAACCATGCACCTTTAAGAGGGTGGACTAAGAGGGAACATGCTGGGGGATGTCTAATGTCCCGATAGGACAATCTGTCCCTGGTGTCAATATAAAGTGATGGTTGGTAAATATAATTCGTGACCAACTAGATTGGAAGATGAAAGTCTGGGGGTGGGGGGGAATGAAATGTGCTGCATATCTATACAAACTGGCCACTGCCTATACACATTACAGCTCTTACACCTTTGTAAGCTGTGGTTATCTTTCTTTATTTCTCATATAATATCACCTGCTTGCAGCCTATTTTATATATGCAAGTAGTGATAACATAAAATTAGCTGTACAAATGTCTGCAATATTAATAAAACATTTAAAGCTAACAAAATTTGTATATGTTTTGTTAATCTTTCTGACATCTGCACAGCTAATCATAATCATAACTTTGTGTATGCTACAGGCAACTATCTACTCTTCTGCTAAATGGTAAGGTTTAATGGAGCAAATGCAAGAATGCTGCATGTCATTAATGTTATGTAATGCACTCACCGTGATACTGTAACAGACCCATAACATTTATTATAAAAAGAACTGCATATATGCAGGGCTATGTCCAATTAAGAAACTATACTTTGGAGTTTATGTCATTGCAAGATGTGGATTTCTATTATATCACTGCCCATATAGCATGTCACAGAGGTTTCTTTCATCATCAGATGTTTGTTGTTAGCGGCTTTACATTTCCAAATGTTCTTTATTGTATACATTTGCAGCGGTGCACAAGAGAAGAGCAAGAAGGCTATAGAGGAGGAAGCAGAAGGGAGGGATGAGGAAGAAGAAGATGGAAAGGATACCAGACAGCTGTAAGCAGAAGCTCCTGTTGCATTTTCACCTCCCCCTGTCTCCTCTACCACCATCACCACCATTTCCTCCAGCAGTTCTTGTTCCTCTACTACTACCATCACCACCTCCTCTTCCTCCATTGGTGAGCAGTACTACGTACAGATTTACCTTGTGTGATGCATGAACACCTAGGAAAGTGCAGACAAGCAGCTGATTCAACTTTGTAAGGTGTGGTCATCCTGAGGAATCAATGAAGCTCTATGACTGGGAATGCCTGTGTGCCTATGAGGAATGGAACACAAATATCTGGACAAACATTGATGACATACATGTCACGTTACCTTCTTCTAGTACATGACATGCAGCCCTGTCCCACCACAGACACAACATCACCTCCTCCTAACTTATACTTTGAAGGCCGTCACTCTCTTTAAATGTGTTGAAGGACCTCAAAACATACTCTTTTTGTGAGATGGAAACATAGAAGGTAATTATAGTCCTATGTGGAAAGACAGAAGAACTAGTGTATTTTCTTAGAAAGGTTATGGGACGTAGGTAGGACAGCATAACTCCTGGATACATTAAGGAGCTAATGGAAGACAGGGTGTGATTCAGGAGATAGACATAGTAGGTAAGAGAGAGGAGAACAAACAACATGCACACTTCATCTTTTACCAAATAATACACCAATTCTTCCAGGGAGACATCCGGCACATCTGGATAGCCAAAATATGTATGGGGCCGATCTGAACTTGATTCTGCAGCCATGGGAGTTAGACATTCCTGTGGTTGCAGTATCAGGGCCCCTGGATAGGCCGGCGTGATCCCATTTCTGCTGCTGGAGATGTCCTGCAGTCTGCCCAGACAGGCTTCCCCACGCTTTTTCTGGTGTGCCGGTGCAGCGGTATCCTGTCACCATGGCATCAGCATGTCCAACAGGGGCAACATACAGCCCAGTGCTGGAAAAGCTCCCTCTTACCACCACCCAGTCCCTGGGAGAGTACCCCAAGCCCTTGATCAGGCTCCAAGGGTAACCCTTCTGTGGCATGCTGGGATAGAGGGACTGGGGACCAGGATCACTGCAACGTATGACACTTATTCCACCTCCAGGGTGGAATAAACCAGGTATGCAGCAGGAAGCCAGTAGACATACAGGCACCTGACCTGAATAGGTCCTGTATGTCTAGACACAATGCACTGCCCTTGCTTCACCTCTGGCCTGCCTTCTCCTGCCCCAGTGTTCCCCGTATAATGGCCCTGTATGTGCGGGGAGCAGGATAGGCAGCATATGGTCTGGGTCTTGTTTGGGGGATGTACATCCTAACTGAACATACAACCCTGCTATACCTCTCTCAGAATGCCAGTCATAATGCTTCCCAGGCTACAATTTCCAGTAGATTCCACACATCAAATGTATTTTTGCAGCCGAGAAAATGCAAAAATATATAGGTGAAGAAACCTCTAAACCACCCAATGCCTATCCCATAATGACCATCTAAGTGCAGCTATAATCTCACAATAGCAATAACATAGACAGGCAGGACCTTCATCTGCCCCCTCCCCCAAGGTATCATGTTTTTGTCCCTCTTGCCTTACAGCCCAATAAACACCCTACTCAGAGTTATGGGTAAAACTTGATCACAGCTTTATTATCACATCAGCATATTCCAATACAAATATATATGCAACAGACTTACAATGGGGTGAGATTCCAGTCTATTCGCCCGAGCCAGTATGCGGTGCATCATTTTTCCTTGTCACCAAGCTGGCTGGACATATGGGATGAGGCCCCACTTGTCAATCTGAGCTGGGCCCACCCCCATACCAGTGACCTTGCCATGCTATCTTAGAAGACCACTTATGCCGGGACAACACTCTGCCTTGGTGGCAGTTAGGGCACCTTGCCCCTTTGCTGTGCTCTGCAAATGCTTGTGGAATGGATCAAGTTGGATGTATGGAAGCTCATCTTTCTTATACCCTTCCCCCAACTATGGGAATCTCCCCCTAGTGCCAGGGAGCCTCCTCTAGGTGAACAAGCACCAAGGTGGCCTGAAGAACAGCCTCCAGTGTCTCATGCAAGTCATTAAGGAAAAGGTCAATTTCAATGTATGATAAGTGGAAGAGATTGCTGTCAAGGTATCTGGGGAATGGGTGTGTGTGCCCATTCTTGATGAATCTGCCATCCTCTGGCATGCAGGATGCTTAGGTTGACCTGCCTGTTGATCTTGAGCTCCCTGCCCCAGAAATGTGTACCCGCCCACTTGAAGTGAGGAATGAGGTCAGACCAGATAAAGAGCACGTGGGGGAGGCTGCAGGCCACCCAGAGAAGGTCCATTCTGACATGGTTGATGAGTTGTTTCCCGGAAACTGTTCCAAGGTCGTTCCCTCTGAGGTGAACAATCAGGACATCAGGTGGAGCATGAGTTTGAATGTGCTGTTGTAGAAAAGGCTGCAGGTGCCTCCACCACATACCCAGGTGACCCAGCCATAGGAAGTATACACCACATTCAAAGAGTCCCAGGTGAGTACCAAGTGGCTACATGAACACCCTCTCAGTTGCCCAGCGGACAAAGGAGTGTCCAACTATCCAAACTACATGCACCACAAGATAGGAGGCACAGAGTTAAGGAAGGCAGAGTCAATCTGCAATGTGTGCCACAGTCAGTCAAATGTATGACATGTATACACAGGACCACCAGTGCCCCAGTGCATTGCCTATATCAGGAAGCCCCTTTCTGCTGCTGCTGTCGCTGCTCTAATCCAGAAGGAATGCGTGCTGAACAGGATGGGCAACAATCCTATAATAACCAATGATTTATTGAATACCGCCATGAACTGGAATTTTGAAAGTGGCATGCCATCGAGATGAATCAGGAACTGCGGGTTCAGAGAGGGCCAGACTGCTAGGTAATTGAGCATGTTGACAACTGGGACCCTTCTGAAGCAGGGGCACTGCCTTGAGGGAGATGACTTACCCCTTTCCTTCTGGATCGTTTTTGGCCCCTAAGCCTCTGAAACAGAGCCCTCTGGAAACTGCACCCTGGCGGAGGATCCCAAGTTCTGGGAGGCAGCCACTAGCTTGCTGATCCTGAAAGCACCAAAGGCCAGAGTGAATGCTGTCCAGAACAGACAGGTTTCATATTCTGACGAACATATTGTCAGCAGTGCTGCCAACAGCCTATCCAGCATTTCATGTGTTACCGGGCATCTCGCATTGGGCTGCTGGTATAGGTTCCTTGCTCATCCTTTTATCAGTATTTTCAGCAAGAAATTTTGCAGGGGTTGCCCCAGCCCACCAGCTTGGTGAAGAAGGAGAACTCAGACAGGTGGGACTGGATGGTATGGCGAGATAAGCCTTGATGCCAGCACACAACACGTATGCTGCTAATAGCCCAGGATTTGGCAATCTTTGTCTCCAGCCATGGAATGCCAGAAAGGATGAGATAAACATATATCTTCACAGGTACTCCGCCCAGATGCGAGAGGCCATGGCCCACTGGATGAGCTACCAGTCTATGTTGATGTCAGGTCCCATATTAAGTTCAGCAGTGCAGTGGGGAGTTCATCTGTCTTCGGGGCCAATCATCTGAAGGTGTCCCTCTGAAAACAGGAGAGTGAATCAGGAATGTTATTATGCTGCCCGGGTACATGTTGTTCACGTGCCATAACACTGAACTGCAGGCACTTCAGAATAAATTTTCGTAGGAGTTCTGCCACAATGACACATTTAGCTGATTGATTGTTAACAACAGCAATGACTGCCTGATTGTCACAGCAGAACACTATTCTCTGGTCCTGCAGGAGGTGCCCCCCCACACACACATTGCCACATACAGAGGAAAGAATTCAAGGAGGGTGATATTTTGATGAGGCCCCCAGTCACTCAGCACTCAGACCAGGGCACAGCAGTGCAGGTGCCCCTGAAGAATATGCCAAAACCAGAGGCCCCCACTGCATCCGTGAAGAAGTCCAATTCCATGTTGTTGTACGGACCCTGTTGCCACATGTTCACGCTGTTAAATGTGTTGAGGAAATGTAACCAAATGTCCAGGTCTTGCTTCAGTCATCCAAGAGTCAAAGATGGCAATGTCTCTTCTGAAAGCTGGCTGTCACACGTGCAAGACATCTCAGGAAAGGCCATCCCATAGGGATCACTCTACAGGTGAAACTCAGAGAACCAATGAGCAACTGGGCCATCTGGAGGGTGATCTTCCATAGGCCTCTCACAACAGCAATTTTTTTTCCTTGAGCTCCTTCAGTTTGTCACAAGGGAGTCAAGTGACACCTTGCTTTGTGTCTATCTCAAAACCTAGGAATGACAGCATCTGGACTGGGCCCACAATCTTGTCTTTTGCCAGGAGCATGCCGAATTCCCATGCCATAGTCTGAAAATGTCCAAGAGCATCACACAGGTATTGGAATGATCTGGTCCGATGAACAGTAAGTCATCAAGGTAATACACCACAGATTGGAACCTTAGCAGGCCACCGAGCATTCCATGGTCATGCATATATCAAAGTAGTATATGCCCTTGAAGTGGAAGCTGAGCAGGAGAAAGCATGTGGGGTGGATCAGAAGAAGTCTAAAGGCTGACTCTATGTCAACCCTGGTCAGATATGAGCTCCTACCAGCAACTCTGACAATGTCCATGGCCTAGTCGAAGGAGGCATAATGTACTATGCAAATGGCACTGGGTATAAAATCATTCAATATGTCCCCCCTTGGGAAGGAAAGGTCTATCAATATGTACTTCCCAGGATCCTTCTTGGGAACCACAATCAAGGGGGAGATGAAAAGATTAGGAAATGGTGGGTTGTTGAAGGGGCTGGCCATGTGTTGAAGATGGACGTCTGAGACAAGCTTCTCCTGTACGATGGGCCAAAGGTGTCATAGTGGTTGTGCAGGATGAGTGATAGGACCTTGAATGCGCCCAAGCAAAGGAATGATAAAACCAAAACAGAAGCTATCTCTGAGATGCTTAGTGTCAGTTCTCTTCAGGTAGATGTCTAGCCAAGGGTCCTTGGCTGTAATGGAAATTGGTGTGGGGGCTCACTGAAAGGCAGTGTTATTGCTTCTGTTGTAGAATGGTTTTTAGCTGCAATCTCCTGGTGTACTGAGAGATGGGGTGGGGGGCTGTACAATGGAAGCAAGCATGTTGATATTTGCAGTCATAAAGGGAACACATGTGCCTTTGTTGTAGCATCTGCAAATGTTGTTACTTAGTGTGGATTTGCTCATACTGGCCAACACTCTCCTTTGAAAGGTCTGCCCATATTTTGAGTTCATCCTCAAAATAGTATATGATGGCAGATAAAGACCAGTATGGTTCATCTAGTCTGCCCAGTAAGAAGTCTAGAGTGGTTGTAATTGCAGCTCTGCAACCTACTCTATTAAAAGAATTTGCATGTGCTTTGATTTTATCCTCTTGCTATAAAGGGATCCACTGTTTCTTTCCTATGCCATTTTAAATTCTGTCACTGTATTTGCCCCCACTATCTCCATCGGGAGGGCATTCCAAGCATCCACCACCCTTTCGGTGAAAAAGTATTTTCTGATATTGCTTTTAAGTTTACCGCTTTGCAACTTCATCATATGCCTTCTAGTTTTACAGCTTCCCCTCCTTTGAAAAAGGTTTGCTTGCTCTTTGATATCTTTTAAGTATTTTAAGGTCTGTATCATATCCCTCCTGCCTCTCCTCTCCTCTAGGGTAGACATATTTAGGTCTTCAAGTCTCTTCTCATACATCTTCTGGTACAGGCTCCAAATCATTTTGGTCGCCTTCCTCTGAGCAGTTCCAAGTCTTTTTATATCCTTTGTAAGATACGGTCTCCAAAACTGAACCCAATACTCCAAGTGAGGCCTCACCAATGACTTGTACAGAGACATTTATACCTTCTCCTTTCAGCTGGTTATTTCTCTCAGTATGCAGCTTAGCATCCTTCTTGCTTTGGCTACGGCCTTGTCGGATTATTTTACTACCTTGAGATCCTCAGACACTAGCACTCCGAGGTCCTTCTCCAGATCCATGCACACCAACCTCTCAAAGAAATCAAGAAAGCTAACAAAAGTTACAGCTCGGTAATAATAATGGGTGATTTCAATTACCCCGGTATCGACTGGGTCAGTGTCACGGCAGGACATGCTAGAGAGATAAAGTTCCTAGATGACATAAATGACTGCTTCTTGGAGCAGCTGGTTCATGAACTGACCAGAGGGGAAGCCATATTAGACCTAGTCCTTAGTGGAACACCAGATCTAGTGCAAGAGATAAGGGTGTTGGGGCCACTTGGCAATAGTGATCATAGCATGATTGCCTTTGATTTAATTAGTGGAGGAAGGACAGTAAGGAAATCCACAGTACTACCTTTTAACTTTCGAAAGGGAGACTATGATAAAATGAGGAAAATAGTTAAGAAAAAACTAAAAGGAGCAGTTTCAAAGGTTAAAGACTTACATCAAGCTTGGGTGTTGTTGAAAAATACTATCTTGGAAGACCAGACCAGCTGTATTCCACGCTTTAAGAAAAGTGGAAGGAAGTCCAAAAAACTGCCAGCATGGTTTAAAGGTGAGGTCAGAGAGGCTGTTGTTGCCAAAAAAGCATCTTTCAGGAAATGGAAAAAAGAGCCAAACGACGAAACCTGGAAACAGCACAGGCACTGGCAGGTCAAATGCAAGGCATTGATAAAGAAGGCAAAGGGAGAATTTGAGAAGAAACTTGCTGCGGAGGCAAAAACGTGGAATAAAGATTTTTTTCAAGTACATTCATAGCAAAAAACCTGTGAGAGAGTCGGTTGGACCATTAGATGATAGAGGAGTTAAAGGGGCACTAAGAGGCGACTAAGGAGATAGCGGAGAGACTGAATGAATTCTTTGCTTCGGTCTTTACTGAGGAAGATGTAGGGATGTTACCCATGACTGAAGTGGTATTTAAAGGTGCGGAAGAATTGAAGGAAATGTCGATACATCGGGAAGATGTATTACAACTATTAGATAAACTGAAGAGTAGCAAATCACCTGGGCCGGATGGTATACATCCAAGGGTGGTGAAAGAACTGAAATATGAGATTGCAGACCTGCTATTAGTAATCTGTGAACTATCATTAAAATCATCTCTAATACCTGAAGATTGGAGGATCGCCAATGTAACACCAATTTTTAAAAAGGGTTCCAGGGGTGATCCGGGAAACTACAGACCGGTGAGCCTCACGTCAGTACCGGGAAAAATGGTAGAAACCATCATAAAGAATAAAATTACTCAGCATGTAGATAGTCATGGCCTAATGGGAGACAGCCAACATGGCTTTAGACAAGGAAGATCTTGTCTTACTAATCTGTTATGTTTTTTTTGAAAGTGTGAATAAACAGGTGGACAAAGGTGAGTCAGTTGATAAAGTGTATCTGGACTTTCATAAAGCCTTTGACAAGGTCCCTCATCAGAGACGTTTGGCATAGGGATGGGATAGGAGGCAGTGTACTACTGTGGATCAAGAACTGGTTAAAAGATAGAAAGCAGAGGGTTGGGCTAAATGGCCAATTTTCCCATTGGAGAAAGGTTAATAGTGGTGTACCCCAGGGATCTGTGCTGGGTCCGCTGCTTTTTGACATATTCATAAATGAACTGGAAAGTGGAATAATGAGTGAGGTTATCAAATTTGCAGATGACACAAAACTATTTAAAGTTGTTAAAACCCAAGAGGATTGTGGAAAATTCCAAGAGGCTGTTGATAAATTGGAAGACTGGGCATCAAAATGGCAGATGAAATTTAATGTGGACAAGTGCAAAGTTATGCACCTAGGGAAGAACAACCCAAACTATGGTTACACAATGCAAGGTTCCACATTAGAAACCACCACCCAGGAAAAAGATTTAGGTGTCATTGTGGATAACATGTTGAAACCCTCGGCCCAGTGTGCAGCGGCAGCCAAGACAGCAAATAGAATGCTAGGTATCATAAGGAAAGGAATGGAAAATAAAACAAAAGATATTATAATGCCTCTATACCGTTCCATGGTGAGACCGCACCTTGAATATTGTGTGCAATTCTGGTCGCCGTATATTAAAAAGGATATAGCGTTATTAGAAAAGGTTCAGAGAAGAGCCACCAAAATGGTAAATGGGATGGAAGGATACTCCTATGAAGAAAGGCTAAAAAGGTTAGGGCTCTTTAAACTGGAAAAGAGAGGGCTGAGGGGAGATATGATAGAAGTCTATAAATTGATGAATAGAGTGGAACGGGTAAACATAGATCGATTGTTTACATTATCAGAATATAGAAAGACTAGGGGACATGCAATAAAGCTACAGGGTAAACTATTTAAGACTAATAAAAGAAAATATTTTTTCACTCAACGTGTAATCAAACTCTGGAATTTGTTACCTGAGGATGTAGTTAAGGCTGTTAGTGTAGCTGGGTTTAAAAAAGGTTTGGACAAGTTCCTGGAGGAAAGGTCCATAAACCATTATTAAGAAGGGACCAAGGATATCAATGCTTGACCCAGTACAAGCATTGCGGAACCTGTGTCTTTTGGGGAAACTGCTAGGTACGTACGACCTAGATTGGCCACTGTTGGAAACAGGATACTGGTCTTGATGGACCTTGGTCTGACCCAGTATGGCATATCTTATATCCATATCCATAGCCCATGTTCCCTGTAAAATAGTTATCTCCAAGTTATAATGCCCTGTTCAATGTAATTTCAGTTTGTTCAATGTAAACCGCACTGATGCAGAATAGCGCGGTATATAAGAGAATGTAAATAATAATAATCTTATGTCCCCCTATCATATACAATTTGTTTGGATTTCTGCATCCCAAGTGTATGACTCTGCACCTTTTTGCATTCAGTCTTAACTGCCTAGCATTAGACCATTCTTCCAGGGTTTTTAGCTCTTTCCTCATGTTGTTCACTTCCTCAGAAGTGTCTACTCTATTGCAAATTTTCGTGTCAAATGCAAAAAGGCAGGCTTTTCCATTTAGTTCTTTTGCAATATCACTCACAAATACATTAAACAGTACTGGTCCCAGGTCCGGTCCCTGAGGCACACCACTATGCACTTTTCTTTCTTCTAAGTGAGTTCCATTTACCATCACCTTCTGTCATCTGTCAGTCAACCAATTTCTGATCCAGTTCACCACCTTGGGACCTATCCCCAGGTTGCTCAGTTTATTGGTAAGCCTCCTTTGAGGAACAGTATCAAAGGCTTTGCTTAAATCTAGGTAAATCACATCCATCACATGCCCTTGATCTAGTTCGCTAATCACCCAGTCGAAGAACTCAATCAAATTAGTTTGGCATGATCTTTCTCTGGTAAAACTATGTTGTCTCGGATCCTGCAAGCGATTGGTTTCCAGAAAGTCCACTATTCTTTCTTTCAAGAGTGCCTCCATTACTTTTATCACCTCAGTGGTAAGGCTTACTGGCCTATAGTTTGTTACCTATTCTTTATTAGCACTTTTGTGAAGAGGTACCATATCAGCCCTTCTCCAGTCCTATGGAACCCCTCCCATCTCCAAGGATCTATTCAAAATATCCTTTAAAGGCCCTGCCAGAACCTCTCTGAGCTCCTTCAGTATCCTAGGATGCATTACATCCGATCCCATGGCCTTGTCCACTTTCATTTTTGCAAGCTGTTCGAAAACATTGTCTTCTGTGATTGGTGGTATCTAATCTCTTCACGTTTGTATGTTTGTCAATCTTACATGGTCTTTCTCCAGGATTTTCTTTCATGGATACAGAAGAGAAGTATTTGTTTAGCATTTTTGCTTTTTCAACGTCACTTTCTACAAATCTGTCCTCAACACTTTTGAGTCTGGCAATTCCACCTCTGATCTTCGTCTTCTCCCGAATATACCTGAAAAAAGTTTTCTCTCCACGCTTCACATCTTTAGCCATCTTTTCTTCAGCCTTTGCTTTTGCTATCCTTATTTCTCTCTTTGTCTCTGTTAGTTTTATCCTGAATTCTTTTCTGTGTTCCTCACCTGAATTTTGTGAAAGCTGAGTTTTTTGCCGTTATTTGTGCAATCATTTCTTCGGTGAACCATATAGGATTTTTTCCCTCTTGTTTTGATTTACTTTTCTTACATATATATCCATTGCCCCTTTTATTGCCTCTTTAAGTGTAACCCACTGCAATTCCACTTCCCTTAACTCCTCCCACCCTGCCATCTTCTGCAAGTACTTTCCCATTTTACTGAAGTCAGCGTTTTTGAAGTCTAGGACTTTGAGTTTGCTGTGATGGAGTTTGCTGTGGCTTTTATCTCAGACCACACTGTGTGATGATGATTACTGCTGCTCAAGTGGGCTCCCACCCAGACATTTGACATGCTATCTCCATTGGTGAGTACTAAATCCAGCATCAAACTTTTCCTGGTTGGTTCTATCACCAGTTGTCTGAGCAATGCTTCGTGGAAGGCATCCACAATTGTTTTACGTCTTTCCAGATTTCCAGAAGGAATACTCCAATCCACATCTGGTAGGTTAAAATCACTCATTATGATCACTTCTCCCTTCATAGATACCTTTGCAATACCAATAATATAAGCAGTAGGTTAAAATAAATAGATTACCTGTTTGGTGCCCCAGGAGGGTGCAGGACTTCACTGCCAGGACCCAGAGAGAGTACTGGAGCCTCAGATAAATTAAAAGAAGTGTAATCTTGGATATGCAGGCTTTAAAAAGCCTATTTTAATGATGAAAATGAAGTTTAATTTACAAACAAGTCCTAGACCATAGGAAAGCATTGTGTGTGCTGGGGGAAGTGCTGGGGTTGGGGGAAGTGCAGGGATCTCTTTAGTGAGTGGTCTTTCAGGAGAAAAACTGCAGAGCCTGATGGAGGGAGGCAGTATTTAAATTTGCTGCTTCAGGGGCTTACAAGAACAGCACAGAAACCTAGGATATATTCTGATGTGTTGTGGAAAAATGTTTGTAAATGGAGATATGGGTTTTTTTTGCCCTTTTCCAGAGCAGCACTGGGATACTATTGCAGTTCTAGCAGTGGGAGACCACTAAACAGTTGATCTTGGGAGGACTGTAGTGAAACTGAAAGAAGCAGTTGAGGACTGGAAAGAAGGAAGGAGGTCTGTGTGTGCTTTGAAAGTTTAAGATAACTGGAAATTAGGTTAAAAAGGTTAACTTTGTAAAGTCATTGGTCTGCTTATTGTTTGATGCCTGCTTAGAGAGAGAATTGGAAGACAGAGAGTTAACAGACTCTACGTTTTATTAGTTGTGCCCTGTGTTTGAAGTACAGATTTGCTGGGTACAAGCTATATTGGAGGGAAAGGATTTGCTCAAACAGTTCAGAGCAGAACTTTCTGCCTGAGTTTTCAGTTTTCATTTTAAAAATTCTGATTTTGGATATAATTAAGAGAGAGTGTATAAGGAAGGAACAGAAGGGAGCTTCTTTAAAAAAATGTTTGAAATAGTGAAATGTTTCTAAGCATAAGGAATTGGCTCAGCTTTTGTCTGTTGAGAAATACAACCAAAGCCGTGAAAAATGGCTTCTTGGAGCAGGGTTTGAAAAGAAACAGGGAAACATTTCCTGCATTATAAATCGGAAAGTTTCTACGGAATACTGGATTAAACTCCTTCAAGGAACTAAATGTTCTGAAAGCTAAAATTGTAGCAAAGCTTCTTAGAGGAAAGAAATATTTTACATCCTGTGCAGAGGAGCTGGTAGTTCTGCTGGGCATGGCAGGTTGGAGTCCTCTGAGCAAGGGGGGAAGGGGAATCTGCCTTTTTTTGAAACAGCTTGAGAAATTGGAAAGGAAAGCTGTACTGAGCTCCTCTAAGGAACCTAAGGTTACTGGAAGCTGAAACTATAGAGAAGCTCTTTGGAAAAGCTCCACTGGTTATAAGAGGGAAGACACACCCATTGGCTATCAGCTAATGTCAATCAATAGGGAGCTCCAATCAACTAAATGGGAGACCCCACTGACAACAGGGAATCCCTTAGCGTCATGGATGATGTTACAGCAAGCTAAACCACTCCACTTTGCGAATATGGAAGTTTTTCAGAGCGGTACATCAAAGAAGCTGGAACACTTGATACAGGGCTTAGGGCCCGAAATGTGTGCGTCGTGGATATGCTACCTGACCGCTTTTGCTATGACGCTATCTTGGGATGCATGAAACTTCACTGGAACACTTTCACGAGTTAAGTAAAGTATTTCTATTTAAATAATTAAAAAGGAACGGGCTGTCTGGTGCGGCTGGGTTTTCCTTTCAGTCGCCTCCAGCTTCTTCCGACAAAAATGATATTTTAAATAGGGGGAGATTATATTGCTTTTGGGTTTGGTTTTGTCTTTATTGGATTTCAATTTTACCGAACCAAGGATTAAGTTCCTTTATCATACAAACCTCAGCATTTACTACCTCAGCAATCATCCCTATCATATACCAACCACACAACAGACTACATTCTATCCTAATCAAGCCACGAGACAGAAACCACTCAAACCTCCTCAAGATCCGTCCTTTATGCAACCCTCTTTCTGCCGACTCACCTACCTGTCTCCCTCTCAAGTGCATGCTCATAAATGCCAGATCCATCCGCAACAAAATTCCAATTCTTGTTGACTACATCAAGGACAGCCAGATTGACATAGCATGTATCACAGAAACCTGGCTTGATAAAATGGATAACATTCTCTCAAACCAAATGACTATACCATCCTACCAACTCATTAACTGCACCAGAGTTAACAACAAAGGAGGAGTAATCATTAGAGCTAAAGAATCCCTGCAATTCAAAACTACACACCATAGCTCTACCCAGGACATGAACTCCATAGCTATAACTAACTCACACCTCTCAATCTGCCTGGTGTACAGCCTCCCCCCTCCCCCCGAACGGGACCTAGCAACCTCTCCCCACTCATCAAAGAGGCATGCTAAGAATATCACAGGAATAAATGGTTCACTTTGCTGGGAGAACTCAACTTATTAACCTTATCAGACAAGCATCCTACAGGCTATGGAAGCATTGCAGGTCAACCAAATAATCTCAGAAGTAATGCACATCAAGGGTAGAACACTAGACCTAATATTTACTCCTGCTAACTGGCCTCATCAACACCTCACCTCCATGACCCAGAGCTCCTTAGTGCCCTGGTCAGACCACAGGCTTATCACCTTCTACCTCCCAAGCAGAAACAATCAACCCACAAACACACCTCTTCCTGCATATACCTGGAGATTTCGGACATTTGAAAAAAAATCATTCATTGTCACAATCCAACCACTAGCGCAGATGAACCTAGAACAAAGCAGCCCAGGAAGCCTTGATGACCCTATCATTCAATGGAACGCTCACATTTCATCATACACCACCAGGCCTCATAGCACACCCAGGATCAAGAGATCGCACCTAGTACCATGGTTCACACCAGAGCTCAAATAAATGAAAAATAAGCTTAGATGACTGGAGCGCAAGTGTAGACATCACAAGAACACAGATACCCATCTAGCATATACCAATACCCTAACATACTACTGTGCCCTCACTCTGCTAAAGAAGAAGGAACATCATACCAATCTACTCAATTTCTCCCTCAACCAACTTAGGGAATTATTTGACATTGCCCAGCACCTCATCAAAGCCCCCTCCACCACGAAGACCACCATAGCTTTTTCACCAACTGAGATGCCCAACACCTACAAGCCAAGCAAGCACACGCCTCTGCACCTGCCACACCACCCAGCTACTCAAACAATGTTACCAACATCCCTGACACAGAGACATGGTCAACCTTTAGCATCGTTTCTGACAAACAACTGGAGAACATCATGTCAAACCTTAACAGCACCACTTCTCTGCTTGATTCATGCACATTCTCATGGATTAAAATATCTAAGCAGAAGCTTATTCAAGTCACCCTACACATTGTCCAATCATCACTTTTACTGCAATACATGCTGTCTACTCTGAAACAAACATCTGTTAGACCATTAATAATGTCCCACACACTCAATCCAGCTGTTCCCACTTCTTATAGATACATCTTGAGCATCCCCTCCCTTGCCAAAATCATTGAGAAGACTGTTCAACTCCAAACTCAAGATTTCATAGAATCCCATTCCCCTCTTGATGAACACCAACATGGCTTCAAATCTTTCCACAGCACCAATACCTACTGACCTCTCTCCTCAACACATTAATCAAAGGCAGAGAGAAGCCCACACAAGGTTTCATCCTAGTGTTCCTATAAATATCTGCAGTCTTTGACTCAGTCATACACACACAGCTCATATAACGCATCCACGAGATTTGCCTAAGAGGCAAGATCTTACAGTGGTTCCAGTCCTATCTCACCGACTGTTCACAACAGGTCAGAATAGGATCACAGACCTTGAGTCCATTCAAGCTCCTTCAGCACTATCTTCATTGCTTTTCAACATCTTTATCCAACCCCTCTGCAATGTCATTCAGAGCTACAAAATCCATTATTACCTTTATGCTGATGACATTCTAATCTACACTTCATTCTCCACCAGCAACCCTGACTACTCTATAATCAGCAGATGCTTAGATGCAGTTATAAACTGGCTAAGCCTCCACAATCTACTCATCAACCCCAATAAAACAGAAGTCTTGCACATAACTAGACAACCCTCCTTCTCTCTTATGACCACAATAAATCTTGAAACCCTAACATTGCAAGTAAAGAAACAAGTAAAATACCTGGGCATAACTCTGGACCAGACTCTGAACTTCAATGCTCAAATTAAGCAGGTTACCAAAGCAGTATACTACCACATCAAAACCCTGCATAACCTTCAACCTCTGCTTGACCAAGAAGACCAAGAAATGTCTGCCAGGCCCTGATCACCCCCAACTTTGACTATTCTAACATTATCTATCAGGGCCTGCTAAAATCCACACTACAACCTCTACAGCTTGCACAGAATGTAGCAGCCAGACTCATGGGTACAAATTGTCACGCTCCCATAACATCTATATTAAAACAGCTACACTAGCTACCCATCTGTAGCAGAGTGAGGTACAAAGTGGCACTGACAATTTTCAGGACCATTCTCCAGCTGTCAGCTGTCCACCCTTCAGGCTCTACTTAACAAACCCATTTGCCAGAGATCACGGAGAAGTGCAAACCACACTCTTCTTGCAGTACCAACCTCAATCACATGCAGGGCCGGCCCGTCCATTGAGCAAGAATGTTTTTTGCACAGGGCCCCGCGTTTCAGGGGGCCCCGCGCAAAGAACATTCTGCTTTTTTTTTAAATTACATTTAAAAAAAAAACCTGTCTCTGGCTGCTGCCGCGTCCGTCGCAGCAGCGGCAGAATGGCGTGTCCCGCGGGGCCCCTTCTCCTCGTCGAGCCCTCTGCAAGGGCTTTCAGATTCGCGAAGGGAGAGTGCTCCCTCGCGTCTCTGTAAAGCCCGCAGGGGCTAATGGGAAATTTCCCATCTGCCCCTTTAGACGCGAGGGGCTGATGGGAATTTACCCATTCGCCCCTGCGGTCTTTACAGAGACGCGTGGGAGCACTCTCCCTTCGCGAATCTGAAAGCCCTTGCAGAGGGCTCGACGAGGAGAGGGGGCCCCGCGGGACATGCCATTCTGCCGCTGCTGCGATGGACGCGGCAGCGGCAGCAGCTAGAGCCAGGTTTTTTTTTTTTTTTTTAATTTGCCGGAAGGGAAGGGAAGGGGGGGGGGGTGAGGGTGGGTGTGTGGAAATGGGGTTTTGGGGGGTGAGTACTGAAAATGTGCAAGGGGGGGGTTAGGACTGAAAAGTGCAAGGGGGGGGTTATGACTGAAAATGTGCAAGGGGGGGGTTTAGGACTGGAAATGTGCAAGGGGGGGTTAGGACTGGAAATGGGAACGGGGGTGTAAGGACAGGAAATGGGCTAGCGGGGGTTAATACGGCTAAAGGGCTGGGGCTGATGGAGGCGGACGGGACATGGGGTGGGGGGGGGTGGGGACTGGAAATGGGCTGTGGGGGGGTTAAGACTGCTAAAGGGCGGGGGGGCTGATGGAGGCTGACTGGAAATGGGGTGAGGGGGGGTTAGGACTGGAAATGGGCTGGGGGGGTTAGTACTGGAAATGGGCTAGGGGGGGTTAAGACTGCTAATGGGCTGGGGCTGATGGAGGCTGACTGGAAATGGGCTGGGGGGGTTTAGGACTGGAAATGGGCTGGGGGGGTTAAGACTGCTAATGGGCTGGGGGCTGATGGAGGCTGTCTGGAAATGGGGTGATGGGGGGGTTAGGACTGGAAATGGGCTGGGGGGGTTAAGACTGGTAATGGGCTGGGGGTTGATGGAGGCTGACTGGAAATGGGGTGATGGGGGTTAGGACTGGAAATGGGCTGGGGGGGTTAAGACTGGTAATGGGCTGTGGGCTGATGGGGGCTGTCTGGAAATAGGGTGATGGGGGTTAGGATTGCTAATGGGCTATGGGGGGGGGGTTAGGACTGCTAATGGGCTATGGGGGCGCTAGGACAGGAAAAGGGCTGATGGGGAGGGGTTAGGACTTGAGGTGGGCTGATGTGGTTAGGACTAGTAATGGGCTGTGGGCTGATGGGGGGGGTTAGGACTGGCAATGGGCTATGGGGGGCTGACTGGAAATGGGCTGATGGGGTTAAGACTGGAAGTGGGCTGATGGGGGGTTAGGACTGGTAATGGGTTATAGGGGGGGCTTAAACTGAAAATGGGTTGATGGGGGGCTAGGACTGGTAATGGGTTGGGGGATTGCTATGACTGGAAATGGACTGAGTGGACGGGGAGGCTTGAACTGCAAATAGCTGATGGGGAGGGAGCTTGGAATGGAAATGGGCTGTGAGGGAAGGGAGCTAGAACTGAAAATGGGCTGATGGAGCAGCTAGGATAGGACTGGAAATGGGCTGTTGGGGGGAGCTAAGATTGGAAATGGGCTGTGGTGGGGGCTTGAATTGAAATGGACTCATGGAGGGGCTAGAACTGGAAGTAGGCTCATGGGGGGGCTTGGACTGGAATTGGGCTGAGTGGAGGGGAGCTAGGCTTTGACATGGGCTGATGGTGGGGCTAGGAAATGACTAGAAATGGGCTGATGGGGGGCTAGGATTGGAAATGAGCTGATGAAGGGACTCAGACTGAAAATGGATGGGGGAGCTAGGACTGGAAATGGGTTGATGGGGGGCTAGGACTGGAAATGGGCTGATGCAGGGACTAGAAGGGAATGGATGCTGGGTGAGACTGGAACTAGAAGGGAGCTGATGTTGGGGGAGGATTAGAATGGGATGGGGCTGGGAGAGTAAAATGGAGAGGGGAAAAATATTTTGTGTGGGAGGGATGAAAAATCTACAATTGGCCGGGTATTGGGAGAGTAAGTGGGGATTGAGGATGGAGGGGTAAAATTTGTGTGGATGAAATAAGAATGAGGAAAGAGCAAAAGGATAAAGATTAGTATGTTAAAGCAGATGTAGAGAGAGAGGATGGAAAGAAAACTAGAAGAGAGAAGAAAGGACAAATGGACAGCAGACGATGGAGAGTTAGCAGAAAACATGAAGAAACCAGAAGAAAGTGGCTGGAGCAATTGCAACTGAAAAAAAATGCACAAAAGGTAGAAATATATCTCTTTATTTTGAATTTATTAACTGGAATATGAAAGCTCTGGGAAATGTGCATCATTAACGTCTGTGCTTTGTTTGGTACAAGAGGAAATTGATTTATAGTTTTATTTCTACAGTGTTGTTGTACATTCCAAGTTTGGCTTTTGGGGTTCCCAGTTTAATTATTGCCTTCCTGTTTCTAAATTGCGATTCCTTGTTTGGTGATGGTCTATGTTCTGCATCTGTAACTGAGCTGAGGTATTCTGTTTATGTAATTCCTATTTGACATTGCCACTTGTTCTCTTTCCCCAGTATTCTCTGAAATGTACTGGTTTAATATTTGCAGTGTTGCCTTTTGATAGGTAGGGTCTGGTGCTTTGTGAGTCCTGGTAATGCTGTCAGGATACAGCGGGTTTGCTATGGGTTCTAAATGGGCAGCGTTTGTAGTAGTTCCTAATGTGCCTGGCGGTTGGCACTGGATTATAGTAATGTAGAAATCTTTTAGTCTTTCTTTATCCATACACTCATTAAGAGACATGTTTACTAAAAGTTAGTGTATGGTAACATTATGCAAATATTTATGCAAATAAGGCCACTTATGCAAATGAGGCCACGCACCGAGTCTCCGCACATGGCCCCGCACCCCCCTTGGGCCGCCCCTGATCACATGCACCAGCACCTCCACTAATAGAGCCTTCTGCTTTTATGCACCAACCATATGGAGCTCACTCCCCTCAGACCTTCACTCACTCACGGACCTTGGAGACTTTTGCCGCAAGTTAAAAACATTTCTTTTTTATGGAGTATTTTGGCTTAGATACCTAGCCACTCTCTTACTAGCAGCTCACACCTAGAATATTTTCACCCTATATTATTTCACCTGTAAAACTTGGCATCCAATTGACAGATGAAATTTAATGTGGACAAGTGCAAATTTATGCACCTAGGAAAGAACAACCAAAACTATGGTTACACAATGCAAGATTGCACATTAGGAACCACCACCCAGGAAAAAGATTTAGGCATCATCGTGGATAACATGTTAAAACCATTCGCCCAGTGTGCAGCGGCGGCCAAGAGAGCAAATAGAATGCTAGGTATCATAAGGTAAGGATTGGAAAATAAAACAAATTATATTATAATCCCTCTATCATTCCATGGTGCAACTGCACCTTGAATATTTTGTGCAATTCTGGCCACTGTATCTTAAAAACAATATAGCAGAAATAGAAAAGGTACAGAGAAGAGCCACCAAAATGGTAAAGGGGATGGAAGGATACTCCTATGAAGGGAGGCTAAAAAGGTTAGGGCTCTTCAACCTGGAAAAGAGACGGCTGAGGGGAGATATGATAGAGGTCTATTAATTAATGAATGGAGTAGAACGGGTAAACGTAGATCAATTACATCATCAGAATATAGAAAGATTAGGGGACATGCAATGAAGCAACAGGGTAACCTATTTAAGACTAATAAGAGAAAATATTTTTTCACTCAACATGTAATCAAAGTCTGGAATTTGTTACTGGAGTATGTAGTAAAAGTTTTTAGTGTAGCTGGGTTTAAAAAAGGTTTGGACAAGTTCCTGGAGGAAAGGTCCATAAACCTTTATTAAAAGGGACCCAGGATATCACTGCTTGACCCAATACAAGCATTGTGAAACCTGTGTCTTTTGGGGAAACTTCTAGGTACTTATGACCTAGATTGGCCACTGTTGGAAACAGGATACTGGACTTGATGGACCTTGGTCTGACCCAGTATGGCATATCTTATGTTCTTAACACACCCCATAAGCCAACCTGGCACCCAGCACAGCCACGTGTGACACCTTTGCCTGCTCTGACTTGCCTTTGGAAATGTCGTCCTTATGGCCTTAGCTTTAATGCAGCATTCACATTTCAAGGTCACTGGTAAATATGACACCACTAGATCATTTCTAAGATTCTGTCTTTGTGGTGCCCTTATACCCTCTGGGTGTCTGTGATCTAAAAGTCTGTTCCATGAGTTGATGCAATTACGGTGACGTGTGCACAGTCTTACCTCTTCCTTGGATGTTTCAAGGTGATACAGATGATCATCTACTCATGCCTTAGCTTTTACCTTCTCTCCATCCTGGATGGTGCACTCATCACGTCTAAATTTGACAGTGAGTCCTTTAGCTGCCAGGCGCCTCATAGATAACAGTACGCCTTGTAGCTCTGGAACATAAAGCACATCTTTTACAGGTATTGTCAGTTAATGTCCATTTGGATTGGGGCATATCCTAATTCCTTCCTTGATGCTTTCTGCATTTACTGTGCTGCTTTCTGCAAGAAATTCTTGTCACTAGTCATATGGTTTGTGACACCTGAATCTATTCAGCTCCCTTGCAACATATTACTCCTTGCTGCTTTTAAAGGTTGCATGCCATTGTCAGTAATTGTGGGCTTAACCATCTGATTAGGCCCCTTTTAGTATTTTGCCTTTTTTTTTTCTGCTTTCCACAGTGTGCAGCCTTTTTTTTTAAAGTGACCCAGCTTCTTGCATTTAAAACATGCTCGTCCTTCGTTAATATTCAGCCTAGCTTTATTACACTTTCTCACATGAAAATTATCTCCTGCACTGGAATTCATCCATTATATTGCTCTTCACAAAATCCAGTGTCAGTTCCGCCTATGGCCTACTTTCCAGGGCATTAATCAAAGCACTGCATGACTCTGGAAAACTGCACAGCAAAAGGGCCACTATGTGGTTGTCACTTATTTTCTCTCTAAGAGCCTGGAACTTTGACACCACTTGCAGCATAGCATTCATATGCCCTTGCATTTACCCTTCTTTGCTAAGGCTTATCCTGTATAGCTTTCTTAGCAACAATAACACTGGTCAGCAAAGTTTTACAAAGGTCATGTTACTGAAATAAAAATAGTCATTTCTTATCAATTTTTATATGCTGAACACAAATATGACAGTGAAATTGCAAAGTTGGCTCTAGTTTTTTTGTAATCTATAAGAATAAATTTTTACATCACGAAATGCATGTCAATAGTAAATATAATAGGCCTTTGGTTAATACCTGTAAAAAACCAAGTCATAGACTATCTTTTAGATTTTTTCGCCTGTCTCTTGTACAGCTGTTCGGGAGCTTCTCTGGGGAGTGTCCAGCAGTAGTCAGCCAGCATTGTAGTGGACCATTTTCCCTGGTATCTTTGCTCCATCGTTGCGATATCCTGGTGAAAACGTTCACCCTGTTCATCACTAACCATACCACAGTTGTCAGGAAAGAAATTGAGATGGGAATCAAGGAAATGGATCTTTAGAGACATATTGCAGCCAAGTTTCTGATACTGCATCAGCATGTCTTCTACTAGTTCCTTGTAGTTTTCTGCCCTAACATTCCCGAGAAAGTTTGTTGACACTAGGCGAAAAGCATTCCATGCTTGTTTCGCATCACCCTGCAGCAAGTTGTTGAACCAGTCATCTTTGAAGAGCTCTCGAATCTGAGGACCCACAAAAACTCCTTCTTTAATCTTTGCTTCGCTGAGTCGAGGGAATTTTTCATGCAGGTATCGGAAAGCTGGCGAAGTGCAGTCCATGGCTTTCACAAAGTTTTTCATCAAACCTAGCTTGATGTGAAGGGATGGTAGCAGGATTTTGTGATCCTCAACCAGAGCTGGGTGCTGGATATTCCTCTCTACAACTGTTACATTTTATCTGCGATTCCATTCCTTCTGCCAATCCCTTGCTCGGCTATCCCACTCACATAAGAAATACATGTATTTTATATATCCCTGCTGCAGTCCCATTAAAAGGGCAACTACCTTCAAGTCACCACAGAGGTGCCAGCTGTACTTGTTATAGTTAATGGAAGTCAGTAGATGCTTTAAGTTATCGTATGTCTCTTTCATGTGGACGGCATGCGCTACTGAAATAGATGGAAGACGGTTTCCATTGTTCAAAAGCACAGCCTTCAGACTCAGTTTCGAAGAGTCTATAAATAGCCTCTAGTCTTGTGGGTGATGAGTGATTTTTAAGGCATTCATGAGGCTTTCAATATCGGAACAGAATACCAGATTACTTTCCTTTCCGACTGCGTATAGTACACTGCTGACGTCATATGGCGTCAGCAGCCGTCTGGCAGTACTATTGCATTGCATCAGAAAGGTGTATATATTGCTGTACAGGGAAATTTATTTTTTTTCATTTAGCTGTGCTTATATACTGCTTTTCACCGGGTCAAAGCGGTTTACAAAAAAAGGGGATACAATAAAACATGCTATAATATATATACATGTGGAGTCAAAGCAGTTTACAAAAAAGGGGAGATACATATATATTTATGGGGGTTACCCTCACCAGGGGCATTCAAACATATATACATTTCAGATGAACAATCATCTTATTTACAATTTAGGAGGGTGTTTACTAAATGGCGGTAGCTGCCTCCGTGTGATATCAGAGCAGCGGCCCTATTGAAATCAATGGGATTGAGGCTTCGATATCGCACGGAGTCCGCTACTGCCATTTAGTAAATATCCCCCTTAGTCTGCTTTTAGGTCTCAGTTTATCCAATTGGACGATATGAGTTCAGGTTCAATAGGTGCTCCTCTGTTCCTGCCCCCAGGTGGATGCTGAATAAATGGGTTTTTAGTTGTTTCTGGAATGAGGAGAGATCCTTGTTGCTTCGGATATTGGCTGGGAGAGAGTTCCATAGAGTGGGGGCATATAGGTCAAATGCACAGTTACAAGTTTGTTGGTTAAATTTGGTCTTTTCATATGGTACGATCAGTAGGTCGCTTGTGGTCTGTTGTGTTGGTCTTCTGGGGCTTGGCCATTGTAACAGGGTGCTCATATGCATGGCTTGTTGCTGGTAAAATCCTTTATGGATCAGGACCAGTGTTTTATATTTGAGCCATGCTTCTAGAGGGAGGATGTGGAGATCTCTTAGCATAGGGTTGATGTGGTCATATTTCTTCCCTTTTTAGATTTATTTATTTATTTATTTAGCTGCATTTATATCCCGCTTTTCACCGGGTCAAAGCGGTTGGGGGATACATTTAACATGAGGGGATATGAGACACATACACTAATACTTACAGGGAACATGGGCAATGGAGGGTTAAGTGGCTTGCCCAAGACCACAAGGAGCACCTGCGGGACTAGAAACCCCAGTCCTTCCGGCCCAAGGTTGCTGTCCTCTAGTGGGATTTGAACCACCGACCTTCCGGCCTGTAGTACCTTGCCCCAACCACTAGGCCACTCCTCCCTCCTCGCCATGATGATCCTCGCCATTGTATTGAGGGCTGTCCATAGTGGGTTGAGGCTGATGGTCAGAAGTCCTTGGTATATCGTGTTACAATAGTCCAGGTGGGAGAGCATCATTGCATGCAGGATTGATGCAAATTCCAGTGGGTCTAGGAGTGGTCTGAGGTGCTGTAACAACTTGGCTTTGAAAAATATCACCTTTGCTGTTTTTGCAATCTGTTGTTTGAAAGATTGTGATTGATCAAAAATGATCCCTAGATATTTTATGTGAGTGTGGACTTTTATTTGGGTTGTTCCCAGGGTGAGGTGTGTCGGGGGGGGGGGGGGGGAGGTGAAGGTTTGGTCCTTTGTGACAAATAATGCTTCTGTCTTTGTAAGGTTTATTGTGAAATTGTTTTCCTGGAGCCATTTGGAGATGTCGTTGAAATAATTTGTTAATTCCAGATTTGATGGATTTGTGTTTGCAATGGGGCCATAGAGCATAATGTCATCTGCGTATATGTGGAAGTTGATATCATGGGTCCGTATTATAGAGTAGAGTGGTTTGAGGTAGATGTTAAATAGCATAGTCGAGAGTGCAGAGCCCTGCGGTATTCCTTGGGTTTGTTGAAATGGGGGGGGGGGGGGGAATTTGGTGGAGCTGGTTCGAATTAGTTGATATCTATCTGTTATGTAGGATTTGAACCATTGTAGAGAGAATCCCTGCTCATCAGAGCTTGCAGTCTAGTCAAGACATACAACCAAACAGTTGAGGCCTAGGATATATCTAGTGGAACGATAAGGAAAAACACCGGAGGTGAACAGGAGGTTAAGGGGATCAGGATTCAAAAGCAGCCTCAAAGAGATGATTTTTTTAGCTTGGATTTGAATAAATCCAGAGATAGCACCTAATCTACTGACTCGGGTAGTTTGTTCAAGGCAAAGGAACTAGGGACTGGCCTAGTACTGGAAAATCATAGTCATATCAAAATTCTACTTCGGAATAACAGTTTAAAACGGAAAAATTAACAATTAATTAGAGAAACTGACAGGCTTGTAATATATGGCCACCTGGATAACTGCTATAAAATTCTAAACCTTTGGAAATTATACAGGTAACATATAACCTCTTTGAGAATTTCTATTTATGTTCATTCCAGTTGTGCCATTGTATTACAGGCAGCAAAATAAGCTTCAATTCATTGGTAGAAACCTGGGAACTAGAGAAGATATTCAGTAAAATTCCATCTATCTCTAGAATAGCCTCTAATTTATTGTTAATGAAGTGATAAGGCAAAAAATATTGGAGAACCACCATTCATATATCTTTTTCAGTCTCAGTCATCCATTTTGCATATTTTAGAAGTCCACAGGGCAACATGGACACCAATGAAGCTAGAAAATCCCCAAAAGGAAAAAATAATAGTTGTTGGTCTTGCCAGTCTCAAAAAGAACCCCTTCACATTTGTTTTACAATAGTGTCGATTTCAGTTCCTACTGGGCTTCAGTCTGGGAATACATAAGTGTGATTCTGTGAATAAAGGAGGAAGTTATGTATAAAGTTTTTTTTTTGCATGGACATCCTTGAAACTCCGAGTGGAATTGTCTAAGGAGGATGCCTATATAATAGATTTTTTCCTCTCAGTAGCATTCAAGCTTAAAATTAGTAATTGGAAAGACAATTCTCAATTGTCTGTGAACATATAGTGAAACATGGCATGTCAGAAGTCTTACAAAGAGCAAATTACTGTTAGAAAAAAAAGGTTATCTTTGTAATCGTGGTAAGTGGTGGAAATCCTTGGACCTGTATCTTATCTCTTAAATAATACATGTCCACTTGTCATAAGGGCTTTGAATGTTAGTGCACAGTAATTTTTTATTATGTTCATTTCTTTAAGAATTTATTTTCTTCTTATAACTAAATAAACTTATAAAATGTTAGTGCACAGTAGTTTTTTACAGTAAAGTAAAAAATTACTGTGCACTAACATTCAAAGCCCTTATGACAAGTGGACCTTAGCAGGGGTGACCCAAGGGGGGTGCGGGGCTATGTGCGGAGATTAATTGCAGGGCATTTGCATAAGGGACCTAATTTGCATAAATATTTGCATAATGTCAACATGCACTTTTAGTAAACATGCTTTTTAATGAGTGTCTAAAGAAAGACTAACAGATTTCTACATTACTATATTGCAGTGACAATCACCAGGCCCATTAGGAAGTACTACAAACACTGATCATTTAGAACCCATAGCAAATCCACCGTATCATAACAGCACTATCAGGACTCACAAAGCACCAAACCCTACCTATCAAAAGGCGACACTGCAGATATTAAAGCCAGTACATCTCAGAGAATACCAATACATCTTACTGGGGGAAAGAGAATAAGTGGGGCTGTCAAATAGAAACAATATGAACAGAATATCTCAACTTGGTTAGACATGTAGAACATAGACGGTCACCACACAAAGAACAAGGGATCACAATTTAGAAATAGGAAGATGATAATTAAACTGGGAACCCCAAAATCCAAATATGAAATGTACAACACTGGAGAAATAAAGCTATAAATTATTTTCCGCTTGCACTAAACAGAAACACGAAGATGTTAGCAATACACACTTCCCGGACCTGACATATTCCAGTTAATAAATTCAAATTAAAAAGTATTTTTCTGTCTTCTGTTTGGGGTTTTATTTTTCAGCTGCAATTGTTCCAGTCACTTTCTTCTGGTTTCTTTGTGTCTTCTGCGAGCTATCCATTTGTCCTTTCTTCTCTTTTAGATTTTTTCCATTCTCTCTCTATATCTGCTTTAACAAACTGATCTTTCCCCTTGTACTCTTTCCCCCTTTTCTTTCCTTATTTGTTTATCATCCACTCAAATTTCACCCTTCCATTCTCAATCCCCACTTACTCTCCCAATACCCAGCCCATCGTAGACTTTTCTTCCCTCCCACACAAAATATCTTTTCCCCTCTCCATTCTCATTCCCCATCCCCAACCCTTTCTAGTCCTCCCCCAAAATCAGCTCCCTTATAGTTCTAGACCCACCCAACATCCTCTGTGAAGCCGCTATGAAGCCGTGAATGCTGGGAGAGGTTAAAGGCAATGTCCTTTGGGGAGAGCCAGTCGAGACAGCACCCGATTCGGGAGGGAACGGGCTCCTGCTCCGGCGGCCCCGATGTCATCAGGGGGCCTCTTTATCAGCTTTATTCTTCCGGCGCAGCCGGAGGCACGAGTCCAGGGCAGCAATCTAAGGGGCTAGATACAAGGGGCGTGTCAGGCCCCTTGGGAGCCCCTTGGAGAACCGAAGGAGAAGCGTCAGAGAGGGTCCTGGACAGACAGTACTCAGATGGGTAAGCGGAAGAAAAAGATTGTTCCTGAGGCTCCGGCTGAGGCAACGGTGGGTCCTATGGACAAACATGTTAAGGTACTGTCTGCTGCTGATGTGACCCTGGGCCCTGACTTTTTGACTTTGCGTTCTTCTGCTGCATCCCTAAGTTCCCTGGATCGCTCTTCTCCTTCTCCACCATGCTTTTCCTCTCCAACACCTTCAACCTCAGTGGGTGGACGGTTCCAGCAGAGCACTCCAACTGATTTGGGGGAAAAGCTGAAACCTGTTTCTTGGCCAGCTTTGTCAGGTGCAGCTGAGGAAACACTTGAGGCTCAGGATACCTTGGCTGACATCTGGAAAGCTGTTAATCGTATTGAACACTCTTTGGTTCCCACTGTTAAGCAGCTGTGTGATTTCTCTTCTGAGACGTCCACTAAGCTTAGTGAGGTTGAAGGGTGGTTGGGGGGTATGCTTTCTCGTATTTCTACTTGTGAAACTCAATGTCTCTCTTTTAAGTCTGTACATTCCTCTAACGTAAAAGATAGTTTAGTTATACACCACAAATTGGAACTATATGATAATATGCTTCGTGTCAGAAATATTCGCCTATTGAATTTTCCTGTTTGCCATTTACTCTCTCCAGAAATTTTTCTTCAAAAATATTTTAGGGAGACTTTAGATTTGGCTTCTGCTGATTCTATTTTAATTTCAAAATTGTATTACTTGACGGGACGAGGGGTTGCTTTTGGTTCTCCTGGGGAATTTGATGTGGTACAGGGTTGTACTGACCTTGAGCTAACCAAATTTCTCGAGGATTCTCAAGATATTATCTTGTCTCGTGCTACTTTGATAGTGACTTTTGTCTCTGAAAAAGATAAGGTTCTTGTATTACGAAGTTACTTTAAAAAGATGTCCTCTTTGTTTTGTGGTGCTAAAGTTCAGATGTTTCCGGATGTTTGTAAGGCTACGCAAGTTAGGAGACAGGTTTTTTTTTAGCTCTGAAACCTAGAGTTCTAGCTCTTTCAGCTTCCTTTTTTCTTCAATACCCATGTAAATGTTTAATTACATTGCAGGGTTCTAAATATACCTTTATGGATCCTTCTCAATTAGAATTATTTTTGATAGGTAGAGAGGGTCAAAGTAATCTGAAGGCGGTATAGGAGGAATTTGTTAAATAGCTGTCTAGTAATTAGAGTGATGTAACTCTTATGTTTTCTTATTTTTCATATTTCCTTTTTGTTTTATATCTCCCCATTATTGAGGGCTAGGATTTAAGTGTTGTTTGTTCATGATCTTTCATATGTATTTCTTATAGAATATGGTTAATATTCAATTGGCTATGTGTATAATGATACTTATGTTGCTTTAATCTTGCTTTTGTAAGTTGGTGAAATTCAAAAAAAAAAAAAAGGCAATGTCCTTTAACCTTTCCCAGTGTTCGTGGCTTCACAGATTCAGCCATCAGCATGAGGGAAAAGACTCTTCACGCTGGCGGCTGTGCAGAGGGACCCGGGGCCTCGTGCAGGCTTCCCCGACTCCCTCTGCAGTCGTCCACATTCTGCAATAATGGAGTTCGCATGGGGACCCTGAAGCGCGGGGCCCTGTGCAAACAACATAATCTCACAATGGGTGGGCCGGCCTTGGGCCTTAGTTCTCTTAATGCCTTCAAATGTATCCCATCTGGCCCTATCACTTTGTATACATTTTAAGTTTAGCTAGTCTCTCACAAAGTATTTTGAAATTCATGTGAGGTCTACCTAACTTCCATTCCCATTTGTGTCCATTTTCTGTGGTCCTACTCCCAGCCTTTCCTCATTGAACACCAAACAGAAATATTTAATTCCACTTTTCTTCATCAGCCTCTACATATTCTTCTCCTTCTATTTTGAGTCCTGCAATTCCAGTTTTACACTTCCTCCTATCACTAAGATATCTAAAAATACTGTTGTTCTCTTATTTTACCATTTTTGTCATTTTAAATGTTCATCTTCACTTTCCTGATTACTTTCCCAGCTTCTCTTACCTTTGTCAGATAATTGCCTGTTTTCCTTTCTACGATCTAATATATCTTATGATGCTCTCCATTTTTCCTTAGCTTTTCAGCTGCTTCTTTTGAAAATTGAAATGGCCTCTTATTTCCTCTTACCTTCATTCACTTAAACGCTCCTTGCCCTTTCAAGATCTCCTTTCATTTTGTCCACTGTTCTTCTAGATATTTGCATCCAGCTAATAACTCCTTGAAGTATTATCCCATTTTAACAAACTTAGTTTTCATGACATCTAGGATTCTCACCTTTGAACCATCTCCACCTACGCTCTAATACTGATCATACCATCTGTTGATCACTAGATCTAAGAAGATCACAGACTACAATATAAGAAATACCATTCTCATTAATATAAGCACCAGGTCCTGTATTGTCTAGTCCTGTGTGAGTTCTACTACTAGTTGCTAGAACAGTTTTTCCTTCAGAGAATACAGATTTTCCTTACTTCTAGATTTCCCAATCAATATCTACAAAAATTGAATTGTCTAGCCATAGTACTGCCCTTTCAAAGTGATATTGTGAATGTCTATTAAATCTCTATCTAGGGGATCTGTTTACTAAACAGCGATAGTAATGATTGTGTGAAAATGATGCCGCAGCATTGCTTACACATGATTGCTGCAATCACTGTTTAGTAAACAGACCTCTAGCTGTTCTGCCTGGGAGGAAGGTCTATATATTGAGGATATGTAGGTAAAAAAATGGAGTTTCTTGTGTTTAAAGATTATTTTTTTAATTTTCAATTTGTTTTTATACATTTTAATTTTTTTTTCGTTTTTAAAATTTTCAGTTCAAAACAACCTTTTTTATGGTTAAATCTTTTTTATTATTTTACAAAGGTCAACATAGTAATCATATACATGTAAATACACTACAAACGAGTGGAACAAACCACTGCAAACATATGGAAATAGTAAAACAACAGCAGACCTGTTAAAACACAGTAAACACTAAAGGAAGGCAAAAAACAATGCTTAGACCCGTGGGACACCTTCCATGAATGAAGCTAGAAAACAGCAGAGCTATGAGAACCTGGCAAGGGAAAGTAACATATGGCAACAATGCAATGGACTCCCTCCTTGTCACATTGTAACGTGCGACAATCCTGATACATAGGGATCAGCCTGCTACTAAGCACCAGCTCCTAACAGTGAGAAAACCAACCAGCAGTGACCAGCACCGCTGCTGGCGAAAATGCCCCGCACAAGGCCAAAAGCTAGGTGTCCTTAGCGGATATCTGCTAGTGAGGGGGTGGCAGAGAGAATCCCTACCCATGGGCAGTATGGGACAGCCCAGGGGGAACGACCCGTGCCCATATTAACGACGCCCCCCCTGGGCACAATAACAACCTTGTACAGGACTCCCTCAAAAGAAAGTTGAGACTAAAATGCAAAGGCAATAACAGAGAGTACTTAACGAAGATATGTGTGCCCACCCTAGACAGGCACTAAGGCTCTACCAAGCCAAGGGACTTCTCCCAACAGGCCCTTAGCGCCTATTACTAACACCCCCCCATCTGCCTCCCCACCAAAGATCCACGTCCCCCCCCATGCACTTCCCATCCCTCCCCTCCCCCCCTCTCCCCCCCCCCAACCCCAGGGCATGCTAGCCACCTTCTCCAGCGCTCCCCGATCCAGACTGTCTACGTGAACAAACTCCAGCAAGCCCGAGGTTTGGTTCTTCTCCCAGGCCCACCCCATCCGTTTCTAGTTACTGAGCTGGGGAACTCACCCGGTGCTGCTAGCCCATCTCCCTTCCCTCCCCCCCTCCCCCCTTTTACCCCCCACCTACAAGCCTCATATAACAAACCAAGGATGAACCACCAGAGAGGCCGACCACCCCTCCAGGTGTGGACAGATCCACCAAGACAAATCCTCTGCTCCTCAACAAAGGTCTATATCCCCAATAAGAATCAAGGCGGCCCCCCAAGGCGTCGGCGTGCTCCCGCCGGTAGTAAGCGCACGTGAGGTCCCCACATCTGTAAAAAGGCCGTCCAATGCCATTCCACCCCTGCAGCATGCAATCGGTCCATCAGCAGGACTTTATGCAGTCGAAGTCTCCAAAGCCCATAGCTGGGCCCCCGCTCATCCAGCCACTGGTGTAACACTGTCATACGCGCAATCATCAGCACCAAGCGTAACCATCGCAATCCCAAGGCCCCCAGTGCTTCCCGCCATTCCACTTCCCAGACATCCAACACCACATTCTGTGCCCTAAGCGGCTCCAAGTGCGAAAAGCAGCTCCGAAGATGACCAAACACCCGGTCCCAAAAGGCCTGAGCCTGGGGGCAGCTCCAAAACATATGCCCCAGTGTTGCCCGAGCCATACCGCAGCGAGGACAACAATGACTCGAACTAACCCCCGCCCTCCATGCCCGTACCGGGGCAAAGTACAGTCGACGCATGATCCGATACTGGGTGTCATGATGGATGACTTGAACACTCATGGTCGGGATTGCTGCCACTCCTTCCAAAAATTGCTCGACTCCAATCTCCACCCCCAACTCATCCGACCATACTTGTGCCAAAGACGCGATTCCCAAAGGTGACACCTGCTCCCATAGCATTTTGTGAAGCCCAGCCACCCGAACGCCGGTATCTCCCCCCAGCAGAGCCATCTCAATCTTTGTGCATACCTCTCCCCTCATCGCGCCAAAAGATAGCGAAGAAAAATAGCTCCGTAATTGGGCGTACTGAAAACTCTCCTGATCCCCTAAAGAATACTGACAACGCAGCTCAGAAAATGACAATATTGCCCCCTCCGGGGTCATCACGTGTTCCAGGTTCACCACCCCAAGGGTCTCCCATCGCTGAAAACGTGAGCGCCCCAACCCCGGTAAAAAATCTGCATTCCCTCTGATAGGGAGGTATGGCGTACAGGACGCTGAGATCTGACGGCCCGTGCAAAAGGCTCGCCACGCCTGTCGGATGGGGAGAAAAAGAAATTGTCGAATTCCCTCAGGCACCGCTTGAACCGTCTCAGCATGCAGTAAATACCGCATGCGAAGAGGCGTCAGCAGCGACTCCCACATCGCCATCAGAGTGCAGTCAGTGAAATCCCACAGCCAATCCCGAACATACCGCAACAGGCAGGCCACATTATATCGCTTAATGTCTGGGAATCCCATACCTCCCAGGGTCCAAGGTTGCCGCAAGATCCCCAAACGCACCCTGGGTCGCTTCCCTCGCCAGAGGAATTGATTAAATACACGTTCCAGTTGCCGGCGGTCTGCACGCCTTAACAACAGCGGGAGAATCTGGAGCGGATATAATATTTTAGGAAAGAGCGCCATCTTGCTGAGAGCTACTCTGCCCCCCAACGACAACGGTAAATCCCGCCATCTATCCACACACGTCGAGATATCCTTCAATATCTTAGCTACGTTAAGATGATAAAGATCACCCAGACGTGCTGGCAGATAAATCCCCAAGTATTTGAAATACCCATTCGCCCATTTCAAGGGAAAGGGGCCCGGCCACCCCGGATGCCCGTCTGGGGCCAGGAACAGCGCTTCCGACTGAACAACCTTTTTTAATTAAGAGGTCTGCTGCCAAAAAAAAAAAATCTGAAGTTGTGCTAGCTCAGGACAACCAAGATTTGGAGTACATTGGGTAAATGTCTCTGATAGTATACTTATACTGCAGTCCAAAAAACGTGGAAGGTATAAACATAAACACATCATACAAAAATAAACATTAAAAAAATAAATGATAAGAAGCCCATCAAATGAATTATTATACTATATCCCTTGTTATATCTTTATTTGATACATCATTTGTGTGAATGTTTTGAGTTTTATTGCTGTGATTCATTTTTTATTTCACAATTATGTTGGTACAATGTTTGTATATGTATGTTTTTTAATTGGTTATAACAAGGGATACAGTATAATAGTTCATTTGATGGGCTTCTTATCATTTATTTTTTTAATGTTTATTTTTGTATGATGTGTTTATATTGATACCTGTTTTTATATGTTGTAGTTAAGCCATCTTTAAGCCCCTGATGAAGGCAACACGAAACACGGCCTGTGTCAGGCCAGTGGCTTAAGTTGAATCAATAAAAGTTATTCTTCCTCTGCTTTCCACCTTTTTTGGACTGGGTCCTTTGTTCGTACGTAGAATTGTGCCTTTTTTGTTGGTGGACTTAGTTAATCATCATGTTTTCCCCATGGAAGGATGTTCTCAGCTTCGGAGATGATGCATTGGACAAATTTGTATCGCAAGAAGCACTGATTTCCAATATGGAAGATGAAACAGATGTAACGATCAATCAATGGGAAGACGTTGTATGTCTGACACAGAAACAAGTAAAAGAAGAGTTACATGCTGCATATCTCCTTGAGTGCTGTAGGTCTAAAATTATACCTCGAGGCCTAAGAATGAATAAGGCACCAGGTTTATATTTAGAGGAAAATGGTTTTGTAAAGTGCTGGGACGCCATTCTAAATAAATGTTCATTAGATTTAATGATTTTATTGATCAGCACAGCTAATAAAAAGTCTGAAGTATATAAAGTCGAAATAGATGAAAAACTTGTGGCATTAAAAGAATGTGATAAGAATTTTGATGTAATATATAAAGTTTTTGAACGGAATAACTTGTCTTTTAATAAAGAGATAAAAAAATAAGAAGATGGAGAAATTTAAGAGGGATGAAGATGATTATATGTATGGGTATGTATACCCATGGTATAAGAAAGTGGACGGTGATTGTTTATGGTTTAAAAAAAGATCAACTTTGTTTTACCATAAAGAACATGATAGGAATGGTCCACATGTAGATATCCCTTGTGAACAAAAGAAGAAACGCACTAGAAGTGAATCAGTGGAATCGGTTGATGCCTCGGCATCACTTTTTTCAGCTCAGAATGAACGACCTATACCAGCAGGAGAATATAAGAAAAATGGAAAGGGTAAAGATAAACATTTTTTAAATATGGATTCTCTTTGGAAAGGGGGAGGTCAAGATTCATCACGAACACAACCCCCACAGAAAGATATACAATGGGACAAGGATCACAACCAGGAAATGATATACGGGCAAAACAACCAATACAGGGTTCGCGGACGGGGTCGAGGCCGAGGGAGAGGAAGCAGAGGATCTGAGAGATCCATAGAGAGGAGATACTAAGGCAAGACGTAGTTAGTAATGTTATCAATATATCAAAATACATTCTTACCCCGATGAAGAATCACTTTTAAACAAAAGTTTGTCCTTTGTGCCAGCTAAAAGATATGATCCCTTTGAAACCCATATTATTTTTATTTATTTTATTTAATTGCTTTTCTATACCGCACTATTTATTATCAGCGCGGTTTACAGGAAACTTATTTGTGCAAAGAGGGCATTTCAATGCACTTACAATAAACAGGGTAAATAAACATGGATTGACTTGTACAAACTTTTTCGTAAATTTGAATACGACAATTTTTCGCAAGTCACGAATCATCTGTTAATGATCAATCTGTAATCAAGAGGAAGTTATGTTGGATTCCTCCTCCGAATACTGATCCCTTAATAGAGGCTTTTGAAAAAGTAGTTGTAAAAGAGATTGATCAAATAAATACAAAGGGTAGGCCACCTTATGACAATCTAACTATTAAAGAGAAAGAGGCGATAAAATCTTTACAGGAGAATAATGACATTATCATAAAGCCGGCAGATAAAGGGGGTGCCATTGTCATTTTAGATAAAGAATTTTATATTAATGAGATTCAGAGACAACTAAGGGATACTACATTGTATTCTCGATTGTATGATGATCCTACTCTTCCTTTGAAAAGATCTATTGACAATTTAGTTGTAATTGCTTTTGAATTTGGACATCTTACGGATAGAGAAAAAGCCTTTCTTATAGTAGACTTTCCGGTTATTCCCACTATTTACATTAATCCCAAAATTCACAAATCCTTAGACTATCCACCTGGATGACCTATTGTGTCAGCCTTCGGATCCCTCCTGGAGCCCATTTCACAACCTTTGCATGCTTTATTACGGCCCTATGTTCAAGAGATGTGGTCATATGTTCGGGATTCATCCCATGTCATCCAAATTCTTGCATCAATACAAGATTTCAATCATGATTTACTTCTAGTTACATTAGACATAGAATCGCTATATACGAACATCCCGCAGATGGAGGCCTTGAAGATAGTTGAAGAATATCTATGTAATAGAAAGACACATCAGCGTTTTTGATAGATTTGGCACGTGTGGCACTTTGCGAAAATTATTTTTGCTTCCGCAATTTGTTTTACAAACAGGTGAAGGGAGTAGCCATGGGCTCATCGATGGCCCCAGATATCGCAAATTTATATGTTTTTAAGTTTGAAGATAATTACATAAGAAATGGCCCTTTGAAGCCAATATAAAACTATGGATACGATACATAGATGATATCCTTGTATTGTGGAATGGATCAATAGATCGTTTATCAGAATTTAATAAATGGATTAACACATGTGATGATAACCTGTGGTTTCAAGTCACCTTTGATGAATGTCAAATTCCATATTTAGATTTACTTATTAAAAAAACTGAAGAGAAATTGACCACCACACTATAGGAAACCTACGGACAAAAATCAATTGCTTCATTACAATAGTTTTCATAATTTTACACTTAAACAAAACTTACCAGTGGGCCAGTTTTTGAGAGCCCGTAGGGTATGCACCTCAGATCAAGAATTTGAACAAGGGGGGCGGAGCTAGTCGCGGAGCAGAATGGACGTGTAAGTTCAGAGCTCCTCTTGCCAGAAAAGAATCCTGAGCATATACCAGTTGAAATAGCGCCTAAGGGTAAATACTAAAATAGCTCTATATAGGGCAGGATGACAACATTAAAATCTGCGCGATTAGAGTTCCAACAGGGCACCAGTTCAGCGCCGAAGAGGCCGAAACCGGAGGCCGGATCCCCACAAAAAATGGCGGCGCCTAACAAAGAGACGGCCGGAGAAGGCATAAAAGAGATCCTGACAGAGTTGCGGAATGTGAAGGAACTCATTGTAACAAATTCATCTTCTTTGGCAGCGATTCAGGAAGACCTAAGTGAACTGAAGGGTCAAATGCAAGACCTGAACAGTCGACTGACCACAACGGAAGGCGTAGTGCAAAAACATGACGCCATGCTTGCAAGCGTTGGATCGCTATCAAAACGTGTTAAGCTTATAGAGGCGCAACTGGAGGATCAAAACAACCGATCGCGGCGGAACAATGTTCGCTTGGTAGGAGTCCCTGAAGGCTCTGAAGGGGCTAATATGTAGGCATACCTTGAGAAAATTATTCCCGAAATGCTGCAGATCTCCTTCGATAAGGCCTTTGAGCTCGAGCGGGCCCACCGCGTACCAATGCACAAAATAGAATCCAGCCAACACCCGAGACCAATTGTCATGAAAGTAATGCGCTATCCGCAGGTATTACAAATACTTCAAGCGTCGAGGAAAGCTGCACCACTAAAGCTGCAGGGGCTAAGGATCTCCTTCTTCCCGGACCTGAGCAAGCCCACGATGGACCGCAGAAAAGAATTACTAGCGTGTAGGCCTCTACTGCAAAAACTGCAAGCATGCTATGGCCTTTATTATCCCAGTACAATGTGGGTCACACTGCATAACTCCACAAGAAACTTTACTGACGCTGGAGTTCTACGAGCCTTCCTACAAGAGAGTAGTGCTATGGAGACTTGTTAATGCCCGATGAGGAGACTATTTTGATAAGTATATGGGCTGATGCTATAATGTGGGAATACAGCAGGGTCTGGAACGTACGAAGGTATTCTGTACATGTATCTCTTAAATAATATGATGCAGATAAGACATACCCTGTGCTTAGTGCGAGCTGTGATCCTAACTCATTGTGCCCAAACAACATGTGTACTCGCCCACTTGAAGTAGGTTGTATGCTAGTTTATGCCTGTAGCACTAAGTCCTGCACTTATAGGAACGAATATAACAAAGGTTATGCCGCACTGGGCAATGTGGATGCTACTATATGGAAATTTCTGCTGAGATTGGTTGGTTTTCCACCAACAGATGTATAATTGTTAGGTTTAATGTTCTGTTTGGGCAATCCAATCTAACGGGATGCATTTATAATAAGGGTCCCCCAGGGAGCGATATCATAGAGCTATCCAGGCCAGTACTATCCCAATATATCCCATGCAATGAGTAGAATAACGTTATTGACCCTGAATGTTAAAGGAATCACAAATCCAGTAAAGCGCAAAAAAATCCTCCATTATTGTCAATAAAAGCGCGCCGACATAATATACCTGCAAGAGACGCATTTGTCTGAATATGAGTCCTTAAAGGTAATCTCGGCGTTTTACCAACTGGTAGCTGCAGCACCCGCAGTAAAAAGGAAAGGAGGAGTTCTGATATTAATGCGAAAGTCCTTAGCCGCAATAGTCAAGGAAACAAAAATAGACACAGAGGGCAGGTGGGTTAAAGCCACCTTGGAAATAGCGCAGAAATCCTATATATTAATGAACATATATGCTCCAACTAAAGATGACCCCTCCTTCTTTAGGGCTATTGCCAAGGTTTTATTGGACATATCCCATACTAAAATAGTGTTAGGAGGGGATTTCAACTTGATCTTAGATCCCCTAATGGATAGGATCCCATATCGACCGATCCATAAAGTGAAATCCCATGCAGTTATACAGAGTATGATAAAAGAGCTACATCTTAACGACACCTGGCGTCTCCTAAACCCCACAGAAAGAGAATATACTTTTTACTCGATGCCACATGCTACCCAGACGAGAATCGACTACTTCCTTGTAACAAGTGGGCTGGTCAAGCAGGTAATAGCTTCTGAGATTAAGGCGGGAACAGTTTCAGATCATTCAGCTGTCACTCTAGTCCTTGACCCCATGCAAACACACCAAGCGCCGTCTCGGTGGACCTTTAATAAAACCTTGTTATCCGATGCGGATTTTGTGACATATATGAATAAGGAAATTGAAGCATACGACAAGGTCAACAGTCCCTCTGAGACATCAATATGGGCTTGGTGGGAGGGATTTAAGGTGACCATTAGGGCGCACGTAACAACCTACTCCATCCAAAGGAGCAGAGCCCAAAAGTCAGAGCAACGAGAACTAGAGGACCAGATAAAAGCGGGTGAGCGTCTACTGACAAAAAGAAAAGATTCCATGATTCTGTTACGGCTACAAAAACTTCGAAGTCAATATAACACTATCCTTTCGACGCGGGCGCAAGTTTGCGTCGGTCTGCAACAAAGTACCTACTACCACGAGAATAACCGAGCTGGATCGCTCCTGGCCAAACTGCTGAAGGCGAAGCGAAACATGACTCATATTGCGGCGCTACATAATGAAGATGGAAATCTCCTACTGCAAAATGATCAGATATTAAAGCGCTGCAAAGAATTCTATGAAAAATTATATACCTCTGAAGTGGCTTGTACTGCAGAGAAATTTCAAGACTTTGTTGCAGATATTACCGGTCCCAAACTGTCCGACTCTCAGGCGCACATGTTAGATGAAGACTTCACCCTCCAAGAGATACAACAAGCCATTGGGCAACTTGCAACCGGGAAAGCGTCTGGGCCAGATGGCATCCCACTTGAGTTTTACCAAAAATGCCAACAGCGTCTAGTACCCATGCTATATACATACTACAATGGGTTGGCAACAGAATCGCCGGAAGTTGGGGCCTTCGCTGAGGCGACTATTGTGATACATCCCAAGCCGGGACGGGACTCACAGAAAATTGAGAATTACAGGCCTATCTCTTTACTTAATGAAAATTATAAAATATATGCGAAAATACTAGCGAATCGACTTAACAATGTTCTCAGCTCACTAATACATATAGATCAATGCGGCTTTATGGCCGGTAGATCCACTTCTGATAATGGAAGGTTGCTCGCTCATGTGATGATCGAGGCTGAGAAGACTTCAGAACCACTGATAGGATTATCGCTCGATGCCGAAAAGGCCTTTGATAGGTTGGAATGGAATTTCCTGGTCCAGGCTCTCAAATGGTTTGGAGTCGAAGATGCTTTTCTCAAGAGGGTTATGGTCTTGTATGCCAACCCCACTGCTCGGATAGCAGCTAATTCTGATACTTCGGGGGCTTTCGTGCTTCAAAGAGGCACCAGACAGGGGTGCCCTTTGTCTCCGTTGCTCTTCAACCTCGCCTTAGAGCCGCTTCTGATATCAGCCCGACAGCTCGATCGACTCATTGGAATTACCCTGGCGGATGGGCCATGCAAATTGTCTGCCTATGCCGACGATCTCATATTGTTTATGCAACCAGCCTCTGTACCTGCTGCCATGGACCTGATTGACGCCTACTCAGCAGTCTCAGGGTACAAGATTAATCGGACCAAAACGATAATCGTTCCCCTAAATTCCAAGGTGCGATCTGACATGTTTACCGACTACTCCTTTCAATTTGCACAATCATCTTTCAAATACCTGGGTGTTGAATATGGGCGTACTATGTCTGAGACTGTAACTCGCACAGCAGAGTGTTGTAAGGAAATAGTCAGCTCTTGTGCAAATGCGTGGTCCCCTCTGAACTTAACCTGGTGGGGCAGACTGGAGACGATCAAGATGGTTTTGGTCCCGAGACTTAGTTACATACTTGGCATGATCCCAATCCTTTTCCCACAAGGCTTCTACAAAACAGTAAACCGCATGTTACTATCTTTTCTCTGGAATGCGAAAGTCCCCAGGATAGCAGCGTGGAAACTTAAGTTACCCAAAGAGAAAGGCGGGGTACAATTCCCTGATGCTGAATGGCTACATCATTCAGCCCTGTTAAAACAAAGTGTGCAATGGGTAGTTGAAGGGGACTGTAAAGAATCTCCTCGATGGTGGCTAGTTGAAGCAGCTATGAATGATTTACCGGACATGAGCATGATGATTGGTACTGTTAACATGCGACGAAATGTGATTATCATGGCGACCCAACAAGCCTGTCGGAATATATCCTCATATATTGAAGGGGGTGTAGACTTTGCATTGGAGACCCCACTCTGGTTGAATCGAGGTATAGTTATAGGAGGTAAACCATTCGTGTGGAAGAAATGGGTGAAGTGTGGGATTACTGTCCTCGGACAGCTGATACAAGGCCACTCGTTCAAAACCTTTGAATCGTTGGTAGCGGAATTTGGCCTACCTAATACTTGTTATTTTCAGTGGTGCCAGCTCCGTTACTGCCTGAGCAGTGCGGGCATCTCTCCACTGTTCCTGAAAACAGGATGGCCCCTACTCAAGAAATTCCGCGAAATGCAGCTGGAATCCCGAGTCATTTCAAAATTCCTGGAATTGTTTCGGACAGGCTCCAACAAGCTATGTGTTGGCGTGCAATCAGCTTGGTCAAAAGAAGCAGGGAATTACATGCAACAGGAGGGGTGGGACGCCTTCTGGGCTCTCACACGAGTGACGAGAGCAGCGTCTTTAACACAATCGCTGTTTTTTCTATCACATCAAGCGTACCTGACTCCCGTCAAGATAATGAAATGGGCACCTCAAGCCGGAAATAGATGCTGGTCATGTAAGGCCGAGATGGGGACACTGTCTCACATGCTATACTATTGTGTATATCTCCAGGACTTTTGGAAGAGTGTACTGAGGCGAATATCTAAGATTCTTGGCTTTATAATACCCATCTCCTACCATATAATTGTATACAAATCCACAATGGAGGGACTTGCACTTAGTCAATCAGACTCTCGGCTTTTAGATGTCCTGATCAGTATAGCCATCAAAGTTATCCTACTCAATTGGAAGAATTTTGAGAAAGTGAGTAGTAACCACTGGTGGAACTTAGTCTGTCAGCACAAGGTATACGAGGAATTATATGTGAATAAAATTCCAGGCCTGGCCAGGATGCTTGACAAATGGGAGCCCGTTAACAATTACTTGAAGTCAAACGTCCCCACACCCCTGACTGGATAGTACTGGCCATATTGCAAAAAACCCGTAATGATACACAAGAGTATCAACTGTCGTACAGATAGTTCAGCATACGTCTAGATTGGAATGCCCTCTAGTTTATCTGGTTATTAGTTTTAGAAGGTTTAACACCTGTACTACGTATCCTATTCCTTTTGTCTACATTTTGTAGTGTGTTCACTGTTATTATTGTTTGTAAAATATTTAAAAAATAATAATAATAAAAAAAAAAGAATTTGAACAACAGGCAGTAACCGAGGTAGGGAGGACTCGATACTCATCACCAACCCACTACCTTTGACCCTTCCCCCCCCCCCAACCTTTCACCTTTTTCTTTTTACATAAAACTCTGACACCATTGTTTTGGGAAAACACCTGGTCGCAGCTTTATTAACCATTAACAGATCAACCATAAATTGCAATAACATGCAATAACAATCTTAACACATATAATAACGGAATGATATATCACCAGCCATATCACTAGCAAGGTGAGATCGCCTCCGCTTTTGCCAACTTCCTTCCCCCCCCCCCCTTAGCCCCGACTTCGCCATATAATTAGCAAAAGACAGCCAGGGATTGTCTGGGTCGGGGGTACCCCACCCCCGTCCCAAGCTTATTCTAAGCCTCTGGACCCCAGAAACCTCCGGGATCCTGCCACCGACGCAGGTGACCTCACCGTCCCCACGCCGCATGGATAAATATTAAACCCCCATTGCCGGGTGACACCGCAGGTAATCCCGCAATGCCACCACCGCCCACGTTACCCCATCGTCCATCTCCCATAACAATATCCACCAGCCATGCCCCTGCTGGTCAGTCTTAGAGAGGGCCAACAACACCTGCACCCGCCCGCTTTCCACCTGCACATGCTGGCGGAGCAGACCCCCACCGCTACCCGACCTCTCTGAGTCGGCTACGAAAAGCCCCAAAAAATGCCAAGCAAAATATTGCTTTAAACAATAACGCTTCATATTTGGACTCTGCCACCAAAGGTAGCGCCACATACAGCCGCCTCAACAAGTCATGTGTAATCGGCCGCCTGCTGTCCCTAGGCCTTGGCTCTACTCTCTCCCACACTTGCAATAGCCAGCGGGTCAAAAACCGACCAGCTGCTGAAGCCCACCCCACCGCTCTAGGGAAAAACATGAATTCTGCCAAATGTGACCGGACCGCCAACTTAGACAACCCCCTTGCCCTTGCAGCCACCACATATTGTGCCAACATGTGATCGGCCACCGAATCAGGCTGCCATCCCTGAGCCACCAAGAATTCTTCGACTTTGTGGCAGCCTCACTGATAAGCTGACCATTTTGCTTCCGCCACAGCTCCGCAGAAAACTCAGCATCTCCTCAGGCTAACCTGCCATAACCGCTCTGGGACCATCAAGCCGCTTGCATCCGTCCCCAGTGCCAGTCTCCAAAACCGGTCCCACTGAAAATTAGAAAGAGCATCAGCCACCTCATTTGTGCATCCTGGTATATGTCTCGCTTTGATCGCCACATTTAAGCGCAAGCAAGCTAGCACTACCTCCTGCATTAATTCTGCCACTTGAATACACCGCGGGGTATAATTATTAACCACACTAACGACCGCCGCATTGTCGCACCACCATAACACCTCTCTGTTATGAAGGCGCTCCAGCCACAACTCCAATGCCACCAACATTGGAAAGAGCTCCAAGAAGGCCACATTATCCACTAATCGAGAGTCCTGCCAAGACTGCGGCCATCGATCAGCACACCACAATCCCGCAAAATAAATGCCCAAACCCGACCCCCCTGCCGCATCTGTGTACAACTGCAAGCCCCCTAAGGAAATCTCCTCCTCCATCATCACTGCCATACCATTAAATTCCCAGAGAAAGCTATCCCAAATCCTCAAATCCGCCCTCATCACCTGTGACACCTTAATACGGTGATGCGGTTTACGCACCCCAGCTGTTGACCTTGACAACCGCTGCAAGAACACCCTACCCATCGGTATAATGTGGCATGCAAAATTCAATGCCCCAATAAGTGCCTGCAACTCCTTTAAACTCAACTTTCGGGAGGCCCTCGCATTAGCTACCAAAACTCGCAACGCCACGACCTTATCCGTTGGCAGCCTCATGACCATATCCCTGGAGTCCAATTCTACCCACAGAAAGGTGAGTCTCCTAGCCAGACCTACCATCTTACCCTCCGCTAATGGCACCCCCATTTCCTTTGCTACCTCCATAAAACCTCGCAATAGCCTCTGGCAATCCCCGGAATCCTCTGCCCCCACAAAGAAAAAATTGTACAAATAATGCTCCACGTTCTCACAACCCACCTCCTGCACCACTGCCCAATGCAAAAAGGTACTAAATTTTTCAAAGTAAGCACAGGATACCGAACACCCCATCGGCATGCATTTATCAAAATAATACTGATCCTCAAATTGAAACCCCAACAACGGAAAACTGGACGGGTGCACTGGAAGCAAACAAAACGCCGATTCAATATCGACCATCGCCATCCACACTCCACCCCCCACGTGCTTCACCAATTCCACCACCCTGTCGAACGAAGCATATTGAGCCGCACACCTATCCCGGGGTATATGATCATTAACCGAGTCGCCTTCCGGAAAAGACAAATTATGGATAAACCAAAACTTCCCCCCTTTCTTTTTTGGGATAAGCCCCAGGGGGGAAACCACTAAATTCGGGAACGGCCTCTCCTCAAAAGGACCGGCAATCCTACCCAACTCCAACTCCTTTAACAATTTACTCCGAACTATGGACACTAACCGCCGCACTGAGGGTGAATTGCGCGGCATACCCCCTACTACTGTGCTCACCACCGGGATAACAAAACCCTCCCTAAACCCCATTTCCAAAACCACCCTATCCCCTCATCTCGGGTATTGCCACAGACAAATCCGTAAAACCTCTACCTGTATAGGGGTGGGGGCAAGACTGCATAACTCCATCTCACTTTGTGACCGGCCCACTAGCCGGCAGGACCGCTTTTTTACCAGACTTTGCTGCCGAATGCCCCCTGCCACAACTGGAGCAGGCATGCCGAAATTTGCAATCCAGAAAGGGGCACGGTGACTTATTAAATCGCCAGCAAACATCTCCCGTTCCCGCTCCACCCACCTTCTGCTGCAGTGTGGCTCCTGTAGGCTGAAAGGAACAACTCGCCATCCCTGGTGTCACTGCCCCTGCCTTAGCTACTCCTATTCCCCCTGCCCCCGACTTAGCCAACATTTGCGTCAGCCAGAAATTAATATCCTGCGAACCCCAGGACAAGAACCGGTTCTCCTCCATTTTATCTCAGAACTTTTCGTCGTAGTTCAACCACAACCATCCTCATGCGTCTGCGATGCTTCAAGAATAGCATCCGCGTAAGCCAACAACATCCCATACTGCTCTGGACAATGATGCCCCCATACACTCGCCAAACACAAAAAAAGCTCACATCCACTTCACTACACTCCGGGACACCTTTTGAACCTGCCTCGCCTTCTCATCCTCCTGTCTCTTCTTTTTGCTATCCCCCGAATGCCTCCTCCCCTCTAACAACTGGAAGATATCAATATATCTCCTCTTCCTGATCTGTGATAAGGAAGCTTATCATAGCTCAGGAAGGAGCTATAGTAAAGGTGAAGTGACTCTGAACCAGCAACCTGTCAGTTCTGGTAGAAATAAGAAAACAGAATTTTTCTATAAAAGACTACCAGTCCCAGAATGCACCAGGTTTCCAACAGCCATTAGAGGAGCTGAAGTGGGGAAACGTGTGTTTAATCAGGAGGGCTATGAGGTAATCCCCAAGCACTCATCTCAAAGGGCAGGGCCTGATTCAGCACAGCTGCGCTGTGCTAGGGTGGAGCTCTCATCTAAGCAGAATAAAGGTAGAGTTTATTCTACAGAGAATTATCCTCATCTTGAGCTCGGATATCTTCATGATCTTGGACAGCTTCATCATCTGGAGGATCATCAGAAGCAGAAGCCAGAGCGGACGGACAGAGAGGGCAAGAAACCCTTTGGAAGAAAGAAGAGAAAAGCATTTGGGAGGTCTAAAGGAGTCCAGAGCAGTACGTATACTGGGAGACATTCAAAAGGCCAGCATACACCATTGGACTGGGTAAAACCAGAGGAGTGGTGCTGCAGAGCTAGGAATCTCCAGACGGTACCTGTGAGGGAGACGGCTGCACTTGGAAGGGACCCTAGGACCCGTGCCAGAAGGTATGTGAAGAGAGATCCAGTGTCCAGGGATCTGGATTGGAAGGCTGGACATAAGAACTGGACTACATACTGGCCAGGCTATTTAGAGAGGAACTCTAACAGCAATGGAAGCTCAGGTATGAACACTGATCTATGCCCTAGCTATACCCTTGAAAGACAGCAGGGAAACCAGTATTCTCCTGAGAGTGCTCCATTGAGAAATTCCTCTGTGCCAATCCATGATATTGAACCCATGATTGTTGAAGAAGGGGGAGAGGTCTTAGATACAGGCTGTGAATACATGGATTGTTCTCTGTCTAAACTCCTTTGGTAATTTGCTGTTACAAAGTACAACAACCATCACAAAGAAATACAAACCTGTTCTTTAATCTACTCAGAAAAGCTCCTGAGTAGGATTTGAGCCACGCAGTAGAAAGCAAGCCAGCTAAGGGGTTTCAGCTGGGTAACTGCTAGCAATTGAGCCTTACCTAATTGCTTGTGAGCTCTGAGAGAATCACTTCTGAGTCTATGTGTGAAGATATAAGAAGTTAACCTGAAAGGAACAGTTTTTCCCTACTTTGTGGGTTTTGTTTGTTGATTGAGGCACTGCTAAGAAAATATTAGCTAGAGCCTACAGAAAAGACCAGTTTGTTACCAACCAGGTCTTTATTCTTTTGATTTGATTGCCTGACAAGTTCAACTGTTGTTTTCCTGATTTTGTTTTTCTAAGTTTAACACTGAAAGCAAGTATCCTGTTTTATGTGCTACCAAGCATATCTGTGTTGGGAGAAATAACTCCATAAATAAATATCTTATTGGCTTTACACTCAAGCACAACTAATTATTGTGAATGGCTGTGTCTGGTGTGAATGGACTACATTTCCCACAATCCCTTGCAAATCATATTAGTATATGCCTTTGCCAAGACTGTGAACATTCTCACCCAGGCCTCCGTCTGACAGATCTTACGCTGCAAGTTCTGCAGAACACCTTCCCACAATTCTGTGTACGCAGCCAGTGATGGAGCTCCACCGACCATCATACTTATCGCCTCCCCCCTACTGCCCGTCTCACGTACAATGCCCCCGCCGCTCGAGGCCAACGACGATGGCGAGGAAGAGGAAGATGAGGATGAATCCAACCCATGCCGTCTCCTACACGCATGCCTACGCTTCTTACATGCCTTTCCTTTTGGTCCCGATGGCTCCCCTGTACACACCGACACCTCGCCCTGTGCGGCGTGCAACTCACCTGACTCCCTCATGTCCTCTGCGCCGACAGGCGGTTCCACCGACTTAACATGTCCCTCCTGCACACCTTACTGTTGCCGCTTTACGGGCCGCACTGCAGATGCCTCTCCTCCGACATTCGGATACACCGGCTCCCGCACCTCCAGCAGCTCCTTGCCCTGATGTCTAACACCTCTTTGCGACGCCTGGTACCAACCCATCGCTGGAACCTGTGGAGACGTAAAAGGGAACACCGGGGAAGGGACCACCGAAGGCCAAGCAGGCTGCCACACCCCGAGCCAATTTGCATCTGACGGCCCTTGACCTCCGCCCACCCAGTGCTCCCAGGACCCTGCCCCCCCCCCCAGGCCTATAACTCCCCGAAGTCCCCCAACCGGCCACCGAGGTGTGCGTCCCATGCCCTCCCTCACTGACATGGACTAGACTTACGTAACCCCTACCACCCCTCTCCGCAACCCTCTCCAACCCTGAGCCATATCCTGCCCCAGACCCCCCCGGGATGCCCAACCAACCCGCACCCCCAGTGCTGCCCCTACACCCACCCTTCGGCATTACCAACTCACCTAGGTTTCGCCCCCCCCCCCCCGAATCCTGGCCCACGAACGGGTCTCCCCTTTCTTTTCCTCTGCCCCTCCCCACCCCTTGTGGGGACCACAACCCCCTCCCCCCTCTCCCAGCCCCAGCCTCCCTAGGGTGCCTACCGCCTTCTCCCCCAGGAGCCCCTCCCCCCCAAGTGGCCGCCTCTGCCCGACCTGCCACCATTACCAGCACTAGCCTGCGGTATTCCCCTCCCGGTGGCTCTACTAGCCCTTCCAGGCCCTCTCACCCCACCCCAGTTTCTCCCCCCCCCTGCTGGAATCAAGCCTGCCAAAATGTCCCTCCCACTCCCAACCACCACCTAACTACCCACGTTACCTTCTTCCTGTTGTTTTTTTTTATTTTTTATAATGACCCTTCGACCTTGTAACCCAAGTACCCCACGACCTCAACAATCACCTCCCTGAGCGCCGACTAGCCTGCCAATCCTGACTACGTGCTTGCTACACCCCCACACGAGGTCCACAGAGGATCCACACCTTGTTGATCACCATCTTCTGCACCGCTGCACTGCCATGCCATCTCAAATTCAGCCCCAGATTCACCTGCCACCGGACCTCTCCCTCGTGCCTTGCCGGTCGCTGGTCCTCCGAGCACTGCCTTCACTCCTGTTAGCCCCTCTGCCCCCCGGCATGCACTTACGCCAGTTGGGGAGCCAATCACTTTAAAAGATGCGCCGCATCCCCTCCTTACCTCCACCCACCCCTCCCGCGTGCCTGACCTACCAGCCTCTCGCCACGCCACCTGGTTATGGGCAGCCGGCCTGTACGTTGCCAAGCGGGCCTTCATTTATTATGAAAGACAGGTCCAGAGTAAGATACTATTCACAGTATTATATTAATAAGGTATATAAGAAAGCTCAGGAGAGTTCTCGGCAGCAATTATTACAACAGAAAAAAGATAGTGACGTCGGTTTGGTATAACCCCTTTTGTATTCCCATCATTCTCGTCGTATAGCACAAATTATAAAAAAAACATTGGTATTTGATACGAGCTTTTCCAGGTTTTCAAGATTTGAAACTTACAGTGGCTCATAAGCGGAATGTGAATTTGCGCAAGATGCTAGTACCATCGGCATTTAGTGAACGTAGGTTTCTATCTAAACATAAGAGACATTTTCAGTGTGGTCATTGCTCAGTGTGTGTTCATGCTTTAACAGTTAGGAATCAATATATTCATCCGATAAGCAAACGTATTTTTCATATAGATGATTTTTCCAATTGTCTTACTAGCCATGTCATTTATGTAATACAATGCCCCTGCAAGAAATTATATGTTCAAAATGTATGCAGTACTCACTCTATTCCAACATAAGTAAACTATGAAATTCTATTTCAGTAACCACTTTTCTCTCGTATTGCGGAAATTTCCAAATATTATGGGATTTTTAAACTGCTCCCATTTGCAAACATTGCTGGGTAATGCACAGACGGTCTCAGACTTGTCGGCACTGTATTATAGACGTTATGACTTACCTATTATCGTGCCTAATAACATCAAGGACCTGTTCGGCAAGTTTACACTCCCACAAGTTGAACTTCCAAAAAATCGTGCTTTAACTTATAATTTATAAATTCTTAGCTTTAAAGTACTCCCCAACGCCTGCCATTGGCGCCCTTTCTTGCGTTTCACTCCTTCTGGGTTTCTTCAGGGGGACCCGCAACATTCAAAGCTTGTAGACAGATGCTGCAGACACTATTTTCCTAAGGAATCTAAAGTCAATGAATGTTCAAAAAAACGCCGCACTGATTTTAGAGATGCCTTAGAAAAATAGCGTCTGCAGCATCTGTCTACAAGCTTTGATTCGTAATAGAATTATAGAGCATAGGAGTTGTATTAAGAGGGGGGTAGTGGACAACCCCTTAATCAATCACTGGCAAGAGCAAATACATAAAGTATCTGATTTGAAATTTTTCATGATCAAGAAAGTTAAATTAAATTGTAGAGGGGGGGATGTGGACAAAACTATTCGGCGTCTGGAAGAACAATATATTTTTGCCTTAAATAGCTTACATCCCAATGGATTGAATATGGATAGTGACCTGTCTGTTTTTCTTTAGCTATTTGGCTACAGTAATTTAACAGTATAACCAATGAAATCACAGTATGATTATAGAATTCAACCAATTTAATTTATTCTTCAATAAGGAATTGGGAGGCTCTCTATATGATAATATTTAGTATATGTATATAGCTCTCTTGATGCTAATTAGTCCATCACATTTTTATGGCATAGCTAGTATTTATTTAATTTTATATCCTCATAATTTGTCTCTTTTTTTATCCCAGTGAAATAATACAGATTGCTATAGTGGATTTGTGTTCCAAATGGGTCCTTATGATATCCTGTTCCTTAAGAATCCTTGAATGATATTTTGTTACCTGTTAAGAGTTTTAGTTTTTTTTATCTTTTTTATCTGTTTTTTATCCCTTCTAAAGCATGACAACAACTTAGTAGGTAGATAATATTTGCATACCCCGCCTCTATATGTCATGGTTTCCCGCACAAATATTTTCTCTTTAAAGCGCCGACGCCGGCGTCTTCCGGTTTTAGTATCTGTCTCAAAAAGTGTCGCATATGAAACATTAACCAGTTTTCTAATAAACAGCTTTTGAACGTAAGTGAATATGATACATTTTTTATTTATGGTTTTTAAACTTTCCTACACCTTCAAATTAGAATTTTGACGGACACAGGCATCAAAATCAGGGCAGTAACAGGAGGTCCTCCAAGCGCTTTATTACTATTTCATATTCACGGGCATTGAGGTATATATACTATGCGGGGTCACTATATGATAGAATTACATTATATATTATAAATATAAGAATATGCTCTTCTCCTCTAGCATATATGGCAGGGACTGATTCATCATTTTTTAATCCCTTCATTTTTTAATCCTTTATTTAAGGATAGAAAAGGATTTTCAATTAACTCTAAAAGGTTTTCCTTTGGTAGTATAGTGGCAATTTTCCTTATCTTGAAGTGATTTATATAACCAGTGCGATTTAAAAGAAAAACATTAGAAGGTATAAAGGATAACAGCAATGCTATATTTGCGTTTGGTGTGCGGTTCGACTCTTTGAGTAATATTCATACACTTTCATAGTGCTGAAAGAAGACGGTTTATGCAGACATACAATCAGTTGCGGATGAGCAATAGGGATTTAACATACATATCATTATAATCTAATTTGGATCATGCAGGTAGTAATAAAACATTTTTTAAAAATCTTTCATTTTGGCAGCTAGCTTGTGCCATTTTTTTACGAATGGTTCAGTATCCATTACAACAATAATGATTTGAATGTCCATAGACTATTAAATATATTCCAAATTTCATACAGATTTAATCTAAATGTGTGCATTATTTATGTTTTAACATTAAGGCAATATTTATATAGATATGTTAAATAGGATTTAATATGATGTACATGAATTTTAAAAAAATATTTTCAAAATATTTTTGAGAATCATCAATTTCCTTGGATTTATACCAGTTCTGGGCGGGTATTTCCACTGATTTCTTCTGGTAGTGTAGTTTCTATTTTATTCTTTTAGACCCTTGTTTGGCATTTTTTAGTATGTTAAGTATTTGATAATAAGGGTTTTCATACTTAGTGTGGGTATATATAATCATTTCTTTAATTTTTCCTTTTCTCTCAATAATATAGAAGGTATTGAGTATGTGAAAGAATATCGAGGTATGTTTTTAATGTTATTTTACAGAATAATTTTGACACAGTTCTGTTATGTAACAAGTTCCTTTGACATGCAAACTACCACCACCTCTCCATCTCACTCATAAACACTCGCTCAGTTAGGAACAAATACCACATGCTCCAGGACCTGATCACAACTGAGAAGATTGACATCCTCTGCATAACAGCAACCTGGCTAACAGACCACGACACAGCAGTAATGAGCCAGCTAACACCAAAGGGATACAGTCTTCAACACTGCTCCCGGACACATGCCAAAGGCGGAGGCGTAGCCATCATTGCCAAAGACAACCTCCACCTGCGACTCCACGCCTCAGAAACCTCCAATGAAGCAGATATCCTCACCCTCACCAACAAACGCCTCTCGATATGCCTGATCTACCGTGCACCCACCACAACCACCGACCTACCACAGATACTACACCTCATCTCCGAAAGCACCAGCCCTTCGAAGGAACAAATTATCCTAGGAGACTTCAACCTCTCATCACTCCAGGAAAAACAAGCAGAAACCTTCCTCAATGCCATGACAGCAATGGACCTGACACAGATCATACAAGAACCAACACATGAAAAAGGAAACACACTTGACCTCATATTTCTAAACTCCCAAACCGCCTCCTCATACAGAAGACCGACAATCTCACCAGTACCGTGGTCAGACCACTACATCATCAACATATCCCACACCTATCAACTCAAAAATAACAGAGAAAACAAACACCACGCAAGGAGATTCAAAGCATTCAGCAAGGAAGACTTCCTAATGCAAACCCTGCCTAATCTACACACAAACTCCAACAATCTTGATGACCTGATCCACAACTGGAATACCACAATCTCCTCAGCAGCCAGCACAACTAGAAACAACACCAATACCAGACCCATCTCCTCAAAAGCCCGATGGTTCACCCCCAGCCTCCGAAAACTGAAAACCAGACTTAGAAGAACCGAAAGGAAATGGAGAAAAACCAAAAGCGACAGAGACAAAGCAAAATACCTCTACAAACTCAATGCGTACCACTCAGAAACTGACAACACCAAAAAAACCTACCACACCAACATCATTACAACAGCCATAAACAAACCTCGAGAGCTCTTCCAAATTGTCAAAAAACTATCAAGCTCAAGGAAACGACTCTGTATCAGAACATATGAAAGTATCTGAGTTTGACAGTTTATGCTCTGTGCAAGTTCTTGACCACTATTTTTTGTTAGTCACAAAAAACTATCAAGGACACCCAGTAGCTCTGACCAGCTGCCAGATATCCCCCCTGGCCTCCTAGCCCGACAATACAAACAGCTTCAGCAACCACAAAGCTCACATCACTATGCTAAAACAACCAAGACAAATTCATACCCCATCCCGAACAGAGACTGGAATACATTTGACACAACCTCAAAAGAAGAAATATCCTCCACCATCTCCTGCTTGAACACCACCACCTCCCCGCTGGATCCCTGTCCTACCGACTGGATAAAGAAAACCAAAGAAGACCTCAGTGCACCACTAACCCACATCGTAAATGAATCCTTTACCCAAGGACACATGCCAGATGCCCTCAAGACCACAATCATTCGACCAACCCTAAAAAAGCACAACCTAGATCCCCTAGACCCCACCTCCTACAGACCAGTAGCGAGCCTCCCACTCACCGCAAAGATAATCGAGAAGATAGTACAACGTCAGCTTCAAGAACACCTAGACGTCAACAACATATTGGACCTGCAGCAACACGGATTCCAACCATTACATGGGGTCGAGACCCTCATGACCACGCTGATGAACACCCTCATCATAGGAACCCAAGAGAAACACTCAGGATACATCCTAATTTTCCTGGATATATCAGCGGCCTTCGACACCATCTCCCATAACACCCTTATCCACAGACTCCAAACAATTGGGATCAAAGATACTGTACTCCAATGGTTCAGGTCCTATCTAACCAACCGACAGCAACTGATCCGCACCAAAACCTCAACCTCACCCCCCTTCCAGCAACATCAAGGAGTACCTCAAGGATCCACATTATCAGCCATGCTTTTCAACATCTACCTCCGTCCACTCTGTTCAGTCATACGCACTCACAATGTCAACTTCCACATATATGCCGACGATATAATGCTCTACGCCCCAATTACAACCACAGACCCAACAAACGACCAGCTATCAACCTGCTTCACCGACGTATCCAACTGGCTACAAGAGAACAACTTATCCATTAACATAAAGAAGGCCGAAGCTCTTATAGTGACAAAAGACCCAGACTTCAAACCACCCACTCACCTCACCATGGGAACCATGCAAATTCAGATACAACCACACATAAGCTATCTCGGCATTATCATTGACCAAGCCCTAACCCTTAAGCAGCAAATCAACAAGACCATTAGAACTGTATTCCACAAGGCAAAAACGGTACAACGTCTCCGACCTCTCCTTGAACCGCAGGACTTCAGGACAGTAATGCAAGCTCTGACACTCCCTCATCTGGACTACTGCAACATAATCTACCATGGCCTACCTGCCACACAAACCAATCCCCTCCGAACTGCCCTAAACACCACAGTGAGAATAATTCACAAAGCAAAGAAACAGGACCACATCACCCCAATTCTGAGAGACCTTCATATTCTCCCCATCGAAGCAAGAATCAAATACAAAGCTCTTCTACTCACCCACAAAACCATCCACCAAACACAAGACACCCCACTCCGCACCCTACTGCCTCGCCCAACCCACAGCAGAACAACCAGGCAATCCTCCAACAGCTCCATTGCCGTCCCCCACAAAAGGACCAAGGCAACACAACGGACCTGCAACAGAGCCTTTGAACTCTATGCCCCATCCCTCTGGAACTCTCTACCAAACCACATCAGGAACAACGGTGATCTCCCATCATTCAAAAAGCAGCTAAAAACCGTCCTATTCCAAGAACATCTCTGAATAGGAATCTCCCCTATTTCTCTTCAAGAACCCAGACCAGTAACTGTGCTATCCTGTCAGTCTCTATGTTCATCCCAAAATCATCAATGTTGAGCCCCCGGTGATGGCCCCCCCCCCACTATAGATCCCCCCCCCCTGTTATATGTCCCACCGCTTTGACCCGGTGAAAAGCAGGATATAAATACAGTTAAATAAATAAATAAATAAAATAGATAATAGCATCTGAAGTTTTATCTGTAGGTTAAATACATTTTTATCTTTATTTGATACATAATTTGTGTTAATGTTTCGACTTTTATTGCTGTGGTTCATTTGTTATTTCACAATTATGTTTGTACAATGTTTGTATATGTATGTTTTTTAATTGGTTGGCAAAGTCCCCGGTGGCCGTAGTAACCAGGAAGCAGCCAGTTGCGGGTCCCCGGTGGGAAGGAGGGCGACGGGGAGCTGCATGCACGCTGCGCGAGGCAATGCGGCATCTTTTAAATTGATTGGCCCCATGGCGTGAAGGAATGCTGCGGGAACCAATGAGGACCACGGAAGCAGTAAAGGGAACAGGAAGCGGGGAGGTGGGTTTGGGGTGGCAGCAGTCAGCAGCTAGCAGCACGGGGAGCCGGATCGCTACGGGCATGCATCGCGTGTTGCTGCCAGCGTTTGTTGCTTTTGTCTTCTCTCTTCCTTTTGCAGGAGGAGTTCAGGCTGTCGTGGCTAGTGGAGGCAGTGCGGGGGTTGCAGACAGAGAAGAAGGGGGACGGAGTAGCGTGTGGTGGGGGTCGGCGGGCATGTGGTCCTCTGATCAGGCAAGGACGTTTGTGTTGGGGCTGGGCAGTTTGAAAAATAATAATATAAAAAAAGAAAAAGAAAGGGGGGAAGTAAGACAATTAGGTATTTGTGTTGGTGAGGCTTCACATTTTTGCAATGCCGTCTTGCAGGGGAAGAGGGGTTCGGGCAGGAGGGGTAGGCAGGGTAGATGGTACAGTGGGTCTGCAAGACACTACTGATCAGCAGGAACTGAGGGGTTTGCTAGGCAGGGGGGGAATTGGGGCTAACACCAGAGGTAGGGGGGTTCAAGGAAGGTTGGGGGGCATAGGGGGCGGGGCACTAAAGTAGGGCCTGACCGGATCCCCACAAGAGGGGAAGGGTCTCACAGTGAGCTGGGTTCCACAGTCGAGGTACCTGGACGAGGAAGAAGTGGTGCTAGGGACCGGGGCTGTCAGTCCAGAGGGCCTCGGGGGCACCCCGGTATAAGGCAAGCGTTTAGTCTGAGGGCTGTGGGAGGGTTACAGGATGGGTCTCTGGGCATGTCCGATGTGGGGGGGGGGGGTTGGTGAGCGGCGATCAACATGGACATGGGGGTGGCGATTGCTCCTCAGGGGAGGGGGCGAGGGGGGTAGGAGGGGAGGGGGGCATGGAGTCAGGAGGGCGGTTACTTGGCGGAAGGGGCATGGGGGGTTGGCCATTGCCGCAAGGGGGTAACTATGTTGCAAATGGTCAGGAGGCTTGGGAGCATTGGAGAGAGGGTGGTCAGGGTTCATCACGCGCTGACTGGGTAAGGGCGTGGCAACCAGCTTGGCTTTCCTTGTTCCCCCCTCCCCTGTCTTTCCTTATTTTCTGCCCCAGGTATCTCAGGCATGGCAGAATCAGAACCAAGGAGGGCAAGGAGTGATCGGCCCAGCGGATGTCCGGGGCATGGAAGCAGGAGAGGCAGACAGGTGGAGGAGCACAGAGGAGACTCGAGAAGGTGTGGAAGGATTGCGGCAACCCACAGAGGCGGCTACAGATCGGGCACCGTCTACAATTCTGTCAGTGCCAAAGGATGAGGCAACAGGTGAGATTCCAGATGCTGGCTTGGAAGGGGCGGAGATGAGGAGCTCTCAAGAAGGGGTGGGTAAGAAAGCGTGCAAAAAACGAAAGCATTCCCGCAGGCGGCGCAGCAGCTCAGGTTCATCCACATCATCTTCAATGGGCACTACGTCTTCGGGAGAGGATAGCGCTGAGCAGCCACGTGGCGGTAATGTCAAGTTAGGAGCCCAGTCGAGCGTGTCAATTCCGGCCCTGGCATCCTTTTCTGAGTTATGGGAGGGAGTGCCAAAAATGTTGTGTCGGAAGATAAGGAAAAGGTGCTATATTGACATATTCCGTTTACTGGAGGGTCGGAGGCGGTCTGGGGAGAGTAAAAAAAAAAGAGGAAGGAGGTTGAGAAGATGGGAAGGATTAAGAAGGTGTCGCGGAATGTGGTGAATTGGGCGAGGGCCTTCTTAAGATTGGCCAGTGTCTGGGGGCACAAACATCCTTCCCACTATGGTATGCTGCTTGCCTATGCTGACTCCATATTGTAGGCGGCACAGACTCATGAGGTGGGCGTGGCTGAACTATGATAAGAAGTTCAGGGATAAGATGGAGGAAAGCAAATCCTTGTCTTAGGGCAGGCAGGACATTAATTTATGGCTGACGCAGATGTCGGCCAGGGCGGGAGCTGGGGGGATGTGGGGACAAGAGGTGGAGGAGCGAATGCCATAGGTGTGGGTCGGTCCTTTCGTACAGGAGGGGGTGGACCGCAGCAGAGAGTGGTGGGGACTGGATCGGAGATATTTGTTGGAGATACAACAAGTCCTCTTGCCCATTCCCAGATTGTAAGTTCCGGCACATCTGTTCCGTCTGTAACGGAAGCCACGCGGCCATGAAATGCGTTAAGCGAGGTCCCCTCCCGGCTGGGGGGCATACCCCCAAGAAGTAAACAGGCGGGGAGCCTGGCTTCGATGCCCATAAGGATCAAAGCTTTAAGGCCTTGGCTACGGCAGTACCCGAGGCAACGGGACAGGGATGTGCTTGAGTCAGGTTTTCTTTATGGTTTCATTATACGGGTTATGGGTAGGGTAGAGGCAACAAAGGCCAGGAACTCCCATTCAGTCAGGCGCTTCACGAATGTGATAAGAGAAAAGTTACGGGTCGAGCTGCAGCTGGGAAGGATTGTGGGCCCATTTGCGACAGCCCCCTTTTGGAATTTGGTGGTCTCCCCGATCAGAGTCATTCCAAAAATAGAGCCGGGGAAGTTTTGGTTGATCCACAACTTATCTTTTCCGTCGGGGACTTCTGTAAACGATCATATTCCTAAGGAAGCCTGTGTGGTGCGCTATGCGTCCTTTGATGCGGTCGTAGGTTTGGTGCAGAAGTGCGGTCAGGGGAGTTTGCTGGCTAAGGTAGATATTGAATCAGCTTTCAGATTGCTACCAGTGCACCCATCAGCGTTTCCATTGTTAGGTTTTACATTAGAAAGAAAGTGTTATTTCGACAAATGCATGCCTATGGGATGCTCCATGTCGTGCGCTTATTTTGAGAAGTTTAGTTCGTTATGCATTGGGTTCTGGTTAAGAGAGTAGGTTGTTCAAATGTGGTGCACTACTTAGACGGCTTTTTATTTGTTGGCGAGACTCAGTCCGGCAGATGCAAGGTGCTTTTGGATGGTTTTGTGGAATTGTCTGTATGGTGGGGAGTGCCACTGGCTGTTAACAAGATGGAGGGTCCTTCAACTATGCTCACCTTCTTGGGTGTGGAATTGGACACGGCTGAGATGGTGGCTCGCCTCACAGCAGAGAAGGTGGTTAAGCTACGGGTATTAGTGGCTAATGTAGTGGTGTCCAAAAAAATAACGTTGCGCTAGATGCAAGCAGTGATAGGTTCGTTGAATTTTGCTTGCAGGGTTATCCCCATGGGGCGAGTTTTTATTTACGCCGGCTGTTGGCGGCCACCACGTGTGTTAAGAAGCCGCATCATCGTATTTGAGTATCGAAGAGTATCAGGGAAGATTTAGCAGTATGGGATGTATTTTTGAAAGACTTCAATGGAATAGTGGTGATGTTGGAGACTGAGATGTCCAGTGTAGATATGCAGCTCTTTATTGATGTGGCAGGGGGTGCGGGATTAGGCATTTACATTGGTGGGTCCTGGTGCATGGGGGTTTGGCCGCGGGAGTGATGGGAGGCGGGTTTAACCAGCAACATTGCGTTTTTGGAGCTTTTTCCCTTGCTGGTAGTCTTGGAGCTTTGGCCGGGCAGACTGCGTAATTGAAAAGTGGTTTGGTGGTGCGATAATGCAGCGGTGGTAAGTGTCATTAATAACTATGCACCACAATGCATGCAAGTAGCTGCATTGATGAGAGAAGTGGTACTGGCATGCCTGCGTATCAATGTTTATGTGAAAGCCAGACATATTCCAGGGTGCATTAACAGGATTGCTGATGCTCTCTCCCGTTTCAAGTGGGACCTGTTCCGCACTTTGGCACCAGAGGCGGACATCGAGGGAGAGAAGGTCCCGGAGCAATTGTGGCGAGTTGGCCTGCAGAAATGCTAAGCCTGCTCCGGAAGTCGGTGTCAAGGGCGACGTGGGCGGCATATCAGCGTGGATGTGACAGAGTCGTTGCCTTCCTATTGGAGCATGGATGGAAGACGTGGGGGTGTCCGATCAGCTAATGGGGCAATAGGTGGGGTATGCAAAGGCTGCCGGGGCGTCACAAGCAACGGTGCGGATGCACTTGGTGGGTTTTACCTTTTTCTCTAGAGCGGTAGGCTGGGATGTTCCAGGGGGAGGATTTTTGACTCGCAGGTTGCTGCAGGGTTGGGAACGGTCCCATCCAACCCCTAGGGATAGCAGGCAACCTATTATGCATGAGTTGTTATCCAGACTGTTGGCAGTGTTATCTGAAGTAGCAAAATCATCTTTTGAAGTAACTCTGTTTCGGGCAGTTTTCAGTTTGGCATTCTTCGGAGCCTTCCGGGTCGGTGAATTGGTATCCGATTCCAGCAGGTCCACGACCAGGGCAGGGCTGTAGCGCAAGCATGTGCAGATGATGGAAGGGCAGCTCCGCATATGGTTAGCACGCTCCAAGATGGCTCAGAAAGGAAAGGATGTTGGGTAATCCTGAAGGCAATAAGGGATTCGTCAACATGCCCAGTCGCTTCCATGCAGGCATGTTTAAAGCTGTGACCGATGTCGCGAGGGCTGCTCTTCCTGCATGTGGATTCGAGCCCGTTGACACGTTTTCCGTTTTCAGCTGTGCTGCGCATGGCTCTACAGAGTGTGGGTAAAGATCCTCTTAAGTTTGCCCCACATTCATTCTGAATAGGGACAACAACTAGTGCCGCAGCAGCTGGACTACGGGATCAGGAGATTCAACGCATTGGCAGATGGCGTTCGCAGGCTTTTCAAGGATATGTTCATCTGTGAATGTTTATGAGAGTGACTGGGTCAGCAGCTAGCTGTTTATTTTCTTCACAGATGTGGAACAGTCCCCTCTTTGCTGCTGGCTCATCGGTCATTACTTTGTTTATTGGGCGGGCTAGTGAGTGGCAAGGCGGCCAGTGGGGCCTAACCTGGGATTGGACGCCATGGAGGTGACCATTTTATGGCTGGGTGAACGGGGTCTTCGGTGACCACAGCTGTTGCCTTTGCTTTGGCACCTCGGGCATGAGAAAGGCGTGCCAGAAATGATATTGCTGCATCTGGGCGGCAATGACTTAAGCAACTGGACCTGCAAACAATTAATACGAACAGTCAAGAAGGATTTGGCTGTTGTGTTTGAAATGTTTATGAATGCCATTATCCTGTGGTCAGACATTATTCCAAGGCCTGCCTGCTGGGCACAAAGGAGGTGGTCAAGAGGGCTGACAAAGATAAATAGACAGATTGGCTGATGGGTGTGTGACCGGGGGGGGTATCAAATCGTGCACCCATGGTCCGAAATTGCATGTGCCGGCTTATTTAGGTAGGATGGGGTGCACTTATCCCTGGTAGGTGTAGATCTGTTCTTGAATGACTGGCAGGAGGCTTTGGAATATGTGATTGCTCAGGAGGGTCGTCGGTCGCAGCTTGTTAGGGGGGCAGCACGTGGACAGTAAGGTTGCCCATGCCGGTGGCAGGAACCCGGCGGTGTCCGGGGTCCGGAGCCAGAGGCGATACTTGGGCGGGGGTGTGGGGCCCCCGACACGGTCAGCACCTTTTGGGCTTTGCTAATCATGTGGCGAAGCCGGAGGTAAGGGGCGGGTAGTTAAAATAGCCGTGGGCCTGTCCGCAGCGGTTGCGGAGTTTATGCTCACCTTGCTAATTACTGGTGAGGCAGTGATCCGCTAGATAGATGTTTTTGGTTGTATTGAATGTTATTGTCATTAAAAGGTTGAATAAAGCTGTGACCGGTTTGAATTCCCAACAACATGGTATGTTTATTTATTTGCATTCTCTTATATACTGTGCTATTCTGCATCAGTGCGGTTTACATTGAACAAACTGAAATTACATTGAACAGGGCATTATAACTTGGAGATAACTATTTTACAGGGAACATGGGCTATGGAGGGTTAAGTGGCTTGCCCAAGACCACAAGGAGCACCTGTGGGACTAGAAACCCCAGTCCTTCCGGCCCAAGGTTGCTGTCCTCTAGTGGGATTTGAGCCCCTGACCTTCTGGCCTGAAGTGCCTTGCCCCAACCACTAGGCCACTCCTCCACAAGGGGGTGTGGAGAATGGTGGAGAAATGTAGGGGGGTTGAAGGGGAGGGGGGGAAATGGGGAGGAGCAACGGGTCCGTCGTACCTTGGTTACAAGGGATACATTATAATAGTTCATTTGATGGGCTTCTTATCATTTATTTTTTAATGTTTATTTTTGTATGATGTCTTTGTATTTATACCTGTTTTTATATGTTGTAGTTAAGCCATCTTTAAGCCCCTGATGAAGGCAATATGAAACACGGCCTGTGTCGGGCCAGTGGCTTAAATTGAATCAATAAAAGTTATTCTTCCCCTGCTTTCCACGTTTTTTGGACTGGATCATTTGTTCACATGTGGAATTGTGCTTTTTTGTTGGTGGACTTAGTATACTTATACTGTACATAGTTTCACAGAATATCTGGCATAAGAACATGTCTCAAAAGTCTTTGGAGCAAATATCAAGAGAAGGATTCAATAAATTCACAGGACAACAAATAGGTGAAATTAGATAGACTAACATGCGGAAATATTTTTTTCTGCAGAGAGGTAGATGCGTGGAACAGTCTCCCAGAGTGCAGGCAGGGCAGCACGGCACAACAGCACCATGAGCGTCCCAAAATAAAAAATCTTTTTTTAAGACCCTGGGAAGTCCAATATCACTGTTCAGACCCACTCACCGTCACTTGGCTGGCTCTGTTTACTTTTGTTGCCCATATCCAATATCTCCCCTCTGCTTCCCTATGCCCCTACGTTCAGCATTCCTCTCCATCTCCCTATGGCCTCATGTGTCCAAAATCTCCCTTCTATCTCCCAATGCATCCCTATGTCTCCCCCCCACACACACACACACACACACATACCTTTACTCGGTATCTTTCAATCTTTCCTCTATCTCCCCTTGTCTCTCCCTATGTGAGCATCTCTCTTCCAGCTCCGTTCCATCTCCCTTTTCCCCAATGCCCAGCATCTCTCCTATATCTTCCTATGGCCTCCCTTATGCTTATCACTTCTCCATCTCTCTATGCCTTCCTATGCTCAGCATCTCCCTTCTATCTCCCAACAACCTTCCCCCATATCTAGCATCTCTCCTCTGTCTGTCTTTCTTTGTCACCCCTGTGCCCAATATATTCCCTCTGTCTCCCTTCCCATCCACCATCCACCATCTCCCATCTCTTCCCTCCCCCTGCCACATAGTCTTGCACTGCCACCTCCAGCCCTCGCCATTGATTTAGCATTTTCCCTCCCAAACCCCCACCACCACCCCTACGACTGCTGCCATATCTCCCCAAGTCCATGGCCATGGTAGCAATACAAGAAACAGTAAGTATTGGGCCTTTGAGCCTCCAATGTGCTTCGAACACTCTGCTGATCCTATCCCCTCTGACATCATTCTTATTGCATCGGGGGGGAAGGGGGGGAGGATGGCAGGACCTGCAGGGTCATTGAAGCATACTGGAGCAGGGGTTTTCAACCCAGTCCTAGGGGAACCCTAGGCCAGTCAGGTTTTCAGGATTCCCAGAATGAATATGCATGAGAAAGATTTGCATGTTCTGCCTTCATTGTATGCAAATCTATCTTATGCATATTCATTGTGGGAATCCTGAAAACCTGACTGGTCTAGGGCTCCCCGAGGACTGGGTTGAAAACCCCTGTACTTGAGACTCAAAGGTCCTATGTTTATCATTTTGTTTACTGTCACCATAGCCACAGACTTTGGGATGGCACAGGAATATTGTTTTTTTCTAAAATAGCTACTAAAAAGCATAGATTCATTTACATGTATACCCCCATTATTTATACATGCAACTGCCACAACAACCTTATGTCTTTTTCTAAGTTTTAGTGGCATGTGAGCCAGGCGTATAAATATATGTGCATGCTATCAGACTGATCTTCAAAGCCAAATTTCCATGTATATATGGATATTGGCCTTGACCACCGCTCTCAGTAGGTACTTAGTGACACTAGGGGATTAATTTTATATGGAACTGTGTAAAGGTACATGTCATGTACATGCATAAATCACAGCATTTTGGTGATTTACATTCACATATAGGCATTTACAGATGTACTTTAGGCGGCATTATTCTGTAAACACGCACATCAGGTCAATTGTGTATACTTGCAATATGGCATGTACAGAAGTAGAGTTTGGATGGAGCATGGGTAGAGCACAAATTTACATGTGTAAATTATAAAATAGCATAATTTACATGCATTCTGTGTAAAAGTAGATGAGGGCATGTATACCAGCCATAGTGCTAGCGTAAGTGTTCATGTCTGAAATTAATGCCCCTATTTTATAAAGTATGCACATGCCTTAATATACAAAATAGGCACAAAATACTCATATAAATCTAGCTGACCCTTATAAAATTACTGTTCATGCGCATAAAAAGTTTCAGAGGTGTAGCAATGTTAGGGGCATATCTACTAAAGTGCGACAGGTAGCATGGGACAAATACATGTTTAGTGCATGTATTTTTACCATGGCAGGGGCATATTTATTTTAGTTTTTTACTTATCCATGTTTATATACTGCTTTATCTTAAAGTCAAAGTGGTATACAGCTAACCACGAAGGCATGAAGTTACATTGAATATTTAAGTAAGGTGTATATATTTAAGATTAACATTAACAAAGGTCATAAGGTTCAATGCAATGTTCTGAGTGGTTAACATATCATATTAACATGGTTATTGGGTTGTATAGGCGATGAAAACAATGTGGTTGACAGGGTGGATGTGGTGTGGTATGTGTGGGGTTTTGGGGTGTTAGGAAAATACATCACACTAATTGATGAGCTGTTGTTAATGAGAACATGAGTAGGTCATCACGTTGTAAACAGTTCATTTGGTATATATTAGTGAGGTTAAGTCGGTGAGGTGGTGAAGGTACAGGAACCACATTTGCCTTGGTCAATGGAGGGCTATAAAAATAACCATAGCCCAGTCGCAGATAATCTTCTGGATAGCCTTGAAGATGAGTGAAGTGGGAGGGAGGCATATAGGAGTAGTTGATTGCCCCAGTGCAGGTCGAATGTATCTGACATGAAGCTGTATACAGATGGAACGGAGCTGTACACAGAAGGGATGTTTGGAGCAAAAAAAGAGTACACTTCACATTGGTTTAATTGGCGAAGAGATTGCATTGTGGCTGGCCCCAGTGGTGGAAGAGGGAGTTCACAATTCTGGTGTTGAGGGACCATTCGTGTGGTTGTAGCTGGAGGCTGAGTCTGTCTGCCAGCTGATTGGCAAAGGTCCAGATTTTGTGAATCCCCTTGCAGAGTGAGGGAGTCCATGCCCCCTTGCTTGCTGATGTATAACATGGTGACCTGGATGTTGGTCTGAACCAGTACAAACTTGTTGGTGATCCTAAAGGTGAAGGCCTTGAGGGTGTACCTGATTGCACGAAGCTGTAGCAGATTGATGTGGTGTGTTTGCTCCTTCATGTTCCAGGCCCCCCGTGTATGGAGGTGCAGTACGTGGGCACCCCAGACTGTCTTGGAGGTGTCCATGGTGATGACAAGGTTGTGCTGGGGTAGCTGGAAAAATTTGCACTGGCTGAGGTGCTTGAGATGCATCCATGAAGCAAGTGCGGCCTGCACTCTGTGATCCATGACAAGGGCTGGGAATGATGATTCCAGCTCCAGTGCAGGTACCATTGAATGCCGTATATGTGGAGGCTGGCGAGGGGAATGACTCGTGTAGTGGCCACCATGTGGCCCAGGAGTTGCAGCAGTGTCCTGGCTGAGACGTCACTTTGAGGATGCTACTGTTCATGCCAGGAAGATAATAGTGCCTGCCCATTGCAGAGGTAGGAATGCCATCCCTTGAGGGGTACAAAGTGCAGCACCGATGAACTCCAGTGCTTGCATAGGCTGTAGGTGGGATTTTTTGTGGTTCATAAGGAAGCCCAACAATGCCAGTAGAGTGATGATGCATTGGACAGATACCTCTGTTTCCCACATAGAAGAGGCAGAGATGAGCCAGTCATCCAGATAGGGAGAGACACATTTTGTCAAGACCCTGTTGAGCACCTTGTGCTGGTAGTGGTGGTCCACGAAGCAGAAGTAGAAGTACTGTCTGTGTGCTGGGTGGATGGGAATGTGGGTGTATTTTATAGGTCCAGTGCTGTGAGACAGTCATTGCGCTGTATGAGTGGAAGGATGGATCCCAGGGAGTACATGTGGAACCATTCTTTGTGACTGAACTTGTTGAGCCAGCGAAGGTCTAGGACGGGGTGAACACCCACAGACATCTTGGATATTAGGAATTATCTGGAATAAAAAACATAGTTCATCTCTTTGGGAGGGACTTGTTCTATGGCCCTCACTGTCAGGAGGGACTGGATCTCTGCAGTCATGGTGGCGAGCAGGTGAACAGGGGTCCTGCTGTAGGGAATGTTCTTCTGGTGAGGGGCTGCAGAGAATCTGATGCAATATCCTCATGATTTCCAGGACCCATTTGTTGGTTGTGATGCCTCCCAAGCCTCTTTGTAGAGGCATCCCCCAAATGATAGAACTGGTGAGAGTGCTTTTCCCTGATGGGAGTGCCGATTGCTTCTGTTGCCAGTGATGTCCCCCCCCCCCAACTAGAAAGTGTTCTGGTGGAAACATCACATTGTAACCCACACAAACCTATGAAGATGGCCAAAAACAAACAGCACCCAGGTCGAGCACACCAGATGTCAGAGAACCAAGGGTCCACAGGAACTCACTAAGTCCATGGAAAGCTTCAGTCCCTCGATCAAGGCACTCCAATAAAGCAAACCAATACTCAGCATTAAAAATGTTAAGCTGCTGTTCAGAGATGGTATGCTTAAGCCATATTCTCCCATGGTCAGAGTAAAGGATCATCTGTCCACAGGAGCAAGGCCCATTGCAGTGGCATGGCTTGCCAGCTGCACATATGTACCACTACATGCCCCACAATACAGGGAAGGTGGAGGTTGGATAGCACCCTTTGATGCCAAACCATCAGGGTGCCAGCATGTTAAACAACTCATTTGCATGCCCTACTCCCCTCTCCCCTTTGCTGTACTCTGTTGGCTCCAATTCTGACTATGTGGCAAGTACTGTCTGAAGCACAGGCCCTATCTCTTGACACCCCCACAGCACATGACTGCTGTTCATGTCTGCATAAGACAGCTATTGATGTTCCTGTGGATGTTTGCCCGTTGTCCCAGCAAGGTCACTCTTGACCTGCAGGCCCTGGTTTTGTGGCTGTCAGGCTATTGTAGTCCACTGCCATGCAGCTGTGTCATGCAGCTCCTCCAAACAGCTAGCCTAGGAAGGCGCCTAGGTATTCTGCTATCATTGCCTATTCACCCATTTTTTCTTCTGTGATTGCTCTGTTTCTGCCCTTCATATTTCCTAGCACTCACATACGAACAACACATTCATGACACACTATCAAGATGAGTGCAACTACTGCTTGGTCAGAGTCAGGCAATAGTTGCACCCATGCTAGCAACATCTTTGTGCCTCTAGAGCACCACTAGTGCTGTCACACTAGTGATGCTCTGCAGTAGCCACCCACTCTGTTCTAACCTCACCTACCCACACTTGCACTGGTAGCACAGAGGTTTTAGCATGGGTGCCTTTTGGCTGCCTGCTCCTGGCTACCGCTGGACAAAAATGCATGTTAGCCCTGTGCTAAACCCCACTCTCCCGGCTACCATGCTTTACTAAACATGCCCCTTAGTCTGGAGTAGCAAAAACTGGCAAAGGTAGGTAGCATCCTATAGACAAACTAATTGATTGAAGCATGAACTTTCAAGGACAAAAGCTCATGTTGCCTCATGGATAAGACAGCTGAATATCCTTATTGATTGACTCGGCACTATCCAGATAGTGCCAGAGCAGTATGTTGGCAGGGTGAAGACAGAGCATCAAGTTATCTGGACAGCAGCAACATTCAGGTCACTATCCAGATAAATTAGGACCACAAAAGGCTGTCATAAATATCTCTCAGGGGCAGCGGAACACCTTTTTCTTTGGGGGGCCCCTAGTTCTGCCCCAATCTTTGCCCTAAGCGTCACCCTAACTCTGCCCCTGCATGAGGTCATGATCACCATCCTTCCTCTCCTGTTCTGCTCGTGGGGATCTCCCATGGTCAGACAGGGAGAGGTCTTTGCTGTGATCATGGTGCTCTTCTGCGCATGGGAGATGGGATCCCTGCAGGCAGCTTGCTGACTGATGGGTCGCGATCGAGGAAGGTGCCTGCCAGAATTTTTGGTAGGACCAGGGCCTATGCGGCCCACCCTTTTCTGACATTTATGTTTCTTGATAGCTAGTCTGAAAGCAGACTGAATATCACCGCTATCCAGGCAGCTGTAGTGTTTGACGTTCTATCTGGATATCCAGTACCATTCGCTACCCAAATAAGGGTGCCAAATATCCAGATAATATTTAAACATTGCAGCTGACATTTAAAAAAATGCCAAATGCAGAGTTTAAATATTGACCCATGTAAGTACATGTAAGTGTGTATGGTATGAGTGATAAGAAGGAATAATTTGTGTGTTAGTAGGTAAGTATAGCAAGGATCTGGCAAGCTGTTTATCAAAGGTTAAGTGCTGTGATCTCCAGTAGACATTGTGGTACTGTTTCCTTAAAAGCCGTGAGAAATAGCCTGAAATTGAAGACAATTAAAAGCTCATTCAAGTCTCTTTCCTGTGTGTCAGTCCATTCCATTTCCATATTCTCTTCTATTTCAGGAGCAAACATATTTAATGTGGAGGGTTCTAGGAGGTCAATAAATGCCATGTAAGTGTGTGGTTGACTAACCCCTGATGTGCCTAATTGGGAGCAGAGTTGAGGACATTAACATACTGTATCTGCAATGACTCTGCCTTTTGCATGACTCTACATTTTCTTTCTTTCTTTCATTGCAAAATGACTATTCACTTGTCCCAAGAGTCTCCCCCTTCCTCCAGGAGCCTCCAATTAGCCCTTTCACAACAGTAGCTATTGGGGGAACCCAATATTCAGTTGCAAATTACCAAGTGGAGGATGAAATCATCATCATTTGTGTTTTGATTTGGCAAATCAAAAATATTGAAATCAGCCCAGTTTAGATGCAGAAAAGCATAAAACACATCAAATGTTTAGGCCTTAATCTACAACTTGCTGATAGATGCTCCCTTTAAACTGTACAATGAATATTTCAGTAGATTGTTAGTTGCACTGCCTGCACTGTCTGGGATTAAAGCAAAAGCGTTATTACTCAATGTTAAAACTTTAAAGAGTTTTCAGTCTCATTTATAGCACTGGGTCATTATAGAGATGTTTTCTTTTATTACAAGCACAAAAACATCACACAAAATACTCCCCATTTATTACCTTGCTAAAATTGTTGTCATGATGCAATTATGTTAATGAGGTACTACAATTGCATTCAAATATTTGATTTATTTTTTGTTTGTTTTTTGGTTTGGGGTTTGGGTTATGTTTTATATATATACTTATTGAACCAAAGCAATTCAAAATCTCTAATTAAAGGACCAAAAGCAGAGAACGTGAAAGAGCATGAGAAATTCCCTTTGGAACTGTTCCCAAAGCACTGCATAAATAAAGGTACTCTAGGTCCCCCTCCCCCTCTCCTCTCCCCCCACCACCATCACCACCGTTTGCTGAGAAAGGACAATGTTGAGCTTGGGAAATGAAGCATTGCTGAGGAGATCAGCAATACCTCCTCTGTCCTGATTTCTGCCTCAGTTTCCTTTTTCGACAGCTTTCTCTCACTCTTGCTCCTCCATAAAAGACTTCCAGCAGAGAGCAGCTGCTGCCTCGTTTTGGCTGCATTCCCTAGACTCTGGGGGCTTTCACTTGAAATCAATGGCTGCTTATTTCTCCCTGTACGGCATTTTTATGCACGGACTGACACGGCCTCTACCATACTGACCCTTTCTGCTGAGCTATTTCCATTCAGATGTGCCTCTTTACAAGTAGCGGAAATTAGCAGAGGGCTGGTGTCAAACTGCTTGTCACATCTTGTTTTCAGTCTTTTCGAAGCAGGTTTTTAGTGTCCTTTCAGAAGCCAAAACTCCTTTTAAAGCCAAACAATGCATTTCAGGAGTTTCCTCAGGCGATAAATGCAGAACTACACGTTGCTATTAAAAAATAATTAAAATGATTAGTCTTTTGAATTTCTGAAGTAACTTATTTGCTTGACATTTGTTGTTTTTAATTGCACAACCTCACTCGTTTCTGACTATTCATCCCCTAAATATATAGAGGTCTCTCTGATGGCCTTTGGCATTATAATGTGGTCCTACCTTCTGATTTGGCTTTCCTATTGATTAACAGCAATGCTGAAAGGATAATCACAGTTCATTCCAAGCCTTACTAACAAGGAGAGAGGCAGCGGCTACTCTGCATTTCTTCTGTAAATTATCAGTTGTTTACATGTGATCTGAGAAAGTACCGTTACTTCTCCCCTTCTTTAAGGCAACATTTCTAAACTCTCTCAGCCTCATTTCACTTTGAAACCATTTTAAGCAAAAACGTTTATTCCTAGTATACCTTTCCCTCTATAAAGAACCAATAAAATATGTAAGTATAGCTGCCATTGTTTGGTACTAAGGGGTCTATAGACTAAGCGATGTTAAAAATGGACATTAATATCAAAACTGAACATAGGTATTCATAGCAACAGTTTTAACATCCAGTGTACTAAAGAGTAAAAGGTTTTGCAAACATGGTGTTAAACCAAGATGGAACATAAATGTATTACCACTGGTTAATATTAGCCACGAAGAGGACTTGGATTTCACTCTACTTTGCAAAAGCAAAATGAAGACCCCTGTTCGACTATCTTTCCCAACAGTGATAAAAGTGGGGTGCATGAATTCAGCTGGCACCATTTTTTTTTTTTTTTAAAACTTTTATTTTCATTTTGCAACAAACAAAAGTAACAACACACTAAAAGAAACAAATACACACATACGATAAAGAAAGCAACCCCAATTACCCCCCACCCCAATGCTTCTTCTCTAAGCTGATAGGAATCATCATATAAGCGCTTACATATAACAATTATTGTACATCAAACAAACAGAAGTAGAGTCTATGATACCGGATAAGCATGTGACAGAGATTAATACAGAATCAAACAGTCAACTGAGAGCATTGAATAGTTTGAACATAATCGTGGAGCGTCTTCTAGCAAGACCAATAATGAGTGGTTTGAACGGAAGAGGCTAACATATAAGGTATTTGCACATATTTGCAATGAAAACAGATATGATTACCGTTCATTAGAGCTCAAAAAAGAGCTGTTTTCCCAATATTTCGTGAGTAAGGAACCAGGAAATAGCAAGGCCCAGCATAAAGGCTAAAAGGAAGTAAGCCAATTTAGGAAGAGAGGGGATCCCCGCAGCTGAGCGGAGCCCCACAATCTCCCCAAAGAGGAGTTCCGGAAAATATAAAACAGAATGAAGACGACCCCAGACCAAACTCCAGTAATACTGTGATGCGGGACAAACATACTTAACAGGAATTTAATAGACCAAAGGCAAATGGCATGTCCAGCATCAAGTGCTCTGGATGGCTTTCCAATTAGCTGACCTATCGGGAGTATATGTCCACTTGGAAAAGCAGTACTGAGGAAAGAAGAAAAAAATCAGATCTAGTTTATGAGTGATGGGGGGGCTGAGAAAAGGTGAGCTCTAAGTCGGATGGGCAAAGCAGCTTCCATATATCTACTCGCACAAGATCTTTCATCAGTTCTGGCAGGGTGTAGAGACTCTTGGGTGGACCACGCGTTCTAGGCAACAATCTATCTATCAAAGGATCAAATACTTGGCAAAAGTCACCACCGGGTAACAGTAACAGGGTCATCCACATTCGGAACATAAATACAAATACACGGAATTCACAATCTCCAACCTAGAATATACACAGGCCCAACTACCCTCCCCATCAAAACTAGTATCCAGTGCAGTGGGTGGCAAAGATTTCTCAACCAAGATGGCTACCCCGCACCGCTTAGAAACAGCGGGAGAAAGGCAGCCATCATATAAGGTGTGGCAGTAAGTTTCAGTGATGCAACGAAGGTGAAATGGAGTTCCGGAAGAAACACTACATCAGTATGGTCATGATTAAAATAACAAGAACGGTCATTCTTTTGATTGGACCATTAATACCTCTTCCGTTCAATGACAAGAGTATACAAAAGGCCATACAACAAAGTCAAACATTCTGAGAAAGAAACATGATGGCGCACCGAGTTGCGCAATGTCCCTCATATCAACTATGAATGACTATACACACGATCTGATAAAAATAAACCAATAAAATCATGAAGCGCCCTATATAACAGGAGAAGCACCGAAGTGCCTTAGAGAAGAAGCAAAACCCCAGAAATTACTGGCGACCTGATGTCTGCGGGGTGAAACCCCAGAGAAGGCCTAATTGAGACAGATAAGCGGTATAGCTGTGCGTGCTCCGAATCCAACCGAGGTGCACATCATGGAGGAAAAGGAGACCGAGAAAGGTAGATATTAAAGAAAGAAAGGTCCAGGCAGTCTCTATTCCAGACAATGATCACCACGTCGGGTCATTCAAAATGACGGGCAGTTCCAGCGGAGTCTATCCGAGTTGCTAACTTAGCGCATCTGGTCTGCCTCTTTGGAATCTAAAAATGTTGCTAGCAGAGCAGGATCTTCGAAGGTGCTAGTTTGGTTATGGAGAGTCACTCTGAGCTTCGCCGGATATAAGAGGCCAAAGCGAGCCTGTAACTGTTGAAGTCTAGGTCGAAAAGCAAGGAGTCCCTTACGCCGGTCAGCTGTGACCTTTGCCAAGTCGGGGAAGAAGGAGACCTTATGATCTTCAAACTGCAGATGTTGAATCACCCGGGCTGCTTCGAAAATTTGCTCAACTTGCTGATACCTCAGTAATCGAAAGATAATGGGCCGGGGGGTCTTCCGATTAAGTGCGATGTTGGTGGGAGCACGATATGCGCGGTCAATTTCCAGAGCTCCGTAAAAGGTAATCTTCAGCAAGGAGGGGAGAGTTTTAACCAGAAATTCTCTAAGATCTCCTGCTTCCGCACCCTCTGGTACTCCTATGAGCCTGACATTGTTGCGACGGGCTCGATTATTGCAATCCTCTAACTCTTTTTGAAGATTCTGTATCTGCCGCTCAGCCTTGTCCAAGTTCACCAAGCGCTCCGCGTGCGAATCGAGGACCCCCGCCATGTTGTCCAGCCGTAGTGAAAGACCTTCAAGCCGGTCCTGAAGCATACCGAAATCTTCTCGCATGGCTCGGAGCGCTTCTCCGTTGGACTGCACCAGTTCCTTCACACCGCGTATTTCCTCCAAGATCTCCTGCTGCATTTCGGGGCTTACCCGAAGTGGAACCATCTTTAGTGGGGAAGACAACTCTGTTTTGGAGCGTTTTCCATGTGAAGAAGAGGGAGACCCAAAGTCCAAGCGCACTGGCTTGTGGGCCGCCATTCCCCCTAAGGCACCCCGGTGAGTTCGGAGTAAAATATTAAGTTTATGTAGATATTAAGTCAGGATTCTGAGTAGGCCCCTCGGGAGCTTCAGCACGAAGCGTCTACCCCGCTGGACATCAGGCTCCGCCCCCCCGCTGGCACCATTTTTTAACTTGCCGGCATTAGGCAGGTGGGACCCATGCTCTCTCTGCCCCATATTTTCAGGCCACCTTTGAAAAGGATTTACTTATGGAACCTGCATTTTATCAGTCAGTCAAGAGGGCCAGACTGCTAAGACTTCTCGCTTCAGCTGGGAGGGAATATTGTCAGCCTGATGGGGGATTCTCACTAGGTTTGGGATGGGAGGAGGGCAAGGGCATCAACCTGTTGAATATTTCACACTTATGGCAGGAGCCTGGGGTGAGAGGTTGGCCCAACAGGAATTATTCACGTGCATTCAGGGAGGGGAAACTATGGAGAGCTAGTGCAGTCATTCAACCATATCAGTGGTTCTCAATCCAGTCTTCATGATGGTCCCAGCCACTCAGGATATTCACATCTATATGTGCTTGGGGTGTATTTGCAAATCTATCTCATGAATATTTGTATGAGTAAGTTAGTGTCAGCATATGGTTTAATGCAAGCCATGTGGCTTGAGATTTGTGATGGCATATAAAATATCATGAGCTGTTTGTATATAGAAACATAGAAACACCGAAATATGACGACAGAAAAATACCACATGGCCTATCTTGTCTGTCCTTCCTTATCAACAACTACAACAGTCCCTTTTTTTCCTTTAGAAATCCTCTGTGTTTGTCCCATGCTTTTTTGAATTCAGTTACTGTCCTCATCTCTACCACTTCCACTGGGAGACTATTCCATGGATCCACCACTCTTTCCGTAAATAAATATTTCTGCACATCAATCCTGAATCTATCCCCCTTCACCTTCATCCCATGTCCCCTCATAGCAAAACTTGCTTTCAATTGAAAGAGGCTCTCCACCTGAACATTTATGCCACGGAAGTATTTAAACATCTCAATCATATCACCTCTATCCCGCCTTTCCTCTAAGGTGGACATATTAAGATCCTTAAGTCTGTCCTCATATGCTTTATATTGAAGACCACTAACCATTTTAGTAGCCACCCTCTGCACCGACTCCATCCTGTTCACATCCTTTTAAAGGTGCGGTCTCCAGAACTGCACACTATACTCCAAATGAGGACGCACCTAAGACTTATAAGGAGGCACTATCACCTCCTTTTTTCTGCTAGCCATTCCTTTCCGTATGCACCCAAGCATCCTTCTAGCTTTTGCTCTCGCGTTTTCTACCTGTTTAGCTAAGATCATCAGACACAACCACGCCTAGATCCCGTTCTTCTTTAGTGGACAAAAGTACTTCACCCCCTATATTATGTTGCTCCCTTGGATTGCCGCAGCCCAAATGCATGACATTATATTTTTTAACATTAAATCCCAGCTGCCAAATTCTAGATCATTCTTCAAGCTTAGTTAGATCCCTCCTCATGGTATCTACACCTTCCTGAGTGTCTACTCTATTGCAGATTTTGGTATCATCCGCAAAGAGGCAAACCTTACCTGACAGCCCTTCCGCTATATCACTAACAAAGATGTTAAAAAGAATCGGACCAAGGACAGATCCCTGGGGCACACCACTGGTAACATCCTTCTCCTCAGAGTGAGCTCCATTTACCTGTACTCCCACCCAACCAATTTCTAACCCACGTAGTAAATTTAGGGTCGATCCCTAGGGTGCTCAGTTTTTTTTAAGTCGCCTGTGAGGAACGGTGTCAAAGGCTTTACTGAAATCTAAATACACCACATCTAGGGCTCTCCCTCGGTCCAACTCCCTGGTCACCCAGTCAAAGAAATCAATCAGATTTGTCTGACAAGACCTGCCTCTGGTGAAACCATGCTACCTCGGATCCTGTAATCCACTGGACTCCAGAAACCTCACTATTTTCTCTTTCTGCAACGTTTCCAATAATTTACTCACCACTGAATTTAAACTAACCAGCCTGTAGTATTCAACCACATCCTTACTTCCTCTTTTGTGTAAAGGCACCACATGAGCCTCTCTCCAGTCCTTTGGAACCACTCCCGACTCTAACGAGGCATTGAAAAGCTCAGTCAGTGGAGCTTCTAGAATGTCCTCAAGTTCCCTCAGTATTCTAGGGTGTATCCCATCCGGTCCCATCGCTTTGTCTACTTTAAATTGAGCTAGTTTCTCACGAATACAGTCTTCTGAAAATTGTTCAAGATGTCCCTCGCTTCTGTTCCTGTTTGTGGGTGTTTTCTGAGGTCCTGCTCCTGGTTCTTCATCTGTGAACACAGAACAGAAATATTTGTTAAGCAAGTCCGCTTTATCCTCAACAGCTTTTACATATTCCTCCCCTTCCCCCTTGAGTCTGATAATACCACTTTTGCCCTTCCTCTTCTCACTAACATATCTGAAAAATGTATTTTTCCCCCATTTTATTGCATTGGCCATTTCCTCCTCTTTTTTGAATTTTTGCTTTCCTGACTACTTTGCTAACTTCTCTAAGTTTTTCCAAATATAGAAGCCTGTCTTCCTCTCTCTGTGATCTCTTGTATTTCATGACGGCCTCCCTCTTTTTGTTCACTTTTTCAGCTACTTCTTTTGAAAGTCATAGTGGTCTCCTTTTCCTTTTACCTTTATTTATCATTTTAACAAAAAGTTTGGTTGCCCTGAAAATATCCCCTTTCAGTTTTGCCCACTGTTTTTCTACATCCCCCAGCTGTTGCCATCCCGCTAACGACTCCTTGAGGTATTGGCCCATCTTGGCAAAGTTAGTATTCCTAAAGTCTAAGGCCCTCACCTTTGAATGGATTCTAACAGCCCTAGTCTTAATACTGAACCACACCATCTAGTGATCACTGGATGCAAAATGATCTCCCACTATAACATCAGAAACACTTTCACCATTGGTAAGCACCAAGTCCAGTATGGCCCCTTCACGTGTGGGGTCTGTTACTAATTACCTGAATAATTCTCCCTGTAGAGAATCCAGGATCTCTTTACTTCTAGATGATATTGCAGCAGGAATATGCCAATTAACATCTGGCATATTGAACTCCCCTATCAGTAGCACTTCCCCTTTCCTAGCAATGCTGCATATGTCTTCAATTAACTCTCTGTCTACCTTTTCCTCTTGTGAGGGAGGTCTGTATATCAGGCCAATGCAAATAGATTTGTTTTTCCCTCTTTCTAGTTTAACTCACAATGCCTCCTCTCTCCCTTTTAAGCTCTGTAATTCCAAAGCTTTAATAGTATTTTTTACATATAGTGCCACTCCTCCTCCTCTTCTTCGTACCCTGTCCTTTTTGAATAAAGTATAGCCAGGTATAGTTACATCCTAGTCATGGTTTTCTGTGAACCATGTTTCTGTAACTGCCACTAAATCTAAGTCGGCCACTCCCACCAAAGCTTCAACATCAGGGATCTTATCTCCCATGCTACTGGCATTTATAAAGTTAAATGTTCATTATGGTAAGCCAGGAAATATTTCATCAGTGAAAATTTGATACAAGTTAACTGTTTAATGTGTATTAAAGCATTAAAACTAGTTAGCAAATAAGTCTCAAAATGCATAGCCATCATTAGAAAGCTAGAAAAACAGCAAAAATAGCTATGTGGTGCAATCAGAAAGTATCCAGACGTGTTCAATAACACAAGAAGTATAACACTGACAGTTATTGCATTCAGTCTCCTTCAAAGTAGTCCCCTTCCAATAAAACACACTTCTTCTATCATTCCTGGCACTGCTGGAAACAATTTTGAAATGCCTCTTTCGTTATGCTGTGAAGCTGCTGTGTCAATTTTTTCTTAATGATCTCCAAGTCATCAAATCTCCTTCCTTTCAGTAGTGATTTCAGTTTTGGAAACAAGAAAAAGTCACAGGGTGCAAGGTCAGGTGAGTATTGAAGCTGACATGCTTGATTTGGTGTTTGGCCAAGAACTGCTAGACAAGATGTGTTGCACGAGCTGGGGCGTTATTGTGATGAAGCAAACATTCGCCATTCCTGTGCAACTCTGGCTTCTTATGATGAACTGCATTTCTCAAACGTGTCAAAACTTGGATGTAGTACTTCTTATTGATGGTTTGGCCTTTTGGAGCATACTCATGATTGACAATGCTCTGGTGATCAAAGAAAACTGTGAGCATGATCTTGCTTCTCACCTGATGGGCTTTCTTGGGTCTGGGAGAGTGGAATCTTTCATTGTGAGGACTGAGTCTTGCTTTCTTGGTCATAACCATAAACCCATGATTCATCACCAGTAATAATCTTTTTGATGAAATCTGACTCATTTTAATGCATTCCAACAATTCCTTGGCTGCAGCCAGTCAATCTTCTTTTTGGTCAGGTAACAGGAGTTTTGGCACAAATTTTTCAGACACATGTCTCATCCTCAAATCGACAGTAAGAATGGACTGTGCCAATCCAAAACCAATGTCCATGTCCTCAGCAAGTTCCTGATAGTCAATCAACAATTTGGGTGTATTGTGGCATGCACTGCTTCAACTTTGTCTTCATTCTTGCTCGTGGATGGCCTTCCAGAATGTTTGGCATTGTCAACACTTTGGCAGCCCTCTTGGAAATGTTTGTATCAGTCCTAAACTCGAGCTCCGCTCATGTATTCATTCCCATACACTTGCTGTAATTTGTCATAAGTCTCTTTGCACGAATCTCCAAGTTTTGGGCAGAATTTAATACAAATTTGCTGTTAAATGTTTTCACTCATCATAAATCTGACAAACTGCTTTTATATGATACCAAACATCACGTGATTAAAAAAAAGTACAGGTGTGCTGCAGTCACGCTACACTCTGCACATGCAGAGCACATAACTAGATCACTGCATGCTTAAGTGCATTGTGTTGCAATGTATTTTTACAGTATATAGCTACACAACAAGTCTCAATACCTTTTGATCACACCTCGTATAGGAGTGTAAAATGCAACATTTGTTGTTGGGGTTTTTTAGAAAAATAAAAAAGGTTTGACCTATCTTTCTTTGAAGCCCTAACAACCCGAAAGACCATGACAAGTATGTGTGTAAAAATGCAAGACTCATTCATTCTTGGCCTATGCCAAAATATTTACAGGTCATCATGCAGATGTTGTGTTCAGTGTGTTTTTATTTAAGTTGACCAGAGGAATTAAAGAAATAGCAGCCAGTGCTGAAAATATGTATACTGTGCTAGCTGGTGCTGCATATATGTTTATTGTAGAGTTTTCCAGATACCAGTGATATTTAGGAGGGTAGTTACTAAAGTGTGTTAAGAAAGGAAATAGTACATGATATTTGCCCCTTAGTATGCTAAAGGACAAAAATATGTGTTATTCTTTCAGAATGAATGTTAATTTATCCCAATGCACATTGCTTCATAATAAGATGCAAAATACCTAAATATGCAAATAGAATTAATACAGCTTTCATTGAACAGTACAATCTGGTGCCGTTTTTTCTGGCTGAATAAAAGGGCTGGCTTTTTGATTTTTTTAAAAAAATTTGCGGTCAGGAGATCCTTCCCCCCAGCACAAGCAACAGTCTGGGCCCCCCCCCCAAATACCCTCCAAGCCACATTCAAAGACCCCCAGATCCAAATTTAGAACCCCTGCCCAAAGACCTCCTGAAAGGCTTCCCTAAGCCTAACTTTGATCCTCCTTGGGGGTCTAGTGAGACCCAGACAAGAGTGATTCCCACTTTATCCTGCCCCGGTTGGCCCCATTGTCAAAATGGAACTCCCTAGTATAGAAGCTTGACTCCTAACTGTAGCACTGCAAGACTCCCACTAGGGGTCAAGGGTACCATTTTGAACTCAAGACTTATTTAAAGTTGATTTTTGACTACCTATTCCTTTATTAGCAAATAATAATCTCTACTACAAAAAAATCACATTGCAACTTTATTTTATTTATGTTTTTTCTATACTGCTCTCTCGTGTAATCAGGGCAGTTTACAATAAAAACAACATTATTACATTATAACATCATTAACAGAACTAGCAACAGGTGAAGTGTCAGCTGAAATCATTACTATATACAGAATTAGAATATAACTCAATTTATAACTTATTTACAATTCTCATATGAGATTCTGTCTTTCTGATTTAAGATCTACACCTCATTCATGATAACTGGGGGATTGGGATACTGTATCAGGTGTGATGTTTGCGGAGAGGGGGTGAAGGGGAAAGCTTGAGGGGGAGAGGAGAAGGAAGAGTGGTGTTTATGATGGGTCATCATTATGTTCCTGAGAGTCTCTGAAATGGTCTATGAACAGCAGAGTTTTCAGGACTTCAGAACATAAGTCCAGTATCCTGTGTCCAACAGTGGCCAATCCAGATCACAAGTACATGTCAGCAGGGACAGCCCAGGCCCTCAGTGGGTGGGTGAACTTGGTGGTCGCCTAGGGCAGCAGACCCTGGTGGGTGGCATCCCAACCCCTTGGGAAGTGGTAGGGCAAATGCATGGCAGAGCCTAGCAACCACAGACTCAAGGGATGTGGCCACAGGAGGCCACTACTGCCACACAAGTCACATCACTAGCACTGTAGTAGGAAATGCACAGCCCCCTGCAAAGGGAAGTCACAAATGCATTATGAGGGCAGCAGTAGGCTACAGAATCACTGTGGACAGTAATAAAATGTGCCCCAACCACACCTACAGGAAAATAACTACTGGCCAGTTCAGAATAGAGAGGGATTAACAGGAATAAGCATAACTGGCTGCACAGCTCAGAGCACTGGGGCTAGTACAAGAGGGTGGGGCATGCAGAGTCTGTGCTGCATCCCTAACTGTGGGAGATGGGGTGCAAATGTGGAATCTGAAGATGCAGAGGGCCTTGAATGGGATCAGACAGGGTGCCCTCACTGTCCATCATGGGGAACAGGTATATTATCCTCCTTGCCCTGAGATGCCCAGGGTGCTTTCTCACCTAGGCTGCAGGGAACACAGTACAAGGTCTCTGATAGGGTGGGCTCTCTGAATCACTCCTCTGATATGGCTTAGGTAGCACTATAGCCATTGTGGAATATGTCCCCCAGGTTGATGAAAGGGGCATTCCCAATCGGCACTTCTACCACATGGAGTCTCTAAGGTCAGGAAGTACTATCATGGCCCAACATATAGAACACCCACCCCCATGGCCTGACATTTACAATGGAGAGTGAAAGGCAGTCCACGTGCTCCTCCCCCCTCCCCACATGGACAGCGTTGCTATCACAAACCTCATGAGAGTGACATTTGCCAGTTACAGATAAGTACTTTTGTCAAAAATAAGAAAAGTTTACTTTTTATTTTCATTAAATTGGACCACCTGGGTGACTGTAGCTTTTGATTGGCACATGGTGTGAGTTTTTGGTCCTACACATAGTAATTTTTCATGAATAAGTTATTTCTATAATACATGCTAAATTGTGGTGGGGTGCGATTGTTGTTGCCTAAGATGTAGACTGCAGTTCAGCAGTGAGATGGATGCTATCCACTCTTTTGGACTGAATGTTCCATGTACAATTTTCTCCCAGTCAGTGAGAGGTCATATGTGTGCACTCAGTGCAAAGAGCTCCTAGGTCTTAGAATAAATCCAATCTCTGGACACTAATGCATTAGATTTTGATTAGCTGGGGCAGACAGAGCTAGAGTAGACCCACAGAGAGATAGTAGAGATGGTTAACCTCCAGTCTGGGTTCATTCTGTACTGCCTTGCAGGACAGAGGTTATCTGAAAGGAGAGCATCACCTGGTATGGCAGGAAGTGATCCTGTAGTCAAGACCTATCCTTCAGGGGATGCAATTTTGTCTTGCACAAAGGATTTGTCTCCAGGACTTCTGCTCAGGAGGATAAGGTTAAGATGTTCATTTTAGTTGGTGATTCTTTCATTGAGCAGAAAGATATAGCTGAATGGTTTGTGGGTATGAGGATCACTTAGTTACTTGCCTGCCTGGTGTGAAGGTGGTGGATGTCATGCATCACCTAGATGCAATTTTAAACAGTGCTGGGGAGGAGCTGGCTGTCTTGACACATGGATACCACAAACATAGGAAAGTCTGGGAGGGAGGTTCTAGAAGTCAAATTTTAAATTCAGAATCTCCAAATACTTCCCATTTCACATGTAGAATCAAAGAGAAGGCAGAACTCTGAAGTCTCAATGCATGAGTGAGATGATGGTACAGGATTAGGGATTTAGATGTGTTAGGAATTGGGCAGCATTCTGAAAAGGGAAAACCTATTTTAAAAAGATGGGTTCTGCCTTAACCATGGTGGAATTAGGCTGCTGACACTGACCTTTAAAAGGAGATAGAATAGTTTTTAAATTAAAACTTGAGGAAGAGCTGACAGTCACTCAGGAGCACATGGTTCAGAGTAAAATATCTCTGAAGAATACTATCAGAGTATACCAATAGAGGTTGCAATAAAGGCAAAAGGTAGGCCAGGTATCTTTAAGAGCAGAGCAGACAGAGATAAAAGATTGCAAATTATCACTGTGAACATAAAAAGAAGTGGAGGTGGTTCCCAGTGGCCAGTTTAGGAAACTTGTTTCTAAAGGATGTGATCACAGTGGAACCACACCAAACAGACTTCAGTGGGTATATCAGAAGGTGTGAAATGAATGCACAACATAGATGGTACTGTTCAGGCCACAATGTGAAGGATCTGTTCCCATGACCAAGTTAAAATGAGTGATGGGAGCCCAATGAGCATCCAATGTACAAAATAAAAAACACAAGCTCTGTCCCCCTGCTCCTCTGTACATGTTAAAATGTACAGGAGTGGAGGAGTAGCCTAGTGGTTGGGGCAAGGTACTTCAGGCTGGAAGGTCGGTGGTTCAAATCCCACTACAGGACAGCAACCTTGGGCTGGAAGGACTGGGGTTTCTAGTCCCACAGGTGCTCCTTGTGGTCTTGGGCAAGCCACTTAACCCTCCATAGCCCATGTTCCCTGTAAAATAGTTACCTCCAAGTTATAATGCCCTGTTCAATGTAATTTCAGTTTGTTCAATGTAAACCGCACTGATGCAGAATAGCACGGTATATAAGAGAATGCAAATAAATACATAAATGACGTTGGGGCCCTAGTGAGCCTATATACAATGATTGAAATACATAAAAACTCTATCCCACTCTCCCACCCATCTCTTGAGGCCCTCTCTCCCCAGTCAGTCTGTGCAATCTGCAGGAGGAAAAGAGAAACCAGAGTTAGCATGTACCTTCCAAGAGAGGAACACACACAGCCATCTCATCAAGTAGCCCTTCTTTCTGCCTCAGCACAAAGTCAGACTGTGGGGAGGAGACAGCTTCCTGTGGATACATGAAGGTGAGGCCCATTTAGGTGAACAACCACCCCATGACAAACAGAGTGCACCTCTCATACATGTGTGCCTTTGGCTGAGCCAGGGCTCTTCTGCCTTAGGTAGTGGAGGTCTCAGCACAACTACTGTCCATAAACTAGCGATTTTGTAAACCGCCATGTGTAGGTTAGATACACAACTCCACCCATTTGTAAAATGGCTATTGCACATGTTTATCCCCCATACTATACATGTGCTCACTTGCAGGTCATTTTGGAATGAACCATGTGTAAAATGGTGATGTGGTGGTCCTGCCCAGTACACATTTTTATAACGGGTATGAACATGTATACAGCCCATTTTAGAAATACTGATTTGTGCTAATTCTGAGCAGGCCATAGCGCTGAGCTCACAAGGAATGACAGTTTCTGCCAAAGGGAGATGGAACTCATTCTGAGGGAGGTGCTCCAGCACCAGCAAGTTCTCCTGAGCCATGTCGGTATCTGCATGAGTGCCTACCAGAAGCAAAATATCTGGCTGGGCATACAATGCATTAATGTCATATGCCAAAAAATAGAGATGTAAAAGACCTGAAAAGGAGATGGAGGGAGGTGAAGTGGAAGCCTAAGAAGAAGGCCATGCAGACGAGTCTGGATGGGCATTTGAAGCCCCTAAGCAACTGTAAGTGAAATATACTGGAAATCATAGGTGAGGAGTCAGTGATGGGAGTGGCAGAGCTAGACTCTCCAAGACCTCAGAATACATGTATTGTATGTCTAGCATACCTTCAACTCTCATCCTACCTTTCCCTGCATACTCTCCCTATCAGTGAAACCTCCCATGCACCTAGTCTTGATTTTGAGGCATGCAGTCACCAATCACCCTATTCTCACTGCCTTCACCTATGCTGGGACTGTATGCTTCATCCTTTCCAGTGGTGTGTGCAGCAGAAGAGGTGGGATCCAGTTTCAAAGATATTTTACCACCATTCAGTGATTTGGTCTCACCTCTTAGCAGCCATAATGCTTAAATGATGTGGCGACTGTCCTGGCAACATACCCTCCATTTTTCACTGTTGTCCAGAGGTAGTAATCCACACTGATGTGACCCAGTGGTCAAGTTATTCTCTAGACAATACCCTACAATAGATAATGGTGCAGAAACATATTTGGAAGAGAGTTCAGTGGGATTGATAGGGCAATCTCTGAGTTTGCTACTATGGGGATTAGAGAGCAGTTTTCACATATATTAGAACTATGTATCCCATGTTCCTGTGCTTTGTACCAAACTCATCTCCACCCTATTGACGAACAGTGGTTTCTCTACTTCCTTGTCCCTCTACAAAGTGCATCATCAGCCCTGGGTTGGGCTCACCACACATAATAAGCCTGATCAGTTTTGGCTGCATTTGCAATGGTGTGTGCAAGGTCATGGGATGCGTGCAAAGGATACGGCTCCTCGCTCTGCCCCAGTGGCATCCATTCCCAAAATTCAGATGTGGCTTGCTATGGACATGCAGAGTATCATGGCATTAGAGGGCACATCTTTTCCTTCCTGTGGTGGGTTTTCATATAACTCTAGCTTTTCACACTTGTATGATGCCAGTAGGCATGGCAGTGATGATGCTTTAGGAGCCCTGGGAACCATTGACAATGCCATCCTCAGTCATACACTATGCACATCTGTTCTAGATGTGATATCTTACTGGCAATCTGAGAATGATTTAAGAATGGGCAGATATAAGGGATGCACAAAGTGAATGAGTGCATTTGCTGTCCTGCCTACAGGAGATGGCACAGCTGGATATCCACAGGAGGGCAGCAGCTCTGATGTTTTGGGACAGTCCATGGCAGCCAGGAAAAAGGACAGAACACAAGCTGAGGTAAAGGACCAGTTGTCCAGGCAGGAGGGACATTCAGATGTGGTGGCAGAGGCATTCATGTGGAGGATAAAGACGAAGTAATTGGGGGGGGGGGGGGTGAGATCCAGCTTCCACCATCATCTCCCCTTCATGATGCTCAGGAATCTGTGGAGGGTGCACCAGCACCAGAAGAATCTCACAAGTGGCAGAGCCCTCAGCTGTCGCAGTGTGGGGAATGTCTATTACAGTTGAATCAATGTGTCCGATATTCAGCAGCGGCGGCCACTGAATATTAGACCCAGATAGTCAATGCTGGGGCCATATCCAGGTTGTCCAGATAGTGATGAAGCTAACAAGGCAGAAACAATATTCAGCTGCTGCCCAGTTAGCTTCAGTGGTGAAAGTTAGGCAGCCTTTACTGTGCCTGACTTTCGCTGCTTTGTGATAACCGGGCAGAGGCTCAATATTAATCTCATATTAATTCCTTTATCCAGGTCCAATAGGTACAGGCACAGTGAGCAGAGAAAACAGAGCTGCTGAGGGGATTGATGACCCTCAGTGCTGTGTGCACCTGGAAGAGAGACAACTGGAAGCACCAGAATCCTAATACATGAGACCCAGGGCCTGAGCAAGAACTTGCAGCACTTCATCTACCATCATGCCATGGCCTCCCCTGATGCTCTGCCAGCTGCAGCAGTGCCATCTACATTCCCAGCCCGCACTTGCAAAATAGAGAAGAGGAGGGCACTTGCACTCTCCACCACCAAAATGGGCTCTAGCACATGAGATCAGCTGCCTGTCCAGGTCATGCCACCCTCTTCCCAAATTCTGGTATCAGTTCCCCATGAAAAGAGGTAGCCCCTCAAGCTTCTCCCTGGCCATCACGTTGCCCATCTCTCTGGGCTGGATAATGTCAACCAAATGCTCCTCCGAGCAGTGAAACATTATCCAGCACACCATTGTGGCAACATATTCAGGGCTGGAGTTGATGGCGGGTAGGAAGGGGCAGAGGAGATGCAGGAAAAAATGATCTTGTCATCCTAATGTGTATCCTTTGGGGGGCAGAGAGTTGGTGCTGGGGGGAGGGGGGATGGGAAAGGGTGGAGGGCTGCTGCTGCGGGTGGGATGGAGGTAGTGGGAGTGTGCTGGTAGGTGGAGGCAATTTGGGGTTGTGTCACTGGGCTAATGATGGGCATGCTGGAGGGTGGATGGGACAGAGTTGGGCATGAGAAATGTAATAAACCAAATTATAGCTACACAATGCTAGGTTCCATATAATCAGTAACCATCCAGGGGAAGGATTTACCGCAGGTATCATTGCAGACAATACATTAAAATCTTCTGCTCAGTGTGCAGCAGTGACCAAAAAAGCAAGCAGAATGTTAGGAATTATTAGGAAAGGAATACAGAATAAAACAAAGAATATCATACTATATGTATAATTTCTCACCATACTATATGTATAATTTCTCACCATACTCCATGAATAATTACTCTGTAATTAGTTACCCCTGTTACCTCCAGGTTATCTCGTCCATGTTCAATTTAAAAACTCAATTGTCGTGTGACATTGCAGTATGTTTTTTGTTCAATTGTAAACCGCACTGATTTTAATAGCGCGGTATATAAGAAAAGTAAATAAAATAATAAATAAATCATAATGCCTCTGTATTGCTGCATAGCGTCTCTGCACCTTGAATATTGTGTGCAATTCTGGTCGCCAGATCTCTATAAAGATAAAGCAGAATTAGAAAAGGTACAGAGATGGACAATCAAAATGATAAAGTGGACGGAACAGCTGTCAAATGAGGAAAGACTAAAAAGATTAGAGCTCTTTAGCTTGGCAAAGCTGGCTGAGAGGAGATACAATAAAGGGCTATAAAATCCTGAGTGGAGCAAAATGGGTAAATGCAAATTGTTTGTTGTTTCAACAAGCACAACGACTAGGGAGCACACCATGAAGTTACCAAGTAGTACATTTATAACAAATCAGAGAAAACAATTGTTTTCACTCAATGCATAGTTAAGCTTTGGAACTCATCGCGAGAAGATGTGAACAACATTTAGTGTAACTGAGTTTAAAAAAGGGCTGGACAAATTCCTAGAGGAAAAGTTCATAAACCTTTATAAAAGTAGACCCGGGGAAAGCTGTTGCTTATCCCTGAGGGTAAGTAGCATGGGATCCTGCTACCTTTTTAAATCTTGCCAAATAGTTGTGACCTGGTTTGGCCACCATTGGAAATAAGATACTGGGCTAGATGGATCTTTGGTATGATTCAGTATGGCAAGTTTAATATTTTTATATACTGCGAAGGGGAAAATGTAATGCTGAAGACAATCCGGAGGGGGTGTCATATTGCAGTTAGATATGGGGCTTGTTGGGAAAGTGGAAGGGGAGGAATTGAATGCATAAAAGGAAAAAGTAAAAAAAAAAAAAAAGAGAATGAAGAGAGGAGGAAATGTAAAGAGTAGAGAAAGGAAATAAAAAGGAAAGAGAGAGAGTTGGGAGGGGGAAAGGAGGATTGGAATGGAGATCAATGAAAGGGTAAGAGGGATAAAATAGAGAGAGAATGGAGGTTTGAGATAAACATAAAAGAATGAAGGGAAGAACAAAGACCAGAGAGGCATGTAATGAGGGAGGAGGTATGAGAAATGAAAGGGAATTGCTATACATGTGATAGAACAATGGTTAAACCATAGAAGGTGACAGTGAAAAGGAAAAAGTTAACATATTGAAGAAGTTGACAGGAAAATCTGGATCTTTGAAATGTGAGAGAGAACAGGGTAAAGGGAGCAGGAAAGAACAGAGAAGAAAAGAGGTGGGAACATAAAAAAAAATGGAACTGGAAAGAAAAATGAATGGAATAGTCTCCCAGTGAAGGTGGTAGAGATGAAGACAGTATCTGAATTCAAAAAAGCATGAGACAAGCACAGAGAATCTCTAAAGGAAAAAAGCGGACTGTTGTAGTGGTTGATATGGAAGGACAGACTAGATAGGCCATATGGTCTTTTTCTGCCGTCATGTTTCTATGTTTCTATCTAAACAAATTAATAAAATTTAGGGGGATGTTTACTAAAGTGCAGTAAAATTTTGCACTTACCGCGTGTTAGGTGCAAAAACAAACTTAAGATAAGTGACAAGCTTGTGCGCTATTAGAGTAGTCAGCAGAAATGATAACGGCAGGGAGCATTTGCTGATCACGCACAACTGCATGCCCCTGCAAGCTGGATTAAACTGGCACTATCAGTTGATGCATTTTACTTTGGTCCCAGTGCTGCTGAAAAACAAGAATCTATCCTGATTGTAGCAGCCATATCTGATACCCACCATACCCTAAAGGCAACTCCCCTGAGCCTATACCTGATCCACCAATCTCCCTGAAACTTTCTCTCATGTGTTCACAGATACCCCTTGATCACAATTCTCCCTCCCCAACCCTCCCACTGAATCACCTGTGATCTTCTTATTTGGCAGCATAGCATGGGTGCCCTCTGTGGACTGCCCTCACCCTCACAGTATTAAACTGCAGATATCTGCTGTGGATATCCAAGCATCATAGTAGTTTACAGTCAAGGAGGGGAACCAGATTAATGCACATTGAAGATAAAAGACAGGATAGAAACACAAAGGGCAAGTGGTGGGCCAAGGGAGTGCTTCAAACCCCCATGATGGTATAGTGTTAGGCTATCCAGAGCACGTAACGGTTCCCTCTCCCCCAATATCTGGTTCTCATTGTGTTTGGCCTCTTGATTCCCCCTACAAGGGGGACACACACAACAATGGCTAGGGGGATTTACAAACCATACAAAAGAGATGAATAACAGAAGAGGAGAGGCTTTCTCCACACACACCAGAGGCCGTATGCTATGGTCCCTGCAGCCTAGGTGAACAGGTACCATGGGTGCCTCAGGGTAAGGGGCGGGGAGTTCAGATACCCAATCCACATGATGAACAATGTGGACATCCTGCCTGATCCCATAGCAGGCCCCCAGCATCATCAGATGCCACATTTTCACAATTAGGGGTGCAGCACAGACTCATGTGTTTGCTTTCCGATTTGCATGCCCCATCCTGTTGTACTTAGCCCCATTGCTCTAAACTGTACAGCCATTTGTGCCTATTCCCAGTCATCTATATTCTCCACTGCCCTGTTCTCCACTGACCTGTCAGTGGGAGTGGAGGAGTGGCCTAGTGGTTGGGGCAAGGTACTTCAGGCCAGAAGGTCAGAGGTTCAAATCCCACTAGAGGACAGCAACCTTGGGCCAGAAGGACTGGGGTTTCTAGCCCTACAGGTGTTCCTTGTGGTCTTGGGCAAACCACTTAACCCTCCATAACCCATGTTCCCTGTAAACTAGTTATCTCCAAGTTATAATGCCCTGTTCAATGTAATTTCAGCTTGTTCAATGTAAACCACACTGATGCAGAATAGCACAGTATATAAGAGAATGTAAATAAACTGCTGTCCTTTAGGTGGGAGTTATTATTGTTTTCAGTATTTCTGTAGCTCACTGCTGCCATAATGATGCATTTGTTATTTGGAGGGCACATATTTCAAGCATTCACTGTGTGCATGCGCTACAGCCACGTGTTCACAACTTCTGTGATACTGACATGCCTAGTCAGAGGCAGGAGTTAGTTGTGCCCATGCTAGCATCATGTTTGTGTAGCTAATGCACTAGTGTGCCTGCCCAAGCCGTGTGCCCTATCTCCACTCTTTCCACACCCATTCTCCATCTTAAGCCTGCCTATGTATGCACTTCTCAGGTCACCTTTGGGCCATGCACTCCTTGTTACCATGTGGCCCAAAAACACATTAACCCCACACTAAAATCATGCTCTACTGGCTACCGCACTTTAGTAAATGTGCACCTTCCTCTTTGAACACACGGCTAACACCCGTATCCACTCTTTATTCACCTCCCGCCTAGACTATTGCAACCTCCTCCTTGCTGGTCTCCTTCTGAATCATCTCTTTTTTTCCTTCAATCTGTTCAAAATTCAGTTACGCAGCTAATCTTCTACTAGTCTTGCTATGCTCATGTAACCCCTCTTCTCAAGTCACTTCATTGGCTCCCTGTCCATTCCCGTATCCAGTTCAAACTTCTCCTAATGACCTATAAGTGCATTCAATTTGCTGCTCCTCACTACCTTTCCTCCCTTATCTCTCCCTAGACCCTTTCTCGGGAACTCTGTTCCTCTGGCAGATCACTTGTATCTGTGCCTTTCTCTTCCACTGGCAACTCCAGACTTCAATCTTTCCACCTTGCTGCTCCTAATGTCTGGAACAAACTACCTGAGTCAGTGCGTCAGGCTTCATCTCTGCTCCTTTTCAAATCCAGGCTAAAACCTCACCACTTCGAGGCTGCTTTTGGCTCCTGTTCCACGTAGTCTCCTGCTCTCCAATGATGTGTTGCCTTATCATTCACCTAGACATATCTTAGTCCCCAACTGTTGTGTTGTCTGTCTTGACTAAACTGTAATCTCTGCTAAGCAGGGACCATCTCTTACATGTCTCTGTGCAGCGCTGCAAAGGCTTCTAGAGCTATACAGTAGTAGTAGTAATTGCTTTTCCTAGGTACTTTATATATTCTATGTTATACAAGATATCATATTGCAAAGTAAATAATGGTAGATGGAAAGTTTTGCCATACTTCATTGATATTCATAAAGATAGGTGCTAGCAGGGCTGATTTAAGAGGAAGGACAGTGAGACACTAGGCCAGGTTGCCAGAGCTTAATAATGCCAAAAGCCTACTTTACAGGCTCATCCATCACAGCAGTTTGGGGTTTGTCCCTTCACTTTCTTCACAGTGTTATTCTTCTGGCGGCACTGCTACCATATAATGCTAGTGCTGGATATGGAAAGGCCTGTTTCTGGGGCTGGAAAAGGGCTGATGCCAACTCTTGGTGGTATGTTTACTAAGGAGCATTAAGAGAGCAAAGATGCCGTTAACAGGCGTTAGCAGCACCTGTGAGCAGTTAATGCTGCAGAAAGTGCCGATAACTCTGGATTAATGTGCAAAAACTGGTCCCCTAGCATTAAGGTAAAAAGAGGTGGAGAGTGGGTGTTAATGGGGCAGAGACTGGATAGGGATAGTGTATGCTCCTTTAACACCGGTTTGTGTTACTGTGCGTTAGAGTTCCCGGCACTGGGAACCCTAACACCATCTGAAAGCTCACAGTTAAGATCTATTACTGAGGGGAGAGAGAGCCTATTTTAATGTATGCAATGTACTCCACCCACCGTAGTTCTCAAATTTGTGATAGTAGTTCTCCATTGGCAGCAACCGCATGGTAGGCCATTAATAAAGGGCACTATATTGTTGGTGCCAAATTGGCAAAGGAGGTGTCATATTGGTGATGCAGTGGGGCTGACTGGTCCACTAGGCTGACAAGGCTGTTACCTAGGGGTGTACATCTGTGATGTCTGCTATTACTTGACTGTGACAGTGGCAGCACACATACATGCTGTTGCAGTCAAAAAGGAGTCATGCCACCCCCACTGCCACCATGCTGCCATGTCAGCATTGTGTGAGGGTGTGGTGATGGTCACAGAGGCTGCAGCCTGCTGCATACAAAACCTGTGCCCCAGCCCTGTGTGTCGGGTGCAATGCTGAAGTTATCACTGTCAGTGGGATGGCAAGCATGTCAGCAGAAGGTACAGCGGAGCACATGGTGATACCTTCCTTCTGAGGTCTAAGGCAGCAGCACACGTGCACACATCCGTTGGTGGAGGGGGCAGGAGTAGCATGGTGTGTCTAGCTGCATATGTTCAACTTCAATAAGGCCGCCTGCAGCACTGAAGCAGCGGCAGTGCCACGATGACAAGGAGGGAGGGATTGGCCAGCATGCTGTCTACCATGATCAGTGGAACCTGGCACCCAGCTAGTTTGCTGAGTAGATGGGCTGGCCCTGGGATCAGGATGCCCCCCATTTGTACATATTGAGTGGATATGTGCATGTGGAGGGAAAAATATGCCACAGAGGCAGGAAGACTATGCAATATGATAACAGACAATGTCAGAGAAAAAATGACCACACTGCTTCCTCACCTACCAAACGATGAGCAGAATCTCTGTGAACCCGTATTACTTGGCTGTGACTGTGGCAGCATATATGTGTGTTGCCGCTGTCACAGTCAAGTAATACCAGACCTCATAAGTAAGTACTTAGTCATTTACAACCATGGTGAGCCACATGTGAATCCAAGTTAACTATGGTGGTCTGCAAAATGCGAGATTATTCCATGACTAACCCACAAGCACACACCAGAAAATGGGTACGTTGGTCATTCTGTTAGGATACCCATGGTCTGGAATGTGTGTGTTCATGTATGATGGCCTGCCCCTTTTACTGGACAGATTCCGTATGTAAGATATGAATATCAGTTGAACCACAGCATAGCAAGCTGGTGCAACATACAGACCTAACAAGATGTCCCTCTCCCACACCTTCCAGCATACCTTGTCAGACAAGCATAACACATAGCCTGCAGAGATCTTAGTAGACATAGGTACACCCCAACTCATGCCCACATGCATCCTGACAATGATCACTTATATATCCCTGGATTGATACACCTCCCTCCCCCCTCCCCCCCCCCCCCATGGCTGCTCTGTGGCTTCAAACAAGTGTTCAGTGTGTGTATGAGAAAAAGGTCATGGATCAAGATCAGCCTGTGTTAACTTTATCCTATGTTTCCATAACTGTATCAGTACTACTACTACTACTGAGCATTTATATAGTGCTACAAGTCATACGCAGCGCTGCACAGACATGTAAGAGACAGTCCCTGCTCATCAGAGCTTATAATCTAGTCAAGACAGACAACACAGGAGGTGTAGGTTGGGATAGAACAAGGGGAAAGGAAAAGAAAAAAGAGATCAGGTGAGTCAAAATGAAAAACAGCAGCAAAAAGGTGAGTTTTCAGACTGGATTTGAAGAGGGTCAGTGAAGGCGCCTGGCGTACAGACACAGGTAGTTTGTTCCAGGCGTAAGGTACAGCAAGGTGAAAGGAGCAAAGTCTGGAATTAGCAATAGAAGAGAAGGGCACAGATAGAAGCAGTTTTCCAGAAGAGCAGAGTTCCCGAGAGGGGTTGTAAGAGAGATAAAAGAAGAAAGGTAGTGAGGAGCTGCAGAGTGAATGCATTTATAGGTCAGTAGGAGAAGATTGAACTGGATGCGGAAATGGATAGGGAGCCCATGGAGTGACTTGAGAAGAGGAATCATATGGGCATGACGAGGCTGGCGGAAGATTAGTCACGTAGCAGAGTGTTGAACAGATTGAAGGGGAGAAAGATGATTCAAAGGGAGACCAGCAAGGAGTAGGTTACAGTAGTTAAGATGGGAGGTGATTAAGGAGTGGATAAGCGTCTTAGTAGTGTGCTCAGAAAGGAAAGGATGGATTTTGCTGATATTATAGAGAAAGAAATGGCAGGTCTTAGCTATCAGACAAATGTGTGTGGAGAAGGCGAGAGAAGAGTTGAAGACAACCCCAAGATTGCGAGCCGAGGAAACAGGAAGGAGTACAGAGTTATCCATAGAGACTGAGAAATGAGGAAGAGGGGGGGGGGGAGGTTTTAGGGGGAAAGAAAAGAAGTTCAGTCTTGGCCATGTTCAATTTCAAGCAGCGGTGAAACATCCAGGCAACAATGTCAGAAAGGCAGGCAGAAATCTGGGTCTGGATAGCCGGAGAGATTTCAGGCGTAGAGAGGTAGATCTGGGAGTTATCAGCATAAAGATGGTACTGAAAACCATGGGAAGAGATACGTGCACCAAGGGACTGGGTATATAGAGAGCAAAGGAGCGGACCCAAGACAGATCCTTGGGGTACACCAACTGAGAACGGGATAGCAGAGGAGGAGGAGCCACCAGAACACACTCTGAGAGAGCGATGGGAGAGATAGGAGGAGAACTAGGATAGTACAGAGCCCTTAAAACCAAGTGAGGACAGGGTATCGAGAAGAAGATTGTGGTCAACAGTGTCAAAAGCAGCAGAGAGGTCAAGAAGGATGAGGACAGAGTAAAGGCCCTTGGATTTTGCCAGGAACAAGTCACTGGAGATTTTGGCAAGAGCTGTTTCAGTAGAGTGTAAAGGATGAAAGCCAGATTGTAAAGGATCCAGGAGGGCATGAGAGAAGAGGAAGTCGAGGCAGCAGCGGTGAACAGCACGTTCCAGTAGTTTAGAAACAAAGGGAAGGAGAGAGATGGGTCGATAATTGGAAGGACAGGTGGGATCAAGTGAAGGTTTCTTGAGGAGAGGTGTGACCAATACATGTTTGAAGGCTGCAGGGACAGTTGCAGTGGAGAGTGAAAGGTTGAGAATATGAGAAATGGAAGGGACAACAGTTTAGGAGATGGGGCTTAGGAAGCGGGTGGGGATAGGATCAGAGGAGCAGGTGGTGAGTTTGGAGGAAGAAAGAAGGTGTGCAGTTTCCTCTTCAGAGATCACAGGAAAGGAAGAGAGGGTAGCAGAGGTAGGGGAGGAAACTGGGAGTGAAGAAGGGGGAGGGGAAGTAGCTGACTTTGTGGGGAATTGGAGGGTAATCTTGTGGATTTTGTCATGGAAATAGTCAGCCAGAGTTTGGGCAGAAAGGGAGGGAGGGATCAGAGGTGGAGGCACTTTGAGGAGAGAGCTGAGAGTAGTAAAGTGATGGTGAGGGTCAGAAGCAAGAGAGTTAGTCATATGGACATAATAGTCTTGTTTGGCAAGAGCTATTGCTGACTAGAAAGAGACAAGCATAAATTTGAAGTGTAGAAAGTCTTCAAGGGAGTGGGATTTCAGCCAAGCACGCTCAGCAGAGCAAGCACAGGAACGTAGATAGCGGGTAGCGGATGAAAGCCAGGGTTGGGGTGCAGAATGCCTTACAGGACATGGCATGGGTGGAGCGAGAGCATCCAGAGCAGAGGAGAGTGCAGTGCTATAGGAAGTTACTGCTTTGTCAACAGACTTAGATGACATAGTGGAAGAAAGAGATGAAGAAACAGTGGCAGAGAGAACCAAAGGATTAATAGCATGAAGATTTCTGAATAGGTTGGAGGAGACAGGATGAGATTGAGGCAGCGAGTGATGAAGATTAAAGCTTAAAAGGTGATGGTCAGATAAGGGAAGAACTGAGATACAGAGGTTCGAGAGTAAGCAACTAGAGAAAAATACCAGGTCAAGGCAGTGGCCATGTTGGTGAGTGGGAGCAGTGGAACAATGCTGGAGGTCAAATGAGGAGGTAAGGGAGAGGAGCTTTAAAGCATAGGGATCAGAGGGGTTATCAACATGAATGTTAAAATCCCCGAGAATAAGAGTAGGGGAAGAGGAATCCAGAAATAAGGAAAGCCACGAGTCAAAGACAGTGAGAAAAAGTCAAAGTCATTGAGAAAAGTCAAAGTCAGTGAGAAAACTGTATCAGAATGTGTAACCTTCAACAGTTCCACCAACATGAGTCCACACACTAAACTGCCACACTGAGAAGCTGCACCACACTTGACGCTAATAGCACCAGCACACTGAATAGGCAATGCTAATGGTGGAACATCAAAGGAGGCCTAAGGGGCAGGTAAGAATGCCAACCTGCACTTCTTTTGGACAGTGGGGTCATATGTGTGTGTGTGTGTGTGTGTGTGTATGTGCGTGTCTCCAGAGGAATGTGAGCTGCAGCAATGCACTCACATTCCTCTGGAGACACGCACATACACACACACACATACAACATGTTGCAGGTCAGCTATACAGCAACCCCACATACTATGTGAGACACCATTTACATGCAGAATGTTAGTTTTCAGTAAGAAGTTGCAACTTGTGGCTGTGCTGCTGTAATGCATTCCCCTTAACATCATCATCAAGGTTCATCCCCATAGCACATTTCCCTACACTTGCCTCCCAATATGACACTGCTGTGCAGCTCTCAAATCACCTGCTGGTTTGATTGGAGTAAGCATGGGGGACACATGTGTGTGAGTTGCAACCCTCACCTCTGAATGAGCCTCCAGGTCTCAGGACACACCAATTTGCAAAGGTGAGCGTCCTGATTAATGCCAATTGCCTTAAGAACTGTATACATGGCAATACTCTCAGCCCACTGGCACAGCTGCAACCTATAGGTAACTAGGCTCAAGTGGAGGGTTGGCCTCTGTGAATGTCCAATTCATTCACTTAGTTGGTGACACTAGAAGGATTCTGCGATTTACCTGCATGCATGTTGCTCTTGTCCTATGCTAGTTGCAGAGTGCAATCCAGAGGACTCTGCTCCATGCAGTGTATGCACATATAGGCAGGTACATATCAGGAAAATTTGCACAAAATAAACATCATCTCAACACTGTCTACTTATCATTAGCCAAAGCATTCAGAGGTGCATTACATTTTACCCCAACTGAGAGTCCAAATGCACCTGTGTGTTGATTGTGACTGTGGGACACTGAATGGTGCATGCACAATTCCACCTGCTGAAAAGTGGCACAGGATGTCATGTTGGTCTCTGCATCACCTGCCACCATATGGGGAGGCAGTGCCTAGAGTTGAATGTTGGGGTGGAGGTAGGGGTGGAGGGAAAAGTATCATAGGTGGCATTGCTGGCCAAAGCCTATGTTCACATGGCCAGAAGATATGCAAGCTCACTCAGTGTCTTCATGTGTTACATCAGGCGGCCTGCATGACATCCTTACTGGCTCCCCATGGGCACTGACTGTGACAGTCACAAGGATGTTGTTAGAGTACAAAGAGGCAGGGAATGGTGGCATATGTGTCGCCAGCAACTGCTCCAACATCCAACCCAATGTCCATGTTTCCACGTGCTCTTGCTGGGGGGCCACTGCATCTGCAGCAAGGGAGAGTGCATGTGCTGCACTGGCCAGCTCTGCAGTGTCCATGGCTAGGGACATGGCATTATATAGAAATATAGAAACATGATAGCAGAAAAAGACCACATGCATCCTAACAATGAACACATATATACCCAGGGAGTGATGGGTATATATGCCCTTCCATATCAACTACTACAATAGTTCCCTTTTTTCCTTTAGAGGTCCTCTGTGTTTGTCCCATGTTTTTGAATTCAGATGCTGTCTTCATCTCTACCACCTCCACTGGGAAACTATTCCATGCATCTATCACTCTTTCTGTAAAGAATAATTTCTGCATATTACTCCTGAGTCTATCCCCTTTCACCCTCATCCTATGTCCCCTCACAGCAGAGCTTGCTTTCAACTGAAAGAGGCTCTCTCCAGTTCTCTGGCATCACTCCCAATTCCAAAGAAGCATTGAAAAGGTCAGTCAGTGGAGCTGATAGAATGGCCTCAGGTTCCTCAGTATTCTCGGATGTATCCTATCTGGTTCCATCACTTTGTCTACTTTTAGTTTAGCTAGTTCCTCATGAACACAGTCTTCTGAGAATTGTTCAAGATCCCCATTGCTTCTGGTCCTTCATCTGTGAACATAGAACAGAAATATTTGTTAAGCAATTCTGCTTTATGCTTATCAGCTTCTACATATTCCTCCCCTTCACCCTTGAGTCTGACAATACCACTTTTGCCCTTCCTCCTCCCACTAACATAACTGAAAAATGTCTTATCCCCCACATTTTATTGCATTGGCTATTTCTTCTTCTTTTTGTACCTTGGCTTTCCTGACTACTTTGCTAGCTTCTCTAAGTTTTTACAAATATAGATGCCTGCCTTCTTCTCTCTGTGATCTCTTGTATTTCATGAAGGTCTCCCTCTTTTTCTTCTCCTTTTCAGCTGCTTCTTTTGAGAATCATAGCAGCTTCTATTTTCTTTTACCTTTATTCATGTTTCCAACAAAAAGATTGGTTGCCTTAAAATATCCCCTTTCAGTTTTGCCCACTGTTTTTCTACATCCCCCAAATGTTCCCATCCCACTAACGACTCCTTGAGGTATTGGCCCATCTTAGCAAAGTCTAGGACCCTTGCTTTTGAATGGGTTTTTCTCAGCCCTAGTCCTAATACTGAAACACATCATCTGATGATCACTCCATGTGAGATGATCTCCCACTATAACATCAGAAACACTTTCACCATTGGTAAGCACCAAGTCCAGTATGGCCCCCTTCATGTATGGGCTTTGTTGCCAGTTTCCTGAATAGTTCTCCCTGTAGAGAATCCAGGATCTCCTTACTTCTAGATGACACTGCAGAAGGGATGGGCCAATCAACATCTGGATATTGAAATCACGTCTCAGTAGCACTTCCCCTTTCCTGGCAATGCTGCATACGTCTTCTATTAAATCTCCATTCACTTCTTCACCCTGTGAGGGGGGGTCTGTATATCACAGCAATGTAAATGGATATTTCTTCCCCTCTTTCTAGTTTAATCCACAGTGCCTCCTCTCTCCCTTTTAAGCTCTGTAATTCTATAGCTTCAATATTATTTTTTACATATCGTGACACTCCTCCTTCCCTTCTTCCTACCCTATCCTTCCTAAATAAATTATAGTCTGGTATAATTACATCCCAGTCATGGTTGTCTATGAACCATGTCTCTGTAACTGCCACTAAATCCAAGTCAGCCTCTTCAATTAAAGCCTCAACATCTGGGATCTTATTTCCCATGCTACACCACTTTCCAGATGTTGCCACTTTTACCCATTTCTATAGAGGTATTTAATGTTTCACTTCCCTGGGGCTTACTTCACCTATTCCTAATGAATCTAGTTTAAAGACCTCTTCAGTATGTTAGCCAGTCTGCCTTTTGGACAGATGGATGCCATCTCTGCTCTGCAGCCCTTGGAACATCATCCCAAGGTCCAGGAAACCAAAATGCTCTTGATGACACTATCCACGCAGCTATGAATTCATCTCCAGGATGAACACTTCTCTACCTTGGTCTTTACCCTTAACAGGGAAGATTGAAGAGAACACTACCTGCGCAACTATCTGCTTCACCCTCTGTCTCAGAACCATGAAGTCTGATATGCTCAGAGGGATACCTGGAAGTATCAGTTGTACTGACATGAATAAGCAACATCGGGTAATAGTCAGTAGGCTTGATGAGTCCCGGCAAACTCTCCATAACATTTTGGATTTTGGCACCTGGAAGACATTACCCTTTACTTCCATTTAGTCACTGATTCTGCAACTTTGGGGTGCTTGAGCTCTGATTCTTCCCTTTCCTGGGATGCTTTCACCTCCTTCACTTCCAGGGATGCATAATGGTTCTTCAGTTTAAGGGCTGGAGGAGTGGATTGTTGATTCTGCAGGCCCTAGTGACTCATATCCAACTTTCAACATTCTGTAGGCTCCCATCTTCACCTCTGATGGACAGCTTGGATGTTTCAATGTACTTCTTACTGTCTTGAATGCTCCTCAGCCTCGTCACCTCTTCTCTTAGCTCCTCCACATGTTTTCTGAGAGCTTCAGCATGCAGGCATCCTGCACATGGAACCGGTCCTTCAACTGGCATTGGGATCTCTGTCTGGAGTACAGGCATCGCACTATGTTCAATGCTCACTGCCAAAAGCTGTGTAGGGGACACCGTATTTGGGTATGTGACAGACATAGGCCACTGTGGGTCAGCATGCACTGTCTCTGGCCCACTTTCCACTGTGCTTCGCACTGCATAAGCTGTTTCCAAATTCAAAATAAAAGGATACATAATGAGGAACAGAGGATTCTGGGTATTGCCTAAAACAGAGTGGTTTGCACAGGATGCATATGAGTCGGAGATAAGGTAAATGGCTGAGCCATCTTAGCATGGGTCTACCACGGGCATGGCCTGGGTACACACATCTTTTCATCCTGAGAGGCCACTCTCACTTTGGTGCTGTATAGAGTAAAGCTGCTGTAATATGGGTGTGGTTTCTTGTTTGGTAGTTCCAAAGTGCCAACCAATCCACCACCAAAAGAGCCCCTTCTCTCGCTTCACCTACACTTTGGAATGCCCTCCCCGAATCAATGCGCTCAACAAAGGACCTTAAGGATTTCAGGAAGATGCTCAAGACACTACTCTTTGCTGAACACTATGGCTCCATCAACCAATAATCTGCACACTCTATTACCTTACAGCATTGTTTATTGTTCTGTGTTGGTTTCCTCTCCCCTCCTTAAATGCCCCCTCTACCCACCCTTTTTTATAACCACTTTGATTCAAGGAAAAGGTGGCATATAAAACTTGATAAATAAAATAAATACTCACTAGAAGGCTATTGGATGTCAATGCTGTTAGTACAAAGCCACTGTGTTTGTGGCAGCTATGTGTACATGTGGTGTATGGTGACTTGAAGACTGGGCAAAGATGGTATATGAGTGGCTGACACAGACCATTGTTGCCCAACATATGCAGGCTGCCTGTGATTGATCTAGCTGAGTGGAATTCCCAGAAAGTGAGGACAGCAGCTCTTCTTGGGCTGTTGGTAACCTGCTGATAAGTATGGTCATGGACGGCCCCTTCTGCTTGGTGCAATCACTCTTCTTCCCTAGACAACACTCACTGCATTTGAGTTTCTTTGAAATAGATGTTGTGGCCTTAAGAACTGACATAAGATGTTATGAGAGCGCCTGACCAATAGGAGCAGGACACAAGGCTTAGATTAAGTTGACAACTACGCATGCTGCAGTTGTACAGAATACCACATGATTAGCATCACACACTGCAGACGATACCCGTAGCAAACTAAGAACAATAAAGGACTACTCCAGAATCTGGAGAGTCCATCTATTACAGTGCTTGCTCTGGGGACTAGGCGATGTGTCCCCTTTCTCATATTCAGGGTGACTACTGAAACTGGTCATTTGCACATATGGCAACTGTTATGTGAAGAAAGCACACAATGTCTCTGCATGTTACAGAGCTGATGTGATGGATTGTTGCATTCTCCATATGAGCATCAGTTGCATATATCTGCTCAGATTGTGTGGTGCATCATGGGTAATGGAGGGGCTAACTGATACCAGCACCCAAAGCCCCAGATGCAGCCATAGTGGCAACTGTGATCCCTGGAGCATTGCCCATTACCTGCTTGTCTTCTATGATGGTGGGAGATGTGTGCATGGCCCCCTGAGGAGGGCAGAATGGTCTGCGATAGACCGCATGAGTCATGACTGTGGTTTGGGTTAGGTGTATGTGCAAGTGTAGCTATCTTGCAGTGTACGGCTGGTCACAAAGTACTGCACAGCCTGTGCATGTGCTGCCTCAGGGGTTAGTGCAACACTGTGGCGGAGTGGACCTCTTTTTATGACTGTTGTTTGTCATTGGAAGTACAGTGGAGGGATGGGCATCTTGACCTTACATGTGGCTTGGCCTTTGGACAAGAGATGTATTCTGCAGCTGTGTGTCTGTTAAGCAGTTATAGTACTGAGTGTCCAATGCAGTATATACTGCATGTGTGCCATTATAGGCAGGCCCTAGGGGTGATTTACAACTGTCTAAGAATGTGCCAGCCATGTTGTTTAAAGTCCTGGGTTTCAGCCATTGCAGGCAGGACCTGCAGTCTCTTTGATTCTAGGCCTTTCTGTAGAGGTGTGACCTAATGGTTAGAACCCTGTCTTAGTAAGTAACAGACCTGAGTTTGAATCCCACTTGTCTGCTTTGATGTTATGGGAAACTCACTTCAATATACTGCCAGAAATAGTCCAGGGCCTATTGACTAGAGGACACACATTCTTATACTTGTTTTATGTGTTACGATAGCACATTGGGTCTGCAAGCATGCACATTGCAATCGTGCCCATCTGACAGCATGACTTTCTTGGTTCTGCTTTAGCCCATTGCAAAGGGTCGGACATGTTCACCCTGAAGATGTATGACACATGTGTTGTACATGATTGGAATATTTCATCTTAACTGTGACTGAATATTTTTGGCTTCATCACATATATGCAGTGCATACAGGCACATCCCACTCCTGGAATGACTACCTACAGGGATCATCACATGTCCTTACTTGCTCCATATGGCCAATATATGCACATGTGTCAGGAAGATTGTATAGTGGAGACAACTGTCATACCCAAATATCTGGTATTAGAACTTCTCCATGGCACAGCTACTATTTTTTCACATACACTATAACTGCATTTGTGCAGTCACATCAGGTACATCGGGGCAGCAAGGCCATACCGTACTCTCATCTACCGCCATCCATTTCTCAGCCCATCCATCAGCACATGCCCATTATGTACAGTCATGTATTCTCCTGCCAGCTGCTACACCTGGCCCACACAGGAACATTTTAATCATTATGATGTATCACTCACACCTCTCCTGAGAATGCTCTGCACGTCACCACTCCTGCTCAGTCATCCATGCAGAAGGTGAAGAATTTAAATGTGCAGAGGGATTAAGGAGGAGAGGAGGAAATGATAAGGAGAGATAAAGAAACAAATATTAGGAGAATGTGAGAGAAAAGAGTTGAAAAAGAATGGTGAATATCCACGGGTGAAAGGAAGTGTGGTCTGGATGGGTTGTGGGGGAGAGGGGCAAACTAGTGAGGAATGATGGGGGGGGTGTGCGGATGGGCTAAGGCAGGGGTCACCAACCTGCGGCCCGCGGGCCGCATGCGGCCCATGAGGTCCCTTCGTGCGGCCCGCGAGGCTCTACCCCGGTTAACATTACGTGCGGCCCGCCAAGGATTCCCGCCATTGTATCCACGCGCTCGCAGCTCACCGACGACCACCTGCAAGCGCCCCTTCTCCTGTCAGTGTCATCTGTGAAGCCGGACTTTAAGCGTTTGTCTGCTAGCATGAATCATCAGCCATCTCATTAAATTCAATAAAGGTGATCAGCCATTGTTTTCATAATTTTGCGTTTGTTGTTTTTTTTCGCGGGGGCGGGGAGAAGGGGGGTGCGGCCCGCGAGGCTCCCTGTAGTCAGCTGTGCGGCCCGCGGCCCTCTGGAGGTTGGTGACCCCAGGGCTAAGGGGAGGAAAAGAGAGACTGGTGAGGACTGACTGGGAAATGGAAGCAGGATATGGATAGACTGGTGGGGAAAAAAACATGGTTCAGAAAGGTTGCAATTCATGAGGGCAAGAGAGAGCTTAGTAGGCATAAAATGGAGTTGAAGAAAAGAGTGGCTACTGAAGCTTTGAGTATTTTCCTAACTTTTGATTTGACTACACGAGACTCAGAAAACGTTTGTTGACATAACATGAGTCTTCCCAATGTCCACCTTTTAGACATAGTCTGGTGAGTAATACTGCTAACCCACCATGCTTTGATTTTTCTTTTTGTTGCTCAGGGGTAAGGGTTATAATTTCTATTGAATCCTTGAGTTCAACATCTCCAGTCATTTTTAAAAGTTGGCTCCAATGGAATCTAGCTGATCAGATTCAAGAGGGAGACAGGAAGGGCAATCAGATAGCAAAAGACCTCAAGAAGAAGAATATATTTCACAGTCAATAAAGGCAGGGGATAAAACTAGACCAAAAATAGGGATAATAAAAATTAAAGGGGAGGACGGGTGTAATGAGGAAGAGAATCAAATGAGAGCAAGTATTTTGGACTTGAATTAGTACAGTAAAACAGAGAGACAGATCAAAGGCAAAAGGTGAAGAAAATAACATTTTGGGGTAGGCACACTACCCTTTTCTGTGTAGCTAATATTCATTGTAGTGGCACAAATGAATATAAACAATGCTATGAAACCTTCGGGGGTACATGCCAGAATACTGAAGAAGATAAAGGAGTTATTCACAGTACCACTCACAGTTCTGCTCAATTTATTTGAAACAAGAGAGATTCCAAAAGGCTGAAAGAAAGCAGATGTTTTACAACTCCAGAAGGGTGGGAATAAGGAGGAAGCAGAAAACTACAGACCTATTATGCAGCTTAACATCAAGACGGGGTATGATAATAAAGGCACTACTGCAAGACCAAGAAACACAGTATCTTGAAGCTACTGTATTTGATTACAGGTTCATAAGCAATGTGGTTTCCCAAAAGGATAATCTAGATGGGCAATTTTGACTGATTTGATTTCTTTGAAGCAACCAGAGTAGTAGGTTGAGTAGAGGGTTGGGGGAGGGGTATAAGATGGAGCTGTCAATGTGGTTTGTCTGGATTTCATAAAGACTGGTGAGCAAGCTAGGCAGTTTGAGAGTTGGAATAAAAAAGTATAAATTGGGTGAAAATGTGTTGAACAGCAGAACTAAAAGTGATAGCCAAAGGATTCACTCTTGTGAAGAGAACGTAGCCACTAATGTTACCAATAAAGGATCGCTAGATGCACCCATGCTAATTGCCACATGAGCAGTTTGCAAATTATATGTCTACACATGCTAAATGCAATGTGTTTTCCATGTCTATACTCTGCCCATTCCGAGCCCCTTCACGCAATGGGCAATCAATGTGTGTTTTAGCGGCTAATAACTGTCCTGCCCTTAATATCTGTCACCGGGGGCCATTAGCACTTGCTAAAATGTGTTATCCATTTAGTATTAAAGGGTTAGAATGGAAATTGTGTCTGCAGATAATATGAAACCTGCATTACGGCAGAAATGCCAGACGAAAGAGGTTCCATTAAAATGAGAAGTGATTTAAAAAGGTATAATAACTATTATTTTGATGAAGAAATCAAAGGCCCAAGTACATTTTTGAAGTAAAGAACTTCACTCATCAAAGGGGAAATAGACCCGGAGGTCATATTCTTTGCTGACCATAAGGTAGCCAATAACTGAGGCAAAGCAGCTGGAAAAGCTAATAGCATTAACATTATGCTTTAATGTATCAAAAGAGGGCATTGCTAGTAGAAAGGCTGAAGTAATGCTACTTCTCTACAGTTCTCTGGTGAGATCCCATTTTCTAGAGAAACCTACAAAAGAACATTGACAAGATAGAGACAATAGGCAATTCAAAAGAAAACCATCAAAATGATTCATGAACTACACTATAAACTATGCACAGAGAAAGACGGAGATGAAGAGGTACTTTCTAGAAGAAAGAACGGAAAAGGGAGATATGATACAAACATTCAAATATCTAGGTTTCAGTAATGTCCCATAGAGTTACAATTTCAAAGATAGGAGGCATCTAATTGAGCTGAATGAAGGGAATATATATATATATTTTTTTTTTTTTGCTGAGAGGGTATATAGTAACATAGTATATGACAGCAGATAAAGACCAGTATGGTCCGTCTAGTCTGCCCAAAAAGGCGGCAAGAGTAGTTGCACCTGCCATGCTGTGCAGGTCATCCCTCCCCATGCCTTGGTTTAGGGGTGTACCCACCACTCTGTGTAAGTCACCCCTATTTACTGAGTTATAAGACATAGTTATTTATTTATTTATTTAAAAATTTCTATACCACGTTTTCCAAAGGATGTAGACTATATACAATAGAACAGAATATATTGAACATTTTATCCTGTTGCTGTAAAGCAGGGGTCTCAAACACGCGGCCCGCGGGAGAAGGTTGTGCGGCCCGCGACGGCTTCTGCTGCTGCCATTGCCGAATCGACGGTCAATTAAAAAAAAATAAAAAACTGGCTTCTGCTGCTCTGTCCTGCGGCCCGTTCCCCTCTGCGCGAGAGCCCTGAATGTGCTTCCTCTGCGGCGTGCTTTTCAAGCCGCGAAGGGAGTATTTCCCTCTCGCGAGGCTTGAAAAGTGAATAGGCTTAAGCCGCGCGAGAGGGAAATACTCTCTTCGCGGCTTAAAAAGCATGCCGCAGAGGAAGCACACTCAGGGCTCTCGCGCAGAGGGAAAGGGGCCGCGGGACAGCTGATTTTCTGCTGCAGCAGAAGCCAGCAGCAGAAGCCAGGTTGTTTTTATATTTACCGGGGGGGGGGGGGGGGGGTAAGAGTGGAAATGGGATTTGGGAGGGGGGGGGGGTTGAAGGGAAATGGGCTATTGGGAGGGGGGGCATGACTGGAAATGGGCTATTGGCAGGGGGGGGGTTATGACTGGAAATGGGCTATGGTGGGGGCTAGGACTGGAAATGGGCAGGTGGGGGTTAGGAAGGACTGGAGGTGGGCTGATGGGGGGAGTTAGGACTGGTAATGAGCTATGGAGGGGCTGACTGAAATGGGGTAATGGGGGTTAGGGCTGGAAGTGGGCTATTGGCAGGGGGGTTATGACTGGTAATGGGCTATGGGGGGTCTAGGACTGGTAATGTGCTGGGGGGGTTGCTAGGACTGGAAATGGGCTGAGTGGAAGGGGGCTTGAACTGCAAATGGCTGATGGGGAGGGGGGCTTGGAATGGAAAGGCTGTGAGGGGAGGGAGCTAGGATTGGAAATGGGCTGATGGGGGCTAGGATTGGAAATGGGCTGATGGTGAGGCTAGGATAGGACTGGAAATGGACTGATGCAGGGACTAGAAGGGATCGGATGCTGGGTGGGGCTGGAACTAGAAGGGAGCTGATGTTGGGGGAGGATTAGAATGGGATGGAGCTGGGAAAGTGAAATGGAGAGGGGAAAAATATTTTGTCTGGGAGAGAAGACAAATCTACAATTGGCCAGGTATTGTGAGAGTAAGTGGGGATTGAGGATGGAGGGGTAAAATTTGAGTGGATGAAATAGGAATGAGGAAAGAGAAAAAGGAGAAAGATTAGTATGTTAAAGCAGATATAGAGAGAGAATGGAAAAAAAACTAGGAGAGAAGAAAGGGCAAATGGAAGCAGACGATGGAGAGTAAGCAGAAGACATGAAGAAACCAGAAGAAAGTGGCTGGAACAATTGCAACTGAAAAAAATGCACAAAAGGTAGAAAAATCTCTCTTTATTTTGAATTTATTAACTGGAATATGTCAGCTCTGGGAAATGTGCATCATTAATGTTTGCGCTTTGTTTAGTACAAGAGGAAATTAATTTATAGTTTTATTTCTACAGTGTTGTTGTACATTCCAAGTTTGGCTTTTGGGGTTCCCAGTTTAATTATTGTCTTCTTGTTTCTAAATCTTTTAGTCTTTCTTTATCCATACTCATTAAAGAGGCATGTTTACTAAAAGTTAGTGTATGGTAACATTATGCAAATATTTATGCAAATGAGGTCCCTTATGCAAATGAGGCCCCGCGTCTTATGCGGCCCCCGGGTTACTTTACAAGTCCTCATTTGGCCCTCAAAGCAATTTGAGTTTGAGACCCCTGCTGTAAAGGGATCCACAGTGTCTTCCCCATGCCATTTTGAATTCTGTCACTGTATTTGCCCCCACCACTTCCATTGGGAGGGCATTCCAAGCATCCACCACCCTTTCAGTGAAAAAGTATTTCCTGACATTGCCTTTCAATTTACCCCTTGCAGCTTCATGTTATGCCCTCTAGTTTTACAGCTTCCCCGTCTTTGGAAGAGGTTTGTCTGTTCATTATTACTCTTTAAGTATTTAAAGGTCTGAATCATATCTCCCTGTCCCTCCCCTCCTACAGAGTATACATATTTAAGTCTTCAAGTCTCTTCTCATAAGTCTTCTGACGCAGGCTCCAAATCATTTTGGTCATTTTCCTCTGATTCCCCGCCTAGGGCACGGAAGCAAAACAGTAACAAAATTCAAGTATGCATACGATTGATACATGAGGTGGGATTTTGTGCTGCCATGCTACAGGCAGCTCAATAGTGCAGCTGCTGCCAGAACTCCTTATCCCATTCAAGCCCCAGTCAAACCCCCACAAATGAAACTCCCCTGATCTTAGGCCCCCAACACCCCCGCAATGAACAATGCCAGCCCTGATCTGACCCCGCCCATGAACCCTTCCCTTCAGAACCACCCTTTCCATAAAGCAACCCAACACTCCATTCCCCCGAAGACTCTCCACCCAAATTGCCCCCTAAAACCCAACCTCAGAGTCCCCATCCAACCTCCCTCTTGAGACCTCCCTGGGTATTAGTTAGGGTTGTCCTGGTGATCTCAGTGTTGAGGTCAAAGCCACCATTGTTTCAGCAGCCAGCAGCCATGATAGGAAAGGAGGGGGTCTGTTCCTGCCCCATTCTCACTAAGACCACCAGAAAGCCCCTGAGTAAGAAACATGGAGGCTCATGGGTGGGAGAGAGTCTGGGATTGGACCTTGTGGGGGGGGGGAGCAATTGTGGGTGAAGGCCTTTGGAAGAACCTGCAATTCTGAAAGGGGGTGTTCAAGGAGATCAAATTGGGGGGGGGGCTTTGATCAATGGGAGGCGTTGTTGGGAGCCCTCCGATCAGAGAGCTGCAATCAGACTTGGAAGACTGCAACACTTTGGCCACAGCTGCTTGTTCTTTCCCTTGATTTTGGTCAACAGACAGGAAACACAGCCCTAGAACCATACCAAGGGTTGTGTGTGTGGTGCAGTTGTGCAGGGCACAATTATAGAATGGAGCTCATCACTGGGCTTCCAGAAGGCTCAAAAAGTGTGTTATTGAATGTGGCTGGGTGGAGGGAGGAACCAGATTTGATGGTTGCACAGGATGCATTTCTAGCTTGGTACGGTCCTGCACAGTGTCTGCTCTGTGCACTAAATGCAGGGCAGATGCTGGGCATGACCTCTGCATTTACTACACAGGGTTTGCTTTTACTGCATCTTTGCCAGTTAAGCTGCATGAAGTACACTGACCACACTTTAGCAAAGGGCACCTATATTTAATCTCAAAACTCCAGTCAATTAAAATGGCCAAGTTCTGACATGGTACATTATGTTTAGGCATAATTCATTTACCCAGCCAATAATGCAGTGTACAAAGATTGAAATAAGTAAAAAATTACTATAACAGTTCCCTTAAAATGGAAGGACTAGACAGACACACAGGAAACATACAGTAACAATTTTGAATAGCAACTTGATAGAAAATACGGAAGTACAGAAAAAATAAAACAAGCAACAGGAGTCACAGACATACAGATGCATCAAGATACAGGAAACAAAGAAATGAAAAATTATATTACAGAGCACAAATGGCGCCAACAAAGCCCTGAGTTCAGTCTGCAGGTTCACCCAGAGACCCAGCTGACGAGAAGCAGGGCACATTTTTGTGGTTTCTTTCCCACATTCGTGTTAATAACATAGAACTTTTTAAGATATGCTAATAAACTTTGGGACATGTTTACTAAAGTGTGCTACATTTTGCAAGTATCATAGAAACACAGAAATATGACGACAGAAAAAGACCACATGGCCTATCTAGTCTGTCCTTCCATATCAACAACTACAACAGTCCCCTTTTCACCTTTAGAGATCCTCTGTTTGTCCCATGCTTTTTTGAATTCAGATACTGTCCTCACCTCTACCACCTCCACTGGGAGACTATTCCATAGATCCACTACTCCTTCCGTAAAGAAATATTTCCGCATATCACTCCTGAATCTATCCCCCCTTCACCCTCATCCCACGTCCCCTCGTAGCAGAGCTTGCTTTCAATTGAAAGAGGCTCTCTCCCTGAACATTTATGCCACGGAGGTATTTAAACATCTCAATCATATCACCTCTATCCCGCCTTTCCTCTAAGGTGTACGTGTTAAGACTCTTAAGTCTGGGGGGGCGGAGCCTGATGCCGAGCAGGAGAGAAGGCTAGAGTGTGAGCTCCGGAGGGACCCGCCGCTTACTCTGCTCTAACCTTATCCAATCGAAACTTTGGAAATCGAACGAGATATCAGAAGACGCATAAAGATGTCTGCTGCAAAGCCCACTAAAATAGACTTTAATTCGGGGCAAAATCCTAGTGTCAAGCGTTCCAAAACTGAACCCCCGTCGCCGCAAAAGATGGCAGCGCGCTTAGAGCACCCAGAGGTTATACAGGAACTCCTTGTCGAAGTGCGTGGGATTGGCGAAATGGTAAGGGCCAACGGAGAAGCGCTAGCAATGGTAAAAGAGGACACTGTAGCGCTAAGAGCCAGCATGGAAGCCCTGTCTTTAAGACATGACAAAGTTGAGCAAGTGGTGGCGGTCCATGAAGAAAGGCTGAAAGAATTAAACAAGCAGGCCAGGCAGATCAGGGCCCTGCAGAAAGAAGTGGAAGAGGGTAATAACAGAGTGCAGCGAAATAATCTTAAAATTGTTGGAGTTCCGGAAGGCGCCGAAGGTAGAGATATGCTTGGATTTCTCAGCAAAATGATTCCGGAGGTTTTGCATCTTACCTTTGAGCACCCCTTTGAGATAGACCGGGCCCATAGAGTACCCTCCCAACTGCAGCCTGGCAATACTAGATCAAGGCCAATTATCATGCGAGCTCTTCGTTTCCAGCAAATTGCTCAAATTGTGGACGCAGCATGGGCGCGCCCTAACAATGTATATGAGGGCTGCAAGATATACTTTTTCCCGGACTTTGCAAAAGCCACCGCGGATAGGAGATGGAGCTTTCTTTCCTTGAGGCCGCGCCTGCAACAACTCCAAGCAAGATTTGGTTTACTATATCCAGCGCGTATGAGGGTCACACTTCATAACCAGACTAAAACTTTCGAGGAACCAGATGCCCTCCGACAGTTTTTGGAAGAAAAAGAGAACATGCATATGCGCTGAAGCAGTGTCTGCAATGTTTATATGGTTGGTTAATTACTTGCAGCTGCGTGGGTTTTAGACCGCGCAGGCTTCAATGCAGCTGTTGGTTATTTGGGTTAGCAGATAGTTTGTGAGAGTGGGGTGCAAGGCTTATGCTGGTTATTATTCGTAGATAATTACTGTTATGTGCATTTGTACTAGTATTCTGCAGTCAATACAACATTTCCGCACTTAGGATTTGCCTGTATGTCATAAATGTGAGAATACGAGCTGATTGAACAATGTCTTTTTCTGTTATGGGAATATGTTGTTACCATAGGCGGGTCCCTCTGTGTCGTCCCTGTTCCCACTGGGCTCACCATGTACATGGGGGAGGGTTTGTTGTCCTCTGGAATATAAGGGTAGAGTAAGTTACACCTTGTCTGAGCCTGGGAGGTCGTGGGTGAAAGGTGCCTACGTTGTGACATCGCGGCGTAATGGGCTGACTGAGGAAGCTTGTAAAAGCATAGCCAACCCTGGCAGTCTTCCCTGTATTAACCAATAAGTGGCGCGATTAAAATACTTTCCTTGAATGTCAAGGGTATAAACAGCCCCATTAAAAGGAAGAAAATTATTTATTATGCCCGACAGGAAAAAGCCGACCTTCTGTTACTGCAAGAAACGCACCTGAACCTGGCTGAGTCTCTTAAGCTAAATATTAAGCCTTACACATTGGTGGCTTATTCGGCTGCGGTTAACAAAAGAAATGGAGTTGCCATTTTGGCCAGAACATCCCTCCAGCCAACCGTCTCGCTGACTGCCTCGGACAAGCAGGGCAGGTGGACTAGAGCAGCCTTTAAAGTTGGGGAGCTGGAGTTTGTTGTGATTAATGTATATGCCCCAAATGCTGAGCACCCAGAATTTTTCCGCGCCCTGGCCCAGGAATCGCTTCTTGGTAATGGTGAACCAATTATCCTCGGAGGAGATTTTAACCTGGTTCTTGACCCCTTGGTTGACAAACACCCCCCCAGGGGCGGCCAGCCCTCCAGATCGCAAATGGTGGTCCGTATGTTGATGGAAGAAAGGGGGCTAGTGGATATCTGGAGGCTGCAACATCCCAGAGACCAGGAGTTTACCTTCTTTTCTAATCCTCACTTATCTTCCTCACGCATAGATTATTTCCTTATCTCCAAAGCACTGATCCCGAATAGCATAGGATCGGGTATTCAGGCAATGCATATATCGGACCACGCAGCTATATACTTAGAAATGCAGGATATAAAGCACAGCGATAAGTCCTTGCAGTGGACTTTCGATCGAACTCTCTTGGGGGAGGACGAATTCCGGTCCCGTGTCCAGGTGGCCTTACAAGAATACTTCCAATTTAATGATTCACGGGATACAGCGGGTTGGGCCTGGTGGGAGGGCTGCAAAGTCTCCATCAGATCCACCATCACGAGCTATGCGATTCTTCGAGCTCGTCAATGTAAGAAACGTTTAGTGGATCTAGAACAGCAGATCAAAGCTGGTGAACGTATTCGAACACAGCGCTCAGATCCCTGTATACTGTTACGTCTTCAGAGATTGCGCTTTAGCTATAAAGAGATTACAGATGAAGTCTCGAGGAATATCCATTCTCAGACGGGAGCCTATTACTGGGAGGGTAACAAAGCGGGCCGCATCTTAGCTAATGCTTTGAAGGAGCAGAAGGAAGCGGGACGGATAGCTGCATTGCGAGACATCTCCAGCCCGAACCTGTTAACTAAGGATGATGAGATTGCGCATGCCTTTGGCTCCTTTTATGCGTGACTATACGCGTCGGAGGTTCAGACTTCTACGACAGAGTTCAGTGAATTGATAGCTGGAGTGCAGAGACTGACGTTGGATAAGAAGGCGGCGGAGCTGCTGGAAGCTCCAATCTCCCTTATGGAAGTCCTCCAGGCTATTCAGGCGTTGGCTATGGGCAAAGCGGCAGGGCCCGACGGACTTCCAGCAGAATTCTATAAGACCTTTGCCAAAGAGCTAGCCCCACATTTGCAAGAATACTTCTTGGCTCTTCTAAGTGACGCTCCTCAGGTGGGGAATTTTGCGGCTGCGAGTGTCATTGTGCTGGAAAAGAAAGGAAGGGATCCCCAGCTGGTTAGTAATTATCGTCCGATATCCTTATTGAATGTCGATTACAAGATCTATGCCACAATTCTGGCCTCCCGGTTAGCTCGGATAGCTCCTAGTTTGATACATCCCGATCAATGTGGCTTCATCGGCGGCAGATCGACGGCAGATAATGCTCGTCTCTTATGTCACGTTTTGGCGAGTGGGGAGAAGGCCGATAGTCCTCTGGTGGGGCTATCCCTCGACGCGGAAAAGGCCTTCGACAGGCTTGAGTGGTCCTTCATATTCGCTGCTCTCCGATGGTTTGGAGTGGGTGAAGGTTTTGTTAAGCTGTTGGAAGTTATGTACACCCGACCTCTGGCGAGTGTAAAGGTGAATGCCACTAAATCCAAAGAGATCCTGTTGAGTCGAGGTACCCGTCAAGGGTGCCCTTTATCACCGTTATTATTCAACTTGGCCCTTGAGCCCCTGTTGCTTATCCTTCGACAACACCCACGGATAACAGGGGTAACGATAGCGGGTCGGACGGTGAAACTGTCGGCCTACGCTGATGACCTTCTCCTTTTCACCACCCCAGGATCGGTCGCAGAGGTCCTCGATCAAATTGGGCTATACTCGCAGCTGTCGGGCTACAAAATCAATTGGGGAAAGTCTATTGCCTTCCCCTTGAGTGCCGGAACCCACAAAGCGGATATGGAGCAGTTCCCATTCGTATGGGAGCCGAAGATGTTCAAATATTTAGGGGCATATTATGGCTACCCCCTAGAAGAGGCGGTGCAGTATAATGCAAAGGATCTTTTAGAGAAAACCCGAATCATGACTACTAAGTGGTCCCCCTTGACCCTATCATGGTGGGGCAGGCTGGAAACAATCAAAATGATGATAGCCCCAAAGGTCAATTACACGCTTGAAATGATACCTTGCAGTATGCAACCGCATGTTTACCAGCAGATAGAGCGGCTGCTCGTGAGATTCCTGTGGAATGGGAAGACCCTCAGAATTGCGCTTAAAAAACTTAAAAGCTGCAAAGAACAGGGGGGCGTGAAGTTTCCAGATTTTGGGCAGTATCATAAAGCATTTCTGTTGAAACAAGGAGCGCAGTGGTTGTTGATGGATTCTGATCAATCGCCGATATGGCTGGAAATAGAAAAAGCAATCATGGCTCCTTTCCCCTTTAAATTCCTACCTTATATGACACTGCCGGAAGAGAGAGAGTTCCCATCAATAATTATTGATACGCAAAAAGCCTTTGCGACTCTACGGGGCTCGGTGGAAAATGCGAATAAGTTAACCAGCCAGTGGCCTCTATGGCACAACCCCCTTTTTAAGATCCAGCAGAAGCCTTTCGCCTGGAAACAGTGGTACTCTAAAGGAATCTAGACGGTTGGTCAATTGCTGGAGAGGGGAAGGTGGAAGAGCTTTGCTCAGTTACAGCAGGACTTCAGTCTGCCAGGCTCCTCCTATTTTCAATGGATGCAAATTAGGCATTGCATAGCCAAAGCCCTACCTGATCTTCGTGCCCTGGGTGAAGGGGAGCTGTTGAATGACGTAGCGGCTGTCTCAAGCCGGGCCTCGTATTTTTACAAGTTGTTGGCTCCAAGCACAAAGCAGGCCGGGGTAGGCCTTCAAAAAGTATGGCAACATGACACAGGGGTGGAAATGTCACAACAACAGTGGGAACAGTTTTGGGCAAAGCAAGTGAGGGTTTCAAAATCAGCCTCTATTACACAAACCTTATTTTTCATGGCACACAGAGCATATCTCACCCCGGTCAAGGTTGCCAAATGGGGACAGGGAGTAAATGACCAATGTTGGTCATGTCAAAAGCAAAAGGGTACACTTGCCCACACTGTATATTATTGTCCCTGTGTGCAACAATTTTGGGGGCGAGTATGGGAGCGGATCCAAAGAATTTTAGATTTTAGGGAGCCTCTTACCTGGAGTATTCTAAGTTTGCGCTCGGCATCCTGTATCCCCTCCCTTCTGAAGAAACACCACTTCCTGTTGGACTTTATGGTCGGGGTGGCACTCTATCTGGTGGTTCTCCATTGGAATCACACATATGACCTCTCCTGGCAGAGCTGGTGGAATTACTTATGCAAATATAGCAAATTTGAGCAAATGCCCAGAAAGGGTGTGACAAGGGGAACAGCCGGATTGGCCAAATGGAAAGCACTCAATGACTATGTGGGTCTTTCCCAGGCGTAAGGCACCTAGGCTCGCTTTGAGATTTCCTTAGTAACGGTTACGGCTCAGACTTGGTACTTTTTGGCCTCCAGAGGACAGGGTGGATGGGGTGGGAGGGTGGGTGGGTAGCGGGTCATTAAATGTTCAATTAAGAGTTGTTTTGCTGTCAAGTCTGACCCGGTCATGGACTGTATGTTCCATACATTGTTTATGGTATGTGTTCTGTGTGTTTTGTATATTTTCCATGACTGTATGAAAAGCAATAAAAATATTATAAAAAAAAAAGACTCTTAAGTCTGTTCTCATATGCTTTATAATGAAGACCACTAACCATTTTAGTAGCACAAACTCCATCCTGTTCACATCCTTTTGAAGGTGCGATCTCCAGAATTGCACACTATACTCCAAATGAGGTCGCACCAAAGACTTATACAGAGGCACTATCACCTCCTTTTTTCTGCTAACCATTCCTCTCTGTATGCACCCAAGCATCCTTCTAGCTTTTACCGTTGCCTTTTCTACCTGTTTAGCTACTTTAAGATCATCAGACACAACCACGCCTAGGTCCTGCTCTTCTTTACTGGACTAAAGTACTTCACCCCCTATACTATATAGCTCCCTTGGATTGCTGCAGCCCAAATGCATGACCTTACATTTTTTAACATTAAATCCCAGCTGCCAAATTCTAGACCATTCTTCAAGCTTAGCTAGATCCCTCCTTATGGTATCTACACCTTCCTGGGTGTCTTCTCTATTGCAGATTTTGGTATTATCCGCAAATAGGCAAACCTTACCCTACAGCCCTTCCACTATATCGCTAACAAAGATGTTAAAAAGAATCGGACCAAGGACAGATCTCTGGGGCACACCACTGGTAACATCCTTCTCCTCAGAGTGAGCTCCATTTACCTGTACACTTTGTTGCCTCCCACCCAACCAATTTCTAACCCAAGCAGTAACTTTAGGGTCCATCCCTAGGGTGCTCAGTTTGTTTATAAGTCGTCTGTGAGGAACAGTGTCAAAGGCTTTACTGAAATACAAACTCACCACATCTAGGGCTCTCCCTCGGTCCAACTCCCTGGTCAACCAGTCAAAGAAATCAATCAGATTTGTCTGACAAGTCCTGCCTCTGGTGAATCCATGCTGCCTCGGATCCTGCAATCCGCTGGACTCCAGAAACCTCACTATTTTCTCTTTCAGCAGTGTTTCCAATAATTTACTCACCACCGAAGTTAAACTAACCAGCCTGTAGTTTTCAAGCACATCCTTACTTTCGCTTTTGTGTAAAGGCACCACATGAGCCTCTCTCCAGTCCTTTGGCACCACTCCCGACTCCAACGAGGCATTGAAAAGGCCAGTCAGTGGAGCTGCTAGAATGTCCCCAAGTTCCCTCATTATTCTAGGGTGTATCCCAACCGGTCCCATCGCTTTGTCTACTTTAAGTTGAGCTAGCTTCTCAAAAACACAGTCTTTTGAAAATTGTTCAAGATGTCCCTCGCTTCTGTTCCTGTTTGTGGGTGTTTTCTAAGGTCCTGCTCCTGGTTCTTCATCTGTGAACACAGAACAGAAATATTTGTTAAGCAATTCCACTTTATCCTTATCAGCTTCTACATATTCCTCCCCTGCACCCTTGAGTCTGACAATACCACTCTTGCCCTTCCTCTTCTCACTAACATATCTAAAAAATGTCTTATCCCCCCATTTTATTGCATTGGCTATTTCCTCCTCTTTTTGAATCTTTGCCTTCCTGACTACTTTGCTAGCTTCTCCAACTTTTTCCAAATATAGATGCCTGTCTTCCTCTCTCTGTGATCTCTTGTATTTCATGAAGGCCTCCCTCTTTTTCTTCACTTTTTCAGCTACTTCTTTTGAAAGCCATAGCGGTCTCCTTTTCCTTTTACCTTTATTTACCATTTTAACAAAAAGGTTGGTTGCCCTTAAAATATCCCCTTTCAGACCACTGTTTTTCTATATCCCCCAGCTGTTCCCATCCCACTAATGACTCCCTGAGGTACTGGCCCATCTTGGCAAAGTTAGTCTTCCTAAAGTCTAAGACCCTCACCTTTGAATGGATTCTAACAGCCCTAGTCCTAATACTGAACCATACCATCTGGTGATCACTGGATGCAAAATGATCTCCCACTACAACATCAGAAACACTTTCACCATGGGTAAGCACCAAGTCCAGTATGGCCTCTTCACGTGTGGGGTATGCTACCAATTGCCTGAATAGTTCTCCCTGTAGAGAATCCAGGATCTCCTTACTTCTAGATGATACTGCAGCAGGAATGTCCTAATCAACATCTGGCATATTGAAATCCCCTGTCAGTATCACTTCCACTTTCTTAGCAATGCTGTGTATGTCTTCAATTAACTCTCTGTCCACCTCTTCCTCTTGTGAATGAGGTCTGTATTTCACACCAATGCAAATAGATTTCTCTTTCCCTCTTTCTAGTTTAATATACCTCCGTGGCATAAATGTTCAGGGAGAGAGCCTCTTTCAATTGAAAGCAAGTTCTGCTACGAGGGGACATGGGATGAGGGTGAAGGGAGATAGATTCAGGAGTGATATGCGGAAATATTTCTTTATGGAAAGAGTAGTGGATCCGTGGAATAGTCTCCCAGTGGAGGTGGTAGAGATGAGGACAGTAACTGAATTCAAGAAAGCATGGGACCAACACAGAGGATCTCTAAAGGCAAAAAGTGGACTGTTGTAGTTGTTATGGAAGGACAGACTAGATAGGCCATGTGGTCTTTTTCTGTCATCATATTTCTATGTTTCTATAACCCACAATGCCTCCTCTCTCCCTTTTAAGCTCTGTAATTCCAAAGCTTTAATAGAAGTTTTTACATATAGTGCCAATCCTCCTCCCCTTCTTCCTACCCGGTCCTTTCTGAATAAAGTATAGTCAGGTATAGTTACATCCCAATCATGGTTTTCTGTGAACCATGTTTCTGTAACTGCCACTAAATCCAAGTCAGCCACTCCCACCAAAGCTTCAACATCAGGGGTCTTATTTCCCATGCTACGGGCATTTATACACACTGCTTTCCATATGTTACCCCTGTTACCCATTCCCATAAAGGTATTTAATGTATCACTTACCTGGGGGCTTTCTTCACTCATCTCCAACTAATCTAGTTTAAAGGCCTCTTCAGTAGATTAGCCAGTCTACTACCAGACACGTTGACCTGTCTTGGACAGATGGATGCCATCTCTGCTCTGCAACACTTTAGAGTAAAAATAAATGTGTAGTATGTACAATGGTAGTGTGTTACCTGTTGGGACGTGTACAGCATGGATCCAGCAGTTACTGCACCGATTTGGATTCTAATGCATTCCGGCAGCAATCATGCTTAACAAGGATGCACTTAACGCCACCCATTGAGGTAGCATTAAGTGCACCCATGCTAACTGCAACATTGATGGTGAACGCACACTGTAAACTACCACATTAACTGAGCTGTGCAGACACATCCGTGCTCCGCTCCTACTCCACCTATTTCCCTCCCCATCACACACAAAGCAGATACCCACACTGTCTCTTTAGTGTGCATGCTGTTAGCATGGTCCTTTAGCACGCACTCAAGTTTGTGTTAACAGCTAGCACACCTTAGTAAATATGCTGCTTTGTGTTCATTTACCTGAAGGCTAATGTGCATTAAATTGTTTTTTTTTTTGCATGCTATAAATTTTTAATGTGTACTAACAGACCTAATGTGGTTATGACTGCACATCTCTGGAAATGACAATGTCACAAAATCAAGAGGCAGGCTTGGAAACTCTTTGAAGTGCAATCATTAAATAGATCTTAAAATCTGAGTCTAAATGGACCCCTACTTTGTGAAAGAACCAGTTTATTGTATTTTTATTTCCACAATGGTTAATTTTAAGTTAATCTAGTACTATAAATCTGTTTAACTTAAGTTTTATGTATAATCAATTCAAAGTAAATACATTCTATTCTTGCTTATTCCTAGGGCTGATAAATTGACTGCTTGATCTTCCTGTTAGAACACCTAAAGGAACCGATCGCCCCATGACTACCATTAACATGGGTGAGGGCAGTGTGAAACAATTTCGCTGTTATATTAGTGCTATAACTCTATGGCTTTCTTTTGCAAACTTTGGTTTGATATGAGAACCCCCCGACGTTAAAAATCTGTTAACCGAACTTGAATGGCAGCTGTTAATGGCCTGCTTGAACAATTTGATTTTCATAAGAGGCAATAACTGTGCATGAGAAATGCTGGATTTGTGTGCAGCTGTGTTTTCAAGTCACATACCACTGGGCAATTAGCCGATGCCAAGTGCTGTATTAACTAAAACAGTTACTTTTTTAAAAGCCTGCATTAGAATATGACATTAAAGAAGACTAGCAGCATGTATTAGTACAAAAGATTTGTGATTTGGGAAACAAGAATTACAAAACAAACAGAAAACTGAAAAAGTAAACAAAGACGCTGTTCAAAAATGTCTAATTAGATTTCTCTTAGATGTGTGTAAGAAACTCACTGTAGAACTTAGACTTTGTGAGATACAAGTTTAGTCAGTTGCCTAGCGCAGCTTTGTCTATGTGGCCCTGATGAACTATACCTTTGTATTCTGAGGGGTCTGCTGTCCCTCTGTTTTTCTGTCAGCCTTGCAGGGAGTAATTCAAACATATTCCAGAACTGCACTTCCTAAATCAGAAGAGGAAATCTGAGGGAATATTAGAGAGTGCAAAAGAGTACAAGCTATTTTTATTTTCTCAAAATAGAAAAAAGATACAAAGGGCCAGATTTACTAAAGATTTTTTTCTCTTAAACATAGAAAAATAAGTTGAAAGTGCATACTTAAAGTATGACACAATGGCATGTTTCCCATTTCCTCCTTTCCAAGCTCAAGCTTGTCTGTGTAAGAGACCTGAATGAAACAGTCATGGTAAAATGTGTCTCAGGTGGGTAGCATATTGGTGTGATGTGCATTTATTTCCACAAGAGTTTAGATGTATGTTGTGGCACTCTGAGGTTGAGATGGCAGAGGGCAAGGATGTGTGTATCTTGAGGAGGAGTGTCAGGGATATGTGTCTGGAGGAGTGTAAACGTGTCAAGGGTGAGTATGTTGGAGTATATGTGCCAAGGTGTATATGTGTGTAGGTATGTGCATGCTGAGTTGGCATTGTATTACATTGTATGTGCTGCATTGTGTGGTTTGTGTCGTTGGTGTTTGTTTTCACCATGTGTTTTGTTGTATTGTATGTGTGTGCATGTCTCACAGGCTACGTGCTTCTCAGCAGTGTGTTGGACATGTGTTTAAGTATCTGTGTGTGCAAAATTGTATGGACAGACAGATGGATGGAGTCACCCCAATAGGCGCTTTCACTTAAGTGAAACACAACTAAGAAAGACCTTAGTAAATCAGGCCTATAATTTACTAGTCGGCTAAAACTTAAAGGTAAGTTTACTAAAGATCATTAAGGGACCCTATATGCCCTTAACATATGTTATCGGCACCCTTGAGTGCTTAATGCTGTGGAAAGGGCTGATAACACTGCAGTAATGTACGCAAACGGCTCCCTTAGCACTAAGGGAAAAAGAGGTGAAGAGAGGGCATTAACTGGGCAGAGATGGAGCGGGATAGTGGGTGCTCCCTTATCACCAGCAGGTGTTACTATGCGTTATATCTCCCTGTGCTTGGAACCCTAACGCCACCAGGAAGCTTGTGGTAAGGGCTATTTTAGAGGGGAGAGAGCCTATTTAAATGTATGCAATGTGTATCACCCACTGTAGGTCCAAAATTAATAAGAGTAGTGCTCCATTGGCAGTAACAGCATGGTGCTCCATAATAAATAGCACCATGTTGCTGGTGCCAAATTGACAAAGGGGATATCACGTGGGTGATACAGTGGGGCTGGCATGTCCACTAGGCTGACAAGGCGACTGCCTAGGGAGAACATCTATGATGACTGGTATGACCCTGCTGTGACAGCAGCAATACACATACATGCTGCCACAGTTAGAAGGGAGTTGTGCACCCCCGCTGCTACCATGCTGCCATGTCAGTGTTGTGTAAGGGTGGGAGTGGCAGGAGAAATATATGACCTGGCTGTGTGTGTCAGGTGCAATGCTGCAGTTGTCACTGGCAGTGGGATGGCAAGCATGTCAGTAGCAGGTACAGTGGAACAGATTCTGCTCCCTCCCTTCCAAAATCTAAGCCAGAAGCACCTGTGCCCATATCCCCCCGTTGGAGGGTGGTAAGAACGGCATGGTGTGACTAGTTGCATGTGTGCTATCTCAATAAGCCCACCTGCAGCACTGAGGCAGTGGCTGGGCCATGCTTGCAGGGAGGGAGGGATTGGCCAGCATGCTGCCTACTACCTTTCTGTGGACCCTGGCACATGGCTAGTGTTCCTACTGGATGGGCTGGCCCTGGGATCAGGATGCCCCCCTCTTGTGCATATTGAGAGGATATGTGCATGTGGTGCTTAAAAATTCCACTGAGCCAGGAATATGATGCAATATGAAATCAGCCCATGTCAGAGGAAAAATGAGCACCCTGCTCTCTCACCTGACAAAGGATGACCATGTGTGAACCATTGACCCCTATATAAATCAGTGCATAATCACTTACAATCATCTGAACCACATGAGAGTCTAATTCAGCTCTTCTGGTCTACAAAATATGACATTAGTCCATCCCTGGCCCACAAGCATACACCAGGAAATGAGTACATTGGTTATTCTGCTAGGACACCCAGGATCTGGAATGTGTGTGTTCATGTATCATGGCCTGCCCCTTTGACTGGACATATGCCATATGTTTGACATAAATGTCAGTTGAACCAGCATACAGATCTAACAAGACCTCCTTCTCACACACCTACCTAACATACCCTGGTAGACAAGTATGGCACAGAGCCTGCAGATATCTAAGCAGACATAGGCATACCCCAAGTCCTCCAGACATGTTGCCTGACAATAACCACTTATATACCCATGGATTAATGAATCCACATGGCTGCTCTGTGGCAGCAAACACATGTCTACTATATGCATGTGCCAAGGGTCATGGGCTCAAGGTCAGCCTGTGGATCCAGAATGTTATCTGACTTGTCCAGAACTTTAGCATCATGTGCAACCTTTAACATATCAGCCAGCATAAGTCCACTGAGAAGATGCACCACCCATGGCTGAAAGGCAGAGCATACTAACAGCACTGACTCACTGAGCATGCCTGGACAATGGTGGAGCATTAAAGGAGGCCAAAGGGGTAGGTAAGAATGCCAACTTGCATCACTTTTGGACAGCAGGGTCATGTGCATCTGTGTATGTCTCTCCCCACAGGATTGTGAGCTGCAGCAATGCACTGTACATACACGTATTGCCCAGGCTTTCTGGCTGTGCACACAATATGCTGAAGGTCAGCTATTCAGTAACTCTGCATACAGTATGAGACCCCATGTACAAGCTGCCATGCTTCCTTGTGCTCATGGTAGGGGGGGGGGTGCCCACTGCGTCTGCAGGGTGGGACAGTGCATGTGCTACACTGGCCAGTTCTGCAGGGTCCATGGCTAAGGACATGTCATTATATGGGTGTGCAAGCATGGTATTATGTACAATGCTCATTGCCAAAAGCTGTGTAGAGGGACATGGTAGGTGGGTATTTGTCAGATGTAGGCCACTCTGGGACAACATGCACTTACAGCCTGTCTCTGGACCACTTTCCACTGTGCTTCACATTGAATAAGATGTACTTAGGTTCAAAATATAAAGGGTACATAATGAGGAGCAGAAGATTCTGGGTATTGGCTAAAACAGAGCGGTTTTCACAGGATGTATATGGGTCGGAGGTTAGGTATATTGCTGAGCCATCCTAATAGGGGTCTGCCATGGACATAGCCTGGATGCACACATCTGTTCATGCTGGGAGGCCACACTCACTCTGACTGAGCTATGACTATGTCACATATCTAGGCTGCCTGTGATTGATCTAATTGATTAGAATTCTCACAAAATGAGACTGGCATCAGTCTGCTGCTAGGTATGGTTGTGGCAGGCCCTTCAGCTTCAAGTCAGCACCCCACATTCCTGTCTAGCCTACACTCATTGTCAGGTTCCTTGGAAGAAGCTGCAACAACCATAGGGAAATGATAGGAGATGCTATAAAAGTGTACCTCACCAACAGGAGCATAACACTAAGCCCAGATAAGACAGTCCACTCCTGCATACTGCAAATGTGCAGAATACTAAGGGCCTGATATTCAAAAGGCATTTACATGGTTAACAGCCATATAACCATGTAAATGCCTGCTAACCGGATAGTTGATAGCACATACACAAACAGTGCTGTTGAATATCCCCAACTAAGTCCCCTATGCACCCCGATGCCAGTCAGCTAGCATTGGGGCATGCTGGGGCAGAATGGAGGTGGGGACTGGTGCTAACCATGCAGCACTGATATTGGAAGCTGCACGGTTAGCACTCGGTGCCTATAAAATAGGCTAGGAAAACCCTCACCTGTCTCATAAGTGCCGAGGCTAACCATGCAGCATCCAATATTGATGCTGCACAGTTAGTCTCAGCAGCTTAAAGGCAACACAGCCAGACCCAGATATTCACTTCTGTTACCGTGGAAGTGAATATCCATGGTTTGGGGTTCGACGTGTGTGGCTAAGCAGCAGCAGCGCTTAGCCCTATCCAGTTGAATATCAGACTAGCATTACACACTGAAGACCATGCCTGTAGCTTGCAGTGCAATAGATCTGCTACAGGACCTGGAGCATCTATTTGCTGTAGTTTTTGCTTTGGGGACCAGATGATGTGTGCCCTTCCTCACATTTAGGGTGACTGGTGAAAAAGGTCATTTGCACATGCAGCACAGTGGACCTCTGAATGCGACTGTTGGATGGTGTTGGAGGTAGAGGAGGGACGGGCATCTTGCCCTCACATGTGGTGTGGCCTTTGGAGCAGAGATGTATGCTGCAGCTGTGTGTCTGTTATGCAGCTACTGTACTGCCTGTCCAGTGTAGTACATACAAGTGTACCACTGTGGGCAGGCCCAAGCTGTGCTGCACTACTGTCTCAGAATGTGCCAGCCACATGGTTTTATGTCCTGGATTCCTGCCATTGCAGGAAGGGTCCTGCTGTCTCTTGGTTTGTACATTTTTCAATGGAGCAAGGTATGAAGGTGTAACCTAATGGAGGAGTGGCCTAGTGGTTGGGGCAAGGTACTTCGGGCCGGAAGGTCGGGGGTTCAAATCCCACTGGAGGACAGCAACCTTGGGCCGGAAGGACTGGGGTTTCTAGTCCCACAGGTGCTCCTTGTGGTCTTGGGCAAGCCACTTAACCCTCCATAGCCCATGTTCTCTGTGTGCTGTGCTTTCCTGTCTAATCAATGTGTTTATACCTCAAAAATTTCCTGTCATGATTTGACAATTTCCATTCTGTAATCAAACCGCTGCTGATCGCTGGAAGTAGCAGTATACAAATGTATACTAAATAAATAAATAAATAAATAAGTACTGGCTTTGTAAGCAGTAGACCAGGATTTGAATCCCACCTGTGCTCTCCCTGGCTGTGGGCAACTTGCTTTGATGTATTTATTTATTATACTGCCAGAAATAGTCAGGTGTCTGCATTGCCTGGGGGACACACATGATTTTTGTTTTTAATGTGTTCTGCTAGCATGTTGGGTTGGCAAACATGCACGTTGCACTCATGCCCATCTGACAGCATGATCTTATTGGCTCTGCAGTAGCCCATTGCAAAGGGTTGGACATGTTCACCCTGTAGATGTATGGCACACGGGTTGTACATAATTGGTATATTTCATCATAATTGGGACTGAACATCTTTGGCTCCATTACATAAACGCAATACATGCAGGCACATCAAGCTCCTGGGATAGCCACCTGCAGGGATAATCACACGTCCTTACTTACTCCATTTGGCCAATATAAGAGACACTTATCCAGTTGTTCTATGCATATCTGTCAGTAAGATTGCATAGAAACATAGTAACAAAGAAACATGACAACAGAAAAAGACCACATGGCCTATTTAGTCTGCCCTTCCATATCAACTATAATAGTCTCCTTTTTCACCTTTAAAGATTCTCTGTGTTTGTCGCATGCTTATTTGAATTCAGATACTGTCCTCGTCTCTACCACCTCCACTGGGAGACTATTCTATGCATCTACAACTCTTTCTGTAAACAACTATTTCCGCATATTACTCCTGAGACTATCCTCTTTCACTCTCATCCTCTGTCCCCTTGTAGCAGAGCTTTCCTTCAACTTGAAAGAGACTCTCCTGTGCATTTATGTCATAGAAGTATTTAAATGTCTCTATCATATCTTCCCTATCCTTCCTTTTCACTAAAGTATACATATTAAGATCTTGGGGCTCGATTTTTGAAAGGCATCTACACGGTTTGCAGCCCAGTAAACCATATAGATGCCTTCGTTGGGGATATTCAATGGCACTTACATAGATTTAAAAAATCAGAATCAGGCAAAAGTTCAACATTATTCTAACATTATTGTTTGTACATTTATCTTCCATGAATTCCTTTTTCATTTTGGAAGTTGCCAAAAATGATAACTACAAGCAAAATATGTGTGATTTCAATATTATGCAAGCCAAGCAGAGTGCAGCCTTTCCTAGTTTCTTTCTTAATTTTCTGATTCTTAATTCTGATCCTTAATCTAGAAATATTAGTTCCAAAAAAAGTTTAGCATTAGCACTGCAAGCTTGATAAACTAAAGATGTCCTGCCAAATGCAAAATAGCATGCTAACTACACAAGTGTAGCCATTTAAGAACATAAGATATGCCACACTGGGTCAGACCAAGGTCCAACAAGCCCAGTATCTTGTTTCTAACAGTGGCCTAGTGGTTGGGGCAAGTTACCTCAGGCAGGGGTTTCAAATCCTACTAGAGGATAGCAACCTTGCGTTGGAAGGACTGGCGTTTATAGTCTCACAGGTACTCCTTGGGCAAGTCATTTCGCCCTCTTTTGCTTCAGGTACAAAAACATACGTTGTGAACCCTTTTGGAGACAAGAGAAAAAAATATATACGAGGTGTGACAAAAAAGAATTGAGAATGTGGCAGCCATACCCATGACTCAATGCCAATTGGCTAACTGCTTATATCACTGTGTTGTGCAACATCTCACCACTGTTCTGCTACAATATTTTCATCTCTCTCACTCTCTTTTTATTTTTCAGATTTTTTTGTAGCAACACTGCTCCATCGCTTTGTCACGCAACTGGAGGTGGCAGAAATATGGAGCAAAGAATCAACTTGAAATTTCTGGAGAAGACCCAGAGTTCATTAGCCGAGTCATCACAGGAGACGAGACTTGGGTCTTCCAGTATGACGTTGAAAGCAAGATACAGAGTATGCAGTGGAACACTCAACTATTACCCAGACCCAAGAAGGCGTACATGTCCAAATCAAGCATCAAGGTAATGCTGATCAAATTCTTAGACCAGAAGGGAGTGGTCCATCATGAGTTTGTGCCTGAGGGACAGACAGTCAATCAGCACTTCTACCAGCAGGTCATCAATCACCTCCATGACTGGGTTCAGGGCAGCAGGCAGGCTCTTTGGAGAGACAAGTTGTGTCTGCTCCAAAACTACAATGCGCCCACACAAACTACGCTCAGTGTGAGGCAGTTCTTGGCCAACAAACAGATCACAGCTCTCGACCGCCCTCCTTATTCCCCAGATCTTGCACCGTGCAACTTCTGGCTCTTCCCCAGCCTGAAGACTGTGCTCAAAGGAACTCATTTTGCCTCTGTAGAAGAGATCAAGGCCACTGTGACGAGGGAGCTGAGGGACCTCAAGAAGAAGGACTTTACCGAGTGCTTCTGTACGTGGCAAAAGTGAATGCAGAAGTGCATTAACTCTGAGGGGGGATTACTTTGAAGGGGACAATGCGTAATTTCTCTGTAGATTTTGTAATAAAACATTTATGGGACAGTCTCATTTCTTTTTTGTCACACCTTGTACAGTACCTGAATGTACACCGCTTTAATTGGTAGAAAAACGGTATATAAGTCTAGTTAAATAAAAATAAAATAAGTGACCAATCTAGGTCACAAGTACCTAAACGTTTTCCCAAAAGACACAGGTTCCACAATGGATATCCTGGGTCCCCTTTAACAATGTTTTACCGACCTTTCCTCCAGGAACTTGTCCAAATATTTTTTAAACTCGACTACACTAACAGCTTTTACTACATCCTCCGGTAATAAATTCCAGTTTGATTACACGTTGAATGAAAAAATATGTTCTCTTATTAGTCTTAAATAGATTATTACCCTGTAGCTTTATTGCATGTCCCCTAATCTTTCTATATTCTGATGATGTAAACAATCAATCTACGTTTACCCATTCTACTCCAGTCGTTAATTTATAAACCTCTATAATATCTCCCCTCAGCTGTCTCTTTTCCAGGTTGAAGAGCCCTAACCTTTTTAGCCTCTCTTCATAGGGGTATCCTTCCATCCCCTATACCATTTTGTTAGTGCTTCTCTGTACCTTTTCTAATAATGCTATATCCTTTTTAAGATACGGCGACCAGAATTGCACACAAAATTCTAGGTGCTGTCGCACCATGGAATGATATAGAGGCATTATAATATCCTTTGTTTTATTTTCCATTCCTTTCCTTATGATACCTAGCATTCTATTTGCTCTCTTGGCTGTAACTGCACACTGGGTGGAGGGTTTTAAAATGTTATCCACGATGACACCTAAATTTTTTTCCTGGGTGGTGGTTCCTAATTTAGAACCTTGCATTGTGCAACCATAGTTTGGGTTGTTCTTTCCTAGGTACATAATTTTGCACTTGTCCACATTAAATTTCATCTGCTATTTGGATGCCCAGTCTTCCAACTTATCAAGATCCCCTTGCAATTTTCCCAAATCCTCATGGGTTTTGACAACTTTAAATAGTCTTGTGTCATCTGTAAATTTGATAACCTCACTCATTATTCCCATTTCCAGGTCATTTATGAATATGTTAAAAAGCAGAGGACCCAGACCAGATCCCTGGGGTACTCCACTATTCACCTTTCTCCATTGGGAAAATTGGCCATTTAGCCCTAACCTCTGCTTTCTATCTTTTAACCAGTTCCTGATCCACAATAGTGCACTGTCTCCTATCCCATGACTTTTTAATTTTGTCAATAGTCTCTAATGAGGGATCTTGTCAAAGGCTTTCTGAAAGTCCAGATACACTATATCAACCGACTCACCTTTGTCTACCTGTTTATTCACACCTTCAAAAAAACATAACAGATTACTAAGACAAGACCTTCCTTGGCTAAAGCCATATAGGCTGTTTCCCATTTAAGCCATGACTATCTACATGTTCAATAATTTTGTCTTTATGATGGTTTCTACCATTTTTCCAGTACTGATGTCAGGCTCACCAGTCTGTAGTTTCCCGGAACACCCCTGGAACCCTTTTAAAAATTGGTGTTACATTGGCCATCCTCCAATCTTCAGGTATTACAGATGATTTTAATGATAGTTCACAAATTACCAATAGCAGTTCGGCAATCTCATATTTCAGTTCTTTCAACAACCTTGGATGTATACAATCTGATCCATGTGATTTGCTACTCTTCAGTTTATCAAATAGTTGTAATACATCTTCCCAGTGCTTCAACATTTCTTTCAATTCTTAAGCAGTATCACCTTTAAATACCACTTCAGTCATGGGTAACATCCCTACATCTTCCTCAGTAAAGAACAAAGCAAAGAATTCATTCAGTTTCTCTGCTATGACCTTGTCCCCCTTTAGTGCCCCATTTACCTCTCTATCATCTAATGGTCCAACTGACTCTCTCACAGGTTTTTTGCTTGCTTGCTTTGTACTTTAAAAGTCTTTATTATGTGTTTTTGCTTCCACAGTTTTAGTTTTTTCTTAACTATTTTCCTCATTTTATCATAGTCTTCCTTTCGAAAGTTAAATGGTAGTACTGTGAATTTCCTTACCATCTCTCCTCCATTAATTAAATCAAACACGATCATGCTGTGATCACTATTGCCAAATGGCCCAACACCCTTATCTCTTGCACCAGATCTGGTGTTCCACTAAGGACTAGGTCCAAAATGGCTTCCCCTCTGGTTGGTTCATGAACCTGCTGCTCCAAGAAGCAGTCATTTATTTCATCTAGAAACTTTATGTCCCTAGAATGTCCTGCCATGATACTGTCCCAGTCAATACTGGGGTAATTGAAGTCACCCATTATTATTACTGTGCGGTAACTTTTGTTAGCTTCCCTGATTTCTTTGAGCATTTCTTCATCCATTTGTTCATTCTGGCCAGGCGGTTGATAGTACACCCCCGCTGCCATTGCCTTCCCCTTTTTAAATGGAATTTCAATCCATAGAGATTCTACAGCAAATTTTGTTTCCTGCAAAACTTTAATCCTTTGTGACTCAATGCCCTCTCTAACATAGAGCGCAACCCCTACACCAATTCGATCAGCTCTATCATTACGATATAGTTTGTTCCCAGATATCACAGTGTCCCACTGGTTGTCCTCCTTCCATCATGTCTCTGAGATACCAGTCATATCTAATCTCTCATTCAGTGCTATATATTCTAACTCTCCCATCTTATTTTTTAGACTTCTAGCATTTGCATACAAGCATTTTAGAGACTGTATTTTATTCATATTAATGTGGCTATCAGTGGGCAGGGTAATTTGGAATCTTTAAGCTCTGTCTGCTCCATACTCAAGGGTATTTTGGCTACTTTGTCGTTGTTGGAACCTCTCTGCTGATATGCCCTAACTTCATCCTTTTGGTAGTAGCCTTCAATTATACATTGTTCCGAACCATGCACTCATGGGCGACTATAGACTCTCCCTATTATCTAGTTTATAAGGTTAATGCCAGTAGCCAAGTTCCATCCTGGTTAAGGTGAAGCCCATCCATTTAGAAGAGCCCTTCCTTTTCCCAGAATGTCCCCTGTCAGCATACATCAGCATGACATTATGCCTAGCATAGGTGTCATGGCTTTTTCCCAGACCTTGGATTTCAAACAGCTTTGTTACTCTAGTGATGTCAGTCTCCAAACTTAATGAGGGTAATTTACAAGATGAGATTAGCTCTGACCCCCTGGTGATGTCAGTCTCCGGGCCTGATGAGATTGGTCTGCAGACCCTCCTTGCTAAATCAAGTGATAGCAGACCTCAAAGGGAGGTGCTGGAAACAATAGCAGACCTCAAAGGGAGGTACTGGAGAAAACTCACTATAAAGGACAGAAATACTTCCTCTTTCTCTCTTTCTCCCTATTCATCGGACATGAAGGACAGGAGGTTCTGACAATCACTTCTCTTCACCCCTCCCCCCTCTTTCTCTCTCTGATCTCTCTCACACACACATGCACACACATAGAGTCTTTCATATACTCTATTCTCTCTCACACTTCACACATGCACACACACACACAGATTCATTGAGGCACACTGAAGCAGCTCTGTAACAACCACTATATAACTCTGTTCTGTACCTATGTAATAAGCCTATTTTGATATAAAACTCTTTTTCCAAGCCACACCAGTTTTGGTTGTCTTATTTGTGCTGCTTACCCTTCTGTCTCTGTGAAATGAACCCAGGACCAAACGGAGCGTAGCCAAAAGTAGAGAACGGAGAAAGATTACTTTATCAGAAGATTACATTTTCCGGAAGATTACATTTATGGGGGCCGTCTCAGACTTCACAGCAGATCTCCAGTTGGGTAAGTAATACTTTTGTTTGATACATTAAAGTGGATTTCAGACAGGGTGCGACAGGAAAATCAAAAGCCCTTGTGACCATTTGTTTTGTGGGTTAGACAAGGTGAGATTTTTATTGTCAAAAGGCTCTGTAATAATCCTGAATTTTAATATTACCTACACGTAGGGACATTACATAGAGTGGCTTGCAATTTTCTTATTTGTAGGTAGAGGCTTGTTACGGTTTGTTATAAGGCACAGATTTTTCTCTAGTATTTGAGCTGCTAAGAAAAGACAGAGAGATAGTCCAGCTTTAGTTTGGAAGTGGTACATAGGTAAACAGTCCCTCATTGAATACAATATACATCTTTCCTGGTAACACTGTTACCTCCTGTCCCTTTACCTTTTATTTCTCAGTCTCCTGTCAGGTATAACTGACAATTCTGTTTATCTCCTAACACCCTTCTTACTATAATTTCATCCTGAACTTCCACCCTGTTAAAAGGTGGTAAGCACTTTTTTATTCAGGTATAATTTTAAGGCGTTGTCTTTATGCTAGTACTCTTTACTGAACACCCATAAAATTTATGCCATTCCAACTATAATTCTATGTCTCACTTCTTCATAAATGTGAGCATTCCTCCTTCCAAAGTTGCACATTTGAGATAGTCGCATAAAACAAAAAAAAAAAAACACATAATAAGCTAGGCCCCTGTACCAACTACGGTCTTTCTGCAGTCTCAAATATGGAAGCCTTTGATTTTAAAGAACTGAAACAAATAGTACTGACATACTGTAAGAGGAATGGTGGTCCCTTTGAAGGTGAATTCCCTGAGTCATCATGGTATAATATTCAAAGACAAATGTTAAACCATTATCAAGAATTCAAAAAGAAAACAAATAAAAGAAAATGCCTTTTTATTCAAGGCATGTGCAGGGGGCTCATTAGCATGAAACAGGACAATACTGAACTGACTTCTCATTGTACACAATTGACCAAAGACCTTGAGGAGGCACAAATTTTCATTTCTATGCAAAGGTGATACAAGCCACAAATTATTTTATAACTGTTAGTGATCAATTAGAAGCACTTAAACTTGAATTGAGGCACGTTAAGGATCAATTGGCCTCTGAAAGACAAAAGAAATATACGCCCTGGCCAACACCCATTTCTCCCTCAGCCCCCTATGCCTATGACACACCCTATAAGCCATGCATCCAAGCTATTGAGAAACAAAAGAATACGGAAGTATGCATAGCTGGACTTAGGAATGGAAAAAAATAAAGCTGAATCAGAGGAAGAAAATCCTGATAGTTCATCTCAGCCAGAACAGAGCAATAACCAGGACCTGTGTCAAGAGAATAATTCAGATGACTCAGACTCGGCACCCAGTACCGAACTCAGAGCACCAGTTAAAGTGATGCTGCAGGACAATTTAAAAGATAGGGACATGGAAAGGATAGTTGAGAAAACTGGCCCTATGCCTTTTAATGTTAATGACTGGTGCAAATGGGCCACTGATATTCTGATTCACTGGGGTCTAGGGAAATACAGAAGAAAACAATCGAACTTTGATAGACTTATGCATCTGGCTCTGGGGCCACACTATTATAAAGTTGGCTCTCTCACTCACCCATACCTGTTGGTTAAAAGGGGCATTGAGAAACTATTTCACTGTTCCCCAATGCAAGTATTTAAAATTATTTCACCTCTACCAAATGATACACTGGAAGAGTTTGCATATAGAGCCTGGATTTTAAAAGCAGTTCTTAATGAGCAGGAGTCCTGGCCCAATGCAGAAGATTATGGGGAGAGCACGCATAAGGCATTTTTATTAGAATTGCTATCCCCTGAGATTACAAAACACCTTCTGTTATTTTCTGAAGACCCTAAAGCAACCCCTTTTGATACTTTAATGCTCAGAATTGGGTCTGTTTGGAAAACCCAGCCCTCGCAGGTCATAACAGTATCAGATGCACAGAAGTGGCAAGCTGAGGGATCCTCCCAATACACAAAAAACACAGACAAAGGATACCAAGGACAGACACCTTGGAGAGGACAAAGTAGAGGTACTTTTAGAAACTCCTCAGGTTACATTCCCTTTCAGGAGCTCAAAGCACAGAAGATGGATTAGAAAAGGAGAAAATTAAATGGGAACAGGACAAACACATACTGCAGGTAGAACTAGATAAATTAAAACAGGACTTACAAGCAGCTCAGGACAAACACAAGGCTAGTGCATAGGGGTGTCCTGACCTCCTGGGTTCAGATATCAAAATGTCTCAAGCCTTCATAGCCCAGCCTGCCTCCATTCTCTCAGCAGAGGACTCAATTCTAGAGCCTCTGGATGATGAAACAGATACAGGCCCAGAATACAGTTTAAGGCTTGTAACATCCTTGATACTGGACTCTTGTGGTCGCCCCAATGTTATCAGTAGAATAGGGGGTCAGGATAAACTAGCTTTGATTGACACAGGGGCTGGAATTAGTTTTACAAACAGAGCTTCTCCCACTGCAGATCATAAAAATATGGAAATTTATGAAATTCAAGGAATTAATGACACAGCTTCCAAATGTGTGGCTATCCCAGTTAAATGGGGTATCCCTGTGCACAGTGAACAAAACAAGGAATGTTGGAAACCACTGCCTCCACTATAGTGAACACACCAAAAGAAATAATTGGAATTGACGTTCTCAACCAGTTAAATTTGGTGGTGGATATGGCTAATCTTAAATTGTGGCAGTATTCAGGAACTTCAAGTGCTTCTAAAACTGTAGTGCATGAAGTCATTCCCATGCAGTTAGCAACTCAGTGCACCAAGACAGCTCAGCAGTATGATCTGTGTGTAATTCCCTCAGAGGTGGCTGATATTCCAGTCTGGGCTCAAGACAAGTTAGATTGTGGGAAAATGCACACAGAAATACTGTTGGAAGGCAAAGATCTTCCACCACAGAAACAATACCCAGTACCTCATCAGGCTATAGAACCAGTGACTAAAATTGTGAAGATACTGGAGGAGAGGGGTCTGATTAGACCTATTTCTTCCACATGCAATTCACCAGCCTGGCCGATAGTTAAACTGGGGGGGTTCCTTCAGGCTCACTGTGGACTTCTGTGCCCTGAATCAAGTTTCAAAATCTGTAGTGCCCGTGGTAGCCTCATACCCTGAAATGATCTCTAAACTGAACCCCAAATGTAAACTTTTCTCTGTTTTAGACATATCCAATGGGTTTTGGAGTCTGCCCCTGGCCCTTGAATGCCAGTACAAAACAGCCTTTCAGTGGCTGAATAAACAATATGCATGGACTGTGCTTCCACAGGGCTATAAGGATTCCCCCCTCAATATTTCATAAATACATGCAGGAAGCCCTGTCATTATTGTCTTGCAGAGATAATATAATTCAGTATGTAGATGACATTCTGATTCAGTCTGAGAATGAAGCTGTACACTGGAATCATGTAAGATAAGTTTTAAAAGCCCTCTTACAAGCTGCTCTTAAAGTTAATTCTGCCAAGGCTCAACTGTGCAAATCACAGGTTTCCTTTTTAGGGGTTACAATTGGCCAGGATGGTAAATATGTAGATTCTCAGAGGATAGAGCTGATACAGAAACTTCCACTTCCTACAGATCAGAAATCACTCCAGTCATTTCTAGGGCTCACTGGTTTCTGTTGTGACTACATGCACAATTATGCTGAAGTGGCAGCTCCACTTTACTCCCTGCTAAAAAGTAAAAGTTATGTTTGGGAGGAAGAACATACAGAAGCAGTAACTAAATTAAAGCACATTCTGACTTTTGCTCCTGTTCTTGCACACCCAGATCACACACAACATTTTTTCCTGTACCCTGTAGTTGGAGAGAACAGTATAGGTGCAGCTCTAACACAACGCCTAGGAGGAGTAGATCGCCCTATTGCCTTCTGTTCCAGAGTTCTCACTTCTCCTGAACTCAGAATGGGAAACTGTGAAAAACATGTACTGGCTTCCTATGCTGCTATGCAGAAATTTACATACATCATTGGTGCTCAAACCACATACATATGCAGCCATCACACCCCCCTCAAATTCATTGTAGAGGGAAAGTTAGCATGTAGCAAGATTAGGACTGAGAGAATAGTCCAGTGGACTCTCATGTTGCAAGCACAGAATGTAAAGTTTGAATTGTTGAAAGAACCTAATGTGCAAGTGGCTGGAATCTTGCTGGAGGGGCAACCTCATGACTGTCAGTCCTCACCCAGTGCCCCTAATCACATGATCTTTAGGGAACTAGGACTAGACAAAATGTCACCTTTTCTTCCTACAGTATATATTGATGGTAGTAGCCAATGTGAAGGAGGCAGGCAACTAGCAGGTTTTGCAATTGTACAATTGGACTCAAATAACCAAGTGGTACTGCAGAGACAGTATTCCTGTGGGTCAGCATCAGCACAGTAATGTGAGCTGGCTGCTTTTGTGGCTTGTATGCAACAATATCAGGATTCACACCCAGAGATACAAATCATTTTAGATTCTGATTATGTCTTTAAAAGTGCCATTGCCCTGTTACCCTGGTGGCTGGCAAATAAATTTAAATCTACAGATGGGTCCACAGTGAAAAATTCATCACTGTGGACTATGGCACAAGAACTGAGTGAGAAGTTTCAGAGAGTACATTTAGTTAAAGTAAAGGCACATAGGAAGAAAGGCCCTTTAGTGAAAGGAAACACATTAGCAGACTCACTAGCCAAGGAAGCATGCCATGCAGGCCTCATATGGCCCTGGTATGAGCAAACACGCATGGTTGCTATTGCTACACGTTCCACAGATTATGATCAGATAATACCACCAGATTACTTCGTAGCACTGCAGACGAAGGACCCTGAGCTTTCCAATTTGAGGAAGCTTGTGCAGGATGCCCCTAAATAACCTATATCAGCACACACCCTTTCTCACACTCACTATAGAGAAAGACATTCTATGTGCAAAAAGAGAGGAAGGCTTGGTTATAGCTATCCCTAGAGCTCGAGGTAAAGAATGGATGCATTGGGTTCATGGTGCAGGTCCTATGGGACACCCTAAAGCAGAAGAAATGCAGACTATCCTTAATAGGTTGGTATGGTGGCCAGAAATGAAACATAATATACAGGATCATGTTTCCTCCTGTGTAATCTGTGCTTCATTTGGGAGACAACCTAAAAAGAGAAGGGGACAGTTAATGAGAGCACCTCCTCGTGGCACATTTGAGAGATTGCAAATAGATCATGTGGGCCCTCTTCCGTTAACAGCTAGGAAAAATAGATTTTTGCTCACTGTTGTTGATTCCTTTTCTTATTGGGTAGAAGCATTCCCTGTCCCAGATCAAACTGCTCGAACCACTGCAGAAATCCTAACTATGCAATTTTTTACATGCTGGGGCATTCCCAAGACTACTGATTCTGATAATGGTCCTGCATTTGTTTCTCAGCTCATCAAGGAATTGTTTGATTTTCTAGGCATAGAACAACAACTCCACATTCCGTACCATCCACAGGCAGCAGGGCAGGTAGAAAGAATGAATCGAACAATTAAGGCCCACCTCAGCCCTATGCTTACATGTTTTATCAGTCTTTGTTTTCAGATACCACCTGAAGACAGCATGGACAGCTGCTTTCTGAAGACAGCACGGACAGCTGCTCTCTGAACAAAAGTTGCTTGAAGATGGGAACTATTTACTTCTGCTGTATAGTTGATGTATCCTAGATACTGGACATGTATCTAATAGTTATGTAAATAAGTAGTAAAAATTATTTTGGTTGTTGCATAGTGTAAGTGGGGAGCACTAGTTTACTCCCTATTAGAGTGAAACAAGTTAGCTTTTATTATGTCTCGGTTTCCTGTTGTTCTTGTATCTGCTCTCTTCTACCCAAGTCTCATTACAGGAACTATCATCCGAATATGCATGATTGGCTGGGCTAACTCCACAGATGGGGTATATCGCTATCAATAAATACCCCCACCTTTCCCGAAAGGAAAGGATCTGGTCATTCTGAGTTTCTGTTCCATACAGGACAAGCCAGTGTTCTACTCATTAAACATCACTCAAGTACAGTGGGTGCCACCAGTTTCCACTTCTCTAGAAAGGACACAAGAATTGAGGGCAACTCCAGAACATTACTTTTTAGGTCCTCCTGCCTTGATTTTGTGCAATGTTTCTTTTTCAGTTGCTCCCAGAATGCATGACATCCGCCTTCCTAAGAACACTTTGTTGTACAGTTCAAACAATACCTGGTGCAGTCATACACCACTGGTCTCCATCACCATTAACGGGACAACTTATTCCACACCGCTGGTTACCAGTGACTCTATGGACATTCCAGACTTTATCTCATATGCTGTGCATCCATTACCACTTGGCATGGGAGAAGAGACACTACATAAACTGCTCAACTTTACAGAACTCCATGCCTGATCACCTTAAAACAACATCCACTGAAGTGAATCACACCATCACTTATGAGAATGGACACACTTGCTACAAGATGCTCATGCGTCTGTGTGGAAATTGTTATTTGGTTACTCACCTACTGCTGATCATGTCTTTAATGTTTTTATTCACCCTATTATTATTTTAACTGCTGTACAAATATTGCTATGCATTATCATAATTTTCCTGTGTTGTAAAATGAAACAAATGTACATCTCCTTGCAGCGCATGTCGTACAGAACATCAACAACATTTTAAGGTAGTTACACTGAATTTCTCCAGCATGTACCCCTACATTCAGGCTAATGTGGCCTGCTAATTTGGCTAATTTGGCATTTCCTATTACATTGAATACCAGAGTCAGCTGCAGTCTAGTATTGCTTCCTATCCTCACTCATAGCATCCTGGTACCTTTTGGCTTTAACCTCCTCAGAAATTCCAAATTCCTGCAGCCCTTATGCACTGTTCACTCTCTCTAAGATGGGCACTGAGGTAGCATATTGGGTCCCCCCCCCCCCAGTAGTGGCTGCCCTACCTAAGACACGAGGTTTGGACTCATAAGGGGACTTGTTTATCTCTAGAACACTAGAGACAGTACTGTGCAGGACAGGGGACCTGCTGGACATAGCAAGGTATTTAATACAGGAGATATTAGACAAGCTGCCTACTAACATGTAATTGCAGCTGGGACAGGTACCACAGGTTTGCTTCCACCATTTCCAGGCACAAATAATAAATAAAAATAAAAAAAAGGTGTGGGAGATGTCAGCATACATCAGCATGACATTATGCCTAGCATAGGTGCTTGGCTTTTTCCCAGACCTTGGATTTCAAGCAGCTTTGTTACTCTGGTGATGTCAGTCTCCAAACTTAATGAAGGTAGTTTACAAGATGAGATTAGCTCTGACCCCCTGGTGATGTCAGTCTCCGGGCCTGATGAGATTGGTCTGCAGCCCCTCCTTGCTAAATCAAGAATGGCAGACCTCAAAGGGAGGTGCTGGAAACAATAGCAGACCTCAAAGGGAGGTGCTAGAGAAAATTCACTATAAAGGACAGAAATACTTCCTCTTTCTCTCTCTCTCTCTCTCTATTCATCGGACATGAAGGACAGGAAGCTCTGACAATCACTTCTCCTCCCCCCTCCCCCCCCTCTCTCTGATCTCTCTCACACACACATGCACACACATAGAGTCTTTCATATACTCTATTCTCTCTCACACTTCACACATGCACACACACACATAGATTCATTGATGCACACTGAAGCAGCTCTGTAACAACAACTATATAACTCTGTTCTGTACCTATGTAATAAGCCTATTTCAATATAAAACTCTTTTTCCAAGCCACACCAGTTTTGGTTGTCTTATTTGTGCTGCTTACGCTACTGTCTCTGTGAAATGAACCCAGGACCAAATGAACCCAGGACCAAACCAAACCGGAGTGTAGCCAAAAGTGGAGAGCAGCGGCGGAAGATTACATTACAGTTCAGAAGATTACATCCCCCAGATTCTAACAAATCTAAAACCCTCATCCTTGCACCACCGTCTCATCCACGCATTGAGACTCTGGAGCTCTGCCTGCCTTTTGGGTCCTGAGCATGGAACGGGAAGCATTTTGGAGAATGCTATCCTGGAAGATCTGGATTTCAACTTCCTACCTAAAAGCCTAAATTTGGCCTCCAGAACCTCCCTACCACATTGTCCTATGTCATTGGTACCGACATGTACCAAGACAGCAGACTCCTTCTCAGCACTATCTAAATCCTTGCCTAGGTGGCGTGTGAGGTCTGCTACCTTCGCACCAGGCAGGCATGTTACCAGGCGATCCCCGCATCCACCAGCCACCGAGCTGTCTCGTATATTCGCGTTAATGTTACCAGCAGTGGTAAATGTCCCAGAGGGCAGGGAGAGGGTGGAGAGTAGGGGTCAATGGGCAGGGAGTGGGTGGGGAGAAGCCCCTGCTACACTAACGCTGTAACATTAACACCAGGATTCTACCACCAGTGAAAATCTGTCTGTAAATACACTTTTGCAGGAGAGAGAGACCATTTCAGTGTCAGCAATGTACAGCATAGACAGGGAGTCCAAACAGGTGATAGTAGTGCTCCATTTGTAGCAACAGCATAATGCCCAAGTAGGAAAGGGCACTATGGTGATGGTGCAAATGGGGCAAAGGAGGGTGCAGGTGGGTCATGCAGTGGGGGCAGCTGGGGCACAGGGCAGATTAGGCAGTCACCTAGGTGGCACATAGGAACACAAAAACAGCAAGACAGCATCTGACCAAATGCAAATATGCCCAGTATTCTGTATTCCACAGTGTCCCATCCAGGGTACACATACCCAGCAGGTACCCTAAACAGCACACAGGAATGACTATGCTGGTAATGGGGCAGGCAGTGCAAATCTGAGGACCAATCTAACAAGGGTCTACAGACCTTCCCCAGGAAACGTCCCAAACTGTTTTCAAACCCAATGAAATGAACACCCTTTACTACAGCCCCTGGTAAGGCAGTGCAGGGTTAGACCACACATCGTCTGAAACATATTTACACCCAGTAGTCCAAACTGGGTACACTGTAGCTGCATTACATGTCCCCTAGCCTTTCCAGAGTCTGCTGGCATAAAACAATCTACCTATGTTTACCTGGTCCACTCTAGCCAATAGTCTGTAGAACTCCAAGCTGACACCCCCCAGCTGTCTCTCCCCAGGCAGAAGGGACATAACATTGGCAGGTAGTGATAGGGGGGGATGTGCAGATGTCCATGTATGCCCCCCATCCTGGCCCCCAAACCCTAGGCACCCGCCTACCCACACATTGGATGGCCTGGGACTGTGCACTGCCAGCACCGACAGCACATGGGTATGTCAGCATTGCGGGAGGGGAAAGGTTGATGATGGAGATGGCAGAGGCACCCACCTGCAGCAAACCAAGGCTATGCCCTGTTCCATTGCACCCTGCTCAGTGCAACATGTCAAGGTTTGTCTGATGGGAAACATGTTGGCTCCAGGGACAGAGGTGTTTATGTAGCAGCACTGTGTTACACTGCACATAGTTGGTGTGCTGTGGAGCAGAGGGTCATTGGTACAGGTCCCAGCTGTGGATCCTTTAGTGCATGTCCCAATCTTTTACCCCACATTATGAATACACCACCAACATGTGCAATCCCCAATTCAGCGGCCACAGGGGTACAAACACCCTCAAAGACAGGCTCCACTATACACAGCTTGATGGAGAGTCAGGCTGTTGGCTCCTGCACACGGAGCAGCAGTTAGCACCAGAACACTACTACTATCTCCTGAACGATGAGCACACCTTAGCAATGCCTGCACTGAGATTGGAGCCAGAGTGGCGGCCAGGATTGCTACACATCCCCAGTGTTGCACAGTTCTTCGGTAAGCATGTGTGTGCGTATTTCTATCCATTGTTTTGTGGCGTTCTACACCTCACTGAGCCTTGCACTGCCTACACTGTTTCCAACGTTAGCCTGCAAATGTGCATGATGAGGAGCAAGGTATTGTGGGTATGGCCCGAACAGGGAGGATTGGCCAGGATGCATCTGCATCAGGGGTAGAGCAATGGCTGGTATGTCGTAGTGCCCGACTGCCACCTGCATGGACTGGGTGGCCACAGCATGTTATGCTGGGATGACACTCTCACTCTGACCAAGCAGTCACCATGGCATGGTTGCCATATAGGGTTTACATTCTTTTCCTGGGGGCCCAATCACTGATTTTCTTGCTGGGTGACTGTGCTGTATATCCCAAGCCTGGGTGCACATGGTCTCTCTGCATACATGCAATGCATACTGGCCAGCAGACTGTCTGCAGTTTGCATGTGCATGGTGGGGACAACTAGTGGGGGGCAGCAGGCGCAGTATGACTGTGCTTGTTGCAGCTGAATTTTAGACCTAGCCAGGTGGGAAGTGGGTAAATTATATAAAACCAGTTGCAGAACTACATTTATGACCACACCCCTCTTAACCCCTTCCAACACGGTTTCAAAAGGAATCATGGTGTAGAAACTCTGATCACTTCCCTCCTTGACTCGGTAATGACATACACCCAATCTCCCAACCAAGGATGCTTACTAATCTTCCTCAACATCTTCTCAGCTTTTGACTCCCTCCCCACAAACAGCTCCTCAACAGACTCCACGACATAGGTCTTAGAGACACTACCCTAAACTGGTTCTACTCATACCTTGAAAACAGAACAAAACAGGTACGAATTGGTGATACAACTTCCCTACCATACACACTTTCCCAAGGAGTCCCTCAAGGTTACAGCCTTTCAGCACTCCTATTTAATACCTTTCTTCAACCCATATGCAAAATATTCCAAGAATACCACATTCAATACCAACTGTACGCAGACAATATAATGTTCTTTACCCCCTTTAACATTTCCAAGCCAAACCTCACCAATATCAGCAACTTCTTCTCTAAGTTAAGACAATGGATCCACCAACACAAACTTATAATTAACTAAACCAAAACAAAAGCCATCCACATCACCAACAACCCATCCTTTGTCCCTCCATCTTCTATTGTCCTCGGAGATTACACCATCACGGTAAAAACTGAAGTCAAATACTTAGGCTTAATAATAGACCAAAATCTCACATTTCATGAGCAGATAAAAAGAACAACTAATTCCATTTACCTGAAAATATGAACCCTAAGGAATCTCCATCCCTTACTAAATCCAGACTCCTTCCGAACTGTCTGCCAGGCCTTAACAACCTCTACCATGGACTATTGTAACCTCATATACCATGGTCTCCCAAAACAAAGCCTATACCCCCTCCAGATGGCACAGAACACACTGGCGTGCCTAATAACCAACTCATCTAGACAAGTCCACATCACCCCCATCCTTAAGAACTTCCACTGGCTCCCTGTACAAGCCAGGATAAAATTTAGAGCCATCACCTTAATACACAAAGTTCTACACAATGAATCCGCCCCTTGCCTACTCTTGCTCCTTTCAAAACTAAACTCCACCAGACCATGTAGATCAAACACAACAAACATTTTAAACATACCATCACAAAAGTACTCACAATCCACATGTAACCAAACCTTCTCCCTCTATGCCCCATCTATATGGAATGCCCTCCCCCCTGGCCTAAGAGGATGCTCCAACCATTCGGAATTCCACAAAAAGCTTAAAACCATCCTCTTTAGCGAATACTTTACCCTGCCCCCCTAAACATCAGATCTCCAAAGCTAATCAAATTAAACACTATCCAAAGCTAATCAAAATTAAACCCCATCTTCTCCACTCCCTCCACATACCTATCCTCCTACCTCTCATCTCCCAATGTAAATATGTAAATAGTTCTTTTGAAAGTAGTTCTTCTGAAAAGGTTCTACCATTGTTCAAGCTGTTGTTGTTCCTTGTAAAAGAGCTGTGAATACACTGTTACAAACTGTTCATTGTAAATCATTTTGAATTGCAGAAAAACAGTATATTAAAAAAAAAAAAAAAAAAAAGATAAATTAATAAATAAATAAAGTAAGGTTTCCCAGGCTTTCTCCTAGTATTACTGGTAGGGCTGATAGGGCCTTGGTAACCGGTGTGGCCTACTGGTTGGGGTATGTTAGCTTGGGCTGAGGGGTTGACTCTAACTGGAGCACAGCAACCTCCGGCCAGAGGGACTGGGGCTTCTAGTCCCACAGGCACCCCTTGTGGCTGTGGGCAAGCTCCACACCCCTCCATTGAGAGCCCTTAGGGAACAATAGGAATGTATAATGTATTCTGAACACCAGTGGTATGTCAGCATTGCTACATAAAATATATAAACACCATGCAGGTCTAGACAACTCTCACTCCTGGTAGTAGGCAGTCATGTAGGGTTGCCAACTTTTTCACCGAGAAAAGCCCGACACCTGTGGCTCGCCATGCTCCACCCATTCTCCGCCCCTAGTCCCACCCCTGACCCGCCCCCAGCCCCACCCACAAAAATTACCGAGGATACGTGTAGGCTAACTTCCTTGGTCAGATAATAATTAAACTGGGAACCCCAAAATCCAAACATGAAATGTACAACACTGGAGAAACTATAAAGTAATTTCCTCTTGCACTAAACAAAAACGCAAAGATGTTAGCAATACACACTTCCCAGACCAGACATATTCCAGTTAATAAATTCAAAATAAAAAGTATTTTTCTACCTTCTGTTTGGGCGTTTTATTTTTCAGTTGCAATTGCTCCAGTCACTTTCTTCTGGTTTCTTTGTGTCTTCTGCGAGCTATCCATTTGTCCTTTCTTCTCTTTTAGATGTTTTTCCATTCTCTCTCTATTTCTGCTTTAACATACTGATTGTTTCCCTTTTGCTCTTTCCCCCAATTCTTTCTTTATTCCTTTATCATCCGTTTAAATTTCACCCTTCCATTCTCAAGCCCCTCTTACTCTCCCAATACTTTTCTTCCACACAAAATATTTTCCCCTCTCCATTCTCATTCCCCATCCATTCTAGTCCTCCCCCAAAATCAGTTCCCTTATAGATCTAGACCCACCCAGCATCCACTCCCTTCTAGTCCCATTCTCCCATGCCCCACATCAGCCCATTTCCAGTCCTATTCCAGCTCTTCATCAGCCCATTTCCAGTGCTAGCCCTCACATCACAGGTCATTTCCAGTCCTAGCCCCCCCCCAATCACAGCCCATTTCCAGTCCAAGTCACCCATCACAGCCTATTTCCAGTCCTAGGCCCCCCACCATCACAGCCCATTTGCAGTCCGAGTCCCCCCGCACCATCACAGCCCATTTGCAGTCCTAGCCCCCCTAATCACAGCCTATTTCCAGTCCAAGTACCCCCTCCATCCACCATAGCCCATTTACAGTCCAAGTTCCCCCCCCCCATAGCCCTTTTCCAGTCCAGGTCCCCTCCACCCCATCACAACCCATTTCCAGTCCATGTCCCCCCCCCATAGCCCTTTTCCAGTCCAGGTCCACCCCATGTCAGGCCTTTTCTAGTCCTAGTCCCCCCCTAGCCCTTTTCCGGTCCAGGCCCCCCCCATCACAACCCATTTCCAGTCCAAGTCCCCCCCCCCATAGCCCTTTTCCAGTCCAGGTCCCCCCACCATCACAGCCCATTTGCAGTCCGAGTCCCCCCGCACCATCACAGCCCATTTGCAGTCCTATCCCCCCTAATCACAGCCTATTTCCAGTCCAAGTTCCCCCTCCCTCCACCATAGCCCATTTCCAGTCCAAGTCCCCCCCCCCCATAGCCCTTTTCCAGTCCAGGTCCCCTCCACCCCCATCACAACCCATTTCCATTCCATGCCCCCCCCCATAACCCTTTTACAGTCCAGGTCCCCCCCCATCACAGCCTATTTCCAGTCCAAGTTCCCCCCCAATAGCCCTTTTCCGGTCCAGGTTCCCCCCCCCCACCCCATCACAACCCATTTCCAGTCCAAGTCCCCCCCCCATAGCCCTTTTCCAGTCCCGGTCCCCCCCCCCCATCACAGCCCATTTGTAGTCCTAGCCCCCCCCTCTCACAGCCCATGCAGTCCTTGGCCTCCCCCCCCCCCCCCGACCAGCACCGCGGCTGTCTGAGGGGTTTTAGAGGGAGCCGGGGAAGCCCGCGCGAGGCCCTGGCTCCCTCTGTATAACCGCCAGCGTGAAGAGCCTTTTCCTTCACGCTGGCGGCTGTTTCTGTGAAGCCGCGAATGCTGGGAAAGGTTAACCTTTCCCAGCAATCGTGGCTTCACAGAAACAGCCGCCAGCGTGAAGGAAAAGGATCTTCACGCTGACGGCTGTACAGAGGGAGCCTGGGCCTCGCGCATTCTTCCCCGGCTCCCTCTGAAGCCCTCCGGTGTGTGGGCCGGCCCTGGGTGAGGTTTTTTTTTACTTCGGGTCGGAAGAAAAGCCGGTCTTTTGCTCTGGCCGCTCCCGATCTTGCGGCCAGAGCAAAAAAACGGCTTTTCAAGGGCCGGTTTTGCATCTGCGCCGGCAGCCGGCCTGGCCATGGAAAAACCGGCCAGGGCGGCTGAAAACCAGCCAGTTGGCAACCCTACAGTCATGGCATCAGCATTGTAACATTGTTCTGCGTGGGTCCCGGCCCAACATAGCCAGATGAGACTGTTTCACACAGCAGGACACAAGGTGACTAGTATAATCACACTGCAGAGAATACATGCCACCAACTGGTAGTGATGGGGATCTGCAGCATGGGCAGGTACTGGGGGCCTGGTGCTGGGCACACATCCCCACCTCAGGGTGACCACAGACACTGCTCAGTAGCATGTTTGCAGCTGCTCTGTGCTTGTATCATACACTGTCAGGACCTCTTACTAAGCTGAGGTGATGGATAAGTGCATTCTCCATTCAGTGCTTGGCTGTACACTGCTGTTCTGCATGTGCACTGCATCATGGGTACTGGTGGGGTAACCTATACCAGCACACACAGCAAACATTTGTTTGTATCCAGATATTGCTGTGCAGCATGGTGTGGAGGTATAGCCTACTGATTAGTTCAAGGCCTCTGTAGGCAGATGCCAGGGGTTTGCTTCCTACCTATTGCTTTTCTGACTATGCTACTCAGATCATTTTCATGTCTGTAACAGTCAGGGCTCTGCAGATCTGTGCTGCCAGCCCATAACACCCTCTCCTCAGCTGCCATCCATCCTTCGGCCCATATATCTGCCTCTGTCAGCTGTGTACAGTCCTGTCTTCTTGTGCAGGCTGCTACCCCATGTCCTGCACTGGTACCCTTTTCTGCATTGCTGCTCTTCATGCTTGCCTCTCCTGCGCCTGATCTGCATGGCACCACTACTCCTCTGTCCTCCTGTCACTGCAAATATCCAAAAACAAATGGAGTCAAGCAATTTTTGCTGTGAAAGAATCGTACAACTCATCATCAAACAAAGCTAAGCAGTCTGTTATTGATATTTACTGATTGAGACACTTTTAATTTATTATCTTGAAAATATTTAAAAATAAGGTAGCTATAGTTTGGTGGTCGTTGATGTGAAAGTGAGGGTAATGAGTCAGAGTTTCTGACTTCCGCCCTGGGATACTGAGACCACATTGCTACCGATAAGGAAATCTCTCTGTGTCAAACGTCTCATGTTTATAAATATTTGCAGTCTTTTTCTAGAACATATTACTTTCTGGTTAGCATACAGAGTCTTTTTGGTTATTTTGATTTTTACTCTGTAAGAAATAGACCGACAACGTGATTTGTGAGCTGCAAATATCCTGCCACCTCTGCCTCTGCTGAGATATACGTATTCCCCATCCTATGCCACCCACTGTCATTTCAGCACTTTACATTGGCACCACCCTGTGCATCAGTACAGCTGCCTCCAACATGTTTGTCCATTTTACCTGCTGCCACATAGGGTGCCCACAAATATGGCAGGCCCATTAGCTCCCACCTCTCCTTTCTTCCATCACCTGTTCATTGCCTTTCCTTGGTGCTCTATCCAGCATTAGTTTTACCCTGTTATTCCCAAGTTCTAAACTCCTGTTACTTGTAAAATGCACTACAGTTTTCTGTATGTATATGTTTGTTTCATGTAAACCGCGCTGATGACAATAGTGCGGTATATAAGAGATGTTAAATAAATAAATAAATAAATTAGGGTTACAGCTGTTTTTATGGCTTACAGTTCATGCTTGACAACTTAAAGCACCTTACAGCCCTTAGGGCACCTTAACTTAATGCACTTATGTTAAGGTGCCTTAAGGACTTTAAGGTGCCTTAACCTAAGGTGCCCTGCATTAAGGTGCCCTAAGGAAGTTAAGGTGCCTAACCTAAGGTGCCTTAACCTAAGGTGCCTTAAGTTAAGGTGCCCTAAGGGCTTTAAGGTGCCTTAAGTTAAGGTGCCTTAGGTTAAGGCACCTTACAGCCCTTAGGGCACTTTAACTTAAGGTGCCTTAGGTTAGGGCGCCTTACAGCCCTTAGGGCACCTTAAGGCATGTTTGTCAGCCTTAACGTGCCCTAAGGTGCATGCTTGTCACCTTAACGTGCGATGTCCCGTTAGCGTGTGTTAAACGGCCAAGGTGCTCTGATAATGTGCATTACATGGTCCATTGCTCCCTTTACGCCGGAACGCCCCCTACTTGCCCACTGCCTTATATGGCTTCAGATACCTTAACACTGCCCTTACTGCTAGTAACTTTACCGCGGTTTAGTAAACATACCCCTTGATCTCCCTAGCATGTCGTGCTGTCCCCATTTGATACCGGGGTAACTGAAATGGGATACATTTTGAAAGGGATAGATTTATGCTACCAATTCCCAATATAAACTGGGTCATTATTCTCAATATTAGTCCCTAAATGAAGCAGACTAATTTGATTGCAATATTTTCTTTTTTCTATTTTGCTTCCTCTGCTATTGTTGCTAGATGTTATACAATATGATGCAATCCCATAGCTCTTTTAAAAAATTAATTTATCTTTTCTGAATCAGCTATGTGTGTTGAGGTCGCAGAAATGTATAGAGAGATTAATATGAAATGTTAGAAGTTCTAGCAGAAACATATGCATCCATGTGACCGTATTGTTTGACAGGCTATCGTGGAACAGCAGTTTCGGCCTAGCATACTGTACATAAATATTTGCAATATTTTCTATTACTACTATTAATCATTTGTATAACACTACAAGGTATATGCAGCCCTGTACGTATAGATATAAGACACAGTCACTACTCATTAGAGCTTAACAGTCTAATCAAAATGAAAAAAAAAACCATTGCAAAACTGGGGACTAGCGTATGGTAAGATACACAAGTAGTGGACAAGAGAATGAGGAGCATCAGGATCCAAAAGCAGCCTCAAAGAGGTGGGACTTCTTCCTGGACTTGAATAGGGCCAGAGAAGGAGCTTGGCACACCGACTCAGGAAGTTTAGAAACAGTCCTGTAATTGGAGGAGTGAAGGAGTAGCCTAGTGATCAGAACAATGGGCTGACAACCAGGGAATCCAGAGTTCAAATTTTGCTGCTGCTCCTTGCAGTCTTGGACAAGTCATGTAATCCTCCATTGCTTCAGGTATAAAATTAAATGATAATAAGCCCTTTGAGAACAGGGGAATAGCATACCTGAAAGTAACTTGCTTTCAGCTGCTATTGAAAACGCATGAGCTAAATAAATAAGAAGTCTTAGTGGAAATGCAGGTAATCATGTAGCCAGCTCTGTCTAACAAGCTGCACAAGGAACCTGGGAGGCTTGCTAATAATGGTAGCTATCAAGATAATACTGTGATAACAGAGTTGAACTGGTGCTTGCGTCTGTGCTGCATGTTCCCTAATTAACTGGAAGTCCCAGTGGTAACACAGATACTCATATAGCCAGGATATGCAGGAAATATAGAAGGCCATAATTTGAGCAATGGCCACACTAGTATTGTTAGCTATTTAGATTATTATAATCTTGCTGTCAGACAGGGGAAACGTGGGAAATAAAGAGATCATAGTGAAGGCTTTGTATGCTCTTCTGATGAAGATGGTGGCATATAAATGAGGAAGACAAAAAAAAGACTACCCTTTCTGATTATTTTTTATTAAATAATAAACTAAGGGGTATGTTTACTAAACTGCGGTAAAGTCACAGGTGGTAATGGCAGCGTTAAGATGCCTGAAGCCATATAAGGCAGTAGGTGGATAGGGGGCATCCCGGCGTTAGGGCGTCTTGGGCCATTTAACATGTGCTAACAGGAAAATGTGCGGTAAGGTGACAAGCATACACCTTAAGGCACAGTAAGGTGACAAGGCACCCTAAGGTGACAAGTAAGATGCCCTAAGGTGAGACAAGGTGCCCCAAATGAGACAAGGTGCCCTAAGGTGGAAAACATGAACCTTAAGGCACAAAAATGACTGTAACCCAAACGCTGGATAGAGCACCAAGTAATGCTAATGTAAAGGTGATGGAAGGAAGGACAGATGGGAGTGGATGAACCTGCCATATCAGTGGTCACCCCATAGGGCAGCCAGTAAAGCAGACAAGCATGTAAGAGGCAGCTGTACCAATGCACAGGGTGGTGCCCATATAAAGTGCTGCAATGTCAGGGGGTGGTATAGGATGGGGAAGATGTGTCCCCCGGCGGAGGCAAAAGTGTTAGGATGTTTGCAGTGACAGGCTGCCAGCACCGATGTGCAGAGCCCTGACTATTACAGGCATGAAAATGATCTGAGTAGCACAGTCACAAAAAGAACAAGTAAGAAATCAAACCTGTTCTCTGCTTATGGAGACATTGCACTAAACAGTAGGCTACGCCTCCATGCCACTCTGCATAGCAATGGCTTGATACAAAGAGACTGCGGGTCACTGCCTAAAATGTCTGCTGTGTGTGCCAGCATAGGGTGCCCACATGATGCCCAACTGCAGAATGCACTTATCCATCACCTCAGCTCAGTAAGATGTAATGACAGTGTGTGATACAAGCACAGAGCAGCTGCAAACCATGCTACTGAGCAGTTTCTGCGGTCTCCGTGAAGGTGAAGATGGGCGCCCAGCACCAGGTCCACCATACCTACAGTGCTAGAGATAGTTTCTGCTGCCCATGTGGCAGATCCCTATCACTGCCAGTGTGTGGCAGGTATTGTCTGCAGTGTAATATGCTAGTCACCTTGTGTTCTGTAGAACTGCAGTATGCTCTATGTATCTAGTTACATCTGGCCCTGTGATCTGCCCTTGCTGGACAGGGACCCACCTACTACAGTACATGTCAATGCCCAGTGTTACAATGCTGATGCCATGGCCTCCAACTACTGGGGGGGGGGGGGGGGTCATGTCTATACTTTCATGGGGTTATTACTAGGGTCCTGCTGGCCCTCCCAGTTCCACTGAAAGTAGGCCAGGAACACCTCAGGTCCCAACCACCTAGGTTAACATTCATCCACAGCAAGCACAGTCAGACTGCACCTGCTGCCTACCACTGGATTTTCCAGCCATGCACATAGAACCTGAGGACAGTCTGCAGATCAGTGCACATTGCATGCACCCAGGCTTGGGATTTATGGAATGGACACTCAGCAGTTCATTCAGTGATCATGTCCTCAGGATAGGAAGTGCACCCACATCACTAGAACCAGATACTATATAGCACTATGTGGATACATAGCATGACATGCTGTGGTCACCTGGTCCATGTAGGTGGCAATCGGGCACTATGACGTCCCAGCCATTGACCCTACCCACGATGCAGACACATCCTGGCCAATCTGCCCTGTTTCAGCACATATTACTTTGCTCCTATCATGCACATTTGCAGACTAAAGCTGGAAACAGCTTAGGTACTGTGAGGCTCAGTGAGGAGTAGAAAGCCACACAACAACAAATAGAGATACACACACACACACACACACACACACACACACACACTCATATCAATGCACTGTGCAAAAATGGGGATGGTTGACATTTCTGCTGCCACTCTGGTCCCAATCTCAACTCAAGCATTGTTGTTTTTTTTTTTTAACTTTTATTTTCATTTTGCAACAAACAAAAGAAACAACACACCAAAGGAGACAAAACAAGTATACAATAAGGAAAAGTAAACCCAATTACCCCCCACCCCCATGCTTCTTCTCTAGCCGATTAGGTCAGCATGTGAGCGCTTCCAATTAACAGTGATTATACATCAAAACGGTCAAAAGAGTATCTACGATACAGAATGATCATGGGACCAAAATATATACAAATTTAGACAGTCAGATGAGAGTATTTAGCAGAATGTACATAGTCATTGAGCATCTTACATTTAGACCAATAATGAGAAGTCTGAACGGGGGAAGTAAACATACAAGGTATTTGTTCATATGTACTGTAGAGACAAACATGATTCCACCATGCATTGGGGCTCAGATGGGAGCTATTTTCCAGTATTTCTTAATTAGGGAAATAGCAATGCCAAGCAAAAAGTCCAAAAGGAAGTAAGCCGTTTTTGGAAGAGAGGAGATCCCCGCAACTGGGCGAAGTCTCACCATCCTCCAAGAAAGGGGCTCCTGAAAGTGCAAAATAGACTGGATACGACCCCAGACCCGACGCCAGTGATACTGTAGTGCGGGACATTCATACATAACATGAGGTAGTGAGCCAATGGCCGTATGGGATGTCCAACAACTATTGCCCTGAGTAGTGTTCCAGTTGGCTAATCTGTCAGGAGTGTAAAAACACCGGTGGGCTAGAAAGAAGAGTGTCTGAGTGAGTGAGGCGGATCGGGAAACCCGCGTCACTCTACTCCAGACAAGGCTCCATTGCTCCAAGGTCAAGTCACATGCAATTCTCTCTCCCATGCTTCTGCGCAATAGGGGTATCGCTAGTTATAGCATTACATAAGGTTTTGTAAAATTGGATGCTACACCCGGGGAACTACCGATAGATCGGACAGTCTCCGATCAACCTTGTATAGGGGATGCCGATGGCGGAAGTACCCTAGCACTCCGAAGGCAATGCCGAAGTTGCTTCGACTGAAAGCAGTGCCCCGCTGGGAGACCAAATTCAGTTTGCAATTCACTAAAAGTTTTCCAGCGACCATCATGGAACAACTGGCTAGGAATCCAAATGCCCCTAGTGTACCAGGGGCTCCACGCTATCGACTTATGTTGTATTCGAAATCAAGTATTGCACGAAAGCGGGAGCCTGTCAAACAGACAGAGTCAGGAGTCTAAAGAGTGCATTAGAGTATTAAAGGCACCTAAAGTGTCTAAAAGCATTGGGGGATAGTGGGAGTCTGATGGGAGAGTCATACCAGGGAGAAAAGTAAGAGGAATCGGTTTGCAAAGATCCACTTCTATGTCTAGCACACAGGTCTACTCGGTACTGAATCTTCCAGCCAACGAGCGCCTTGCTTGAGAAGAAAAGAGTGATGGAACACTTGATTAAAATCACCACCAAGTATTGATGGAGCATTGGCAGAGGCCTATGCCAACTGCGCAATACTTGCATAGTAAGCAGGGTCGTCTACATTCGGGGCATAAATGCAAAAACACATGAATTCACTATCTCCAACCTTAAGGTGTGCACGAGCCCATCTACCCTCCTTGTCAGTGCTAATATCTATTACAGTAGCTTGCAAAGACATCTTAACCAGAATGGTTACCCCGCACCGTTTGGAAACGGCGGGAAAATAGGCAGCCACCATGTTAGACCTAGCATTGAGTTGCAGTGTTGCAGCGGAGTTTAGATGCGTTTCCTGAAGAAACACAAAATCAGCATGCTCATGGCTAAGATAGCTAAGGAGTTTCTTCCTTTTGATTGAACTATTAATGCCTTTTACGTTGAGTGATAAAATTTTACATAAGGCCATTCAGAAAATTAAAAGTTCTGAGCATGATAGCGCACATAATTTCACAATGTCCCTCATATTGACTGTATCTGGCTGTACATATGACATGAAAGAAAATAGGCTAAGATAATACAATGGAGCGCCCCACATTAAAAAAGAAAACCGCAGTGCGGTAGAGAAGAAGCAAAACCCCAGAAATTACTGGCGACCATGTGTCTGCGGGGAGAAACCCCAGAGAAGGCCAAAATTGAGAAAAGAAAAAACACATGACCTGTAGGACTGTGCGTGCTCCGAATCCGACCGAGGCACACATCAGGGAGGGATAGGAGACCAAAAGACAAAAGGTCATATAGAGAAAGAAAGAAAGTCCAGGTAGTCTCTGTGCTTGGCTATGACCGCCGCATCGGGCCCTTCAAAATGGCGGACAGAGCCGACAGATAAAAGTCCAAGTTTTGGATTAGCGCATCTGCTCTGCTTCTTTGGAGTCCAAAAATGTTGACAGTAGATCAGGATCTTCGAATGTCCTGGTTTGGTTGTGAAGAGTCACGCGGAGCTTCGCTGGATACAACAGGCCAAAGCGAGCCTGTAGCTGTTGAAGTCGAGGGCGAAAAGCAAGGAGCTTCTTCCGACGGTCAACGGTGGGCTTTGTAAAATCAGGGAAGAAGGAGACTTTGTGACCTTCAAATTCCAAATGATGATTCGTCCGGGCAGCATTTAAAATTTGTTCCACTTGTTGATATCGTAGCAAGCGAAAGATAATAGGCCGGGGGGTCGTTCGGTTGAGCGCCATATGGGTAGGAACACGGTGCGCACGATCGATTTCCAGTTCTCTATGAAAAGTGATCTTCAGCAAGGAGGGAAGAATTTTGAGCAGGAATTCTCTTATATCTCAGGCTTCCACCCCCTACGGTATTCCAATGAGCCTCACATTGTTGCGACGGGCTCGATTATTGCTATCTTCTAACTCCTTTTGAAGATTCTGTATCTGGCGCTCAGCCTGGTCCAGTTTGCCCAAGCGCACCACGTGCGAGTCGAGGACCCCCGCCATATTGTCCTGCCGTAATGAGAGACTTTCAAGTCGGTCCTGAAGCACTCCAAAGTCTTCTCGCATGGCTCGAAGCGCTTCTCCATTGGACTGCACCAATTCCTTCACGCCGCGTATTTCCTCTAAAATCTCCAGATGCATTTCGGGGTTTTCACGAAATGGAGCCATCTTCTGTGGGGAGGACACCTCTGTTTTGGAGCGTTTTCCGTGAGAAGAAGAAGGAGACCCGAAGTCCAAGCGCGCTGGTTTATGGGCCGCCATCCCCCCCGATGTACCCCGGTCAGCTCGGAGCGAAATAGTAAGTTTGTATAGGTATTAAGTCAGGATTCTAAGTAGGCCTCTCGGGAGCTTCAACGCGAAGCGTCTTACCCGCTGGACATCAGGCTCCGCCCCCAACTCAAGCATTGTTAAGGTGTGCTCATTGTGCAGGAGCTAGTAATGCACTCTGATGTTAAAACACACTCAGTGTGTGGGTTCTGTCAGCCTGACTCTCCATCCAGCTGAGGATAGTGAAGCCTTTCTATGTGGGTGTTTGTACCCTTGTTGGCCGAATCACTGGGGGTTGTACATGTTGGTGTTGTACCTGCACTGTTGGAAAACCTTTAGCCACAGGGACATGCATTGCATGAGCCACAGCTGGGACCTGAACCTGTGACCCTCCACAAATAGACACATCAACTGTGTGTAGTGCACCACAGTACTGCTACATGGAAAGAATGGCCCCTGGGGATGACCTGCTTCCCATCAAACAGACCTTAGCACATGTTGCACTGTGCACGGCATACTGAACCAGGGCATGGCTTTGGTCTTCTGCAGGCGGGTGCCGCTGCCCCCTCTACCAACACCCCCAATTCCATGCTGACATGCCCATGTGCTGTCAGTGTTGGTGGTGTGCAGTCCCAGGCCAGCCAACATGCAGGTTGGCGGGTGCCTAGGGTGCAGAGTCCAGAGGGAGGGTGGAGGCATACATGGACGGCCACAAATCCCCCCCACAACCATCAGACTCTCCAGGGACCCCCATCACTACCTGCCAGTGTTATGCCTCTTCAACCTGGGGAAGAGATGGCTGAGGGGCGTTATGTTAGAGGTCTATAAAATATTGACTGGAGTGGATTGGGCAATTGTAGATTGATTGTTTACAGGGCCAGCCCATCCACTGAGCAAGAATGTTATTGGCACAGGGCCGCGCGCTTCAGGGGGCCCCATGCCAACAACATTCTGCACATTGCTCACCTTCTTTAGCGGCACCCGGCAGTTATAGACCCCTCCACAGCCCATTTCAAGCCCAAGCCCCCCTCCCCGAAGAGCTCTGCGGCAGGCTTCAGCAGCTCCCGGCAGGCTCAACACAGCTCGTTACAGCCGCCGAAGTGAAGAGCGCTGTTCCCTTTACTTCAGCAGCTGTAATGTAATGAAGATCGCAGGTGCGCTGAGAGCCGGAATACAGGAAGTGTCCTTTGACCTCCGGCGCGCCTGCAATTTTCATTACAATACAGCTGCCGAAGTGAAGGGAACAACACTCGTCACTTCGGCAGCTGTAATGAGCTGTGCTGAGCCTGCCAGGAGCCACTGAGGCCTGCTACGGGTCTCTTTGGGGAGGGGGGCTTGGGCTTGAAATGGGCTGTGGGTGAGTCTAAAACTGGAATTGGGCTGGGGGCTATAATTGGAAATGGGCTGTATAGGGGGGGGGGCTAGGATTGGAATTGGGCTGGGGGACCTATTGGAAATGGGCTGAATGGGGGGGGAGGCTAGGATTGGAAATGGGCTGGGGGGCTATAATTAGAAATGGGTTGAATGGGGTGAGACTAGGAATGGAATAGGGCTGGGGGGCTATAGTTGGAAATGGGCTGAATGGGGGGGAGGCTAGGATTGGAAATGGGCTGAGGGGGGCTAGGAATGGAAATGGGCTGAGTGGGGGGTGGCTAGGATTGGAAATGGGCTGAGTAGGGGAGTGGCTAGGACTGCAAATGAGCTATTGGGGGGTAGGATTGGAAATGGACTGATGTAGTTCTGGAATATGATTGGAAATGCCAGATAGGAGGGCTACTTTTAGAAATGGCTGATAGGGGCAACTTGGACTGGAAATGAGTTGATGGGGGGCTTGCACTGGAAATGGACTGAGTGTGGGGGAGCTTGGACTGGAAATGGGCTGAAGCTCCTCCACACGACCCAATTTCCAGTCCAAGCGCCCCCCCCCATCAGCTCACTGGAATAGGATTGGAATTGGTTTATAGTGGGGGGGGGGCTAGTATTTGAAAAGGGTGATGGGGGGGTGATGATTGCAAATGAGCTGTTGGGGGGGGGTTGGAATTGAAATGGACTGAGTGTGGGGGGGCTTGGACTGGAAATGGGATGAAGCTCCTCCACACTCGACCCAATTTCCAGTCCAAGCCCCCCCCCCCATCAGCTCACAGGAATAAGATTGGAATTGGTTTATCGGGGGGGGGGGGGACTAGTATTGGAAATGGCTGATGGGGGGCCTATGATTGCACATGAGCTGATGGGGGAGCTTGGACTGAAAATGGGCTGATGGGGGGTGGAATAGGACTGGAAATGAACTGATTGGGGGGTGGGGCTAGGACTGGAAATGGGCTGATGCGAGGGGGGGGAGAATGCAATTAGAAGGGAGCAGATTCTGAGTGGGGACGGAACTAAAAGGGAGCTGATTTTGGGGGAGGACTAGAAGGGGATGGGGCTGGGGGAATGAGGATGGAGGGGGGAAAGATATTTTGTGTGGGAGGGAAGAAAAATCTACAAATTTCTGGGTATTGGCAGAGTAAGTGGAGATTGAGAATGGAAGGGTGAAATTTGAGTGGATGATAAAGGAATAAAAAAAGAAATTAGGGAAAGAGCCAAAGGGGCAAGATCAGTATGTTAAAGCAGATGTAGAAGATAGAATGGAAAAAAATCTAGAAAAGAGAAGAAAGGACAAATGGACAGCAGACAGTGGAGAATTAGCAGAAGACAGCAGAGACCAGAAGAAAGTGACTGAAGCAATTGCAATTGAAAAATAAAATGCCCAAACAACAAAAGGTAGAAAAATACTTTTTTTTTAGAATTTATTAACTGGAATATGTCAGCTCTGGGAAATGTGTATCACTAATGTCTTTGCATTTTTCTTTAGTAGGAAAGGAAATTAATTTATAGTGTTGTTGTACATTCCAAATTTGGCTTTAGGGGTTTCCAATTTAATTATTGTCTTCCGATTTCGAAATTGTGATTCCTTGTTCTTTGTTTGGTGATGGTCTATGTTCTGCATGTGTAACTGAGCTGAGGTATTCTATTCTTGTACTCGTAGTTTCTGTTTGACAGTGCCACTTGTTCTCTTTCCCTAGTAGGAGGTGTATTGATTTAATATTTGCAGTGTTTCCTTTTTAATAGTAAGGATTTGGTGATTTGTGAGTCCTGGTAGAGCTGTTATGATACGACTGATTTGTTATGGGTTCTAAATGGTCAGTGTTATAGTACTTCTTAATGTGCCTTATGGTTGGCACTGGAGTATAGTAATGTAGAAATCTGGTAGTCTTTCTTTATCCAGACACTCATTAAGTGATATGTTAACATTATGCTAATGTTTATGCAAATGAGATATCTTATGCAAATGAGGTCCCTGATTGTTTACACCATCAAAATGTAGTAGGACTAGGGGACATGCAATGCAGCTACAGTGTATCCCATTGTAGACTACTGGGAGTGATTGGTTTCTCAGTCAATACGTATTCAAACTCTGGGATACATTTCCAGAGGATGTCATAATGGCAGTTAGTGTAGCTAGGTTTCGGAAATGTTTGGACAGGTTCCTGGGGGACGTTCCATAAGCCATTACTAAAGAGGAGCCCAGAATATCCTCTGCTTGCCCAATACATGCACTGTGGATCCTGTGTGTATTTTGGGGAAACTGCTAGGTACTTGTGACCTATATTGGCCACTGTTAGACACGGGATACTAGGCATGATGGCTGACACATTATGGTATATTTTCAAGTGTTATGTTCTTATATGCCACCTAAGCAACTGCCTGATCTGCTCTGTGCACCAGTGGCCCCCACTGCATGACCCACATGCACCCTCCTTTGCCCCATTTGCACCATCAACATAGTGTCCTTTCATACTTGGGCACTATGCTGTTGCTGCTAATGGAGCTCTACTATCACACTCTTGGGCTCCCCTGTCTGTGCATCACATTGCAGATGTTAAAATAGGCTCTCTCCTCAAAATACACCCTTTCTATGAGGTTTTGATTTGCAATAGAGTTCCTGCCATTAAAATACCTTTCGTTAAGGGAGCAAGCCTTGTTCATGCCCACTCCACACCGATTGATCCCCACTCTCTGTCCAATCGATACCTATTCTCCGCCCATAGGGCGCTTTACGATGCCAATACCATTAGCGCATGCTAAAGTGGTGTTTTGGACGTGCTAATAACATATTTTCTCCTTTACCATGGTTTAGTAAACATACCCCTAAATGTTATTCTTTTAGACATTATAGTTTTGAAATGGGCTAACACTGTATTGTAGACCAGTATTTTCCTTCATGCCAAAACTCTAAAATCTTAAAAAAATATATGGTTCTAGTATTCATAGGAGCTAAATATGCTTAAAGATATCCAGATAAGATAGACAGGATCAAAACTAATGCTTTCAATTATGGTGCTGGTGGCGAATACTGTGTATACCATGGACTGCCCGAAGAACAAACCAGTTGGTACTAGAGGAGATCAAACCTAAGCTTTATTTAGAAGCTCAGATGACAAGACTTTGACTTTCATACTTTGGACACATCATGCAAAGAGAGAGATTAGAGAAAGACATCATGCTTGGCAAGATAGAAGGTCAACACAAAAGAGGAAGGCCAGCAATGAGATGGATCGATACAATAACAGCAGCTATGGGTACCAGTCTGTCAACAATGAGCCGCCTGACTGAAGACCGAACACAATTTAGGATAGCTATCCAGAGGGTCGCCATGAGTCGACTCCGACTCGACGGCACTTAACAACAACAGAGAAGCTAGCAAAGTAGTCAGGAAAGCCAAGGTACAAAAAGAAGAAGAAATAGCCAATGCAATAAAATGTGGGGGATAAGACATTTTTCAGTTATGTTAGTGGGAGGAGGAAGGGCAAAAGTGGTATTGTCAGACTCAAGGGTGAAGGGGAGGAATATGTAGAAGCTGATAAGCATAAAGCAGAAGACTGAAGACAATTTAGGATAGCTATCCAGAGGGTCGCCATGAGTCGACTCCGACTTGATGGCACTTAACAACAACAACATCCAGATAGGTTATTTGCATATCCATATATTCTGAGATACTGAGATCAGCTGAGATCAGCTGAGAGCAGGTTCATTCATGACCTCTAAAGACTCAAGAAGCTGGTGATGGAACCCAACAAAGAAGGCTCAGCGCTGGATCTAGTGCTTACCAATGGAGATAGGGCCTGATTTTCAAAAGGCATTTACACAGTTTACGGCCTAGTAAACAATGCAAATGCTTTAAATCATGATATTCATGGTTAATGCCGTTGAATATCCACTTCTAACTTCCCTACGTGCCCCAGTACTATCTGGTTAGCATCGGGGCTTGTTGGGGGCGGTCCCGGGAGGAGCAGAGGTGGTGACAAGCAGTAAATAGGTAGCAGCAATATTGTATGCTGCCCAGTTAGCGATCTGCACTGAAAAGATAGAGGTGGAAAACCCTTGCTTATCTTTAAGGTGCAGGAGCTAACCGGGCAGCATGCAATATTGCTGCTGCCTGGTTAGCTTCGGCAGCTTTCGGTGTGGGCGGCAATCCTCGGATATTTAATGCGATCACCGCAGAATTGAATATCCGTGTTAGAGATCAGTGGGGAAAGCTAGGCTATGCACTCACAAGGCGCATAGCCATTTGAAAATGAGCCTAGCTCAATATTGGGCCCATAGTGTCTAATATCCATCTGGGTGCCAATTTGAGCAGCAGTGAACAACACATGGTGTGGTTTGAGGCAAAAGCCAAGACAGAGTTCAATCATAGCAAACTCAAACTCCTAGCTTTCAAATATGATGATTTCAGCAAAATGGGAAAATACCTAAAGGAGGAGCGGGCAGAGTAGGAGGAGATAAAGGAAGTGGGAAGACAATGGGATAAACTGAAAGAGGCTATAAAAAACAAGCAAAAAGGAAACCAATATGGTTTTCCAAAGAAGTTAGTGAAAAATAAAGCCACAAAAGGCAGTGTTCAGAGAATTTAGAATATCACAAAAAGAGGAACACAAACTAGAATAACAGATAAATCTGAAAGAGGCAAAATCAGGATGGCAAAAGTACACAAGAAAAAATATAAAGTTATGTAACAAGCCATTTTTCAGGTATATTGAAGAGGGGAAGAAGGACAGAGGTGGGACTGCAAGACTCAGGTGCTGAGGACTGATTTGTGGAACGTGATAATGAAAAGTGGAAATGCTAAGTGAATACTTCTGTTTATTTATTTTATTTATTTATTTAACAGTATTTCTAAACCGCCTTATCATAATAATCAAGGTGGTATCACAGCAAACAATCTGGTAGTGTGAGTGTGTTATACATCCAGTGAGGGAGAAAATTTAGTTGGGTGCGTGTTGTGTTGTGTGCTAGATTAGTTTGAGTTATGTACAATGTGGGCTATATACAGTGGTGCTAAAAACATCTTATATACATACAGTGTTAGGCGGTGACGTGTGCTGATATACGGCTATTTAGACTATGTGATGTGTCCATAGTGTTCTATGAACAGCATGGTTAGTATTCACAAAAGAAATTCCTTATGAAACACCATGCATGATTGACAAAGGTACTAACAGGAATGAAGTAGATAGCACACCATTCATCAAAGAAGGTATTTATGAACAATTTGCAAAACTGAAAGTAGACAAAGCCATAGGACTAGATGAGACACATCTCAGGATACTGAGAGAGCTCAGAGAGGTTCTAGCAACACCTTTAAAGGATGCTTGGAGATGGGGAAGGTTCTTCAAGATTGAAGAAGATCTTCATAAAAGTGGTGCAGAAAAGAGGTGGCCAACTACAGGCTGGTAAGACTTACCTTGGTAGTGGGAAAAGTAATGGGGACACTGCTAAAAGAAAGGATAGTGAATTGTCTAGAATTCAATGCGTTACAAGATCCGAGGCACACATTTTTTTCCAGTGGAAGACTGTGCCAAAGAAATTTCATTGATTTCTTTGACTGAGTGACCAGAGAACTGGATTAAGGGCATGCAATGAATGTGATCTACTTAGATTAAGCAAAGCTTTTGATACTGTTCCTTATGAGGCTTATGAAGAAAGGGCCCGATATTCAAAGGCATTCACACTGTTTGCAGACCTGCAAACAGTGTAAATGCCACTAAGTGGGCTATTCAGTGGTACTACCACTGAATATCTGTGGGTGCTGCCTCTACATGCCAGTGCTAATCACTTAGCATCAGGGCATGTCAGGAGCATGTGGAGGTGCAAGAAACCGTGAACAAACTTTAGCCTCATATCGCTAACCAGGCAGCAGTTCAATATCACTGCTGCTGGGATAGTGAGCAGCAAATGCAGCTAACCCCAGTACTGAATGTCTAGATTTAGATTTCAGCAGTGGCGACTAGCCGCTAGTACTGAATATTGGGCCAAACTGAGTAGCCTGGGGTTGAGTCCCAAGATAGTGAAATGGATCAGAAATTGGTTGACTGACAGACAGGGGTGGTAAAAGGAAAAATTCACTCAGAAGAAAGGAAAGTGAGTAGTGGAGTGCCTCAGAGATTGCTCCTGGGATCAGTACTGTTCGTTACCTTTGTGAATGATATTGCGGGAAGGTTAAAAGAATTTTGCATTTTGCAGATAACACAAAGATTTGCAACAGAGTGGACACCTCGGAAGGAGTAGACAACATGAGAAAAGATCTACAAAAATTAGAAGACAAAATTAGAATGCTTGGTGGTTAAGATTTAATGCAAAGAAGTGCAGAGTGATGCACATGGGATGCAGAAACCAAAGGAGCTATATGTGATAGGAGGTGAGAGACTGGAGGGCACTAACCAGGAGAGGGACTTTAGGTGATAATGGAAGGAAGTATTAATGCCCCAGCACAAGTTATTGGGGAGGTCTTACTTGGAATATTGTATTCTATTTTAAAGACTGTACCTCACAAAGGATATAAAAAAACTTCAAACGGTTCAGAGAAAGGTCACCAAAATGATATGGAGCCTGCACCAGAAGACTTATGATGAGATACTTAAAGACTTAAATATGTATACCCTGGAGGAGAGCAGGGACAGAGCAGATATGAAACAGATGTTTAAACATTTAAGTGATTTTAATGAATAAACATAACTTTTTCAAAGCTGGTAAGCTATAGAGCCAGAGGACATGAAATGAAGCTGCAAGGTGGTAAATTCAAAAGCAGCATCAGGAAATACCTTTTATTGAAAAGGTGGTGGATGCCTTGAATGCCCTTCTGATGGAGGTGGTGAAGGCTAAAACAGCGAAGGAATTCACAAAGACATGGGACAGACACAGAGGATCCTTTTATAGTAAAGAGAATGGTATAAAAAGCAAACTTAAATACTATAACTTTTACACTTGAAAGAACAGAGAGGAAAACGTGCTCAGAGTGGTAGCTATAACTTTAAACAAAGGCACAGAGGTAGGGAACCTGCACGGAACAGCAGAAACAACTCTAGCCACCTCACTGGGCAGCTTAGATGGATCATGCTAGTCTTTATCTGCCGCCATTTGCAATGGGTAGCATATTAAAAGTGATTAACATGGGCACTAGAGCTAGTGGACCAGAAGGCCAAACACAATGAACACAGAAATTGAAGTGTGGCGGGGAGGAAGACATGCTCTGGGCTGCCTGCTAGCCAGCCCCTGTTCCATATGGGGTGAAGAAGCATATTCCATGGCCCAGCATATTGGACACCAACTGCTGTACCCTCTCTCCATCCATACTCTGCATTAACCCTGCTTGGATAGTGTGGTGTTTATAACACAGTTGCTTTTTGTCCACACACTCCTGGCTACCATGTGGCCAAACCATGCATTAGCCCCATGTTAAAGCCTGCACTCCTGGCTACTACACTTTATTAAATGTGCCCCATTAGTAGCTATTCCTCTGAATATAATGGCTCAGATATATGGATATCTTATCTGGATATCTTGAGGCCCGCTGTTTCTGTTGCTGAGAAGTCCAGATAATTCCTAACCTCTCCTAGACATATGTGAATACATTTTGGCTTGCATCGATTTATCCAGTCAAAATTTATTCAGTTCCTGGTGACAACATTTAAAAAGTAAGGACTTTTCTAGGAAACTCCTGATATTACCTGGATAAGTCCTTTAAAATATTGACCTATGTGTTTTTGTTACTTTCCATCCTTTTAGTAAATAAAGCAAATGCACTACAGCTCTCATTAATATAAGCAAAGTGTTATGGTCAGCAGGAATCTGTAGAAGATCTCACAGATGTCCGCAGAAGTCAACAAAGGATGTGATTCCTTTTTAATCTTTTTCATATAACATTAATCCTCTACAATCCTAGCATTCTCTAGCATTTGAAATATAGTATAGCATGCACAAGGGAGATTCCATGTATCAGACTTCCTGATCTGCTAACATTTTTCAGGACCAAATATTTCACCGCCGCTGGCTCAACTTCCTCTCCTCTCATGCCCTCCTGTATCCCTTACAGTCTGGCTTTCGTCCTTTACACTCTACTGAAACGGCTCTTGCCAAAGTCTCCAGTGACTTGTTCCTGGCAAAATCCAAGGGCCTTTACTCTATCCTCATCCTTCTTGACCTCTCTGCTGCTTTTGACACTGTTGACCACAACCTTCTCCTTGATACCCTATCCTCGCTTGGTTTTAGGGGCTCTGTGCTATCCTGGTTCTCCTCCTATCTCTCCCATCGCTCTTTCAGTGTGTGTTCTGGTGGCTCCTCCTCCTCTGCTACCCCGCTCTCAGTTGGTGTACCCCAAGGATCTGTCTTGGGTCTGCTCCTTTTCTCTCTTTATACCCAGTCCCTTGGTGCACTTATCTCTTTCCATGGCTTTCAGTACCATCTGTATGCTGATGACGCCCAGATCTATCTCTCTACGCCTGAAATCTCCCCGACAATCCAGTGCAGGCTCCACCAATCAATGTCCACATTCATTCCTTCTGGAGCCATAGACCCCAAACGATAGATCCATTGCTGTTCTTGACGCTGTAATCATTGATTGGTGGAGCCTGCACTTGTGATTTTTGTGGGCGGAGTTTAGGGTTTCGAATTATAAGTGTTGATTTTGACGTCATCCTCTGGTCATTATTTAATTGGAACTGATTTGCGGTGGGGTTCATTCGCCTGAGGAAGAGCTGTAAGAGCTGGGAAGTGGCTTGAAACACTGTCAGTGTCGCGAAAATCCTGCTGGGAGTGCATTTTGGAGCTGGTCCCTTGGAGCACAGGAAGAATGTGAAGATTTCTTACTATGAGGAATCAGCTAAGTGACTCTTTTCCTTGTTGTTGCTGAGCAAGGTGGGGCGACTAATGACGATGTAGAGTATTCCGTCATGCTATAGCCTGGAGAAGCCTTTCTTAACTAGAAGTTGTGGACAGCAACAAGTGTTGTTTGGTCTATTTTTGACCAAGGTATCCGGTCTTTTTAAACTGATTAAAAGGAGGGCTCACTTCGAGAGAAGAAATGTTTCTTTTCATGGTGAGCGATCCGACAAAAAAATAATCTTTACATGGGGTGTGGGTTCAGTTCCTATAGTAAGGTAGATAGGGAAATCAAATATTTTGTTACATTTAGAAACCATAGCAAACCCGCCGTATCCTAACAGCACTGCCAGGACTCACAAAACACCAAGCCCTACCTATCAAAAGGAAACACTGCAAATATTAAACCAATACATTTCAGAGAATAACAATACATGACCTACTGGGGAAAGAGAACAAGTGGCAATGTCAAATAGGAATTTCATAAACAGAATACCTCAGCTCAATTACACATGCAGAACATAGACCATCACCAAACAAGGAATCACAATTTAGAAATAGGAAGACAATAATTAAACTGAGAACCCCAAAAGCCAAACTTGGAATGTACAACACTGTAGAAATAAAACTATAAATTAATTTCCTCTTGTACTAAACAAAGCACAGATGTTAATGATGCACATTTCCCAGAGCTGTCATATTCCAGTTAATAAATTCAAAATAAAGAGATATTTTTCTACCTTTTGTGCATTTTTTTCTGTTGCTCCAGCCACTTTCTTCTGGTTTCTTCATGTCTTCTGCTAACTCTCCATCGTCTGCTGTCCATTTGTCCTTTCTTCTCTCTTCTAGTTTTTTTTTCCATTCTCTCTCTACATCTGCTTTAACATACTAATCTTTCTCCTTTTGCTCTTTCCTCATTCCTATTTCATCCACTCAAATTTTACACCTCCATCCTCAATCCCCACTTACTCTCCCAATATCCGGCCAATTGTAGATTTGTCTTCCCTCGCACACAAAATATTTTTCCCTCTCCATTTCACTCTCCCAGCTCCATCCCATTCTAATCCTCCCCCAACATCAGCTCCCTTCTAGTTCCAGCCCCACCCAGCATCCGCTCCCGTCTAGTCCCCGCATCAGCCCATTTCCAGTCCTAGCCCCCCATAAGCCCATTTCCAATCCTATCCTAGCCCCACCATCAGTCCATTTCCAGTCTTAGCTCCCCCATCCATTTCCAGTCCTATCCGAGTCCCTCCATCAGCCCATGTCAAATGCTAGCTCCCCTCCACTCAGCCCATTTCCAATCCAAGCCCCCCATGAGCCTACTTCCAGTTCTAGCCCCTCCATGAGTCCATTTCAATCCAAGCCTCAACCACAGCCTATTTCCAATCTTAGCACCCCCAAAAGCCCATTTCCAGTCCTATCCTAGCCCCTACATCAGCCCATTTCCTGTCCTACCCCTCCCCCACTCAGCCCTTTTCCAGTCCTAGCTCCCTCCCCTCACAGCCCATTTCCATTCCAAGCCCCCTCCCCATCAGCTATTTGCAATTCAAGCCCTCCTTCCACTCAGCCCATTTCCAATCCTAGCAACCCCCCAGCCTATTACCAGTCCTAACCACCCCATAGCCCATTACCAGTCCTAAGCCCCCCCATCAGCCCATTACCAGTCCTAAACACCCATCAGCCCACTTCCAGTCCTAACCCCCCATCAGCCCATTTTTAGTCTTAGCCTCCCCATAGCCCATTACCAGTCCTAACCTCCCATCAGCCCATTTCCAGTCCTAGCCCCCCCATAGCCCATTACTAGTCCTAACCCCCTCATCAGCCCATTTCCAGTCTTAGCCCCCCCCATAACCCATTATGTCCTAACCCCCCCATCAGCCCATTTCCAGTCTTAGCCCCCCCATCAGCCCATTTCCAGTCCTAGCCCTCCCCAGCAGCCCATTTCTTGTCTTAGCCCCCAATCAGCCCATTACCAGTCCTACCCCCCATCAGCCCATTTCAAGTCCTAGCCCCCCCATAACCGATTACTAGTCCTAACCCCCCCATCAGCCCACTTCCAGTCTTAGCCCCCCCATAGCCCATTACTAGTCCTAACCCCCCTCCCCCCATCTGCCCAAATAGATAAAGAAGCAAACCGGCTGCTGCTACAGCTGCCGCTACCGCTGCTGCCGTGGCAGCAGCAGAATCCAGTGTCCCGCCACGGGGCCCCCCTGCCCGGCAAAGCCTCCTTGCAGCGTCAGCTCCGGATGGAGTCCCAAAGCACGGGCTTTCAGAGCCACGAGAGTTTCTCTTTCTCACGCGGCTCTGTTAATCCCGCCGGGGCTGATGGGATTTCCCATCAGCCCCGGCAGGCTTAACAGAGCCGCGAGAGGTCAGAGAAGCTCTCCCTTCATGGCTCTCAAAGCCCGTGCTTTGGGACTCCAGAGCTGATGCTGCAAGGAGGCTTTGCCAGGCAGGGGCAGGGGGGGCCCCGCGGCAGGACGCTTGATTCTGCTGCTGCCTTGGCAGCAGCGGCAGCCGGTTTGCTTTTTTTTAAATCTATTTGGGCTTATGTAGAATGCTTTTGCGCGGGGCCCCCTGAAACGTGGGGCCCTGTGCAAAAAACATTCTTGCTCAATGGACAGGCCAACCCTGCTGATGAATACCTGTTTTCATTTGAACATGGGCTGCTGCTAGTGTTCAATTGCTGCTTTTTCTATAAGTGCTCCTTCTGTGGGGGAATCCACTTGGTTTTGATTGCGCATCACCCACTAGAGACACTGCAAGAGGTGGGCCATTTCCTACACCAAGCTTGTTTCCAGCATCTTTCCCTGGTCAAGATCCCCTCCCCCATTAATGTGAGAGTATTAGAATATTGGATGCATAAGGAAGCAGGGCGCACTGATGGCCAAGGCTGATGTCATTTGCCTTTCATCTGCTCCCCATCCACCCCAGTTCCTTTCATCTATCAGTTTCAGGGAAAGTACTATGTAGACAAGTGCATGCTGATGGGTTGCTCTATGGCAGCGATGGCGAACCTATGGCACGCGTGCCAGCTGTGGCACGCGAAGGCCTTGCAGCTGGCACGCGGGAAGGTCCGCAAAAAAAGAAAAAGCTGGCTCTGACTGCTGCCGCAGACGCGGCAAGGGCAGAATGCAGCGTCCCGCGGGGCCCCCTCCGCCCGCTAAGCCCCTCTGCAAGAGCTTTCAGATTTGCGAGGGAGAGCGTCTCCCTCGCGTCTCTGTTAAGCCCGCAGGGGCTAATGGGAAATTTCCCATCAGCCCCTTTAGACGCGAGGGACTGATGGGAAATTTCCCATTAGCCCCTGCGGGCATAACAGAGACGAGAGGGAGATGCTCTCCCTCGCGAATCTGAAAGCCCTTGCAGAGGGGCTTAGCGGGCGGAGGGGGCCCCGTGGGACATTGCAATCTGCCGCGGCAGCAGCCAGAGCCTGCTTTTTTTAAAAAAAAAAATTTGCCAGAGGGGGTTAGGACTTCTAATGGGCTGGGGTGGGGGGGGGGGGTTAGGACTGCTAATGGGCTAGGGGGGGGGTTAGGACTGCTAATGGGCAGGGGGGGGTTAGGACTGCTAATGGGCAGGGGGGGGTTAAGACTGCTAATGGGCGGGCGGGCCGGGTGGGGGGGGTAGGACTGCTAATGGGCGGGGGGGGGTTAGGACTGCTAATGGGCGGGCGGGCGGGGGGGTTTGGAATGCAATTGGGCTAGGGGGGCGTGATGACAGCTAAAGGGCGGCTGGGCGGGGGGAGCACTGCTAATGGGCTGGGGGGTTAGGACTGCTAATGGGCGGGCGGGCGGGCGGGCGGGGGGGGTAGGACTGCTAATGGGCTGGGGGGGTAGGACTGCTAATGGGCTGTGGGCTGATGGGGGCTGTCTGGAAATGGGGTGATGGGGGTTAGGACTGGTAATGGGTTATAGGGGGGGCTTAAACTGAAAATGGGGTGATGGGGGTTTAGGACTGGAAGTGGGTTGATGGGGGGGGGCTAGGACTGGTATTGGGTTGGGGGGTTGCTAGGACTGGAAATGGGCTGATGGGGGGCTAGGACTGGAAATGGGCTGATGCAGGGACTAGAAGGGAATGGATGCTGGGTGAGGCTGGAACTAGAAGGGAGCTGATGTTGGGGGAGGATTAGAATGGGATGGGGCTGGGAGAGTAAAATGGAGAGGGGAAAAATATTTTGTGTGGGAGGGATAAAAAATCTACAATTGGCCGGGTATTGGGAGAGTAAGTGGGGATTGAGGATGGAGGGGTAAAATTTGAGTGGATGAAATAGGAATGAGGAAAGAGCAAAAGGAGAAAGATTAGTATGTTAAAGCGGATGTAGAGAGAGAGAATGGAAAAAAAAACTAGAAGAGAGAAGAAAGGACAAATGGACAGCAGATGATGGAGAGTTAGCAGAAAACATGAAGAAACCAGAAGAAAGTGGCTGGAGCAATTGCAACTGTGTAACTGAGCTGAGGTATTCTGTTTATGTAATTCCTTTTTGACATTGCCACTTGTTCTCTTTCCCCAGTAGGTCATGTATTGTTATTGTCTGAAATGTATTGGTTTAATATTTGCAGTGTTGCCTTTTGATAGGTATGGTGTGGTGCTTTGTGAGTCCTGGTAGTGCTGTTAGGATACGGCGGGTTTGCTATTGGTTCTAAATGGGCAGTGTTTGTAGTAGTTCCTAATGTGCCTGGCGGTTGGCACTGGATTATAGTAATGTAGAAATCTTTTAGTCTGTCTTTATCCATACACTCATTAAGAGACATGTTTACTAAAAGTTAGTGTATGTTAGCATTATGCAAATATTTATGCAAATTGACGTGCTGGCACTTTGAGGAAATTCTTTGGTTTTGTGCAGCAGTTTGGGCACTCGGGCTCAAAAAGGTTAGCCATCACTGCTCTATGGCATGTGCTTGTTTTGAAGCTTTTGCTACTTTTTGTCCATATGGAAATCCAGGAGGCAGCAGGGACTTAATTCATCATGCACTACATGGATGATTTTCATTTGTGTGTCCCACGGGCCCAGAGGAATGCAAAAGACTGGTGGCCATTTTTATAAAAACATTAGCAGCAGTTTTGAGTTGCTTCTGGCAGTGGAAGAGGTGACAAGACCTTGTACCTCACTAACTATCCTAGGAATTAAGTTGGATTTCTTGCACATGGAATCCCAATTACCAGCAGACAAAATCCAAAAATTGGATTTATTGATATAGAAAACAATGGCTTGGACAAAGGTGACCTTGAAACAAATGCACAAACTATTGGGACATTTTAACTTTGCCTGCTAGGCAGTTCCAATGGGGAGGATGCTTACCTGGTGATTAACTCTGTTGACAATGGGCATGGAGAGGAAACACAATTTTGTACATGAGAACAGGCAGGCAAAGACAGACCTAGTGATTTGCTAACCTTTTTATGCAATTTTAATGGGATTCGGTTATGGTATTTCCTCCCGGTGTCAAATGAGGATCTGGAATTGTTTATGGATGCATCAGGAGGGACAAGGTTTGGTGTCTACTTTGGCATGACATGGTGTGCTGAAGCCTAGCCGGAAAGCTGGCAGGAAAAGGGGTGATGCAAGAACATTGCTTTTTCAGAATTGTTTCTGATGTTAATGGCTTTCGCGATATGAGGAGAATGGCTTAGGCATAGGTGAGTGATTATGCATTCTGATAACATCACAGTAGTTCAAGCGCTTAACAGGCAAACAGCATCATCACAATTGGTAATAGGTTTGCTGCGGGTGCTAGTGCTCTTGTGTTTGCAAGCACATGTCACACTGACAGCAAAGCATGTGGGCAATTCAACAGTGAACTCTGTCTCGTTTGCAGCGGGCCAGGTTTTGCACTTTAGTAGCAGGTGCACACGAGTTCCTATCATGGATGTCAAGGAGCTTATAGGCAGTGGTTACAGCCTGTTTGTACAACTGCTAAGGACATCACTGTCACCGAATACTTGGAGGACTTAACACCGTGTCAGTCAAACAAGGATCAGTGCTGCAGTTCACTGCACAAGCAGCAGGGTGCAATCCGTTTCCTCTTGCCCTGTTGGGAGCTTTGGAGTACCAAAGAGTGAACTAGAATGACATGTTAGCTGATAATCACAAGAGTGGATTTATTGTTTCTCTTTTCAGCCAAACACATCTGCAACTCTATACGATCATGTTATGGCGATGCCTTCTTCAGTTGTTGATCTTAAAACAACATAAACATACATGCCAAATTAAAAATCAGATAGAACACAGATATGTACTACATGCTTTATCAGGCAAGAAATATTAAATAAATAAATAAATAAATAAATAACATTACATATGTCTCAGTTGACAACAAATTAATGAGTTCCAAAATAAAAGAGGAAATACACATATGTGAATGTGTTAAAATTAGTATCACAAATCCTATATTTATTTATTTGCAGTCTCTTTTATACCGCGCTATTCGACATCAGTGCGGTTTACAATGAACATAAGAGTTGCACATCTCAATTTAGATATAGAAGGAATTTTACGAAAAAAAAATAAAGAACTAAATATGTACATAATAATCTATTAAAAGACAGCATGGGGCATTAACTCAGTGTCATATATAGATACAGAAAGCATCACCATTAATATGTGGTAAGAACATAGTAAGCCATTAAAAGACAGGATGAGATGCTGGCTCAGTCCCACAAATGAACATAAAAAGTGATCTTTTGTTACTAATGTCTGATAAAAACATAAACATAAAAACAAAGAAATGTGAAAAATGAAAGAATAAAATAATATTAGTGATCCAAATAAATTAGTGAGAGCATACATTTAAGAAGCCATAGGGGTATGTTTACTAAACTGCGCACTTGTGCGGGGCGCACTTGAGCGCTCTAAAATGATGCATTTAAGTGCTCTTAAGTGCCCCGCATGCGTGCGCGTCACATTAACGGGCCCCGCACATGTGCGATGAAAACGCGCACATTTGCGTTGCGCTGATGTGCGATAGAGGCGGGGAAAGGCTTACGGAGGGCGGAGGAAGGCCCCCGAGGGGCGGTGAGACGGGGTCAATGGGTGGAGAGTGGGAGGGGAGAGGCTCCCCGCACAGGAGCGTGGCCGAATTTTCAAGTAAAAACTACCGCGAGTGAAACACTCGCGGTAGAATGCATTTAAAGGGAAGAGAAACCATTTACGTCAGCAATGTAAAGCCAAACCGGGTAAACCTAAAACACGTGAGCAGTGTGATACATGTGCACAGAACAAAATTTCAAATAACAACTGAAAATGACCACAACAAAATATGTAAAATGTATAAGGCAGCTGGCCAACATTGATATCAATGGACAACAATAAAAAACACTCCCAGGAAAGCTCCAAAAAAAAAGGAATGATTTATGGAAGGGTCTACGGAGCGTAGACCCTTCAAAAAATCATGTCTTTTTTGGAGCCTACCTGGGAGTGTTTGTATTGTTGGCCATTGATATCAATGTTGGCCAGCTTGGTTATGTTTTTTTTCCCCCTTTTTTCGAGGTCATATTTGAGGGTTATTTGCCCTTTTGTCACCATACAAGGTGAATGAGCCCACAGTAAAACTGTGCAGAGACGGTTTTCTGTACCGTTTGGTCAGGTTCTCTATCTCCAGGGACTGCAGTGTCTCTGTGGCCACAGTGTGGTGTAGCAGACACAGCTAGTGCCTGTAGGACCAGAGGGTCACAGGTTCAAATCCCAGCTGGGGCTCCTGGCAACCCACTCCATGTAGTTTTTCACATCAAGAAACTGTGATAGTACAAATACACCTTTATAGCAGACAACATAAGCATGTTTACAACACCTATATTTTACCTTACACTGCACACACACCATAACAATGGGCATTACGTACAGGCAAGTGCCTCCAAGTCAGTCCTGGAGTGTCACAACGCAATCAGGTAATATGGGTTTTACCAGTTAAGGACATGTTGTCATGTTGTCCGAGGGCCACAGGTGGTGGAGGGGGCAGTGGCTGCAAGCCACAGCACACAGTGCCATAGGCGTGTGCAGGCTGGCACTGTCCACCACAACAGACAGGCTCTGTCGGATGTACAGTCATGGACTCCCCAGGGAATGACTCCTATATGTGGTTAAACAGTGGTGCAGTGCACACAGACAGTGTGTGCAAGAACAGAAAATCACAGGTTCAAATCCTGTCTGTGGCTCCTGCCAAACTATTCCCCAGAATTGTACCTCTCTAAAACCTGGCACAAAAGGCCTAAGTTTTGCTGCTGAGAATCCAAGATTGTTTGAAATATTCATATTTTTCTCTCCACACTACACACCAAATAAACATGTTGATAATCTACAGCAGATTCACCAAAATGCATTCCTTGAGGGTCACTCATCATGCACCTTTTATGCAGTCACCAATATAAGGCCATGTGAGCCTGGTCACGGCAGAGGAACTGGTGGCAGACATCCACAGCACACCATGGCTCAGGCCTTTTTAAGTGGATGCTGTGCACTGCAACAGACAGGGTCATTCTGACAAACAGCTATGGATTCCCCTGGGAATTCAGTGCCTCTGTGACAAGACGGTGGTGCAAAGCACCCAGGCAGTGCCTGCAGGATCAGGAGGTCACAGGTTCAAATCCCATGTGTCGGCCTTGCCAACCCATTCACCACAATTGTCACACCACACAAATGTCTTAAAAATAACAGAAACTGTATTGCAGATACTGAAAACATGGGTAATGCATCTATATTGTCTTTCAAAGCGTACATATATGAGAAACATTTGCATTACATACAGCAGATTACCCCAAATGTAGTCATGGAGGGCCACAAATCATTCACATCTTATGATGTGTCAAAGAAAGATGTGTTTGTCCATTCCCATATGCTGGTTCATGGTATGCAGATGTATCTCATGCATATTCATTACGCACAGTTGGAAAAGATGATCAGTGTTTTGCCCAACTGGACTGGATTTGGGGATCTATGCCCGAGATTCCCAGCCAACAGGAGCAGAACTGACCAGACCCACAGGCTCCATTCGCCAAAGACTAAGGGATAGTCATGATATTGGGCCGTCTGTACATTTCACAAAACTAGTAAGTGCCCACCTTATCACTGTCACCAGAAACCGTGAAAAACACTACACATATATCAACATGTAGATGTGATCAGTTGCAGATATCAATTCCTACGTTAAGCACAATATGATTATTGAGCGGTATCATACCAATATGTCTGATGTTTGTGGAGTGTGTCTCAGGTCTGGTGTCTGACAATGTTCCCCACCCTGGGGTGTGACACCAACATTATTGCATACCATAGCCATGCCTGCACTGTGTCCAGGACTGCTGATTTGGCCTAGACTGCAACAGCTAGCTTTGGTAGCAAATTGATGGCATAGGTGTGGGATTGTGTGTCAGTACATCCAGTGTGTGATGTCTGCAAACACCTTACTCAGCGCACAATGTTTGCTCTGTGTCCATTGTTAGATTGCCAATGTGCATAATGAGGAGCAAGGTATTGTGGGTATACCTCTGACAGGCTGGGCTGGCCAGGATGCATGAGGACAGATCATAAGGCAATGTATTCGACATTGTAGTGTGCGGTCATCAGCAGCACGGACATGTTAGCCCCTGCATGTTCTCCTGGAAGGTCACTCTCACCCTGACTGAGCAGTCACCAATGGCATGGCTAGGTCTGCCATAGAGGCAACAACATCTTCATCAAGTGATATCTATGGGTTGCCTTTTGGGGTCCAATCACTAACTTAACTGCTTGGATGAGTGTGCAGACATCCCAGTTTTGGGTGCACACAGTTTCTCCAGTAATATGCACTATGGTCTAGCTAGCAGACTGCTTGTACCTAGTATGTGTAAGGCTGGCACACCTTGAAGGGTGCAGTGGCTGCAGCTTCTCTGTGTTTGCTGCTGGAAAATGTCCTATAGCAGTGGTGTGTTGCTGAGCATTTACAGGCCTGCTGTCTGTCTGCTATCACCGTATGGATGTGCAACGTATGTATGTTGTCTCTCCATCAGCTGTACCCAGGTTGACACTTCCCTCCAGCAGCACTATTGCAGTGCTGTGGATGTGTTGGTGAGTGATCCTGAGTTCTAGTGGTCAGTTTTGGTGTTGCCACAGAATCCGTCTATGTGCTGAAACGGGGGCCCGTGGGCCCCCCCTCCATCACATAACTAATGAGGTCATGTCCCCCACACAGGATATGTCCAATGTGTTAGCCTGAAATTGCACTAAGACCAAACTTCACATAGAAATAAGAGATGGACACAAGTGTATTTGGCAGGGCATATACAATACCTACCCATCAGACAATGTCCCTGATGTGGACTGCCAACATAGCCTATCTCAGCTAAGCCAGGTGGTGTGGACCTGGTGCTGGGTGTCCCCTGTCACTCTCAGGGTGAGCCTAGGAAATGCACAATGTGATGCTCAGTATCAACTCTGTGTCATTAATCTACACGCTCAGTAATCATTACCAGCCTGCTGTTTTTTTTGGGGCTGCGTAACACAGCTGTTATGTGTAGACTGCTGATTTACATGTGCAGTGCATCATGGGTATGTGTGGTTCAACCCTATCTTCGTAAAGAAAGCAAACAGGTCAGGTGTTGGCCCTCAATTCTACTGTAGGCAGCCAGGGGTGTGTTAGTAGCTATGGCAGTGGTTCTGAACCAGTCACCCTTGAAACCCTAGGCAATTCGGGGGTTTACGATAGCCCTAATGAAGATGCATGAGATATATATGCATTAGAGATATCCTGTTAATGTGAATATGGAGTGGGCTTCACAGGCTGTATGTCAGCAGCCCTGCCCTACACCTCTGTCATCAGCGAGTGTAAGTGGACAAGGTGCAGATGTGCAAGACATCAAAAAGGTTAGATACAATGTGTCACATGTCTCTTTCTCTCTCACCAGCACCACCAACATAATTTAGATTATACAACCTCATGGTGGTGGTGAGAATTGCGGAAGTATGTGACACATTCTATCTACGCTTTTAATGTCTATGACATCTTCACTTTGCACACTCACACTCCTAAATGAAAGAGGTGACAGGCAGGGGCCTCCAAATCAAGACCTAGAGGGCCACAAACCATTCAGGTTGGCAGGATAGTTCTGATGCATATAGATCTCATGCATATTCATGAGGGCTATCCAGATCACCTGACTGGCGTTGGGCTTCAAGGAGGAGTCATTCACAACCACAGAGCTATGGAGATGTTGGCCACCTGTGACCTCACAGCGTGTACAGCCATAAGTCATGGGTGTTATCCTACAGTGGGGTAATCTGATATGGCTTGCTGAGGCTTTTTCCCTCTCAAACATCATTTGGTGCTGCCACCAACAACACCCTCAGTGCTGTAGCCTGAAGCTTACGCAAAAGGCCCCTATAAGGTGACTGGAATTGATCCTTCGAAGGTGTTGTGGCAGACACTGCACCTCATATTGTCCTCTCTGGAGTGACTCATAGGGTACGTGATGTGCCACCCTAGGTTATTGCATTGTCCCAGTGTGCTTTCTCTCAGGAAAAATGTCAAATACCAAAGGCCCCACAAACCCCTGCTGATATTAGGGAGTAATGTCCCAGCAAGTCATATTGATTAGGCTGCCTGTGTGCAGAAGAACACGAGTTTTGTACCATAAGGAGTTATGCCAACTAATGTGGCACACCTCAGCCACGATGTCTGTATGTCAGCACACTTACGTACGATCAACGTGCATGTTTGGCACATGCCAAACTCCATTAGCTCATTATGTGTGGTTGGCAAAATAATGTGGATGTAGACTGTCCAGATCCAAGGGCCCCCCCCTCCCCCATGCCATCCGTAACATCATTGCTGGCCTCACATGGATATGAACTAATGAACCTGATTTTGTGGGACACATATCCCCATATCACCAGGGTGACTGGTAGGCCACATTGATGGCCTCTCAGGACCCCTTGTTGTGTTAGCAGTTGTATGGGCAGTTAGTGCAATGTGAAAGCCATAGCACAGCACATCATACAAAAGCCTAACAACCATTGTGTAAGTGTTCATAAGTTTGAGTCCCAAATGTGTATACACGATAACATAATACAATATTTTATGTGTCTTAAATAAGTGAAACACAGCAGTGTATATGCAAGTTGTGTTGCGCATGTGCGCAATTCATAGCGTCAAACTGTTTATTTGCGGAGCGCTGTCTGACGTCATACGGTGCTAAACTATGCCACTTGCGTGGCGCAGTTGCACGTGAAATGTTGCAAAAATGCGCCAGCTGCGGAGCGCACCTGCACGTATTACGTCGCTAAACTGCGCCAGTCCTGGGGCGCAGATGGACATCATACGTCCATAAACTGCGTCTTTTGCGTGGCGCAGTTGCACATAAAACGACACTAATCTGCGCCAGTTGTGGTGCGCATGTGCATCAGTAACGCTGCGTGCAATCAGGAGATAATCTTGTAAAATGGCGCCCAGAACAAGAAAACCCTCGTTCACACCCCGGGAGCTGCGCTACCTGGCCCGGCTCATTGCGCACAGGCAGGATAAGCTGTTTCCCAGGGCCACCAGGCACAGGGACAGCTCCAAGCTCCCGCAGGGCCTGGGAACATCTACAGAGACATTTTAATAGAAATGCTGAATACCCAAGGGAGGTAAGTGTATGGGGCCAGGTCAGCACAATCATATATATAGCCTGTGCTCATTGCAGATGTCCATGCTGTAGTGTTGGGGTACTGTGTGTCACTAATGTGCAACAGGTGAGCAGACATTACATAATGTGTATGTATCATATAAGACTGGTTTGTCCTGTACCCAGGTTTTGAAGGACATGGTCATAGAGGTCATGATGGGATCCTTGTGGCATGGCAGTTGCTTCTGTGGCCGTGCCACAACATACTGTAAGAAAGTAAACCCATACATCATCTTAAGTAACTCAAAACCACATCATATGGAATGGTGGAATCTGTACCAGCATCAAAACAACTTGGGTCCAGCACAAGGATATGTGAACCGTACCATTAATGGTATGTCAGTCATCCTGGTGATATGGGCTTTGTTGCCAATGTTGTTCAATACGCCCCCCTATCCACAGGGTTCATGAGAGCTCATCACAGTGGGCTAACAGTCACCCTGCAGATATGGTTGTGTGTGCCCAGACAGTTAAATACATCCACCCTATCACCAGGAGAACAGAGAGCCCATCACAGTGGCTTACCAGTCATCCTGGTGATATTGGTCTGTGTAATGTAAAAGTGCAAAACATTCTCCCCATCCCCTGGGGTGCTGAGAGCTCATCACAGTGGGCTATCAGTCACCCTTGAGATATGGTCTGTGTGCCTAGACAATTTCATACATCCACCCTATCACCAGGAGAACAGAGAGCCCATCACAGTGGCTTACCAGACATCCTGGTGATATTGGTCTGTGTAATGTAAAAGTTCAAAACATTCTCCCTATCCCCAGGGCTGCTGAGAGCTCATCACAGTGCTCTATCAGTCACCCTGCAGATATGGTTGTGTGTGCCCAGACAGTTAAATACATCCACCCTATCACCAGGAGAACAGAGAGCCCATCACAGTGGGTTCCTAGTCATCCTGGTGATATTGGTCTGTGTAATGTAAAAGTGCAGAACATTCTCCCTATCCCCTGGGGTGCTGAGAGCTCATCACAGTGGGCTATCAGTCACCCTTGAGATATGGTCTGTGTGCCTAGACAATTTCATACATCCACCCTATCACCAGGAGAACAGAGAGCCCATCACAGTGGGTTTCCTGTCATCATCGTGATATTGGTCTGTGTAATGTAAAAGTTCAAAATATTCTCCCTATCCCCAGGGCTGCTGAGAGCTCATCACAGTGCTCTATCAGTCACCCTGCAGATATGGTTGTGTGTGGCCACACAATTTAATACATCCACCCTATCCCCAGGAGAATAGAGAGCCCATCACAGTGGGTTTCCTGTCATCATCGTGATATTGGTCTGTGTAATGTAAAAGTTAAAAACATTCTCCCTAGCCACAGGGGTGCTACAAGTTCATCACAGTGGGCTATCAGTCACCCTGGAGATATGGTTGTGTGTGCTTAAACAGTTTGCTTTAGCCTCCCTATCCCCTGGAGTCCAGGGAGCCCATCACACTCGGTCATCTGGCACCATGGGGATATGGTTGTGTGTGCTTAAACAGTTTGCTTTAGCCTCCCTATCCCCTGGAGTCCAGTGAGGCCATCACACTGGCTCATCTGGCACCATGGGGATATGGTTTTGTGTGCTTAAAAAGTTTGCTTTTGCCTCCCTATCCCCTGGAGTCCAGTGAGGCCATCACACTGGCTCATCTGGCACCATGGGGATATGGTTGTGTGTGCTTAAACAGTTTGCTTTAGCCTCCCTATCCCCTGGAGTCCAGTGAGACCATCACACTGGGTCATCTGGCACCATGGGGATATGGTTGTGTGTGCTTAGACAGTTTGCTTTAGCCTCCCTATCCCCTGGAGTCCAGGGAGCCCATCACACTGGCTCATCTGGCACCATGGGGATATGGTTGTGTGTGCTTAAACAGTTTGCTTTAGCCTCCCTATCCCCTGGAGTCCAGTGAGCCCATCACACTGGGTCATCTGGCACCATGGGGATATGGTTGTGTGTGCTTAAACAGTTTGCTTTAGCCTCCCTATCCCCTGGGGTCCAGTGAGCCCATCACACTGGCTCATCTGGCACCATGGGGATATGGTTGTATGTGCTTAAACAGTTTGCTGTAGCCTCCCTATCCCCTGGAGTCCAGGGAGCCCATCACACTGGGTCATCTGGCACCATGGGGATATGGTTTTGTGTGACTAACAAGTTATATGCATTCTCAATATCCCCAGGAGTCCTGTGACCTTCGTAATGTGTCCTGTTAGTCACCCTCTTGCTAAGGTGTATGCAGCTGATGATGTGTGGTCGGACACACAACCCCCAGGGGGCCAGATACCGGCTTGCAATGGTGGGTATGTTACAAAGATAATGTGGTTGTTCATGGCAGGTAGTTTGTACGTATCCCATAGTCTTAGAGGTCAACATATCATCACACATGTCTCTGATGTCTGCAGATGATATGGTAGGTGAAGATGTTTATGTGTGTAACAGCACCCCATCCCCATGAACCATGACATGAGCTTACAAAGACCTGTAGCAGATCCATGTCCCCATACCATCATGCAGATGTTGATCCAACATCTTAACACATAATAGAAAGCCAAAACCATTACACACATGGACATTACTGATGTTGTTCCAACGATACATTCAACAGTTGTGGTTGATCAACACATACATAAACCCACACATGAGCACAGGTGACCACAGATGTTATGGTGGTTTGGCCCCTGTCCATGGTGTTGTAACCACACATGTTGTCAGCATAGCAGGGCCAGGGCATACAAAGATAACAACATACCATAGGTCATACAGGGTCAATCCCTACCCCCACACACACATTATGCTCCCTGCAACTGTGTCCAAACTAGGCTGGACATAGACAGCAGTTTCCCCATAAGATACATGTAACACAATGCAGCTAGTGGTTCAAGCAGTGATATCTTGTGCCCTGTGTAAGGTGAAATGTCATGGTAGTGGGCCCTGGCAAGGTGAATAGGGCCACCCACACCATCTCTCATGTTGCTATAGTGCGCCAATGATTGGTGGGATCTCAGGTTGCCATTGGGGTTACGTCCCAGGATGTCAAAATCAAATTATGACAACACAAATGTGTGAAACAGAGCACATGCTGGGAAACGGCGCTTAGCATGGACACCATCATTGGCAAACATTTTCCCTGGTCCTGCAATGTCATGCAAGGGGGCCCCAGGGTAGTTCAATGATGTGCTGAGGGTGACAAGCACAATGGGCATAGGTGTCACTGCACACATGTGCACAGACAAAGTTACAAAGGGAGGTGGCACTCGGCAACTAAAATGGGCTGAAAAAACAAAACAACGCCTTACATGTCTGTATCATCATTTCCAAAAGAGGATGCATGCAAACAGTCTCCAGTGTGCAATGAGAAAGCTATGTGGACCAAACTAAAGTGTGTGTGTGTGTGGTGATGTTACCTGTGAAAAATGGCTGCTTGCAGGTCATGGCATCCCACACATCCACCAGGTCATTGTGGCTGTTTTTTGGAGAAACCAGCTATTGTAGTGACACATCTGTGGCCTTGTCTGTCTTTATTTTGGGATGTCAACCTATATCCCACAAATTACAACAATTATAAGTTCACATTGACCCACACACTGCAGCCATTATAACAAAAGTTGAATAGTAGGTTTTTTGCCCTCCCCCGGTTTTCCATTAGGCCCTAAACCCATATTAATCATGGATAAGCACTCCTGCTCTGAAGAGCATATTTTGAGAATGTTCAGCTATGTTCTCAGACACAGACAACCATGTCTGGTATTGCAATTGAGAATGATTATATGCTGAAATGTCTGCATGTATGGCCTGTGGGAAGGAAGCCAAAAGTGGATTGGATGAGAAAGCAGCCAACCTCCGTACCCTCCTCTCTAACAATGTGGCTTTGGGCACACACATTTTGTAAGGGGCCTCCTCTTCCTCATGTGGCGTTAAGGTAGCCAATCAAACAACATTTATTTTCTGAAAGCCTACGTCACCCTTGAATAGTGGACATCCACTGGCAGTGCCCTTGAGGAGCACGCTCTGGGAAATCAACCCCCAGTGGGAGTGGTGAGCCCCCATAGCCACAATGCTGCCACATGATGTTCTTTACGCCTCATCCTAGTCAAGGAACCTTGCAGCATGCTGTGGGGTCCTGGCTTTGGACAGTACACATACACAGACATTGTCCGTGTTGGTTGACCATAGCATTGTGTCCATGTGGTGACATATGGCAGCTCACAATGTGCCAACCAGGACCCTTGTCCCACCACAGATCCGCAAAGTGCAACACTGCCTGTTGCAGCAATTGCTTATCCAACATGGGCAAATGCAGCAAAGGTGATGATGTGTACTGGTGTGCACACCACAGTACCATGTCACTACGTTACAATGGCCAATTTCTATCACAACCTCACTTTCAAGTAGCCTCCATACAGAGGAAACATCCAATGTCCTGAGGGTTCTGCTGACTGTGCCCACTCTGTGGGAACAATGTACCTCTTCAAGACAGGCTTGCCTATGCCTAGGGGTGAATGTTCCCTATGCAACATCTGTCATTCCAGGATCTGCACACACCTGTTTTGGACTGTGTCTCCATATCATAATTAACCCAATCTGAGAAAAAAACAAAAGAGACAGAGTCACCTATATCACCAAACACCATATGGGGTTCACATCATGCCATTACAGCAGACCTTACATGATGTCATGTGGATACTGTGGACAATAGCTCCTAACACGTCTACACATTTCCACAGGTGTTGCCGTCACCTGGTGTGCAGTGAGGACACCTCCCTGATCACTCCATCATGATCATGTGTGTGTTGAGAGCAGAATGTAACGTTACTTACCACATGCCATAAGACCGCCTGTTAGAGATTGAAAGCCATTATGTGGCCTTGGTGCCTGCATGTTCAAAACCTCAAAGATGACTGACAGGACAGCTCTCTATAACATTTACATGGAATACTTCCTGATGGATGTCCCAAAACATCTACAACCTCGACGTCAACATCTCTCACAACACAGACGCACTACTATGAAGCACGTGACAAGCATGGTCACAACATTGCCCATGTTGTGATTAGGGCAACTACTGCCTGTTTTTCATGTGAGGGCCCAGTCTCCCGCATTGCTATTGCTGCAAGGACACATGGCTGGTGGGAATTTTCTCATTTGCAAAACTGCCTACAGGCTAACTGCTCAACATGACCTGTACTGTTGAAGAGTCCATTTCAGAGGACTCCAGGACAATGTGACCTCCACATGTCTGTCACATATTGCGGATTATGCAAAGATGACAGCTGTATAAAAACAGGCCCCAAGTAACACAGCATGGTAGGTCTGTCCTCTGCTAAGTATGTAGCACCAGCAGTACACGCAACTTCAATGTGTGAGCATGCAAATATGCTTAGGAGACTGAGAGCTAGTTAGCCTCAGCACACCCAGCGGCCTGACCCCCCACAGGCCTTTTGCCTCTGTGATGGAGTCCATGGGCTTCCAGCCCCTCCATGGACAGCCAATGTACTGAATCTGATGAAAATGAGGACACCGTATGGCCAGATTGGGGGGAGGGGGGTAACATCTGAACAATGGACTGTGTCCGACGTAGAAAATGGTAGAGGCGTCATGCACATAGTTGCTCAAACGCATCAATAGTGGGGGCATACAGCATTCCAAACTCACCGAAAACAAAAGAACAAGTCATACATTGTGCACCTCACGGATCAATGGAGAGCTTACCTCATCCCCACAAGGGTGGCTGGCTCTCACCCCACTATGTCTGCCAACCTACAGGAGAGGGAGCTCACAGCAACATCTGACCTTTCACAGAGGTGAAAACGTGTCTGTTACAGATGACATTGTAAATGAACCACTGCGTATACGTAATCCCTGACCACCACAATCACATATGCCGGTGCTGCTAACATCACACGGCTGTGCACCCACATTGTCTCTGCCCACAAGCACACTGGACCTTCCTTTGGTCAACACCATCAAGGAAACCACAAGTATGATGTTGTGTTTATGCAGGTGTGCACAAGCACCCACAGTTTACACAAAGTCCATGTTTGTGTTCTGTAGCTCTGTACATAAGAAGGGAATGATCGTGTGGTCCGAAGTGGATGACTGGCACATGCACCCACAGTTGAAAGGATATGTCCAGGGCTCTCTCGCATACCCAATGCATGGACCCCAAAATGTGGGCCCTGTCAGCTATCCTGTGCAATCTTGTCAGACACCGACATAAATGCTTTACCTCTTAGGTGCATGTCTAGCTATCAGACTCCCAAAGACATACGTGACTGAGATAGAATTTTCTCGTATTGTGCAATGTGGTTTCACAGCACTACAACAAGCGCAGCGTTCATGTCAGGAGATGCATCAGCTGCTAGGTCACATGGCATGTATGGTGCATGTGGCTCCCAACGTGTGTCTCCACATGAGAGCAGCACAGTGGCCACAGTCTCGTCCCAATGGACAGAAGCAACAGGATATCTCTCAGATGTGCCAGTGAACACAAACGCACATAACCTGTGCCTGCACAGGTGGCAGTCAGCACACAAACGCATGCAGGGGTCACCTGTCCAGCACAGCGACCCTCATAACACATTAACAACAGATGTGTGTAATGAGGGCTGTGATGCACATGTTCATGACTCCTGAAACCAAGCACCATTTAATTGTCCGGAGACTCAGGTATGCAACAATCGGTTTGTGCTTGGAGAATCCTGCAAGGATATGAATGTCCTGCATTCACCTCAACAGGCCAATGGGATCAGAATTTCAACTGTCAATCACGTAGTTATGATAGAGGTCAACAAACAAGGACGGTAAGCGTCTATGTCTCTTTGTGACGACGCACCTTAACTGTGTGTGTTTGCAACACACCAGCAGATACATCTCTTGACAGTCCAGCTCCCTGCCAATCACAACCTTTACACGTACAAAAGCTATTGTGTTGTGGGCATGCCAAATTGTGTATTAGACATGTACTACCTCTGGTGAGTATTGCAACTCTGCCCAACGTAACATACATACAGAATTTTTCACTTCAATCATATGGAAATCCTACACGGCTCTACACACCAATGCAAGCCAATAGCTATCACGCCAGGGATGTTGCACAGCTCAAATGGGCAAAGACATGTCTATATGCCTTCTCTCTCATTACCAGGATTGCATATAGCGTAATGAAACCCCTGAGAGACCGAGGCTACATTATCCGCATAGTCTCAGGCTCACAACAACTGTTTTGATACCTTAGGATTCTACATATGACCCTGGTTTCCCCTCTGTATGTGGGCCAGCTGAATTATGTTTTGCACTGCAGGATGTGAATGTAGGACATATGGAACCCACTTCTCTGCACCCGAGAGACTGGCTACTGCTGGCTGAACCGGCGTTGACACTCCCCTCGGTCAGGATGCGCATAATGTCCTTTTTGATTGCAGAAACCTTCCACAGGGCAATCCTGTGCCATCAGATGTACATGTCATGTGATGTGCTGTTAACAAAAGGCATGTAAACCCCCTTGTCCTCCGTGCATGAACATGTGTATCCCTCACACCATTATACTGCAAACAATGGTCCCTGAACTGCGTGTGGCCCAGCCCATTGATGTGTCCTTGCAGCTCCTTCTGAGTCTATCTCTGGTCAACCCCTGTCAGCCCATGTACGCCTATTGGGTATCATGAGAGACCAGAATCATACATGTCTTGGCCGTAGAACACCTCCTGGGACATGGGATTGTAGTGTGTTGTCAGGGTAGCATTTTACAAAACACTCTGAGAGCACCAACACTACATCGCCAAAGGGTTCTGACCTGGGATATGATATAGCAACGTGTAATCACATCACCAAGACTTATCAGTGAATTGATACCCCTATAGCCGCATCCACAACACACAATGTTTTAACATTAGCACGTCCTCCCATGGGCGCATACACACAGCATGCCTACGGAGGAGTCCACCTTTAATTTGCAACAACAGTAGTACTTACCTGTAGCCTGGACCCAGTTGAATGATGCAAATATCGTTTGCCCAGCTCCTACCTTGCAGTGTGAATGTGGTGTGCCATTGAATCTGCAGAGGACCCAGCTACAGCAAATCACCCCTCACCTATGCAGAGTCTCATATTGATTGCATGTGGGTACAGTACTGTCACAACATTTGCTAAACAACTGCATGGTCCAGTATATTTCCCGTTATCTACACTAGAATTCACCATTCACTGTTGGCGCATGTGAACAATCTCAAAGTGACAGTCATAGCAGACCCCTGCGCTACCGTTCAATCTGTAGCTAGGAACAACATATCTTGAGTCAAATACCCTGTCTGGCTCTCCCGCTTCACGTAAGCCTGAATGAGGGCCCTTGCACGCATTTCCTGGTTTTACATGCTGCTAAGCCAAACCTCCACTATATGTCAAACATTCCTATCTGTCACTCCCCCGGGATCCTGTACACACAGGTGTGGAAGGAGAGGCCACCCATAGACCCTCTGCACACTGGTGCCACCTTTGTAGCATTTACATATAGGTTGTCGGCACAGGATTGCCCATGTGTTGCGTGTAGGCCAAGATAGCATAGTTCATCCCCTGTAAGAGGTGCTCTGCAGGAACAGCAGCATTACGTAATCCCAAAACACCCATCTACCCTTGTGGGTTGTGTCTGTCTCTCTCTGTCTCTGTCAGACTCCCACTACCTTTTCTCAGTTCCGCCCTGTGTAAGCTGTATGCTGTACTGGAGAGAGACATGTTGTACAGGGGGGAGGGCAGCACATGCACACTGTGGGATGGTGCCACAGACGTTCACAAAGGATTTGGTTTAGCGTGGACACACATGCTCCCTTGCCACACACATTATGCACATGTGAGGACATATGCCTGTTGCCCATGGAGATCCCCTGTGACAGGTGATGAACTATGCTATACATGAGACACACACACAGCAGTGGGGCTGTAGCAGCAATATGTTGGCCACACGGATGTGTGTTTGTGTGGGTGAAGCAGCCGAAGGTGACCAGTCACTAATGCCCCCACCTTTTCCTTGCACATCCACAGGTCGAGGATCTCCGGAAGAAGGCCAGGGAGCTGCACCTCCACCATGCCGACTACCTCCAGCGACTCCAGGGTGAGAGTTCACAAAAGGTTGATTTTGAGGATTCTCAAAGTGTCTGATCAGTAACAGATGTTCCATTGGCCCCATCGCCTGTGTGGCCACTGCATATGTAGACGTGCTAGATGTGAGACATAACAGAGTTCTCATGCCTGTCATCTTCCACAGATGGTGATGTCCCAGAAGATCTTCCCACCACCACCGCACACCTCCTGAGACGGCCCACTACACCACATGCGGCGGAGGTGGTGGTCTTGATAACATCTGAGGAGGAGGAGGAGGAAGAGGAGGAGGAGGAGGAGGAGGAAGAGGAGGAGGAGGAGGAGGTGGTGGTGGAGGCGCACACAGCAGCATCTCCAGCAGATGTCACCCACCAGGGGCCAGATGGGTATCTGGAAGGGTTGCTTTGGGGGGAGGCAGGGGGGAGAGAGGGTGTTGGGGATGTGGAGGGGTTGGGGATGTTGGGGAGGGGTCAGGGGGGGAGGGGTGGCCAGAGGGGGCGTGGGAAAGTGATGGGGAAGACAGGGCATCACAGGGCACTGTGGGCTCCCCCCAGCCACAACGGTTGTCTCCACCATGCAGGGCCCCACCCAGGGGCTACGCAGATGCCACCACACAAACACCTGGGACAATGTGTGTGTGTGGTGGCAGATGCGTTGGCAACCTGTCAGGGGCCCTGCATGCGATGGAGCAATGGCTCCACCAGCTGTCCCACTTACAGCAGTGGCTTGCGGGAGTCATTGAGAGGGTGGTAGCCGAGGTGGTCCGTCTACCATGTCGCCAACCACCCCCTCAATGGCGTCACTGGCGTCAGTAATGGCGCTAGTGACGTCCACATATGTGCCCTGTGCTGCCCTGTCTTCCATCACTGGGCATGCTGAGGGAGGGTGGGGGTGGGGGATTGTGTATGGGACTTTGTTCAGGGCGTGTGGGTGTAAGGGAGGGTGTGTTTTGGGTGGGTGGGTGTTGGTATTGTCCCCCTCCCTGCAAATGTATATAGTTATCCCTTTTGTTTTTGTTTCATATTAAACAGTTGTGAAACACACCTTGTAATGCTCATGTGCCTCACTTAGCATAAGATTATGGATGGCAGCATGTGATATGTGTGCGGACAGATATGGTTTTGAAGAGTAAACATGCTGGTGATACCTCAACTGGCTCCACATTCCATTTGGGTGGATGACCATGTGTGTAGGTGTCTGATAAGAGGTTGTTGCGTCATATGTTGCACCGTAGCACCTATCCCAGAGACGCACAAGTCACACGGTAGGGAATAGATGAACCACATATTTAAACATATATGAACAACCAAAAGATGTATGTCACGCATTTCTGCCACTGTCATATGCATCACCATGGTGGGGTGGACGGCATGTGATCAGTGATATAGGTAAGGGCAAGGGTTACACATATGCCACCAATTAGTCGTGTATGAGGGGTTGCACACATTGATGAGTATGGCAACTACACAGGCAATGTAAAACATAGTCCCCCTGTTTCGACATGGATGTCTGTGCACACTGTGCCACTGCAGCTCAGAGGCTGTGATGACACAACGTTCACATGACACCTTGCATATGTGTGCATCATAAACATAATAGCTGCCTGTGGCAAGGTAGCTGCAGCACGGGACCAGGTTGCAGGTAATGTAGTCTGCCCCCCTCACCGCCATTTCAGAAATACACACGGGACCACATGGACAGTCAGTGGACACACACAGTGTATGTAGTTAATGTCAGCTGTTTATTGTCACAGCTTTTCAGTCATATTAAACTATTTATACAAACATGTCAGTAATAATTGTGTGATTTCCATCAAAGCCGTTTACAGGACACACAAAGAACATACGAGTTTCATCTCTGAGCTTTTCAAATATAACACATACAAACACCTCCAAAACAAGGTGACCTATATACATAGTTGCTGCAACTGATCATTGCAACAGAGACAGGCTTATGCTATTATTCAGAAAACTGAGGATATCATCATAGTTTAGCGACAACGTGGTCGGCCACGCCTGCCACGTTGCCCCCCCCCTCGTGGGGCAATGACCACTTCAGGAACCAGTGCTGGTGGTGGTGCAGGTGCAGCTCAGCGCATTACATCAAGCATGCCCTCAAGGGCTTCACATATCCGAGTGAGGGGCATGGCTCGTACCTCCTCACGTAATTGGCGCAGCTCAGCACACACCTCCCTCGTGTTCTGCTGCACTGCAATGCGGATCCTGTCAAGAATGCGTCGGTTGCCTGTACATGGGATACAGGGTGGTCTATGAGATACCTCTCCACTAATACACCGTAATACACATACATGTCATGAACATCCCACACTATTGAATAGGTGATAGGGCAGAGTCCAATTGAAACATGGATAGAGTTAACATACATAATTATCACAGTGGTAGAGGTCTTCAAACCCAACAGGACACTTTACAGGACTTAGATGTGGGAGGCCACCACAACAATCTACAGGATGTGCAGACACACCCAAATACTACAGACGTCCCAACAGAATTGGGCAATGAGAACTATCACCTTTCCATTGTGTAGGGGAGGTGCAGCATGCACCACACACAAATAACTCTGCTGACTAGCAGTATGGAGGGACAGAGGAAGGTCTAGAAAAGGCAGCAACAGTGAGACCACAGTTGGAGTGATTAACACAATTGTTCATGGTTACAGGAGATAGTTTCTGGAATCTGTGGGATGAAATGTAAGGACAGGGATATGACAGCTTACGTGCACAAGTGCACTGCTGCTGCACATAAGTGACACCTGAGGGTTTCATACGCACCTTGTGTAACACAGAGGAGGGTTTGTGGACAAGATATATTAGCCGATGAGACAAATATGGAGGGTTTGGACAAAGCAGCCAGAGCAACAGAGGGGCCCACCAGAGGTGGACCAAACCAAGGGAAACAATGACGGTGTATGATGGGGAAAACACAGCTTGTGTCACTAACTGGTGAAGGGCAGTGAAAGCCAGAGTTGGCAGGGTCTGTTTCGGATGTCAGTAGGCATGAGGGGTGGTAGCTGAGGGTTGTCTAGTCTTTTACATTACAACATAGGCATTTCTCAGACATATGTGATTATGTGTGTGAGTTCCAAACAGGGCTAAGTCATCCTTTGATCACTTGTCTATTTGCACAGGGCCTGGCGTTCCAGGGGTCCCCACACATGGAACATTTGTTTTTGCAAACTCCCACAGATGACTTGCCTACTCAGCTCACCCCGTTGCCGTGGCCCCAATGACAGAATGTTTTTTCCTGCAGGTCTCCCTCTGTTCTGTTATTACCTCAGCAATGACTTAAATGATTTGTAGATGGAGAGTGTCTCCCTTCCGTGTCTGTTTAGGGCACAGGAGCACATTTGAAATTTTGGCTAGGCTCCGTTAGACACAAGGGTGTGATGAATAGTGTATCAATAGGAATGTTGCCTTAGATGAGACGCAATGCAAACTATGTTTCTGTCTGCAAACCTTATGGGCCTGCAGAGGGGCTTAGCGGACTGAGGGTCTTCCCCCCCCCCAACGCACCAATCTGCTACTGGTGCAGCAACATGGCAAATAAACAGTGCATATTGGCAATTCATCACATAGCCAATGGGGGTGTGGAGGTCAGGGCGTGACGTGCGTAGGGGTGTTGCTTGTGCTGGGTTACAACACAATATGTGTTTTTAGTGAGGGTTTACAGCATAAGGTGGCATTTGTGTGGGGCTAGGACCCTTAATGGTCGAAGGGGAGTTTGGAGCACTCATGAGCTGTGGAATGCAGGCCCATGTCTGCTGTAGGGGTTTGGGAGTTTCTGAGATAGGCCTGCACATGAGATGTTGGGGGATGTTGTGTCTTAAATTGTCTGGTATGTCTTTTGGGGTTACAATACGATCCTTGAGTTGATTGCACTGTATGTAGCATCATGGAGGTCCTTATGCTTACGTTGGCCTGTGTGATGTTGACGTAGGTTTGACATGGGATGAGGTTTGTTGTAGGACAGGACTATGTATGGTCTGATGGGGACGTTTGCTTAACAAGTGGCCGATGAGGGGTTTCCAACTGTTAATGGATGGCTGAAGTGTTTTTTGAAATTGCCTGTTGCAAGGCCTGCACTGAATTGGATGCTGGGTGAGGCAGGAACTGCAAGTGAGTCCATGCTGGGGAATGAACAGAATGTGATGGTGCGCTGACACTTTAATGCTGAGAGGTATATATGTTTTGTGTGGGAGGGGTGATACATCTACCATATACCTGTTCTTGTGAGGTTATGTGTGGTTTGAGGAGGCCATGATGAGCACTTGAGCAACAGTGAGGGTAGGGCGGGACAAACGACAGGGAAATGATGGGTATGTTCAAGCAGTTGTTAAATGTTATGATGGACAGAACAATATAATGGAGCGGTCTGACCAAATAGACATGTGACGATGGTGAGTGAGCACAACTCATGAAGAGTCCTGCTGAATGTGGCTGGATCAATTGCAACTGGAGAAACATGCAAAATATGTCAGAATAGACATATTTTATTTGATATTTTAAAGAACATATGGAGGTTTCACATAACTTCGATCATTATGTGGTTTACTGTGTCTTGTGCAAGGGACAATGTATGTATCACTGTAGTGATTGGTCATAGATTTGTATATTGCTACTTCCGATCTCATTCACATGTTAACTTCTACACTGTTGCCTTTCATTCCATGGTTGCCTTGTTTGTCTGGAGTTGTAATGTTTTTCTTAATGTAAGTGAATTTTGGTTGCTGGATTTATGATGCTGTATGGTCGTCTTTTGAACTTCAGTTGAGGTAATTTGATTCTGTCACTCATACTTGACATTGACAATTGCTCCCATTCCCCAGTACGTTCTGTAACGTCTTGGTGTAATATTGTCAGTGTTGTGGTTTGCTAGGTTGTGTATGGTGATGTGAGAATCAAGGTAATGGGGTCAGGATACGGGGTGTATGATATTGTCTCTACATGGGCAGATTTTGAAGAGATTCCTCATGTGTATTGCCTTTTGCATTGCAGTGCAGAAAGTGGTCAAGGTTTTAGTCCTTTTTGTATCCATATGCTCATTAATATGCATGTTTCATACTCATCATTGTATGGTTACATACAACACCTATGTCACGTAAGCCACCTATGATAATGGGGACCATCACAGAGTAATGACACATAGGCCCTCAATCAGACTGGGACGTATTTGCTCACAACTTATGCAATTTGGTGATGGGTTGGTGGAGTTACAGAAAGGGGACATGTTGGTGGGCTTGTCTGTGTGCAATGCAGTCTATGTTATTTGTTTACGTCCCTGGAAAATTGCACTATGTGCTTTCCCAAACAACACAGATGTTATTTCTGTATGCTTGAGTCACCTCTGGAACTCCTTGTCTATCGGTGACCTTACACATTTGATTAGCTCTCTGCATATGCTATTTTCTTCTTACCTGGAGATGCAGACTGTGGGGAATGGAGGCTTTGTGAGGTTACATCACAGAGGAAGGTTACATTGACTTATATATGGTCATTGTTTACAAGACATGTGAGTGTCTGCAAAGAGGCAGACTGGTGTCAGGCCAATGTCTGCATTTCTTTATTAACTGAGAACGTGCTTGACCTTACACACCATTCCTCTTAGGTCTGCATCTGTGTGTCTCACCTGACCTTAGGCTGTTCTGATTTGTAACATGCTAACATCATCTATTATAGCCCAAACCATTTGTTCCTCACACATCCCATCTAAATGAGCCATACATGTAACATTGTGTAAAGTAATGTTGCAACATCCAGCACACAAACACCAACTACAGAGTAGTGGTGTTTGTGTTGTGGTTGTGACAGTCTTTTTTCACCCACCTTCAGCATCGCGATGTGTTGATGCACCGTAGGCCCTCATCTCCGCCATCATCATCTCAGGGACAGATGTATCTGTGCCTACGAACGGCCTGGGTTGTTGGCTGTGCTCGATTGGTGCTGCCCCCAGTGGTGATCTGCTGTGTACGGGTGGCTCCAGGGACTCATCACCTGCACTTATACTGCCCCCTGAGACAGCAGGCTCTGCCTCGACCAGACTCATTGGGAGTGTGATGTCCACCTCCTCCTCCTCCTCCAAAACCTCCTCCTCCTCCTCCTCAGCCCCCATTTCACTGTAGTCACCTGGATTGTGAACAATCAGAGAAAGAACACCTATGTTTAAGCAATCCACATATGTCTACGTGTGTGCTACAGACACCACAGACATGATGTGTTGGGTCGGTGCATTTGTGCTGCATACAGTACCCAATACACCATCCCATACGTGTGTGTCCACACCATGTAGCTGTTCCAGGGCCACATGTGTGTGCTTTGGCGGTGCACAGATTGCATGTTTGCCATGTTTCTGGTCATGGTTCCATTCCACATGTTTCCCCATCCCCTCCATTTCCACATATATGCCACATATGTCCACACATGCCTGTGGATGCCCCCACTTAACCTGATTTTGCCATACACTGTATGTCTGTGTTGGATAGTGATTAAGGCACATATTTTTTCTGACATATTATGTGCTCATTGCTACATGTGATCGGAAGTGACCCATTGTGCAGCGGACGACAAGTAGCCAGCACCTCTGGCCCACTGAGATGCACATGTAGCAGTGTGCTGATAGAATGTCACACAAACATGACCTAATCAATGGCCCTCACAGTCATACAGGGGATGGCAATCACAGGTGTGGTGTTAGGGTAGTGACAGGTGTGTGTGGGTTTCATAGTGACAGATGGGTAGGGGATGGTTTGAAAAACAAAGTGTTTATGTTGACCAGGGACCTGTCAAACAAACAGGTTGTAGAAGGATATATCACACACATGTGCCACCAGGATAGCAAAATGATGTTGATTTGGATGACACGTATGAGAGTGTCTGTGCAGATGAGTGATCTGTAAGGAATGGTAATAATATACCTGAACCTGTAGGTGACGCTTAGTATACATACCTGCGTGAGGATGTGCGGTATCTAGGGCCTCAGGCAGTCCACGGAGGTAGATGTGTCCCAATCGTGTTGCCAGCTCTTGTTCAAGGGGCGAGAGTGTTGGCATAAAGGGGCCCCCGCCACCTGTGCCCACAGCATGTTGTCTCTCTGCAAGCATGTGCTGACGTACCCCTCTTTTAATATCTGAGAACCTCTTTTTGAGGCTTTCCACATCATGTGGGGGGCACCCTGCCTCGGACAGTGCCTCACGAACATCCTCCCACACTGCCATTCTGGTGGCCACAGTTGTGCGGCTGCTCAGATGCCCAAATAATACATCATAATTTTCCATCATATGTGACAGTAGAATGTGGTTCTCCCTGTCACTGAACCTTACAGCTCTCTTCCTCTGTGTAACAGGCACAGGTATCCTTTTTCTTTTGCCCGTTTGCCTGTACTGTACCTGCTGTGGCCCAACAGATGGTCCTGCCTGTTCCTGCCTAGGCTGTGCAGTGTGTGCCCTGGGTGTCTCACCACCAACCTGCTGCCCCACATCCTCCACCCCCTCACCCTGAGCCTCTCTGGCGCTGTCCCTCTCCATCTCCCTCTTCAGCACAGGATCCTCTCACCGCAAACACACTCACCTGAACAGAACAGAACACAGACGAAAATACAGAGGACAAGGGCACTACAATACAGGACACAGTACACAACAATATAACACAGGTAACCTTTAAGGTCCACAAGCCAAAATAACACGATCCTACACTACTCCTAACAATTTTTCTCTCGCTGTCTTGTGTGGCCTACTCCTATCACAGCCTCTCCCCTTCAAATTCTCTGTAACTCTCTATCTCCCTCCTTCGTCTGAAGCACTTCCAGCACAGCTTCTCACCCTATTGCTCTCTGCAACTGTCTATCTGACTCCTTCCTGTGCACTACTCCCAACACAGGCTGTGTCTCTAGCTCTCTCTCTAACTCTCTGTCTGTATGTGTAACTCCTCTAACAACCCTCAACGTGTGCCACGTGTGCAGCCTTATTTATAGGGTTTTCCCACGCTTTTTCATTGCACATGCGCAATTGTGCAGGCTCGTGCGCCGTGCTCGTGCACGCTTACGCATGGGTGTCCGTACGTGGACACACGCACATGCGCCCTGAGACACAGTAGTACGTATGTGTAGGATTACACATGCGCATTACGACGAGTGCCGCATGGGCGTCTGTGTGCGTTGTACGCATGTGTGAGCCGACGTGCATGTGCGTGTCACCACGCACAGACGGACACCCATGCGTAGATTGGCGCATGCGCGCGACGCAAGAGCATCGCATGCGAGCATATGTGCATGCGCATTTGCCGGAACGGGAAAAAACCCCTATAAGTGAACGTGCCATGCTTGTCCACATTGAGGGTTGTAGGCGAGGAAGAGTAGGAGTGCGTTTTGTGAGAGAAAGGAAGAGAGTCCAAACAGGTGTATTTGTTAATTGTATTGTTGTTGGTTGTATTGGGTATTGTATTTTCTTGTGGGTGTATGGTCTTGTGTGGTTTGTAAGTTGTACACTGCTTAGTTAGGTTTGTCTGTGTGTCTGAGTGTGTTTGTGTAGTTGGCCGGGAGGAGTTAATGGCACATATTTATCTTCCTGCATGTGTCCTGTGTAGTGGGCAGATGCTGCGGTTGCCGGACAGGGGAGATGGTGTCCATGGAGCTGTGGCACAGGGCATGGGTGTAGTCCCGCAGCAAATCAGACCTGCAGCTGTGGGGGCTGTCCAAGCAGGTGCTGTTCGTGCATGGCGCAGGAGGCATGCCGAGGTGCAGGCTCGGCAGCCACGCCTCTACAGGCCCAGGGCCCAGCTCCAGGGCATGCGAGAGGACCAGGTCATCTCCCTTTACCGACTGAGCACAAGGGTTATTAGGGAGCTGTATGAGGATCTAAGACCTGACCTCGAGCCCCTGACTGATCGGTCCCATGCCATACCAGGTTTAGTCAAGCTCCTTGCTGCCTTACATTTCTTTGCCTCTGGCTGTTTCCAGTCATCTGTGGCCGCAGTGGGTGGTATGAGCCGTCCCACCTTCTCACGATGTCTCCACCAGGTACTGTGTGCCATGGTCAGCCAGGTGGGGAATTACATAGCCATACCCCACACTAGGCAACAATGGAGGACCCTGAACCAGGCCTTTGAGGCATTAGCCAGGATACCACACGTGATGGGAGCTATTGATTGCACACATGTTGCCCTGGTCCCGCCTAGAGACAGGGAGGTAGCGTTCCGCAACCGCAAACACTACCATTCCCTGAATGTTCAGGTTGTATGTGATGCAAATCTGCATATTCTGAATGTGGTCCCTAGGTTTCCAGGGTCCACCCATGACTCCTATATCCTGCATCACTCGGCAGTATTCACACAATTTGAGGATAACCGTTATGGGGACTGTATATTGCTGGGTGAGTATGTCAGGATTACCTATCTATGTATGTTTTTCTACATGTGTCTATTTATAGTCCCATATGATGCAAAATGTTTGTATCTGAACATGCAGGTAAGATATGAAATATGTTATATAGAGGACTGGTGTAGTTTAAATTATTACAGCCGTATATAGGTTTATTAACACTACAAACATTAACCATTGAACATGAGCATCATAACAGTATATGATCAGAACATGCACATGGTGTAGATGTGAAGACACCCCTGTGCATATGGCTCTGCTGTTGCTGATTCCCTCATAATGTGTTTTGGAGACATCTGCGAACATGTCTTGGGGGGGGGGGGTGCCCTTCACATACACCTGTGATGATGGTTAATAGTTGTCTCACGTTTGTATGGCATTTAACATTGATGTTGTTGAGAATCCATACAAGTAACCTCTATCATGTGTGTCTTAGTTTAACCCACGCACTCTGAAATGGAGTTGTCACCCTGGAAGCAAAGGATAACATGAGGAGGTGTATATCAATATCTTATGGCTGTTTTTGAGCTTTTCTGCAGTGACAACATGTGTGCATATCTCTGGCCACACTTCTTGGCTATGTCAAAGCTAGGTTGAAACACAATATAGGCATTACAGTACCTTTGTCCACTGTAGATGAGCAGAAGTTAGCGTCATCTTGTCTGGCCATCCTCATATATGGTAACATTATGGATAGGTGAAGGTTAAAGCAAGGGCAATAAGTGGGTGCATACAGAGAGGTCTCAGAACCAGCTACACAGGAGGGTAATGTGCGTATGTATATGTTTTTGGCCCACACTCATGAGGGGTACAGTATGCATGTTTGACATCCACAACTTCAAAAGAATGCGGACACAATGGATACAGTGCAAAGGATGGCTATTAGAGGAATTTTCCCCCAACACTATATAGCATATGTGGATTGACTAACAAATATAGATATGTGTACCCTACACGACATGATGTCTATAGGTGATATTGTGTACATTGTGCCATACCTCCATGGCATACATGTTGTGTGTGTGTGTGCCTCACGCAGATGTCAGCATGTTTTTCCTTGGTTACTGTTCAGACATACACTTTGATTATGTGATCAGTGGATTGCTGTTGTAGTCTCACAGTGGCAGTGATGCAGATCTGGACAGTAACTGCATGACAATATGCATGTTGCACACACACACACACACACACACGATCTCTAAAGGGATAGATGGACGTGTTGTGTTATTTGCGATGGGTGTACATACTCGAGAGGCCATGTGGTCCTTTTCTGTCATCATATGTATATCTTTTTAAAGCAGACTAGTTGTGGTGTTGTATCGTTCAGTCAGAATGTGTTGTGCATTGGTTTCTCACGTCTAAACAAGTGGAAATTATGTTTGAAATGAACTCCTGCATTCACATGCAACATTTCTTTCTGCAGGTGATGCAGGATATGGGTGTCGCCTCTGGCTGCTGACTCCTGTGCGTCAGCCACGGACACGTGCAGAGCGGAGGTACAATGAGGCCCATGCCTCCAGCCGCTCAGTCATTGAGCGCACCTTTGGCGTGTTAAAGAGTCGCTTCAGGTGTCTGGATAGGACAGGCGGGGTCTTACAATATAAGGCAGCCACTGTTGCAGAGATAATCATAGCCTGTTGCATCCTGCACAACATTGCTCTCAGGCACGATATCCCTGCAGAGATTAATGAGGATCTGGAGGAGGATCCAACGTGCCCCCCTGAACGTGCAAGTGCTGACACACGGGAGGGCACAGCGGTCAGGCAGAGGTTGATTGCAGAGATCTTCTCATGTACGTATTACTTATCTTCCCACACTAATGTTTTATACTATGTGCGTAATGGTTAGTGAGGTTGATGTCTATGTAAAGATAGAATGTGGATGCCACACTCCATGAGCATTTGACTCACAATGCCAACGTCACATATAGGCATGAGTGTGCCCCAAAGAATGTGGGCAGGGCACAACAGCATTTGGTGGCTGATGATGTGGGTGGTTGTTGATCCTTGTGTGGGAAATTTGGACGGTCAGATTCCCATTTAGTGTCTGCTTCTGAGAGAAGCAGCTGTTGTGCACATGCAATGTTTTTGTAAGATGATATGGTTTGAGCACAGTGTCAGCCATATGGTGAGATTTACACGTTGGGGGGTTAGTCCGTGTTTGTGGACAATTGTCCTTTGGGGTGTGTTAATATTAGACCAAATAGTGTTGGTTTGGTGGTTGTTCAGCTCCTCTGAGATGCCTATGTTTGTGTTCTCATCATGTGTGTGGCAACAAGTCATACATAGCAGAATACACATGCTTAGTACTAGTATGTCAGGATGGTATTAACTATCTGTGAGGACTGTTAATGTCAACCCTACAGTGTGTCCAAATGTATAGGTCAACAAGTAGACATGACATGGATATGTTTAAGGATGGGGACCTGTACATTGTCCATCAAGGGAGTGGTGTTGCTAAATGTTTTCTTTGTAGAGTATACCGTCACTGCAGTGATGCATATCTACACACATGGTGAGATGAAACAGGCAAAAACAGCAAGGAGTGGGTAATAGTAGCCAAGTGGAGCACTAAATGTGTGAATGGCTTGTGGTATACCAGGTATTTAATGGCGTACATGGCATATCTCGCTGATGCTATCACAACATCTGACATCATGCATGTGCTACAGGCTGTGTATGTGTTGTCACACCCTCATCGGGCCCCTCCGGTGGAGACTGGTATTATGGCTTAATACCTTTTCTTGGCTTTCTATATGCTATAGATAGCCCTGCCTGGCTCTCTGTGGGTGGTAGTTGTACCGTCTTCTTGTAATCACTCAAACACACAGTTTCACACTTTAAATCAAGGGCTTATTCCCCGTCCAATGAGGTATTCTTTTTCTTGAAGAACAAAATAATCAAAAGCCACTCTGGCAAATAACAGAAGCAAACATTGAACAAAAAGTGCTTTCCTCAGCTTTAACTTTTTAACAAAAGAAAAACAGTTCTCTTCATGAGCACTTAATCCTTTTCTTTTGCTGATATAAATCAATCAGGATTCACTTTAAACCAAGCAACTTCTGCCAGTTACTGTGTTGCTGTTTAAACCTTCCTTGTACATGTATTTTCTTATCTCAGTGAAAACTCTTCTTCTTCAGTTGTCACTAACGAGCATTCCATGGGTTCAGTGTTATCTGGTACATTAGAAAATATCATATGGCATTAAAGGATAACCATTTGTACCTACGTTTTCTGTAGCAGCTGTCCTGCCGAGCTCACTCTGGTTAATCACGTCAGCTACGTGACTGCTTCCTGGCTTTAGGCTAAAACACTGCTGGGTATTACCGTATACTCTGGATAATGGCTTGTAAGAGCACTTCCTCCTGTGTAAAGCTATGAGGTAACTGCCCATAAACACTGGTATTAGAGTCAAACAGCTTGTGTCCTGCCTTGAATGGGTTAAAGGCTAATTCCTCTGCTACAGCTGTGGGAGTTTTCAGTGCTGACACGGCACTCGAGGGAAGTCTGAGCATTTAAAGTTGCTAGCAGAATTATAAGGTAAGAGACCTTCCTTTCTCTTGTAACTGCCCGTACAAGGAAAGAAGTTGTTTCCTTTTCCCTTTATCTCTGCTCTAGGCTGGCTTCTTCTATTAATTCCTGGACTTAGCCCATTCGGGTGTAAAACAGTCCTGTTCCACTTTGAATGCCTTGCTTCCTGCACCAGGATTCCTCCCTCTTCTCTTCTGGCTTTCACACACACTCTGTGTTCAACAGCTGATCTCCACACGTACTCACATAGTCCTGAGACTCATTCAAGCTGTCCTCT